>OX359287.1:34160106-35360106 GCA_947179155.2 Hedera helix
AAGAGTTATGCATCTTGAGCCGTGGATAGGGAAAAACTAGTCATAAATTGCAAGTATAATACTGAAGCAATGCTCCATCAGACGATATATCATTTTGAATATCTAATTGTCCGTCTTCATTACCCATTACGTAAAACTTTTATTGGCAGCTAGTAAAACCATTTAATATGAATTCATCCGTTCCAAGGGTGACTTCATGGTGATTGTGAGTAGAAGAGAGGAGAAAAAGAAGAAATGCTATTGTACTTTCTGGTGATATAGCTATGGAATCTAAACCAGATAAGAATCAGATTCATAGGGATAATAGGAGTGCTAATCATCTCTCTTTTCAGCACTTTTTTTTTTTGGCTATGAAAGTGAGGGTTCAATTTTCATGGGCCAAGAGCTTCGGCTAGCAAACATATGGACGAGGACAACAAAGGGTTGAGCCTTGGTGTCCCAATCTCCATGTCTTGATCAGACCTTAATGCTGAGTGGGTACGTAAACCTTTCCTAAATGGAAGACCATTGGTGCCAATCTTAATAGTTAATACTGCCAAAACCTTAATGACCACTAAGAATGGTATGAACTTAACATAAAAAACAACAAACAAGTGTGATGCACATTAGAAGGCCACAACTTCATACGGTTAATTAATATGCCAAGAATATGGTTAACATCCATCCTGAGAAATATTCTAAACAGCAGCAATAGACATTAGAGTAATAGATGCATGGTAATAACTGCCAATTTTATCACTGTTTTAGCTACCAGTTACTCTACCGGGGCGTGCAGTTACCATTTTGATGAGTGGGAGTTGAGTGAAAGCCTACATTTGGCAGACTATCCTACTCCGAGATAAGTAATTCATCATAGAGGTCTTTAATAATTTCCACAACAAATGAAAATAGAAAGTAGAAAAACCAGTAAAACATTGCAAAATGAATGTCATACTCGTACAGTAGTAAGACTGCGGCACCAGTAAAGGGAATAGTTCATTAAAAATGACGTTTCCATGTATTCATGGTTAATGAAGATAAGACATTTTTAAAAAGGGAAAAGGATCATAAACATGACTTTGCTAGTGGGAATTCAAATGGATGGGTAAACAGATCAGAAAATTTTAATTCGTCAGCCTGTTATAATCCAAATGATGCTTCATTGTATCCATCTGTGCTTTGCCAGAGTTAGCCAGTTCTCATGATTATGTGAACGCCACTGTCAGTATCAACAATCTCACTAATCTCACCAACCTTTAAAGCATATGTTGCTTCTTCAAAGGGTTTTTGCATCTGCCCACGACCAAAATGACCTGGAAGACAGAAAATTTAGAAGACTGTGCACCAATGACGACCTATAATCAGAACTCTGCATGGTCAAAATTTAAATAATATTCCTAAACTATATCAATGTAATGTACAAGTATAGCTATGATAATGTTATATTGTCGAGATATAGCAGCCTCAGAAAAACACCTTCAGGTCATCGGGTCTAGATAGATCGTTTAAACCTCCATCAGAAGAGTCCTTCGCCATACAAGGCAAAGATAAGAGATAACACTCCAAACATTGGGGAGCCATTGGGAGTCATGGGGACCCCACTTTCCAGCTTCACAATCAAACCCCCTCAGGGCTAAAGGTGAAGAAGCCCCGCATAATGAGACCTGGTAATGGTCCTCCAATAATAAAAACATGCTGACATTCCTCTCAGCCTTCTAGAAGGCCGTTTGGAAAGTAACTTACCTCCCCTCTAAGCAAGGACACTCCTTACATGTGAGTTTGTGGTCCCCAATCGATGAGGTGATGACACGTCACCACTGGGGGACAAGTTTAGAACACGTGATTAGCCTGAATAGATACCTATAAATATCGAAAGATCCATGAAGGTAAACTCTAAGCTCTAATTCCCTAATTTCTCTCTTTGAAACCTCTCCTACCTTTCATTGCATATTTTTCAGTTACTTTCTTCTTCATTCCGATATTTACTCTCATATCGGAGGTATCCCCTAGCGGCTCTGTCCGTCAAAGATATTTTTGATTTCTCTCTCTTATAGGTCAAATCTACCCCATCTCAACCCGTGATAGGAACCAGAGAAAACCTACCATTAACATAATGACACTAGAATGAGGGCTTTTAGGTTTTAATTAATCGTTCTAATCACCCTGTAAAACCATTGTTGTTTTCATCTTCTTCTGTGTTTTTCCTTTAGAATTCCTTGGTTAAGCCATAGCATATATCAAAATGGTTAGTAAAAACCAATCACACCTACGTAGTACTCAGGCAACTCACTCTGAGCACGTCAAAACCCTAAACCATTTGACATTAAATATAATGGAGCATTAGTTAGAAACTATGACTTGCCAGGTTACTGTAAGCAACAACTGATAAGAAGTAAACCAAATACCAACCATTTGATAACAAAACTAAAAATTATAACAATCCACAGGAGGGCATTGAGCAAAGAAGCCAAAAGAAATTAAATGATCCATCTTGCATGAACATGCAAGCCATTTTAAAATTCAATCTGCGAGTCCTAAAACAATTTCAACTAATGCATTCACCAAAACTCTAAGCACAAATACGATAATTAACATAAAGGATGAATAAGAAAAATGAAACACTACTATATCAGTAGTAGGAACAAAATTAGGTTTGCGCTTTTCAGTTCACGTTGATAATGCAATAAAAAAGATGAGTTGAATATGTCGCAAAACAGTAGTCAGCGAATCATAAAATACAATAAGAATAGAACCAAATTTTGCAGGTACAGTTCATAAATAGTTCCTCCCTATGGCCTGCTCCACTCTCTGCAGCATTTGAGAACAACCCAAATGAGCAATAGTTTCAAGTAATGAAGTCTATCTTACTGCCAGTTTTGATATTCAAATAAAGTTTCAGCCTTTCGATAGCTATGGACTCTATCTCGAACCAAAAACGTATGTTATTAAGTCCATTTCAGGTAATAATCAAAGTTCCAATTACAATTTACTTTAGCAGCTGAACACACTGATAGAACCACCAGCATACAGCCAAGTAAGACCATTCTAAACCCCAATTACAATTCAATTTATCATTTAGACAACAATTAGGTTCACAATCCCAACAAATAGTCAAAAATCAATCCCTTCATACTCCAAAAACAAGCACTAAATCAAAATTATAGAACCACTAAGAATTAAACAGTCCTCCCTAATATAGGAACAAAGATGAAATCAGTTACCTAATATAGGAACAAAGATGAAAGCTGCAATCGGAGAAGCGAGAGGCGAGGTCGTGGAAAATGGAGGTGCCGGAGACAATGTCGTGATGGAGGGCGGTGAGCTGAGAGACGGCGGCGTCTCTGGTGGTGGCGGAGATAACGCGGCCTTCTGGATCTTTACAGGAGGCCTTGCGCCGAGAGCCGGGGAGCTTTATCAGTAAGTGCGAAGCTCTCGTCCATTCGACGCCATTCTTCTTCTTCGGCGCTCTCTCTGTCTCTCTCTTCAATTTGTTGATATATATATATATATATATATATACACACACATGGGAGATCATCCCTAATAAATATTTATTATTTATTATGATATTATTTTAACAAATATTTTTTTCTGAAAGTTGAAATTAAAATCATTCCCTTAACTAAGATAGCGAGATGTTAAATTTAATTTTTTTAATTTCATGCCTCTATTTTAGTTAATTGCATACATAATATTTTTTATTTTTTATTTTTTACTATCTGTTATGTAAAATAAGATAACGAGATATTAATTTATTTATTTTTATTTCATGCCGCTATTTTAATTGACCGCATCTACAGTATATATATATGTATATATGTATATTTTTTGCTATGTACATGCATTGAAAGACAAAAGAAATAAAATAAAATTATACTATGGCACTATTTTAGTTGACGGCATGTACAATATATATATATATATACACATATATTTTGCTATCTTAGTTGTCGTTCACTTCATGCTGCCAACTAAGATAGCGACATGAAATAAACAAATAAAAAATTTAATATTCTGTTATCTTAATTAACGGATTGATTTTAATTTTAATACTATAGATCATCTCTCTCCCCCTTCTATACACACACACACACACACACACACACACACATATATATATGTTCATGCTGGAACAAGTATTTCAAGATTGTTTACCGTAAGAGATATTTAAAAGTATTTGTGTATAATTAGGAAATTGATATTTTCATAATAACTTTTGATATTTTTACACGTAGAACTCGCATAAAAATTAATCATGTTTCTCTACAATAATTAATATATGAGTCTTACGTATAAAAATATCAAAAATTGTTATGAAAATATCAATTTTCTATAATTATATAAAACAAGGAAATTTGATGATTAAATTGGTGAACTTACTACCTCCAAACAATGCACAACTCTTTACCTACAAAATTACTTGTAGAATACACGTGGTAAAGTTTATAAAATCAATTTTTTATTTCATTTAATTAAAAGCAGAGAATTTTGTACCTAAAAAGACAAAAAGAAAATGAATAAAAAAAAGATTTAAGGGAAAAAAAAATAGGAGAGAGATTTGAGGAATTGGACCGAACTAGGCTGGGCATGTTAATTGGAACTAGTGGACTCTAGCCTTCTCTTTCTTTCTGGGCCTCTCGAAAAGTTTGTTTTCTTGCGGAAGAGAAAACTTGCTTGGATTAAACCACCAATATGTCTTCTTTATGGTCGTAGAAAATCTCGTAGCCAATTTTGCTGATCTTCGACGGTGAGAGCCTTTGGAGTCTCGTCTTCTCTCTGTAGTAGTATCTCCTTTGACTCATAAACGCTCAGATCAATGACGCCGCCACCAGGACCTTATTCAGGAAAAAGCACACTTGCTTTGGTAATAATCCCTTTATATTCAATCCGATCGGTGTCTAATTTTATATAATAGATACCCAGATGCATATCTGTAATCTGTATTGTGTTTGATGGTTTAGTGTAATTTCGATGCATATATTTATATACGTTTTGTTTCAGGTGGCTCGTGCATCGGCTTTTTCATTTGGGCTCGTTTATGGAAGCCTGAAGCTCAAGTATCTTAAGGTAAACTCTAGCTCTCTGTAATTTTAAGTTTCTCTCGCTTTTTTTTTAAGTAAATATTTTTTTGTGGGTATCATAGATAGTTAATGTAATGGATTTAGGTGGCTTTATTATTAGTAGTTTTTAATGATAATTCGTTTTTGTGATTTTTTTTCATTGAAAAGGGAAAATTGGCTCTTTTTAGATCCGGGGACTGTATTCAATTTAGTGCTGTATGCAATGTATATGGGGCTATTTTATTCCACTTAACTTTATTTTGGATGGGTAATTACTTTTTCAGCTTAGTTTAGGTATTTGGGATGTTTGGTGCGTTAGCTTTTGAGTGAAAGCTTGATTTGTGTGTTTTATGTTCATTATATCTTAAAGTTTAGTTTTTGCAGGTGAAATGTTCATGGTTATAGGGATGCAACACTCAAACATTAAGTTGTACTAATGATTGGCTTCACATGAATGACCAATTTTTTCTTTTATGGTGGATAATATTTGCTGCTATTGAACTGTAAGAGTAGGGATCCCTTTTTCTCTTTGTTACCGGGTTGAATCTGTTATTGGCCGAAGATATTTATGTGATAAATATGTTTCAGCACTTGATATTTACTTAATGTATCTGAAGACTTGTGGTTCCAATGTGTTTGTGGTTTACTTATGGTTGTTCCTACAAGTAGGTACTTGATAAATATTGTTTTGCTTGGATTTTTACAATTCTAATTGACTTTTCAAGGTTTAGTTCGATTAATAATTTGGAATTGCTAAATTAGTGCATCTTAGTTTAGCAACTTATGTATTACTGACATGGGACATGTGATAGGATTTTAGATGAACCTGACATGAGTAAAGGCTTCGTGTAAGTATTTGTAGAGGTCGTACAGATTCTTTGTTTGCATTTTCTTGTCTAGTGAAGTTTTAATAGTGGCTGAGATGTTTTCCTTTGAATCATTAGATGCTTGCTGACATGATATATTTATACTGATTTCCCTATTCAGAGTCTTCTAGCTTCCCTTATTTTTAATGTTATGTGGAATACTTGTTCTTTCACCTGATTTTTTTTTCAAACTCAATGTACTAGATTTATTTAGCGGCTAACAATAACTAATGACTAAGAGGTCAATTACCTAAAAACCAAGAAATACTTTATGGTTGAAGTTGTACTTATTTACCATATCAAGAATTTACTAATGCAGCTTTCATTAAT
The DNA here is from genome assembly GCA_947179155.2 of Hedera helix. NCBI lineage: Eukaryota > Viridiplantae > Streptophyta > Magnoliopsida > Apiales > Araliaceae > Hedera > Hedera helix. Next base: position 34,166,342 of record OX359287.1, read on the forward strand.
CATGGTATATATGAAGCTTTCCATATTGCTGATTGTATGTTCAAGAATACTCCAAATTTTGAGAAAAGCAACTTTGGTGTAACATTCTGGTATTTGGAGGTTGCCCAAGGTGAAGCGACTCATTATAAGTGCATGTCTTTATAGCCTTATATGTTGGTATAAAATGGTATTTATTAGAGGGGGCATTTGATGAGAAAGTTCATGTGTAGTATAAACACTTGATAAGATATAGTAACTTGAGCAACTTCTTTTTATGCATGCTGATCCATATTTTTTTGGAGGCACATGTGATTTAAGTGTCACAATAACGGAACGAACAATGTTGATCAAATTCGACTACCCGTGAAAAAGAATCCATATTGTCATTTTGTTCGTTGTGCTTTATTACATGTTAGCTGATATTACTTGTTTAAGCAAATTCCCAAAAAAACTTGGGTTATTCTGTTACATGTGATAAGTAGAGTGCAAGTTACTGAATAATTTTGAGTTTATGACATTAATACCTCTCCCTTCTAATGAGTGCGCATTAGAAATAATTTTTTTTAGCAAGTTTCAAAATTTTTAAATTCATGTTATCCAATTTATTGAAACTTAATTTTTGTGTTTGGATCATGTGTGGGCAATGCTTTTTTTTATTACATGGTTGCATGTTTGGATAGTTCATTTCCGTTAGGCAGAAAGGTTGCTGCACCCTGCTTGTGAAATTTCTTTGCCGACTTTAATGCAAGTTTTTGTAAGGATTTTATTTAAAATTTTTAGAAGCTAGATGAAAAATCAGAATTGCATGCGCATTTTGTGCAAGGATGCTGCTTGTTTATTAACTTGATTTATTTTTTCCTCCGCTGCAGGCGAAGAACAAGTCTCAACAAAAAGCTGCAGCCATGGCACATCACTGAAATATAATGGGTCTCTCTCTTTGGAGACTCAGAGACAAATAATGCATGATGATAGAACTGTATCACTGTTTCTTTAAACATTTTAGACGATGACCCTGCTTGTATCAGTTCAGTTTTGTTGAGAAGCATTCACATGAATTTTATGGCTTTAAACATTATGACCGAGGTTGAGATTTCCTCTGTGGATATAATGCAGAAGTGGGATGACTATCAATCTACAAGATAATAATCTGTTATTACTATTGATGAAGACGCATAACTGCAATGCTTTCAGTTAGGATTTATTTTCACTATTTGTGAAACTATTTTTGGTTTGTTAAATTTGCTTCTTTTTGGTGTTTGCAGTTTCAACTTTCCATAGAAACTCTCGCTTAGTTCCATAGGACTCTTTATAGATCAGCAACACTGTTTTCTTTAAGTTTTCTGACAGGATGACTTAATTTGCTATAAACCTATATTTGAATCGGTTATGTGTCTTTGTTGCTAGCTAAAGAATATGTTGCACTTAATTAGTCTGCTATCCAATATTGTCACCCTCAATGAGTGGCTGGAACCCATAAGATGAAGATGCATAGAATCAAGACATCTAATGTGGAAATATGATGAAATGAACCAACAAATATATATCGTCACCCAAATGGAAGTGGGGTGTGCTAAGCAACCTTGCATACTTGATATGTTATCAAAATTATAGTATTTCCCAACTGCTAGCTGTTTGCATAGTATTTAAAATTTAGAAACAGGATTTCCTACTGTAGAAGTTCATAACTAAAATATCTAATATCCAAAAATAAACTCTGGGTGGCAAAACGAAGGCCACTGCATTCTAAAACAGGCCATCTTTGGAAACACGACAGGTTATGCTTGAATTACAAACCAAAATCCTGCATAAAAAACTAATCTTCTGCAACAAATACAACAGTACACTTCTGGGAAGGAAATAAAGCAGATCAGGATCAACCAGGGAACAGAGGAACTGCTAGATATACATGAATAGGTTAGAAACTGATTTCACTTGTATATCTTCCGACCCAGTTCCTCCCATAGTTAATTTACATCAATTTTTTGTTTGTTCACAAGGAATATTTACCTTCCAAACTCCAAATACTACTTTTAGGAGTAAAGGCTTGAATTCTTTCAAGTCGACATATACTAGAAAAACAAGACAGAAAGATGCAAGACAAAATTGTGTATTTAAGGCACGATCAGTTGATGTACATCCTTCACAGCTCAGATCACGATAATGAATTGGAAGATATATCTCGATCCATGTTCAAGAAAATTGCATCCATACTGCAATAAGAGAAGCACGTTCATCAAATCACCGATTTAGGCATTGTGGCAAAGTATTTATTTAGTCCCAAGACCCTTATTTAACAAAACTTGTTACTAAGCAATATGGCCACTGAATATAATCGCAACGGAAATATTCCATTAACATGCAAAATGTATAATCATTAATCATTCTGTTTTCAAGGGGTTTTCCTTTTTCTTCTCCCACCTTTAGATTATCTTTTTTCATACATTACTGTTTCTATAAAGATCCAGCACTTTGAACCCTGGTATGTACTCCATAGTGGCCTCCAGTCATCAATAAGTTCAGGAAACAAATTCTACCAAGGTTTTATATATAAGTAAAATATTATCCATAGAATTAATAAAATCATTTATTAACTCAAACAATAAAATAAATAGTTATTAACTTAAATATGACTACAGATCACAGGTTTGAGTTACATTTCAGTAATCAACTAACATACAAGTGAGAAGCTAGTTATAATATCATATGATATCACAAGGACTTTATGTTCTATGATTTCTATCCATATGCGGATTCAATATATCTATACATAGGAAAAGAAGGCATGAATTAACAAAAATTAGCTTCTGCAAGTAGTGCCTTTTCCAGTCAAATATGGAACCAAATCATTGAGGATGAATGACTAACCAATGTATAAGTAAACCATAAATGATTTTGAAAACTCAACACTGAACAACTGCTGGAACTACTTCACATAAATAATGCCTTCTTCATCGGGGTCATCACCATCCCAGTCGCTATTGTCCTCGGCTAAATCAGAAGACTGGCGTTGGTCATCAGGATTTCCTACAATCTTCTTCTCATCCTTTAACCTATCTAATATAGCAATGACCTGAAAGGGTTTCAGACAACAGACCAGAAAGGGTGCAGTAAGTGCAAAAAACTGTACAACATAAGTAAAACTCAATGGTCTATGCTAGGCTGCTAGCCTCTTATAAATTTAACTATCAAACAACTGAATCTATCTAAAGAAGAGCACATAAGAAGCCACTGTTTTCTTATTCTCTTATTTCTTCCCTCACGTTTAAGTGTCGAGGATTTAGCCAGATACCCATCCTACCTAAAAATGTGTAAAACAATGTACATACCTGAAACAAATGCAACAAATGGATACACATACAAGAACAAAGCAAAATGCCTATTTGACATATTCCAGCAACCCAACATGATCATGTCAGCTATTGGAAATAATGCTTAAAGATATTAACACTTCTCTAAATAGTTGGCATTTCATAATCATCTTCTCCTGACAGTTCTTTGAGGACCTGAACTGCTCATAAATTTACGTCCTGAAAAAACCACCATAAATTCAAATATTTGCCAAGTCAAGTGGATTGGCGCCCAGTGTCATGTTTCAAAAAAGCTGACAAGCCCAGGATAGGACTCTGCCCACTGTGGTGAGTCGTATGTACTTCTTTAGGACAACATTTAAGGTCCAAAAGTTACATGTTGCACAATAATGCATGAAGGAAAAATTATACTTCTATTCTTATCCTAGAAAACGTGCGCAACGTAACAAAATTTCATAAAATTCTTGTAAAACATTTCAAGCTGAGTGGCAGAAGCTCAAATCAGGTAACAATTTGAAGAGTATACGAGGGCCTCAAAGCAACCTGGCCCTCCTTAAAGTTATAAAGGATAATCTTGTAGAGATATTTTTGTAGCTTCAATATTTTAATGTGATAAAGTGTGAAATTGGATTGTAGGCAAAGGAAAAACCAATCAACATATCACGCTTACAAACCTAGGCATATATAATGGGCCAACTAGAGATCAAATGAAAACAATATTAGAGATGCAAGTTTAGTTTGAAAAAAAATCACATCATAAACAAAGAATTTGAGATCACAACAATGAATCAGAAAAATATTCCAGTGGAAACAGATTATATATTCCTTTATATTACTCTGCTTTGAAAGAAAAAAAAAATCACATTCTAACTAATATATGGAGAGATATTCAGAGATAAACTTGCTTTAGAAACATAAAGTATATTTCTTACTCTGCTTCCTCTCTCTATAGACTCATCTTCTATAAAGCGTATCTCAGGGGTCAACCGCAATTTCATACGCCTTCCTAACTCACTGCGAACATATTTTGCTTTTGACTTCAGCCCTGAAATCGCTACCTCCTTTCCTCTTTCATCACCAAAAACAGATACATATACTTTAGCAACCTATAGAAATGGAGAAAAGTATACCATCAAGAAATAATCCATGACTTGGTTCAATCAGAAATATGATATCCTCAGTGACACATCTCTCTATATATAATACAAGAAAATAACAAACCACAAGAGAACTATTTCCAGCATAATCATCCTCTTCCTAGTTAGTATTTGAAAATTGAACATGATTAAAGATAATTTCATTGTCGTCACACTAAAAATGAATTATTGTAGTCAATTTATCAAATAAATGTCCAACCTGACTGTTTAAAAGTTCCACTTGTGTCAGTCTGAATTCAATTTCAATTATAAGGATTATCTTACAAGAGTTCATCTTACAATTATAAGTATTATTATTGGTACTTGGCTATGGAACCTAACTAAAGATTATTCTGTCAGCCCCTTCTAGTAAAAAAAATCTATATCTTTCATGTGGAAGCAAATTTATCTATACTCGAACTAGAATCCCGTAGAAATTTAATATACATGCATAATGAAATCCACCATTATCAATCACGTGTGCATTTTAGCTTAAAGGTTGATAATAATTGCATTAATTCTCGTCACTCCTTGCTTCCCAAATCCCAATATTGATGCAAAACAAATCCACTGGATAGTTGCAGTATGATACAACAGTTCCATTAAATCCCGAAGGAACTTGAATTATAAAAATTATGAACTTTCAACCTTTAACTATTAATTCTCAAATATTCAGATTAATTATTAGCAATTCACATCATAAACTCATGACAGATTCTTTCTTATTCTTTTTTCCCCAATTTTAAGTTATTGTGTTTGTTTGTGTGTACAACATTTTAACATATATACACACGCATATAGAGATAACATTTGAGCTAACATTAGGTTAAAAATGGAATATAACCTGCAAATCAGACGAGACTTCAACATCACTGATTGTGGTGAGAGAAGAGAGATACCGGTCGGCGCCGAGAGCTGCCTCGGGAAGAACGGCGAACTGCAACACATTATCGGTGAGAAGCATGGCCGAAAGCTCCCTCCTTATCTGCTTTGCCACCATTTTTACTCTCCTCTGATTCGCCATACACTTAACAATTGAGCGACTGCTCCTATTTGTACTGGTAAAGGTAGGAATCTGCTGTGGTCGCCTCAGTTTACCGGCGGCCTTGGGTGAATAAATCGCCGGCGTTAATCTCTTTGCTAGAACCGAACATCTTGGTAATGGATGGTTTAGATGAGTTACAAGAGGTATTTGATGTGCTTGTGGATGATGAGTGATGAACTGCGGCATTACAGAATCGATTCTCTCTCTCTCTTCTTCTTCCTGGATGAAGATGCTGCAATTTTTCAGAAAGAATATCTGTGCAAGGGTAAGTTCGTAATTTTGATGAGGAAACTCTACGGTTAAGATGAGGAATTGGGCTCAGTTTGCTTAATATGGCCCAAGTATAGCCAACCCATTCAGGATCCTGTAATAGGCCAACCATCACATTTATTCATTTTAGTTTTTGGGATCAAAATTCAAATTTATTTTTTTCTGAACAATAATACTTTAGTGACAAAAGATTAAATATCAAAAAAAATATAAAATATTGTGTATAATAATAATTGGTTATAACTATTGGACCCACCCATGTATGATAGAATATCAATTAATTATAATCTGATGTATCATTTTGTATTAACTTTTTTGTACTCATCTTTTGTTAGTATAGTATTACACTTTTATGAATAGCCATAAAATCTTGAATGATCCAACAGAAAATGATGATCGTTGTAGTCTGTAGAGTTACTCCCAAGTTAAATGTGACTATATTTGTTGGGTATACATAGATAAATTACACAACAATATTGACATGTAATTGAATTGATTCCTTAATAATCAGTATATAAAGAACACATTTTTCTGCTCTTGCTATATCAGCTAAGGCTATAAAATAAATCAAACAGTTCGGGTTCAATTCATACTCGCTCGACTAAAAGTTTGATTTGAGCTCGACTCGAAATATAAACCATTCAAATACAAGTAATGTTTAAAATTCGATAAATTATTCGAATCTCTTCAAATTGTAATTTTCTATCGATACTCGAAACATATTCGTTCGAAAAGTTCAAACTACTTAGACTCGATTCGAAATTGTGTTTGACTCGATAGCTAAACGAATATTAATAAAATCTTATTTCATGCTTGATAAATTTTATAAACTAAATATGAATAATTTAATATTCGACTCAACTCAATTCGTTTACATCCTTAATATCAGCTAGGCTAAGGTAGTGTTGATGCGCGAAAAGAGAACTAATTATAGGAAAGACAAATCTACTAAACAAGATTTGGATGTAGTTAGATGAAGTAGTACTAGCATTTGGTGGTTCATTTTTCACACGTTGCTTGTTGGAACAAGTAGACACCATATTATGAAATAGCACCCAAACCCACGACACCAACAACCCCCGTCTCATGTTCATTTGATTGATCTTTCTAGCATGCATTTTGCCATGAGAGCATGCGCCCATTTTTATCCTACATACATACATAAAATATGTTTCTTCATTCCTTTCATAAAAAGAATTTTATTACAGAATTTATAAACATTAATTATGTAATTTTGTTTTTTTTTTGTTAAATATTAATTATATAAATTTGTATTGTGTTATTCATTAAAGTATAATTGCTAGTTTTATTGATATTATGACGAAATTATGATAATAAAATTGACAATATTACGCTATTTTACACCGTGAATTTTTTTTAATAAATGAGACTTTTTTTCCATAATAAATTTATATACATAGAAAACTATGTTGAGTAGCTAATCACTTGGTTAGATTTATGTTTAATTACAAAATCATCCCTCGCTAGGTCCATATTAGTTATGATCCCTAACTGATCATCAGTTGTAAAACAGGCCCCAGCCAATATTCTCCAAATCCTTGTAATATTGTTGTTAATTAGCTATACGTAATGAGGATTAGCGTGTTAGAAAGATATCGAGGGGACAATATGTCGTTTGTGGATGTAAACTTTGTCCGTCTTTGGTTGGCATCTACGTTCTTTGTTTTCTATTGGTGCGTACTCAATATTCATAAATCATCAACTTTGGTCGCCCTTGGATAGAGTAAGCAATTTGTTTTATTTCATATTTTCTTTTATATTTGTGGAGTGTTTAATTTGTTTAATAATTTGATGACATGAGAATGAAATAGAGGAGTGAGAGAGAGAAGAATGAAGTTTCAACTTTCAATATCCATACATCCTTAGGCTGCTAATTAGTTGGGTAGAGAGGTTTTCCATACATATGTAGAAAGGTTATCGACTGCTAATTGAAGTTTAATTAATTTATTATTTTTGCTTATAGCTTATTTAGGAATTGACAAGATTCTTTTTCAATTAAGCCAAAAACTATAATAAAGTGTATATTCTTTATATATAAATGTCCAAACTTGTCTAAACATAAAATTGGAAAAATTTAATTCTAGTTATTACTCGATATCTCATATCCATTCACAATATTAACATTCATGCACTCAAAGATTTCTTAGCAAACTACCCTTACTTTATGGGATGATGGTGCGTGAATTTGTAATAATTTAGGTCAAATTTCGAGTTCGAATCATATTATAACATAATATAGTCTAATGTGTTGTCTCAAAAAAATAAATTTGTAATAGCACTGATCAAATTTTGAGTTCAAATCAAATTATAGTATAACAAGACTCAATACTCTATCTTAATAATATCTTCTGTCATCTTAATCTATTACAAGTTCACCTAAAAAACAAGACTCACAATATTGTTAGTACCTACATTATGTGGTCACTTTATTTGATTTGATGATGATTATGTTTAATGTATATTTGTAAAAACAAGTAAATTTTGTAAAGTTCTTAGGAAAGATTTTATATAAAATGACTTCGTTAGGAATCAAATTTGTTAAGTTAATTCAAATCGTAGAGTATAGGAATATAATCATTGTAATAACTTAGTTATCCAAGGCTAAAAAGATTTTTCGTAAAGTATAAAACAAAGCCAATCTAAGATAGCATAATTAACTGAAGTTATTCCAAAATCGCAGAGTGAACGTCAATTCCTAAAACCAGAATTATAGAGTCACTACATTCGTAGAGCAAAATTATTGAAGCCATAATTACTTTACTATATGAGGATCAACTCTATAATTTCGCTTAGCAGAAGCCAAAATCGTAGAGTGCAGCATTCTGACAAGTTAGTGACAAGCTATGACAATGTCTTAAACCTCAAATAGCTCCCCATATTGATTTTCATGTGTGTTTGCGATAAGAACAAGATAATAAAATCTCTATCTAACAACTATATTTGTAAGGATAAAAGATATGTGTTTGTTATAGCACTAAACATATATAGTATTGAATAAAGTGACCGAACAACACTAACAATTCAATAAGCAAATCCCAATAATACATTATAAAAGAATTGTTACATCAAATGTCGAAGACAACAATGAATAAAGAAACAAAGTACTGAAAGTCTAAATATTCAAAACTCTATTCTACAATTCTAAAAAACACAAACTATTACCAAGTCAATTAAAGAAGCACTTAACGCAACTTAGCATCATCTTAAATAATCTCTCTTTTTTAATGATTGTATAAATCTTAGTGATATGTTATAACCACATATAAGTGACATTTTTGATTCTTTGTGAATCATTTTATTATATCAGTTCTAAGTGAATATTGGTTAATGTAGCTAAATTATCCTTTGTTTTTTAAGTAGTGACGAGTCAACTTGGTCGACTTTGTAAAAACTAAAAACTAATTATACTAACATATTTGTTTGTAGTGGGAAATGTTGGGTTCATGGGAGTGAGTGGGTGTTTATTTTTATCATTTTAATTTTTTTTTGGCTATGGAGATGGCAAAGATAGAGTTGTAGCTCAACCGAGTCATCACGAGTTGAATTTGGAATAACGGATTAAAATAGTAATCCATTGTGTTTTCTTGTAAAAAAAATTTACGGTCATATGTTAGAATTTTGGGACTATAACGGGGTACCTAAAACAGAATTAATTAAACTTTAAATCTAATTAATATGAATTTTTTTAAATTTTATAAATAATAAATATGAAAATTAATAATACTTTTTGATTACTTTATAACAATCATAATTTTTATTTGTTATTAAATTCCAAATTCTTGTATTGATTTGAATGATAGTACTTTGCGGATTGAAATTCCCCATATTATATCCTCAAAATTTTCCCGACATGCATTCAACGGTAAATATTATATAAGTGACATAATAAAATGTATTGCAAATTATTAGCGACAAATAAAATTTGTTACAAATAATTATATCTTTAGTACCACAATAAATTTTATTATGTTGCTAATGTAAAATATTTATCACTAAATGTATATTGAAAAAAATTAAAGGATATATATAAATATAATGGAGGGAATCCTAATTTGAATTTTATAAATTAATTAAAAAAATAAAAATCTATCTCTAATTAAAATGTTAAGGAGGAGTAATATGTTTTTTCTTAGTAATTAATCATTTACTACACACTTTAATTTGTATGGTGTTGAAAATTTATGAAAGGAGATTACGCTAACACAATAAAATTCATTATAAAAAAAGTAATAATGCAATAAAATTTATCATAAATAATTATAATATTAAAAATATTGATAAATATAATATCTGTATCACTAAGTATATATTGAATATTTTTAGAGAATATGTATTATTTTTAAATGCGTGCGCATACCGGCATACGTAAATGATTATAGAAGTTGTTAATTATAACATATTTTATAAGTATTTGTTCTATTCATAAAGTATTCATATTTAAATAATAGGTGTGTAATTATGGTTATTGAAGATTTTGTAAGGTACAATTTTGAGTACATAATTTGAGTTGGTTTCAGGTAATTAAGAAAAAGGACAAAAAGGACCGATTGGTGTTTCTTAAAGTCAATAAAAAGGTAGTCAATTTTCACCACCATATGAAAAATGGTAAGCTTTCAATTAATTTTTTTAATAGTTTAAATAAAATTTAAATACACACACTCACTCTATTTTTATTTTGTTAAAATTTAATCTTCAATCTCATAAATATCATAAGTTGAATGATACCACTAGATCAAAGGCGATCAAAGGCATTCGGTGCCTTCAATCAATTTGTTTGCTTCTATGCTCCTATGCTCTAGTCTCTGTTGTACCAGTCCATGCACATTTGCTTAGTTTAGTAGACAGGCTCCAGTTTTTCTTTTGTGTTTGTTGTCCTGCATGTACTGTAATAATAATGCTCTTCTTTGTTTTAATTTTTACGTAGTTTTATTTTTCGCAAACTATCTTTACATGACCTTAATCCGATCTAACACGGCCGTAATTGTCGTTGTTACAACTCGTTTGATTGTAGCAGTTTGAATGAGAATTTTTGAAATTTCAATAATTAATAGCAATGAAAATGAAAAATCCATGACGAATTTAAATTGCGACTAACATAAATGATGAGATAGAATCATAATATGCGCATTTTTTTTTCTTTCCGATTTCATATATCCACATATTTTAATATTAATGTCAATATAAATTTATCATCATAACTATCAAATCAGTGAAGTTGGCTTCAATCAGTCTCCAATCTGTGTAAGAAAAGCTTCTGTTTGAGTCTTATTAGCTGTATTTGGTAATAATATTTCCATTTCTTTATAGGTAATATGAGTATGACTTCCATAATTTAAGCAATTAACGTTGCGTAATCAAAGTGAAGAAACCTGCTGGAAAAATATACCACTAGTACTTTACAAGTTGTTTGGGCATACTGTGTGGACTTTGGAGTTTGCTGTCAAAGCTTAATAAGTGCGAACCGTATAAATTAAGTTGGTTTTATCTATATATGGTTTCCCACTGAAGAAAAATGATAAATTTATGTACACAAAATCAACCGCTACATTTATCTTGACTATTAAAAAATAGAGTTTTACATTGAAATTTACGTCATACTCTATTTTTTAATGAATAAAATTTATATAGTGATCGGTTTTGTAGTTAGATGTTGTATACATAGACTTATCCGAAGAGAAATGTGTGGAGGGCAGATCGTTGTTCTTTAATTTTAATTTTTGGGTATTTGGAATTTAGAAAATGTAAGGAAAAAGATAATAGAAAAAGAAATAGTTTTTCACGTTTGTCCTTTTGACCGCATAACACTCCTATAAGTATTACTCCCCCATGCAAACGGTTTTCAATCAAAGAAAAATATTTCAACGCGCTGTCCAGTTTCCACTTCCGTCTCTCTCTACTTTCTCTCCAAAAATGTCGCCGGCGATTGCAAAATGCAACAAAATCCGGCAGATTGTGAGAATAAGGCATATGCTCCGCCGGTGGCGCAAGAATGCGGCGTCATCTTCTCACAACCGAATCATTCCATCAGATGTGCCGGCGGGACACGTGGCGATCAGCGTTGGGAGCGGGTGTAGGAGATTTGTGGTGCACGCGACGTATTTGAACCACCCCATCTTCAAGAAATTATTGGCCCACGCCGAAGAAGAGTACGGGTTCACCAACGAAGGTCCGTTGGCCATACCGTGTGACGAATCGGTTTTCGTAGAGATTCTCCAAGTCGTGTCAGGATCCGAGTCAAGGAACTCGGATCAACTCGGAGATTTTCAGAAATGCTGGCAAGTGGATTACCGGAACAACCATGACATTTTGGCTGAATCTCGACCGCTGCTACATGGTTAGCTGACAAGCCTCTGTTTTTTAACTAGTAACGAGTCAACTCGGTCGAGTTTGTAAAAACTAAAAACTAATTATACCGACATATTTGTTTATGGTGGGAAATGTTGGGTTCATGGGAGTGAGCGGGTGTTTATTTTGTATCATTTTTATTTTTTTTGCTATGGAGATGGCAAAGATGGAGTTGTAACTCAACCGAGTTATCCCGAGTTGAATTTGGAAGAACGGATTAAAATAGTAGTCCATTGTGTTTTCTTGTAAAAAAATTTACGGTCATATGTTAGAATTCTGGGACTATAACAGGGGTATCTAAAACAGAATTAATTATACTTTAAATCTAAGTAATATGAATTCTTTCAAATTTTATAAACAATAAATATGAAAATTAATAATACCTTTGATTACTTTACAACAATTATAATTTTTATTTGATATTAAATTCCAAATTCTTGTATTGATTTGAATGTTGGTACTTTGCGGATTGAAATCCCCTCCATTATATCCTCAATTTTTTTCTGACATGCATTCAGCGATGCAAATATTATATTAGTGATATAATAAAATTTATTATAAATTATTAATGACAAATAAAATTTGTTACAGATAATTATGTCCTTAGGAATATATATAGATATAATGGAGGGGGTCCTAATTTGTATTTTATAAATTAATTAAATAAATAAAAATATATCTCTAATTAAAATGTTAAGGAGGAGTACTATGTTTTTTCTTAGTAATTAATCATTTACTACAAACTTTAATTTGTGTAGTGTTGAACATTTTATGAAAAGAGATTACATTTACTAACCCAATAAAATTCATTACAAAAAAATTAATGGCGCAATAAAATTTGTCAGTTAAATATATATCGAAAAAAAATCAGAGAATATGTATGGTTTTTAAATGCGTGCGCATACGTATAAGTCTGTTCCATTCATAAAGTATTCATATTTAAATAATAGGTGTGTAATTATGGTTATTGAAGATTTTGTAAGGTACAATTTTGAGTACATAGTTTGAGTTGGTTTCATGTTATTAAAAAAACAGGAAAAAAGGACTGATTGGTGTCTGTTAAAGTCGATTAAAAGGTAGTCAATGTTCACCACCATGTGAAAAATGGTAAGCCTTCAATCAAATTTTGTTTTTAATAATTCACATAATTTAAATACACGTACATATTTGATTTTAATCTCCAATCTCATAAATATTATGAGTTGGACGATATCATTAGGCCAAGAATAAATATAAGTGTATAATATTTAAATATTATATTTATTTTAATTATTAAAAAATAGAGTATGATATTAAAATCTGTACTATATCCTATTTTTTAATAATTTAGATAAATATAATATTTAATTTTATATTTAAATTTTTTGCCTTCAGTCAATTTGTTTGCTGCTATGCTCCTATGCTCCACTCTCTACTGTACCAGTCCCTACACATTTGCTTAGTTTAGCAGACAGGCTCCAGTTTTTCTTTTATGTTTGTTGTACTGCATGTACTGTAATAGTAATGCTCTTCCTTTTTCACTAATTAAGCCTTCCTTTTTATTTTGTACATAATTTTTTTTTTTTTGCAAACTATCTTTATATGACCTTAATTCGGATCTAACACGGCTGTGATTGTCGTTGTTACAACTAGTTTGATTGTAGCAGTTGAAATTTCAATAATTAATAGCAATTGATAAATTCATAACAAATTTGAATTACGATAAGATAGAATTATAATACGCGCGTTCTTTCTTTATTCTTTTTCATTCCATTTATTCACATATTTCAATATTAATATCAATATAAATTTGTCTTCATAACTATCAAAGCAGTGAAGTTGGCTTCAATCACTCTCGAATCAGTGCAAGAAAGCTTCTGTTTGAGTCTTATTGGCTGTATTTGGTAATAATATTTCCATTTCTTCATAGGTAATATGAGTATGACTTCCATAATTTAAGCAATTAACGTTGCGTAATCAAAGTGAAGAAACCTGCTGAAAAAAATACTATTAGTACTTTACAAGTTGTTGTTTGGGCATACTGTGTGGACTTTGGGTTTGCTGTCTAAGCTTAATCAGTGGAAACCGTATAAATTAAGTTGGTTAATCTATATATGGCTTCCCACTCAAAAGAATACAAAATCAGTCACAAAAATTAATTATTACATTTATCTTGATCATTATAAAATAAGGTTTTATATTAAAATTTATGTCATATTCCACTTTTTAATAAATAAAATTAATATAATAGTTGATTTTGTGAGTGAATGTTGTGTATATAAAATTATTCGAAGAAAAATATGTGGAGGGCATATTGTTGTTCTTTAATTTTAATTTTTGGGTATCTGGAATTTAGAAAATGTAAGAAAAAATGATAATAGAAAAGAAATAGTTTTTCATTTTTGTCCATTACGTTGTAATATATCATAGTATTTGATATTTAAATTTGAAAATGCTACATGAATAATTAAAACGATGTACGATACGAGAGTTTTTCTTTTTCTTCTTTTTAGTATAAGACGATGTAAGAATATTATCTCGCTTGTAATTAACATCTACTAACGTTTAAAAAAATATATAAATAAGGGAACAAGCTTGAAGGTGGGTCGGGATATTATATGTTTTTAATTACAATTCATAAGTAAGCAATAGGGTCAGATAATATGAGATTAAATTATATATTAATTATCCGTATTTATGTTAACGAGTAGACTTGAAAATTATTATAGAAAAGTTAATAAAGAGAATTAAAATTAGTAATGAATAAGATTTGATTTCCTTGGGGGCTGCTAGCTGCCCCATAAAATCAGCTCCGTGAATGGGGTGTAATTCTTTATTCATAACAGGGGATTAGTTTGAGAAAGTGATTGAAAAGACTTGGAAAATGCTTGACAGACATGAAGAAATAATAGATGAACAGTATTTTGAAGAAATAATAGAGATGTAGATTCTTGTTGTCACATGGCTGATGGCTTGCTCTCTATACACTATTGATTTGCCTATTTATACGGTTTTTTTTGTTTCTTAAGGTTCGTTCGGTAATTGTTTTTATTTTTATATTTTTAGTTTTAATTTTTATATGTTTTATTTTTATTAGTAAAAATAAAAGTCAAAAAAATTTGTTTGACAATTATATTTGAATATTAGTTTTATTTACTTTTATAAAGAGGCAAGAGTTTAAAAAAAAAAATTAACAAAATTCGATATTCGAACCTCATTAAAATTAAAATAACTCCTTGTGTTGTCAAAATTGAAAAAAATAATTTTTTCGTATTTTTACTTTTTTACTGCTAAAATAGATTTTGTTTTTATTTTTTTCAAAACAGAAACGACAATTACCGAATACCATTTCTTATTTCTGATTTCAAAAAAATAGAAGTAAAAACAAAAACAATTATCAAATGGACCCTAAATTTTCTTTCAACTCTAAATAATTATGAATTTGTCCTCACTCGTAACCGTTCGATTAAGGGCACATATTTCATAAAACAGTTAGAAAAGATTAATCTTTTTTTTTTTTCGAACTTCAGTCATCGTGGTTTGGTAAATCTAACTTATGTTCTTGTTTTTCAATCTAACGACCTCATGCATTTGAAGTCATCAATTTCAATGATAACCTCTTAGCTTAATTTATATATTAATATCGTGTTTAGTTGGTGAGAGTGGAATGAAATTAAGAGGGAATAAAATGAATATTTTTTTAAAAATTATTTTGGTCCGTTTAATTGATCGATAAGAATAGAATGTCTATTCTCTAACTCATTTTATTTTAATTCAACGTATATTTGTTATGGAAGTGTCTTATAAATATATATTAAAATTTTTATTTTCTTTTTCTAAAAATATTTCACCGTCTCATTTTTTATTTTTATTTTACTTTCTCTCTCTACAAAATTTTCAAGTTGTCTCTCTAGAAAAGATTTTCAAACTTTAGTCGTTATAGTTTGGTAAATCGAATATGTTCACAGCATTACAAGTGATTATCTAAGAGTAGTCAAAGTCTCAATCTAGCAGATGCATTTGAAGTGAAGTCATCAATTTCCAAGTTAACCTCTTAGCTTAATTTAGATAATGAAGCTAATATCAAATTGTAGGTGATGTAATTAGTTTTCATTAAGAGCAAATTTAGAATATCATCACACTTATTAATCTGCTATTAGAGACACCTTCCTATTTTTATTTTTATTTTGCAATTGGCAATAGAATTGCTTAAAGAAAACAAGTTTAATAACCCGTGAAAAACACCGGTAAATTTGAAAATGATCTATCATGTAAATTTATATATAAAATTTTTAAATAATATTTTAGTTGATCTTGAATTAACGTAACAGTCCAAATTTAATAATTTGACAGACTAAATTATTATTATTTTTTTTTTGTCCTTACCTCACTTTTGAGTGACTAAAGATACATGAATCTTTAATAATAAATAAGTTCACCAACTCCGTGTGAAACACAGACGACATGGATAATAATTTTTATATTAATAATTAAATAAATTAATTATGATTTTAAAAACATAGTTGTAGCTATTAAATAAATAAATATTATTCAAATAACTAATAATTGAATTAGATACTGTATATTATTTCAATCAATTATTAAGCTAAATATTTTAATGAATTATTGTAGATTTATTTAATTATAATTATGAGAAAATAATAATTATTTTTTTAATTTAAGTTTGTAATGAATTTTTGTATTGGCATTGATAAAATTTGCTTAAAATTCTAATCTAAATAGAATTATAAAACTCAAGTTTTAATAAATTTTAATTTAATTATGAAAATTAGCTAGGAATGAATCTGGTCCACTATAATTTTTAACTAATATTAAAGTTATTATGTAACAAATTCGCATATATAATTAATACAATTAATCGATTTGGTAAAATTTAAAGTTTTAATAAATTAAATTAGGTAAGATGTTAATTTAATAATGAAATTCACGACTAATATCAATATAATTAAATCACGTGATATGTTAAGTAATTTTTTCGATATCTTAATATTTAAATAAAATTATCCTATATAAATTTGTTAAGATATATAAACTAAATAAAATTATTAAAAAGAACACATGTAGTAATTATTGATGAATAACATAAGTACCTTTTTAGTTTTGTTGCAATTTTTTTTTTTTAAAGTGATATTTTTCTCGTCTTAGAGCGCTTCACATTCCTCAAATGCCTCTTTTTGAATCATTACTTCGTAACGTTTTGATCAATGAATTTTATTTGATTTATGTTTAAGGTACCAAATGCAGTCTTAATGAAAATTAAGCAAACAAATTAAAGTAAATACAATATTAATTATAAATAAAATTAAGTCATACATATCACATTAAAATAATTTTTAAACAATATAATTAAATGATTAAATGAAATTTAGTGTAATAAACTCAAGACAATAACAAACACATTATAAATACTAGACATTGTAAGTTTTAAATATATATCTTTTAAGTTGTCAATTTTAAATTCTATTGAATGATCGGAGTTCGGATGTATTCTTATTTTTTCAAAAGATATTGTTCTTAAGATAGTTATTTCTCAGTCATATCTTGATAACGTTTTTGTTGCATGAATTTTTTTTGTTCTTTTATTTTATGTGTGGAATTCATTGAAGTTTAATAAATTTAAAGTATTACGAGTGAATTTACAAGTGATAGGAATACAAACGAAAAACGATATTCCTTTTTACTACTCCTATTAGAGAGATAGGATTGCTTTAAAATTTAAAAGATAAAAATTTATATACTACTTATACTAATTTGAATAGAAAAGAAAACAATTTTCCTATTTTCTAATTCTTTTTTGTCAATGTCTACATTTCAAAGGTGAACAAATTGTATTTTCTATCAATTTTAATTTTTTTTGATGGCTGACTTTGGTCTTTGACATATTTACATACTAAAAAACTATATATAGCTATAAAAAGCTAAAAACAATTAAATTAATATAACAACATAATCAAAATTATCTAAAATATTTTGATTTAGTCAAATCTCTTAAGTTATATATATAATTATTGAATTAAAATATTTATTTGCAATATCAAAATTTTACAATATGTATCTCGGTCGACGTGTATTATATATGCTTATCCACATCTATGTTGATTTTTTTTAATTTTTTTAAAAATGTTTAGATAAGTGAATTTTACGTATAAGGTACTTATTATGATTCCGGCTATCTATTAAGTACCGATTTTAATGTTAATAAATATAATGATTATTACTACCTCCTGACATTTTTCAGAAATAATAAGACACTAAAAAAAAAAAAAATAATTAATAGTCTTATAACAATTAGCGCATTAATAATAGAGAATAAAATATAATACATAGTACTCTCTCTCTCTCAAAATAAAAGTTCTTATTACTATTTTAATAGTTCAATGTCAAATGTTCACTTTCCTTTAATAGCCAAACTTTTATACAATTTTTCCTATTATACCTGTTAACGCCAAATTTTGTAGCAACCGTTTAAATCACAAAATAACGAGCAAAGTTAAACGTCAAACACAAATAACTCAAAGAAATCACTGTAAGAACACCAGAAATTTACGTGGAAACCCAATTGGAAAAAAATCACGGGGAAAGAGAGTAATTCACGAGAATAATATTGATGGTTACAGGTTTCTCTGAAAGTAGAGAGCTTGTATGCTGGAAAATGGGTTCTGTATGTAAATAGTAAGTTAAAAATTAGTTTTAAATCTTTTCTGTTGCTCCCCTTTTATATGCTCATGCAACCACAATTACAAACATTAATCAACCAAATAAACGTCCCTCTTTCAGACAACCGTTATCATCCAAGCAGACTCTTCATCTTCCAAGTAGGTTGACTTTTCCTCTTCCAAACAGCCCATACCTCAAAATAAAGAGTCCAATAATTAACTCTGTCAGGCCCAACCCAATATAATAATAGGGATCAACCCAATGAATTAATATGGGTCAGTCCAAATCCGGGCCCAAACTATCTCAACCCAACAATACCCTTAGCATTTAATATCTCATATTTTTCTTATTTTAATTCTCTCTCCTTATTCAATAAGTATAATTAGTTATGTGCCAAAAATATTTTAAATTGAAAAGCTAGAAAGTCACTCCATCACCTAAGTACATTGAAAATCTCTCTTGCAATTTTGTCATTTCATTCATTTTTTTAATATGCGTAAAAAGTTAACTTAGAATTTTTATCATGAAACGAAAAAAATAGTAAAAAATGGTAAACAATTTAAAAAAAAAAGTATATAATAGAAAATATTTTGTGTCGATACTTTTTAATACTTAATTCTGCTAGAACACTCATAAAGATTATTAACAAAATAAATTACATATCGGTAAAAAATTTAATCGAATGTTAAGGGGTTTAGACAACGCCATTAATTAGTTAATTTTTCTTTGAACAAATTTATTCTTTTTAAGGTCTTTCCATAAAATCATAATAATTCTAATAAATAAATTTTAATAGAAATTCAATATATATTAAAATAACTGGTGTCTTGCACGAATATTAAACTAGTATATAATATCGTAATAATAATCGCTTTCTTTAACCCAGGAGAAAGAAAATTATCATAGTTTTAAGCTCCATATGCATAAAGATATATACCTTAAAAATAGAATCCTAGCTACCTTTTGTTCACTTTAATTTTAACGAGCATTAAGGCATTCTTTACTTCAATCATTTAATCCTCATGGCTACTCAACAAATGATTTAAACCTCATTATATATATATATATATACATATATATATATTGTTAGGATATAAATATTTATGGATTGTGTTGAGGTGACAACTAACTTGTTTTGACCTTAGCAAAGATTAGGCCTGAGTTACGTGTGGATTTGGTTTAGACAAGAGTATTCTTATTAGAGTAGGATTTTGTTTCCTTATTTAGGAGATCTAATTTGAGAATAAATTTACTAATTGGATAGTGTTAGGAGGAAAATTTGACTTCTATTCTTAATTGCTTTTAGATGGCTGCAGACCTATAAATACGGTACTACATGAATGGTGAAAGATAATAATATCTACTACATACGGAACATTTATTTTTCAGCGCATACTCTTCATTATTTTAAAGAAATCTATAAACACAATTATTATACTAGTGAATTCTTTCTCTTTCATTTTTAATTGGGTTTCTATATAAAATTTCTTGTGTTTTTACATTAATTCCTTACAAATTATTTGTGTTTGATGTCTTTTTTACTTATTATTTAATGATTTAAACGAGCGGTACAAAATTTGACGTTAATATATATATATATATATATATATATATATATATATATATATATATATATATATATATATATATATATATATATATATCAAGTGTATTGTTCTATGCGACCATCAATATGAATAGAAAAAAAGAGAGTAGATTTCTCTTTCCCAAACGGATATTTATTTTAGGAATGAAGCAAACAAAAATAATTAAATAGTTTGGGCCTATAGAGGTGCAAGCCCACCTATAACATTCCAAAGATTTACAAATCACGAATGGGCCAATTGAAGTGACTATCATGGATCCAATCTTGCCAGCCCATTCTACTTTACATTTTCATATGCTTTTTTTTATTTATTTATAAAATGTAGGAAATTATGAAGCTTGATTAGGAATATGGGAAGGCATACTTTAGTTGAGTGTAACATTATTATTTATTTATAATACAACAACTACTAAGGCATATCAGGAAAATGCATAATGCCAGGAAAGGGTTCTCAATAAAAAATAAAAATAAAAATAAATAAATAAAATAAAATAAAAATGTTGGGAAGGCAACTTTTGTCATATAAGTACTACATCAATTTCACTCGAATGAACCTGATGGTATTCTTTTTTTTTCAATAAAATTGTTCATAAAATTTGGACAGTCGGTAATACTCTTGAGCCCCATTAAATTATTTATGGTCTTATAATATTATGTCTCTGCCTGTTTGAAAGAAAAAAAAATTAATTCGTAATTCGTCACTAATACATACATAAGATACAAAAAATTTAGTATAAATATATGACATATATTGTGTTAGCAAATTTTTTCAATATTAGTAAAAAAATTAACATAATAAATATTATTAAATAATTAATTAGAGGTCGGCTCGTGATCAACCAAAACCACTCAATTAATTTACAAAATTATTATGAGTCAATTGATGATTAAATCACAAAACGTTTGTTATATTTAATTATTGATTAATGAAAGCTCGTGCGTACCTACTAGAAGTGCTACTTGGTATTAGTGTTGGCTGCTGAAGATAGGTTTTGGATTATGGGGTCTGCTTACGACCTTCGTAGTTCGTATATAGGGTCGCTGCCTGCATGTTACTATTGTTGGCTCAATAATTGACATTCAACGTAGCTTGTTTAGAGTCTTATTATGTGATGGTGGTTTGATTTTGATGGATAATTGCACCTTAAATTAAATCAATTCATTTCTTAGTCACCCTAAGTCATAGGAGATAATACTGTATTTTTTTCTGGCAAGATGGAAATTAACTAGCTATTTGTATATATTATTGACTTATATTTTTGTTTTCTACAACAATTTATATCAATTTTCTATTCATTTCCGAAAGGATAAATGTGAATTATTTGTAAATTTTACCTTTTTTTAATAACGATTAATATTTTCAGAATAAAAAATAATATTATCAGAATAATAAGTATTATTTAAAGTGTAACGTATATATTGATAAAATAATTATAAAAATTTTGCGAAATGTATACTAGATGTGGCAACATTATTTTTAATTTAACAATATCAACCGTCTTTTTAATTAGGCAAACAAAAGAGACAAATCAAATACTATAATATAGAAAATACATATTTAAGCAAATTAAAAATTTTGTACTCCTATTTTCAATTTTTTCTTTCTTTCTAAACTCCTGTACAGTCATGAATGTATAACTGGAAAAACTCATTATTTGTCCTAGGACTGAACAATAAATTGAATATAATCGTAAAATCGATTTGGTCGAATTGAACCGACAATAAATTAAACCGAAAAATATAAAATCAATGAACCGACGGTGCAAAAAAAAAAAAAATCGAAATTAGTTGGTCGGTTTCGATTTTGTTCCTAAAAAAGTTGAAATCTACCAAACTGATTCTGAGTCTAAGTTTGATTCAGATTATGTGTACTATTATTTTGAGAAACAACAAAGCTATGTGGCAACACCATGATTATGAAGATGATAAAATTGAAGATGACAGGAGCAATTGAAAAGCATACAAGAAATTCTCTCGAATTTTTGATGAAATTGAAAAGAAAAGATGGAACAAATCTGTAGAAGTAATTTGTTTGATTAAACCTGCTATAATACCATATTAACTTTGATGAATATTGCAAGTAAGAAAGTTTTGGATATATTACAAAAGCTCAACCAACTTGTAGCTACTGATACATATTTATACTACTATATTAACCTAACAATACAGAATAACCATACTGATACATATTTATATTATTGAAGTTTGAACTGTTGGTATTGTTGTTGTGTTGTTATATTAAGAGATAACCGACCAAACCGTTTAAACAGATTGATTTAACCGATAATCACATAGGCCGATAACCGATTATTGAATAAAAATTTGAGTAATTTTAATTTTTAATTTTTTATAATCGTTTTAAATTTAAAATCGACCGTTGTACATCTCTAAATTTTGTCCCACGAATTCACTACCGTGGGACAATCACGGGTTACTTGTCCCCACAATAGGACGACTATATACTATAGAACCACAAAATGATATCAGCAAAGTTGATTAATTGCTTCTGATGCTTTAGTATATCAAAGGAATCTTTGTCCATCGCTTTCTTGTTATTGATTTTACTATTAAGTTCCCCAAATGAAAAGAAATTGGGAGGTGACACTATTATTATAATGCCGCCAATAATTCTTCGGCAACAAAATTATTAGATACAGAAAAAAGATATAAAATTAGGTGTATGGTAATAATTTGTTATTTTAATTTAAGGGTCATGTTGATAACAAATATAGCGACATTATATGTTTTTTTAATTAAATTGACCCTTAAATATAATTGGTGCAATAGTTTTTTTAATAATCGGTTGTTGTTGATAAGTATCTATAAATACCTGTGTGTGTGTATATATATATATATATATATGTATGTATGTATGAGACCAACATATATATCTATAATATAATTAGTCATAAATCATTATATCTTTCGATTGATGTATTGACCCATTATATCTATAATATAATAAGTCATAAAAGACAAAATAGTATTAATTATAGCTGATTTGATATATTGACTTACAATTTATTTTTTTATTACATATAATCATGTAATTAAGTGAATCAAACAAAATTTGAACATAATATAATAATATTACAGTTAGTACAATAATATCAAGAACCAATCAAACAAATATGTTGTTAAAACTTATTACCATTACATTTTAGGCTACAAAAGATCCAAACTGAACTTTGACGAACTCGAACATTACCAGTTGAACTCGAACATGTTCGTGTAAGACAATCGAACTAGAACACTTGTACGAGTTCGATTCGTTAAGTGTTCACAAACAGTTCACGAATATGTTTGAATTCACGAACAACTCGCGTATATACTTGAATTCGATCATATTCGCGAACAAATGTCGTTCACGAACACATCTGAACTAGATCAAGTTCATTAACATGTACTTGTTCGCAAACACATTTAAATCATAAACTTATTCATAAACATGATCGTGAACATATTTAAATAACAAATAGAGCACATTTAAGAACAAAAAAAGTATTACTTTATTAAAACAAAACACCACAACATTTAAACTTCATTCAATTAATAAAAATATAAAAAAATAATCATTCTATACATTTTAAAATTTTAAAATTCGAAACTAAATATTTACACAGTGATATATATATAGATACACACACACACACACACACGTGTGTGTGTATGTTAAAAAATTAATTGAATTCGAACAGTTTATGAATAATTCGCAAATCAAACCGATCTCGAATTGTTTGTGAATTTTGTCGAATCGAACTAGTTTATTCGCAAACATATTCAATCGATCAATCGAACTTGAAATCTTGTGCAAAATCAATTCGATAACTAAGTCGAACCGGACTTTATTGAACAAATTGAACATGTTTACAAATAGCTTGGTTCCGTTCGTTGCCCAAATATTTACGTTATAGCGATATTACATTATATAGACTATTGCATTATAGCAAAATTTTATTTCGCAAAATAAACCCCACAAATTTTTATTATGTTGGTAATATATATATATATATATATATATATATATATCAAGTATTCATCATCATATATAATTAGTAAAAGGATTAACTAAAAATATTCGAAAATGGTAACGGAATAATTAAACTACTCGTGGTGAATTAATCACCTAGAACGGGTAGAAATGACTGCCTTTGGCCGGTTGAAATGTAAAAATCCAAGACACATAAAATAGTTCACGACAATTTATGGACTAGCTATATTTGTACTATTAAGGTCATTTGATATTAAATAAGTACTATTTTAAATTAATAATTATTTTATATTTAGAAAGTATGGGATAAGATTAGAGATGAGCAAAAAATTAAAATTGGCTCCAAAACTGTACCAAAAATTGACCAAGCAGCACCAATAAAATCACACTAACGGTTCCGTCGTATATTATGATTTTAGGAGGGTTGAAAAAACGTATTTGTGGCTTGGTTTGGATTTATTCGGTCCACCATACCGCATAAATCGCACCACACTAATAATGACCAAAACGAAGTCGTTTTGGTTTTTATTTTTTAAAAAAATTACATGGTGTTTATTAAATTTTTCTCTTATTTTTGTTAACATAGCATTAACTTTTACAGTTGTCTCTCGTATAACTATTAGTCATAGGTTTGTAAACTTTTAATTGTAAATTTTACTTAACTAATCAAGTTTTTTATTGTTTAATAGTCAGTGATATTTTTACAATTACAGAGTTTTATTATAACGTAGATGGAGATGAATAAATTCAATAGTGACAGTCTTCTTGTATAAGCAATAAATACACTATCTACTTTTAAGTTATAAATAACTATTCGTCAGAGATTTACTTTATTTTTTTTTAAGTAGTTATTTTAATATCTACTATACGCATTTGTCTACACTTGAAAATTACCTCTCGTATGACTATTAATTATAGTTTTGAAAATTTTTAATTGTAAATTTTACTTAACTAATCTAATTTCTTATTGTTTGATAGTGTAAGACCCCGAATTTTATGAAATACAAAATTTAATTTTTCTTCATATATGTATTTTTTTTTTTTGATACAGTAAGTGGTTAAATTAACAAAATTGAAAGTTAAGGATGTTATGTGCAAATTTTATTTTGTCGGACAATATTCGCTTTGTCGGGGAATATTCGTTTAGTCGGGGAATATTCGTGCCGTACGACGGCGCCAAAATAATAAATTATTGGTGGACCCCACAACGGAATATTTGTCAGATATAGAAAACGACAGAAGTAACCTTTTTAAATAAAAATAGTCAACGGAACTGTTAAAATACCGGTGATAAAAGAATAGTAGCATACGGTAGTTTATGGTATTTTCTGTAGCACACGGTACTCTACAGTAACACACGGTATTGCATAGTATCTCATATTATTGGTCTGATAATTGACACCGTAACTGTTACGCATCATTTCATCGATAATTGTCACTGCATAATATTTTATATTATCAATTCAATAATTGTTGTTACACAGTATTTTGCATTATTGATTTAATAATTGTCATTACACTGTATTTTATATCATTGAGTCAATAATTGTTGTTGCACTGTTTTTAAAATTATTGAACCTAATAATTGTCACAGTAAAATATGCACAGTAATTCACATTATTGAATCAATAATTGTCATTACACAGTAACGTATGCTTTATTGTTATCTCTATTATGATGTTATTTAAACAGTTGTATTTCATTAATTTATTGACTTGATATCTAAGAGCTAACTATACTGTATTTATAACAATTAGTCATAATAATTGAATTGATAAAGTTATTTGTTTATAATATAAAGTTAGGTGATTATTAGGTGATATGAAATGAATGGTGTAGATTAAAGTGTGAATTATTGTTGAATAATTGAATTGATTTGTTTATAATATAAAGTTAGGTGATTATTAGGTGATATGAAATGAATGGTGTAGATTAAAGTGTGAATTATTGTTGAATAATTAAATTGATTTGTTTATAATATAAAGTTAGGTGATTATTAGGTGATATGAAATGAATGGTGTAGATTAAAGATAATATAATATTTGAAATGGATGGTGTAGATTAAAAGATGATCTTTAAATGAATGGTTTAGATTAAATGAATGATAAGATTTTTGGCTATAAATAGAAGCCTTAACTTAAGGATTTTTCATAAACTTCCTTACTTGTTCTTTCTTTCTCTCTCTAAATACTTCTTGTGAAAGTTCTCTCTAAGTGTGCTTAAGTCATCTTGAGTATTTGTGAAGATCTATAAGTATACGTGTACTGTTCAAGTTAATCAACCTCATTTAAATCAATATCCAGTCACGTGTTGAGGTAAGGGATACCATCTTTTTCATCTTCCATTATTCAAACGTACTATGGTAAGGGATTATCATTATTTGATTCTCGATAATAATATTGTTTCTTCCTTACTCATAAGACGTGCCTTTTATTTCCATGTATTAAATTGTGGGAATAACCTTACGGAGCGGATTGCCGCCTGTTGGTGAATAACCTTTCGTATTCATTCATTATTAATCTCTGAGAATAACCTTACGGAGCGGATTGCCGCCTGTTTGGTGAATAACTCTTTGTACTCAAATTCTATTAAATTGTGGGGATAACCTTACGGAGCGGATTGCCGCCTGTTGGTGAATAACCCTTTGTATTAATTTCCTTCACCTTTTGTTAATCAAACCTGCTACGGTAAGGGATATTATTTTCTTTCATACTCCTAAATCGAAATTTATTATGGAACTATTGCTTCTATAATTCCTGAAAATATTATATGTTCCATAATAGTTGAACTTCATTATTTCAACTGAACCTTCCTATTTACGTGAACCTTTCTATTGAATTGTAACCGTTATTCTGAACTGTGGATCTTGAATATCATTTTTAAATTTCACTCCACATCATGTTGACAATTTGGACATTATTTGAATCTGTACAAAGTAAACTTCCGATACTTATTGTTATCCTATTTCTTCTGTTCATCATTTATATCATTCTAATCATCCAAAAATCAAGCTGTTGTGAATATCTGTGGCCGGGGGCACAGATGTGATATATTTGTTGAACAGATGATAGGTTAAAGGCGATATAATAGGTTAAAGGCGATACATCTGTTCGGTGTCTTTTATGGCACGTGGTGAATGTTCTCTTTGGCCCGTAGTGCAAAGATGAACTGTTGTTTGGTATGATTATGACCAAAGGCTGAATCTGGTATAATCATGACCGTTGGTGCTATATTGAATATCTTTGGCCCGTAGTACAAAGATGAACTGTTGATGTGCATGATTATGATCAGGAACTGTGAATTTGTATTATCTTGACTAATGATATTTCAGATGATAAAAGTTGATGATGTTTTTTCTAAAAAGAGAACCGAGTGGACATTATAATCTGCATTATTCTTCTAATAGATTACTCATTCCGCTGCTATTATTGATCTGAACGTTGTTTAAGAATTTAACTGCAGTTTTTGATATAAACCTTGTAGTCTATTGTATTCTATCAAGAACTCAACTGTTGAAGGCTAATGATAATTTATTCGTCATTATCTTAGTCATGATATTTCTTACTGGGCTATTTGAGCTCACCCTTTCTTTTGTTCCATTGTTTTTCAACAGGAGATGAAAACATAACAGGGTCTAGCCGGGGAATGGAGTGAGGGTCCGAGGAATAGTTATCATAGTCTTCACGTTTTGTAAAATAGTGTGGCAATAATAGTGAAGACTTAGTTGTGTATTATTATACACTGTATTGTTGTACGTAGTGCTTTGTTGTAATAATTTTGTTGTAGTCTTTTGACGACTCAAGTTTGGGCTGTGTGGGCCCAGATTTGGGGGGCGTCACAATTGGCATCAGAGCTTAGGGATATGGTCTTTAATGGAGATCTGGGGTTAGAACTAGGAGGGGAGAGACGAATAGAATCAATCACTAGTGTGTCTTACCTAAATTAGATTTATTTTTTATCTAATGAATCGATTTGAATGTAGGAACATGAAGAGATGAGTCAGTTTATTTGAACTAACATTTATTTTGTGACCACAGTTAATTATGGCATCTGAAAATCAGGAGGTTAACTATGAAATTACCGAAACAAATGTAGCTGCAAAACAAGAGGCGACGAATAATCTTCTTACAAACTCAGAGTTGAATCATTTGCCTAAGGCAAAAATTATGCGTGTTCTATCCAGTAAGGATGAAGGTGAAAACTCTGCTACAGTCGTTCCAGATCCATTCTTAGAAGCAATTAAAGGAAGTAACGAACTTGCGGAAATTATTGCCTTTAATTTACTCACTAATTGGGAGAGTGATATTACCTGGTTATGCTCTATAACAAAGGATCAGAATATGTGGACTTTTCATATTAGTCTTTGGGATTTATGGTGTTCCAGCTATGATTTTCAAGATTATTTAAAAATGATGTTTCTATACTTTTGGGCGTTACAATTTAGAGGAATTCAGGTTAAGTTAGTCACTATCGTGGAAACTGCAGTCTATTGAAAATACTATTTTAATGGAAATCATTGGTACCTTACTACTGATGAAGTTGATGAACCCGAGAAACAGTTTGCTAGAAAATTATTCAGTGGTATTCCCATGGTTGAAATACGTGAAGATCCGAATGAAGTATTCGGGATTCGATTTGACGATAACAGTCAAGAAACCGAATGAGGTGATAACCGGTAAGCTATTCATAAATTCTCGTGAAGTCTATGCCATACTAGATACTGGCTCTATCCACTCTTTTATCCCACCTATATGTACTCAACGTTTAAATTTGACTATTGAAAACTTAAATCTTGTCTTATCAGTTGAAACCTCATTGGGAGAAATACCTATTACATTTACTATCTATAAATCTTGCCTAGTTCAAATCAACAACCTCACATTACCTGTTGACCTTATTTCTTTGGAGATGCGTGAATTTGATGTGATTTTAGGAATTGATTGGTTGACTACCCATCATGCTAAAATTGATTGTTTTCATAAGATTATTAGTTTTCATATTCCTAATCAACCTGTCATGCAAATTCAAGCAACTAAACCATTGAAATCTATAACTGTTATTTCTAGCCATAAAGCCATTCGTTTATTGAAAAACGGATGTCAAGCCTTTTTAGCTCATGTCACTGATTTGAACAAAAACACGTCAAACTTGAATGATATTCCCATTGTTAATGAGTTTCCTGACGTTTTTTTCTGAGGAACTTTCTGGCTTACCCCAAACCGTGAAATTGAATTCTGTATCGATCTTGAACCCGGCACTAAGCCCATTTTTAAAGTCCCATACCAAATGGCCCCCATAGAACACCAAGAGTTGAAAGTTTAATTACTAGATATCGGTATCATTCATTCTAGTACAAAACTTATATCGAGCGAGGAATGCGAGAAGAGTTTTCAAGAACTCAAGAGGAGACTTGTTTCAGCTCCTGTTCTGACCATACCATCAGGATCAGGAGAATTTGTTATCTACAGCGATGCTTCTGGCAAAGGTCTAGGCTGTGTCCTTATGCAACATGGAAAGGTTATAGCCTATGCCTCTCGACAACTCAAAGATTATGAGAAAAATTATCCTACTCATGATCTAGAGTTGGCAGCAGTCGTTTTCGCGTTGAAGATCTGGAGACACTACTTGTACGGAGAAAAAGTGGATATCTATACGGATCATAAAAGTCTCAAGTATTTCTTCACCCAGAAGGAACTCAACATGCGACAACGACGTTGGCTTGAGCTGTTAAAGGATTATGACCACACAATCCAGTATCACCCGGGAAAGGCGAACGTTGTAGCTGACGCTTTGAGCAGAAAATCTTATGCAAGTACAAGTGCACTGCTGACAACACAAAAGTGTATTTTGTACGACTTGCAAAAGATGGAGATAGAGCTAAAGACACCAGGGACCCGCTCGAAGATTGCTCACGTGCGAGTAGAACAAACTTTAATCGATAAAATTAAAGCTGCTCAAGCTACCGATCCGGAACTGATAAACATGATAAAGAAAGTACAAGAAGGTGTCATTCCCGAAGCAAGAATCGACGAGAAAGGAATACTTCGAGTCAACTCTCGACTCTGTGTTCCTAACGATCCTGAATTAAAGCATAAAATCATGATGGAGGCACACAACACGCCGTTTGCAATCCACCCAGGAGGTACCAAGATGTATCGAGATCTTCGACATATATTTTGGTGGAACAATATGAAAAGAGAGATTGCGGAGTTTATCTCAAGGTGCCTAACTTGTCAACGTGTCAAGGCAGAACATCAAGTTACTAAAGGTCCATTACAATCACTTGAAGTTCCCGAATGGAAGTGGGAACACGTCAATATGGACTTCGTGACGGGTCTTCCAAAAGTTTCTCAAGGCTTAGATGCAATTTGGGTGATCGTAGATAGATTGACCAAATCTGCTCATTTCTTGCCTATACGAGAAAACTTTTCACTTGAACGTCTTGCCGGTATGTACATAAATGAGATCGTGAGATTGCATGGCATGCCAGTTTCCATAGTTTCTGATCGAGAGCCTAGATTCACTTCACGCTTTTGGATCAGTCTACAAAAAGCTATGGGCACTGAACTACGTTTTAGTTCTGCATACCATCCTCAAACGGACGGACAATCGGAAAGGACGATCCAGACCCTCGAAGATCTTTTGAGACTTTGTGTATTAGACTTCAAAGGAAGTTGGGATAAGTACTTGCCATTGGTGGAATTTTCTTACAACAACAGTTACCAAGCAAGCATAGGCATGGCTCCATTCGAGGCTTTGTATGGAAGGAAGTGTCGCTCTCCAATATGTTGGAATGAGGTAGGAGAAGCAAAATTGTTGGGACCCGAGTTGGTACGCTTGACGACCGAAAAGATCCAAATGATCCGACAACGAATACAGACCGCACAAGAACGACAAAAGAGTTATGCTGATCTTCATCGGAGAGACGAAAATTTCAACGTCGGAGATCATGTATTCTTACGTGTTTCTCCATGGAAAGGGGTTACGAGATTCGAAAAGAGAGGAAAGCTCAACCCTCGATTTATTGGCCCATTTGAAATCCTCGATCGAATAGGAACCGTAGCCTACAGACTAGCCCTACCACCAAGTATGTCTCGCATCCATAACGTTTTTCACATATCTATGTTACGTAAATATGTGAAGGACCCAAACCACGTCATTGAGTTAGAACCAGACGTTATAGCAGAGGATTTAACATACGAGGAAGTACCTGTTAAGATCCTGGATAAGAAGGAGCAGATCCTACGCTCAAAGGTTATACCTCAAGTTAAGGTTTTATGGAGGAACCAAGATACTGAGGAAATGATCTGGGAGCTAGAATCTGAGATGAAATCTAAGTATCCTTACCTCTTCGATATGTCAGGTACGTCAATTTCGGGGACGAAATTTCATAAGGAGGGGAGGTTGTAAGACCCCGAATTTTATGAAATACAAAATTTAATTTTTCTTCATATATGTATTTTTTTTTTTTGATACAGTAAGTGGTTAAATTAACAAAATTGAAAGTTAAGGATGTTATGTGCAAATTTTATTTTGTCGGACAATATTCGCTTTGTCGGGGAATATTCGTTTAGTCGGGGAATATTCGTGCCGTACGACGGCGCCAAAATAATAAATTATTGGTGGACCCCACAACGGAATATTTGTCAGATATAGAAAACGACAGAAGTAACCTTTTTAAATAAAAATAGTCAACGGAACTGTTAAAATACCGGTGATAAAAGAATAGTAGCATACGGTAGTTTATGGTATTTTCTGTAGCACACGGTACTCTACAGTAACACACGGTATTGCATAGTATCTCATATTATTGGTCTGATAATTGACACCGTAACTGTTACGCATCATTTCATCGATAATTGTCACTGCATAATATTTTATATTATCAATTCAATAATTGTTGTTACACAGTATTTTGCATTATTGATTTAATAATTGTCATTACACTGTATTTTATATCATTGAGTCAATAATTGTTGTTGCACTGTTTTTAAAATTATTGAACCTAATAATTGTCACAGTAAAATATGCACAGTAATTCACATTATTGAATCAATAATTGTCATTACACAGTAACGTATGCTTTATTGTTATCTCTATTATGATGTTATTTAAACAGTTGTATTTCATTAATTTATTGACTTGATATCTAAGAGCTAACTATACTGTATTTATAACAATTAGTCATAATAATTGAATTGATAAAGTTATTTGTTTATAATATAAAGTTAGGTGATTATTAGGTGATATGAAATGAATGGTGTAGATTAAAGTGTGAATTATTGTTGAATAATTGAATTGATTTGTTTATAATATAAAGTTAGGTGATTATTAGGTGATATGAAATGAATGGTGTAGATTAAAGTGTGAATTATTGTTGAATAATTAAATTGATTTGTTTATAATATAAAGTTAGGTGATTATTAGGTGATATGAAATGAATGGTGTAGATTAAAGATAATATAATATTTGAAATGGATGGTGTAGATTAAAAGATGATCTTTAAATGAATGGTTTAGATTAAATGAATGATAAGATTTTTGGCTATAAATAGAAGCCTTAACTTAAGGATTTTTCATAAACTTCCTTACTTGTTCTTTCTTTCTCTCTCTAAATACTTCTTGTGAAAGTTCTCTCTAAGTGTGCTTAAGTCATCTTGAGTATTTGTGAAGATCTATAAGTATACGTGTACTGTTCAAGTTAATCAACCTCATTTAAATCAATATCCAGTCACGTGTTGAGGTAAGGGATACCATCTTTTTCATCTTCCATTATTCAAACGTACTATGGTAAGGGATTATCATTATTTGATTCTCGATAATAATATTGTTTCTTCCTTACTCATAAGACGTGCCTTTTATTTCCATGTATTAAATTGTGGGAATAACCTTACGGAGCGGATTGCCGCCTGTTGGTGAATAACCTTTCGTATTCATTCATTATTAATCTCTGAGAATAACCTTACGGAGCGGATTGCCGCCTGTTTGGTGAATAACTCTTTGTACTCAAATTCTATTAAATTGTGGGGATAACCTTACGGAGCGGATTGCCGCCTGTTGGTGAATAACCCTTTGTATTAATTTCCTTCACCTTTTGTTAATCAAACCTGCTACGGTAAGGGATATTATTTTCTTTCATACTCCTAAATCGAAATTTATTATGGAACTATTGCTTCTATAATTCCTGAAAATATTATATGTTCCATAATAGTTGAACTTCATTATTTCAACTGAACCTTCCTATTTACGTGAACCTTTCTATTGAATTGTAACCGTTATTCTGAACTGTGGATCTTGAATATCATTTTTAAATTTCACTCCACATCATGTTGACAATTTGGACATTATTTGAATCTGTACAAAGTAAACTTCCGATACTTATTGTTATCCTATTTCTTCTGTTCATCATTTATATCATTCTAATCATCCAAAAATCAAGCTGTTGTGAATATCTGTGGCCGGGGGCACAGATGTGATATATTTGTTGAACAGATGATAGGTTAAAGGCGATATAATAGGTTAAAGGCGATACATCTGTTCGGTGTCTTTTATGGCACGTGGTGAATGTTCTCTTTGGCCCGTAGTGCAAAGATGAACTGTTGTTTGGTATGATTATGACCAAAGGCTGAATCTGGTATAATCATGACCGTTGGTGCTATATTGAATATCTTTGGCCCGTAGTACAAAGATGAACTGTTGATGTGCATGATTATGATCAGGAACTGTGAATTTGTATTATCTTGACTAATGATATTTCAGATGATAAAAGTTGATGATGTTTTTTCTAAAAAGAGAACCGAGTGGACATTATAATCTGCATTATTCTTCTAATAGATTACTCATTCCGCTGCTATTATTGATCTGAACGTTGTTTAAGAATTTAACTGCAGTTTTTGATATAAACCTTGTAGTCTATTGTATTCTATCAAGAACTCAACTGTTGAAGGCTAATGATAATTTATTCGTCATTATCTTAGTCATGATATTTCTTACTGGGCTATTTGAGCTCACCCTTTCTTTTGTTCCATTGTTTTTCAACAGGAGATGAAAACATAACAGGGTCTAGCCGGGGAATGGAGTGAGGGTCCGAGGAATAGTTATCATAGTCTTCACGTTTTGTAAAATAGTGTGGCAATAATAGTGAAGACTTAGTTGTGTATTATTATACACTGTATTGTTGTACGTAGTGCTTTGTTGTAATAATTTTGTTGTAGTCTTTTGACGACTCAAGTTTGGGCTGTGTGGGCCCAGATTTGGGGGGCGTCACAGATAGTCAGTGATATTTTAACAATTACAGAGTTTTATTATAACGTGGATAAAGATGAATAAATTCAATAGTGACGATCTTATTGTATAAGCAATACACTATTTACTTTTAAGTTATAAACAACTATTCGTCATAGTCTTATTTTATTTTTTCTTAAGTAGTTATTTTAATATCTACTATACATATTTGTTTGCACTTAAAAATTTAGTGATTTTTTCAGTATCTGTATTCTTTCAGTTATAATTTTTTGTATATGTTCAATTGATTTTGAAACCAAAATCGCAATAAACAAAGCCGCACCGCACCGCACCGGTCATAAGTAATTTTATGTGTGATTTTAGATTTATCAAATTGTACTTGAGCAATTTCATGTACGATTTAGACTTTGAACTGTATCATATTCACCCCTAAATAAGATAAAGTTATGTGCAATACATGCTAAAAAATATATTAAAATAGATGTAAAAACTTGAAAAACATAAAGAGAATAAGTAATGAAGAAGATCAATAGGGCAATAATATGGCACAAGGAAAGTTGTTTTTAATTTTTGTGAGGATGCGATTCACATACATATGAGAGTTAATTCATAATAATCAATTATTATTTTGATAACTCAAAATTAATTTAAAAAAATTCCTATTATTAGAGGTTTTAACGATAAAAACTCTTACAATAAAAGCGAAATAATAATCTAGCAATCTCTTTGCTGTGAATGTGGCATATATATATATATATATATATATATATATATATATATATATGGTACAGTACTACAGTGTCAGTCTAACTGATTAAATAATGCAGTAATTACTACATAGTGCGTACAAGGAGTATTCTTTTTGGGGGTTAAGGCAGTTGGGGAACAGGTATGGTGAACTGGTGAAGAGCTGTGAGTGTCAAATTAATATTTTTGTGGCTCGTCATACAAAAAGAAGCCAACCATTAAATTCATGCTTTTTTAGAAAGAGAGAGGACCATCCAGCCGAGGTACTGAGTACATAGAGCCAAACTTTCTTTCTCTAGCTGGTCCCTATGTCAATATTAAATCTACTAGCTGCCCCATCCAAAGATCACGACTTAAGTCAGTATAAAAAAAAAAATTGTTCCTTTTTTTGCGTGTTTAAAATGATAACGTTTATAAGTTAAATATATTATATTAAAAAATAAATTATTATTATATAAATAAAAATTTTAAATATGTTTAGTGGGCTTTGAAAATTCAAACTTATTACGGATAGACAAACTTAATTGCTTAATTTTGTATTTTTATGTGTATAAGAGAAAGATATATATGGAAGAAGGAGATGGAGAATCATGCTACCATGCATGCACAAAATTAAGCTTTGTTTTCCTCTTCACTAATACTAAAACCCAATGTAAATGAAGTATATATATTAATTTGTTGTATCTATTCCCATGGGAAAAGTAGAGAAAAAAAATGTAAGGCTTGTAGTACTTGAAGTCGACTCTTGCTTCATTTTCAACCTCATTTCATGCTGGGTCCCATCTGCTAGGGCACAAAGAGGAATGATGATCCTCCCAAATTAATACTCCCGAAATAGTTCAAGTTTTATTTAATTAATTTGTGATATTTTAAAACTCAATTATGATACAAATTTATTTTAATTTTTAAAATAATTAATTGTATTTATGTAGTTTTTTATTTAAAAAATAATTTACAGTATCAACAATTATATTAATTAAAATTATTAGCGCAAACACATGCAAAAATGACTCAAAATGTACAATTTATACCACTAATTATATCTCGAGGGAAATTTATAATTGACACCTATATATTTAAGAACAAAACATCACAAGTGTATAAATAAATTAAAAGGGCAAATTTATATTTTTTAAGATAAGGTCTATAATTAGTAGGGTGATGTTAGAGAATTAGTTTCAAGGGCTCAAATCACATCATGAAAATAACAACTCAGGAGGGCTGATATAATTAACTTTCAAAGTATTACTTTCATGATACACAATCCCAAATATTTCAACATCTAGGTATCATGTATTATTACTGGTCTGCATTAATTGAATGGACATACGGTCATTATTAATTAGACCTTAGTAGTGTAGTTGGTTTATGCAAGTTATACTTTAATTAGACGTTGACTTTGATAATTAATCATGCATAAAATTCTTTGATTTAACTTGCTCTTTTTTTTCTATTGCAATTATTTATTGAACTAATTGGTATTTTAAACTGCTAGAAGATCTATGATTGCATAATTTAAATGTTACAACTAGATGAGTAAATTCTTTTTTAAAAAAATTAAAAGACAAAGTAGTTGAAAAGAATGGGTTCATGGAAAGGTATAAGCTGAATGATTCAAATTTTCAAATACAAGTACAAGACAGATGTATACGTGACTGCATGGAAGACGGGAAGAGCACAGCTAGATTATTTTGCCATATATTCCGAGACAAAGAAATTACCCCAGAAATATTTCTTTTGGGTGCTCAATTCTTTATATTTGGTGCAATGATATATTTTCTCATATTTCAATTGAGGAATGGAACACACAAACACACATATTGTTACACATGTGAGATAATTTAAGACGTATATAAGGATTTACGTTATTATCATTAATATCTTTTTTCATAATTTTTTGAGTGAGCATGTAGTGAACTAAAATGATAAAAAAAAAATACTATTTAGACTATACACTGAATTTTGGTATACTATAATTTAATTTAGACTCGAAATTTAACGCGTGAGTTATTATGTATGATTTAATTTGTATTCAAAATTTAACTTAGGTTGTTACACATATACTTAGATCAGACAAGCCCTAATGCTCGTATGTTTTCATTCGTCACATCAATAACTAAACACATTCATGCACAAAGAAACACACACATAATACAGATTAGTGATAAATAGGCAATTAATTAACCATCCTTCCTTAACATTAAATTTCTCTCACAGGGTATAACAAACACACCTCTATGAGGAAAATACAATCTTAACTTTTTACAAATTAGTCTAACCCAAAAAAATCTTCATGGGTTTTGGGTTAGAGTCATCAAACAAGAGAATCCAACAAATGGATTCCAAAAAGAGAACAAAAAATATTCAAAAGATCCAACTACAATATCGAAGAAAGACGTTAAAAAAATATAATAAGCATGCAGTTAGCATAATCTCTAATGCTGTTGCTGCTTCATCTTGATCATCTCTCTCCAAATTAATTAGCACATGATCGATCAATTCAACATCTTAGCATTGAAGTGAGAGATCGAAAAACTACTTCTTCACAAGGAATGGTGAGTCCCATATCATGATCAAAACCAAACTCTTCTTCAGCGCGTTGAAGGAGGCATTGAAACTCAGGGTGACTTAAAAATGAAATGGGAACTATGTATCTACTCCTGTTTTCACCAACATAAACTGCAAAGTGGCCTTTCGGTACGTCGACCGGAAGGCTTTCGTCGTCGCAGCCGTGTTTCTTGCCTAAGCTAGAGCATCTCTTGAGGATTTGCTTGAGAACTGCAGTTTGTGGAAGTTTGTTTGATTTTCTAATTGCCATTTTTTGAGGTAGAGAATTGAAGTGAAATTAAGTTTGTAATTGAGATGAAAAGAGATGAAAGTGTAGAGGTGGATGTGGATGTGGTGAAGAAAGGATAGAAGCTTGTGAAGGGTATTTATGAAGAAAGTTAGGGAAAGAAAAAAATGCATGAGATGAGAGGGAGGAGAGGGGGAGGGTCATGTGGGGTGGGGTGGGGTGCGGGGGCAAAGGACAGACCACGGGTGTTTTGGGGTATGAATGTACTAGTAGAACATTGTGGGGGCCTATTCCCCATTGGGTTTTCTCTCACTTGTTGCCTCTCCAAATGGCAATATGGCCCTCTCTCTCTGTCTCACACACACACATTTTAGACTGTTTATCGGTAAGAATGATAGTTTAGACATGACTATTTGTACTGGTCTAATTTCTTAAAATACCAATTTATCTTTTATTTAATCATCTATATTATGTTTTGTCATTTCTAAAGTCACGGACTAATAGAGATGGTATTATTATATAATATCCATGTTAGGATACCAAAAGACCTTAAAAATAATCAAAAATAGTCCATTACATTGAATAAAGGTCTAATCATAAAATAAAAATAGTGTCTAATAGAATAAAGTTTGTACAAATAATTATATCATATTTGCAAACAAACACTGCATAGTTTGTTTAGTTTAAGTTTGACTCAATAATTGCCTCTCGAGTACTTGAGCGTACACCTAGCTCACAATTAATTTGATCATCATCTTGATCTATCTGTATATCAACAAGTTGATTTGATTCAAAAAGTAGAATTGACCTGCAAATTATTGTAGGTGCACCCATGTTCTTGATTTAGATTTCATTTACTGATTGAATCCAATCAGATTTGAAAGGTAGCATCAGCTTGTTCACAAACCCCACAAGCATAAATACAAATTCTTGATTCCTGATCTAAATGTTTTATGTTTAGATGCTGTTTTAGTCATGTCCTAGTCCTAATCCAGCGGCTCAAAGGGTAGTTTCCGTGTCGTAATCTGATCTCAAATGGCAACATTGTACCAATTTGCATCAAGTTTGGTAACATGATAAAATTACTTAATAATTTTTGGTCAATGCTAAAGTGCATGCAAAACCTTCATTTAGTTCTTGATAATACTCCTATATAAAAACTCCTAGCGCCTTATAGACATAGCTTTCATTCTCGAAGAGGTGTTCCGTGTTCAAGTTTCAACATCACAGTTTCCGGTATAACTGTTTCCATTTCCAACATTCTGTCTCAACTTCGGAACATTATTATTTCCTTTTCAGATGCTACTCCTATAACCTATTTCAGTGCATGGCCGACACAATTTCAGGCTTATCGTATACATTTCCAGTTTTTTATTACCCTCGAATATTTGTTAAATTTTTTTATTATACAAAAAAAATATTTTTTTTATTGATAATAGTATAAAATGACATAATATTTTAAAATTTGTTATTCACCGTTACGAAACTAACAACTTATTAATTTTACTGATAAAGGTACGTGAATCACAGACCAACTATAACTGTGACGAATTGAACGTAGTACCCTTTCAAGTGCAAGGGTTTAATTTTTGTGAATGTTAGTCTTGTGATTCTGAAACTCGAGCGTCAGATGAGCTGGTTAAAAAAAACAGTTTTGACAGTGAATAATGAATCCTCATAAATAAAATAAATAAATTATGCAGAAAGCCATGTGAATTTCTTCTGATGGCATAGCATCTAAGTTTGACCCCCCAACCACCTTAGACATACTTTATCTGTCACCAAGTTACTTCATACTTCCATAGAGAAATGCAACGGCAGAAGTTAAAACTACCTAAATCTTCATAGATTCTGGTACAGAGTACATTATATATATATATATATATATATATATATATATGCTTTTTTTTATATCTTCATAGATTATTGATTCTATCATATTGAGCCTATGATCTCTATATTTTATATTGACTTAAAGGAGATTCCTAAAGCTCTATATATGATGCACCTGAGAAAAGGATAAGCATACTAGTATATAGTATATACTATATAATATTATATGACTAGCTAAGTAAATGTAATATTTTAATTTTCCAATTTCCAATGGCTTCATTACAGTACAGGTTAAAGAGAAAATTGACTAAAATGTCGTGGAAACATGTACATGGTTTGCTTTCCAAGAGTAATTACCTTAAACGTAAAAACTAGAGGCATCAAATAAATTAATGAAGCAGATTGCTTGACCAAGCTATTTATTATCAGTAAAACAGAATATGATGGAGGTAAAAAAGAAGAAGAAGAGAAAATACTACTACACTGCAACAGCTAAAATGCCTTGAGAAATTAAACATATAAAGAAAGAAAGAAAAGCAATTAATGTCTCATGTATGAAAGGACTCCCAAGCCCTATATGTCAACTAGAGAATCATTTGATGGGATTTTTCCAGAACAACAGAGCTTTCAATGTAGTCGGTCCTTCTACTAAAATTAAATTATGAAACCACCAGCGCCAACTATATAGAAAATAGTTATATCATCTGATTATGAACCGCTTTTGAAGGAACACCACTGACCACTTATACCAATCTAGCCAGGCTATATATCGGAGAAAAGTTACATCTGCATGTTCAGAGAGATCTGCAAAGGATTAAATGCTTGATACGGAGATGTCGGGCATTTCTGCCTTCTCTTTTTGTTGTTTATAACTTGTAGCCCCCCCCCCCCCCCCCCCCCCCCCCCCCCCCCCCCACACAAAAAAAGTCCTTTCCAGTACAAACATCCCCACAAGTTAAAAACCATACACATACATAATATCAAGGAGTTTCGTACCAGAGGCCGGGTGTGTACTATTATCGGAAATAATCTCAATCCTATCTACTACCATCTCGTGGTTAATTTCACACGAGATTCTTTTTACTGCATGCATTTACTAAACTTCTAAATAGCATCCTAAAATACATTGGAACTGTCGGTTCAAGTTGGCAATTGACTGTTATTCTACGTTTAAGGTCAAAACAAAGTTTTAGTGTACGCCCAAGTTTCAACTTATGCTCATGAATACCAAAATACAATTCCAAATTACTAAAGTGGTGTTTGATAAAACGGAATAATTAAGATCTGAATGGTTCGTATATCTTAATAAATTAAATCATTTGAGTGAAATAACACCCGAATCTGAAAAGCTATTTGATAACTAAAAGTGTAAAACATTATAATGACACTATTATACCATTTTAAAGGATAAAATTTTATTTGATAATTTTAAATATTCAATTTAATAAAAATGAGTGAATAATATTGTTGAATGTATTTATATAATTTTTTTTTATCAAATTCTTTTTATTAAGAGACAACTTTTTATGATTTGGATTTAATTTGAACTCTTACCGATTAAGAGGTAATAAGAGGCAAATAAAATTTTAATAATTAACTTTACCTTTTTATCGATTTAGATGTAGAGCTGTTAAGAGTTAAGAGGTAAACAAACACAAACCATTACTTTTTTTGCACATCTTATCTAAACCCAGATTTGTAGATTGCTTTTAATACGAGGCGCTATCAAACCCAAAATCATACGAGGGACATAATGAAAGGGTCATCAAAGCTTAAGGCGAGGGTAGCTTAACTAGGAAATCTCCCCAATTTTTTGTAAATTGGGATTGGTTGGGAAAATAAATGATGAAATGAGGAGAGCGAAGAGAGTGGCCCTCCTTCCTGACCGAACGCGGTAATCTGGACAACTAATCAACAAAAAGGAAAATTTCTTTTCAGCTGATGGGGACATTGCCTTTCATATGGCACATGAAGGCATGTTACTCTTGCCCCTAAACCTGGTAGAGAACATTTGAAGGCCTATCAGTCCCAAGTTCTTAACTACTTGAAACAGTGGCTTATACTCATCCAACCATCGGCTCAAAAAGTTGTTATAATTATGAGCCCCTACTCTCTAACACCTTCCCTCACTTAGTTACCTTTCAACCCCGTGAACTTTTAATCTTTGCAATGACTGAAGTCCTGGATTTAGGAAAAAATGATATCATCATGCATGGCCCGACATGAGTTGGTTAGCACTAAGAAACCAAATGACGCTAGTTACAACCAAACACATACGGACAAGCCTACACACACAACAACCAAACACTACATCCATCTATATCATCTGTAGTGTTTGGTTAGTATACGTTTATACTTATTTAGCACGTATTGATCATAATATGGATTATTAAGCATAAGACACCTAGATATAGAGAAAATAACATTATTGAGTAATACAATACCATACATTACGAGAACATTAGCTCTTATAAGAAAAATTATGAAAAATGTCTTAAGGTCAAAAGTCCAAATTAATTTATCACTAGGTGAAAATCGGTATCGAACTTGGCCAATCAATCATAGAATGAGTTGGCATCCGGATCAGTTAGATTCCTAAAGATGCCTGCAGCTCAATCATTCACAACAAAGGTAATTTTCAAATTCCAATTATAATTAATTATTTTACAATCCTTTTTCTAGTTGCTTAGGACAAACTATAGATTAATCCTTCTTAGAAGAATTACAAGAGAATAAGTTAACAAAAAAGAAAAGAAAAATATATAAGAAAATTTCCTGTGGAGTAAATATGGAGGGCAGAAAATTTTATCAGTCCCAAGAAACTTTTCATGAATGTTTCATAAGAATAAGTTTCATGATCAAAGGTAGATTTCAACTGTTGGTTCTGCCCTTCTATCAAACTCAACTGCCTCCTGACTCGAGCATTATGAGCTTGCACCTATCATATGCAAATAAGATGTAATAAAAAAAATATAAAATAAAAAAGAAAGACGTCATTTACTAATCAACTAAGACACATATAATGAAAGAATCAAGTGAAACATGATAAATATTAAATGGTTAAAGCTAGACGTGGCAAGCTCAAGGCTCCCATTTCTATTTAAATCTGGAAACACCCTAGACTGTAAAAAAATTCAACAATGTCTTCCCAAAACTGTAAGAAAATTGGAACCAGAGAAAACGAAGCATCATCAATATGCCCATGCATACAAAATTATTTTGATTGTAAAACGAACCCTCTACTCCCATTGAAGTCCATTAATCAAAATTATGTCCTCTATTCACCATTTTTGATAGGCTTAACATTCCATTTATTTTTAAGAGTTCTTTTAATGTTATAAATTAAGTAATGTAGATATACGCATATTTTCATTCCTTTTTGATAAGTAATGTAGTTATACACATAAGGATCAAATTCGGCCTCAGTCCTCCTCTACCACCACTAACCTCATCTTTATTTTCCTACGGGTCACAGCAAAATATTATCCAGGTGGGGTCAAATGTCGGTAGACACGTATAACATGGCTAAATATGGACAGCATCTATCATCTCCATGAGAAGCTATCAACTTTAGCATACTCGCTAATTTCAACATCTTTTAATTTCTTGATCAAGCTCTGAACCCACAAGAAAACAGAAAGTTTGAGACAAGTTTTGATTTTGCATTAATGGGTAATGTTATTCTAGTGATCCAAATAGTGGGCACGTAATAAAATTTCAGATTGGAAGGGGAATTGTTGGGATAGGATTTGTCCGACCCGGATGTCGTCTGGGCTGGGTAAAAGTGATGGGTTGGGTGCGGATTTTGGTTATGGACCTTGTGGCATGGGGGTTCGGCTGGGTTGGGCTCGGGGATGAGAGGCCCAGTTCTTGGTTGATAGTTTCCGCACGGCTTGGGGGTGGTTGAGGTTTAGTCCTATTAGGTGTCATTTTCCTGTTTTCGTGGAGGTCAGACATGTGATTAGGGAAGGTTTCTATGGGCAACAAGGATAGTCCAAATATGGTTTGGA
Source organism: Hedera helix (assembly GCA_947179155.2). Taxonomy (NCBI): domain Eukaryota; kingdom Viridiplantae; phylum Streptophyta; class Magnoliopsida; order Apiales; family Araliaceae; genus Hedera; species Hedera helix. The sequence continues at coordinate 34,210,328 of OX359287.1, forward strand.
TTGGGATACCTCACTCCAATAAGGACTCTGGGGATGACATGCATTATAAATACAAGCCATTAGCTCCTGGATTATGGTACACACTATTATATCTTACACAGAGTTATAATAATTCCAGCATTATTGTTCTCTATTGTTACGTTTTTGGCCTGCTACTTACTCTCACACCGGAGCATCCCCGGACGGCCCAAGCCGTCGTTACTGTTGGGGGTGACTAACGGTTTTGTGGTTGCAGGTGCTCGTGCTTTGGTGATTTTCCACGTGCTTACAAAATCAGGCGTTAACATTGGCGCTAGAAGGAGGGGTTTCTGTGTAACGGAAATCATTGTTCACGAGAGTTGAGGTAGTAATCTCGTTTGATAATTGAAGCAGACAGTCATGGTGCAGGTTGAACAAACTGGTTCGTCTGCGGGGAAATCAACTCGTGCTGCTAAGGGTTCTGTGATGGATCGTTTAGGACATGGCGGTGGGAGGTCTACATCGAAAGGGACCCTGTCTGACAGGTTGAGGCGTAGGTTGGATTTTTCTTCGAGTACAAAGAATGGGGGGTCCCGAAGGAGTATTCACGGTGGGGCGAACAGCACGATTGATCAGAGGGAAACCATCAGAAAGAGGAAAGTTCAGGAGGCTCAGGATGCTATGCAGGTTCTGCAGACGCAGCAGCAGGACTTAGAAAACTTGTTGTTTAAGCTTGAGGGGGATAAAGAGCGACGAACTGCGGGGGGAAGATCCAGGGAGTCCACCCCCCAGAGTCGCCATCGGAGAAGGAGAGTCAGTATATCCCCCACTGTGCAGACGTGGGCGACTGCGGACACACCACCTGGACGGGGGGACTTCAGGTTCAGTAGTCACCGCACTGTTGTTCGGGGGCCTCATGATGATCCCCTGAGGAATAAATCAGAAACATACGAGAGCAGAACCAAGAGCGGCTACGCTCGTAGCCGTCGAGAAGACCCAAGAGGGGGTCAGTCTGGTTCGGAAAGTAACCGCTATCGAGAGGATCCGAGGCGAGGACGGTCTGATTTGAAGGGTGATCGTCGTCGGGATGATTTGAGGCGGGGTCGGTCTGGTTCGAGGGGTGACCGCCATCGGGAGGATCCGAGGCCGGGTCAGCCGAACCATCTTGAGACCGAACACCACGTGAACAATGGTGGTCAGGTAGTCGAAAGCCCAGCAAAAGAGCCTTTACAGCAGGGCCCAGCTCCTACCGATCTTCTGACGGAAAGGCTGGCGGAAATGGAACGAATGATAGCTGAGGTGAAACCAGCGGCGATGACGTTGAGCAGCAAGTCGCCCTTCTCGTCAGCTATTAACCAGGAGAAAACAGACCCAAAAATGAAGTTGCCGCCTTTGGATACGTACGATGGCACTGGGGATCCATTTGACCACACCAATGGATATGAGATAGTGATGGGTTATTTCAATCACTCGGAGGCGGGGATGTGCAAGATTTTTGTGACTACGCTTACAAAGGCGGCAAAACAATGGGTAGTGTCCTTGCCCCCGGGTAGCATCAATTCATGGGGAGAACTAACCGACAAGTTCCATGAGCGATTCAGAAGCAATAAAAGGAGAGGGAAGCTTACCGCTTCGCTGATGCAGATCAGGCAGAGGAGTAATGAATCCCTGGCACAGTACGTACAGAGGTTCAGGGATGCTGTCGGGACTGTGGCGGAACTTAATGTCACTCAGGCCTTGGGATTCTTCACCACCGGGTTAGACGTTAGCCGGTCGAAGAAATTACTAAAAAACATCATGTTCAACCCTCCTAAAGATTTGGCCGACGCCTACGAGAGGGCTGAAAAATTGGTATCGATAGAAGAAGCAATGAACAACCTTGCGCCAGCACAGGAGGTGGCCGCTCGGCCCAAGGGGGAAGGATCAAAGCCTGGGGTGTGGGATCGGATCGGACCGAAGACAACAGTACCACCTCAGACCGAGAAAATGCCGTTCCGTCCGAAACAGCCACCGAAGGTATATACTCCATTGAACACTGACAGGGTGCTCATTTTGGACGAGATAAGGGGAAAACCTTGCTATGAACCGCCTCCACCAATTAAAGGGGGGGATCGGAGGTTCTACTGTCAGTACCACCAGGACAAGGGCCACTCTACAGGGAGGTGCAAAGCGTTGAAGGAGATGATCGAAAGAAATGTACAGAAAGGTGAATTGGTCCAGTATGTTGCTGGTCGGCAGGCTCTGGGGGGAAGTCAGTCTTCCGCCCAGGAGGGGTGTCCGCAGAGAAGAGTCGTCGATGTCATCTCTGGTGGAACTTTCCAGAGGCAAGGTGGCAAGAAGCGGCGGGCCGGACCCGATGGGGTCATGTCAGTAGACCGCCCAATAAAAGTGGAAAAACCATTCCCAGGGACTGTGATTTTCTTTACCGACGAAGACTACCCTCTCGACGCCGTAGAACCACACGAAGGGGCTCTAGTCATCACGGCCCAGGTCGGCCCCGTCGATATGAAGCGGATGATGATTGACAATGGTTCTTCGGTCGATGTCTTATATAGCCATGCATATCAGAGGATGGACTTACAAGGTGTGAAAATGGAGGTAGGCTTCGAGGCTCCCCTGTATGGATTTGGCAATGAACAAGTTCCCGTGGTCGGGACGGTCGAGCTACCGGTAGTGTTCGGCACTCTTCCGAGACAGAGGCAGGTGATGGTGAAGTTTTTTGTGGTACAAGTAGATTCGGCTTATAATGCCATCTTAGGCCGAACCACCTTATCGGCCCTTCAGGCAGTGACCTCGATCCCGCATTTTAAGATGAAGTTTCCTACCGCTAACGGGGTCGGGGAAGTGTTGGGCGACTTGGATATAGCCCGAAGGTGCTATCGACATACGCTTACATCGTCTTCGGTAGGGGTCAGTAAGTTCAAGCAAACGATGAGGGTGGACGTGGAGCCCTTCACAGAGGGGGTTACGGAACCCTTGGCTCTACCTGCTGAGGAAACCGAAGACGTTAGGCTGATACCGGACAATCCCCTGAAAGTGGTGAAGATTGGTGCCGGGTTACAGGATCCAGTTAAGAAGGACTTGGTGAAGCTGCTTCAGACATATGCCGATATCTTTGCCTGGACACCCAACGACATGCCCGGATTAGCTAAAGAAGTGGCTGTCCATCGGCTGTCGGTTGATTCAGAAAGGAAACCAGTTCGACAGAAGAGGAAGATATTTGCACCCGAAAGGCAAAAGGTAATTGATGACGAGATCGGAAAGCTTTTGGAAGCTGGTATAATTCAGGAGATCGAGTACCCGGAATGGTTAGCCAATGTAGTGCTTGTCAGAAAGCAGAATGGGAAGTGGAGGGTCTGTATTGACTACACCGACCTCAATAAGGCGTGCCCAAAGGATTTCTACCCCCTTCCTCATATCGATCAATTAATTGATGCTACGTCGGGAAACGCAATACTCAGCTTCTTGGATGCATTCTCAGGGTATCACCAGATTCTGATGGCAGAAGAGGACATCCCAAAGACGGCCTTTATAACCCATCGGGCGACTTATGCTTATAAGAGGATGACGTTCGGGTTAATCAATGCAGGCGCCACTTACCAAAGGATGATGAATCTGGTGTTCGAGAAGCAGATCGGAAGGAATATGGAGGTTTACGTGGACGACATGATAGTCCGAAACGTCAAAGTGCAAGATCACCTGAAGGATCTGGAGGAATGTTTTCAAACGGTCAGAAGTTACAACATGAGGCTGAATCCTACTAAGTGCACTTTTGGTTTGGGTTCGGGAAAATTTCTGGGGTATCTGGTTAGCAGAAGGGGCATAGAGGCTAACCCGGAAAAGATCAAGGCCATACTGGATATGCGATCTCCCCAGACTATTAAGGACGTGCAAAGGTTGACCGGAAGAATTGCTGCGTTAAGAAGGTTCATGTCTCGGTCGGCAGAAAGATGTCTTCCCTTTTTTGACACTCTAAAGGGCCCGAAGAATGAAAAAGCTTTTCAATGGACTTCTGAGTGTGAGGACGCCTTTCAAAACATAAAGAGATATCTGATGACAGTCCCTTCGCTGCAAAAGCCGAAGCCTCGAGAGACGCTTTATCTTTATCTAGCAGTAAGTTCCTTGGCAGTGGGAGCAGTACTAGTTCGGGAAGAGGATGGTAGGCAGACCCCTGTGTACTATGTCAGCCATGCTTTGAGAGACGCTGAGACTCGCTATCCGAATCTGGAGAAATGTGCCTATGCTCTGGTAATTGCAAGTAGGAAACTCAGACACTACTTTCAGGGTCGGATGGTGGTCATCTATACGGATCAGCCGTTAAAGAAAGTACTTCATAAGCCGGACACATCAGGTCGATTGATAGCATGGGCAGTGGAGTTGAGCCAGTTTGTCTTGGAGTACAAGCCTCGGACGGCAATTAAAGGGCAGGCCATGGCGGATTTCATAGTGGAATGCATGTTTTCTGAGGAAGATGAAGGGCCGAACTCTGGTGGTCAGGTTGAGTTGCTATCCAAAGAACAGTTCCAAACATCTTCGGCGTGGACTTTGTACGTGGATGGTTCGTCTTCGGCTGATGCAAGTGGGGCAGGGATGATCCTCGCTAGTCCGGAGGGTTTCCGGGTTCAGCAGGCGGTGCGATTTCTGTTCAAGACAACTAACAATGAAGCCGAGTATGAGGCCATTTTAGCAGGATTAAGGTTGGCTCGAAGCTTGGAAGTGAAGCGTATTATCATCTTCAGTGATTCACAGTTGGTGGTTAAGCAGATCAAAGGGGAGTATGAAGCCAGGGGGGATAGGATGGCTAAATATTTGGCGGAAGTAAAGATGTTGCTCCATCAGTTTGACTCATACTCCCTTCAGGGTGTGGGTCGGGAAGATAATACGGTTGCTGATGCCCTATCCAAGTTGGCTGCTACGCAGGCAGAGTCCCTTACTGGGTCGGTATATATGGAAGTGCTTAAGGAGCCTAGCATCCAGAAGAAGGAAATTAAGTGTTTAATGGAGAGGGAAAATTGTTGGATGACACCGTATATAGAGTACTTGGCGGATGGGAAGTTGCCAACCGATAAGCTCTTGGCTAAAAAGATCAAATACAGGAGTTCTTACTTTTGTTTGATTGATGGAGACTTATATCGTCGCACGTATTCAGGTCCTTTGGCAAAATGTTTGGTTCCGGCAGAAGCGGCCTATGCTCTACAGGAGGTTCATGAGGGGATCTGTGGCGATCACATGGGGGCTAAGTCGCTGGCTTGCAAGTTGGTTCGACAAGGTTATTATTGGCCGACCATGTTTCAAGAGGCGAAAGGTTACGTGCAAAGGTGTCCGAAGTGTCAGCTCAACAGTTCTGTACCACATAAGCCTCCGGAGGAGCTGTCATCGGTGTTGTCACCTATCCCTTTTGCGGTATGGGGGGTTGACTTGGTCGGTCCGATGCCGAAGGGAAAAGGGCAGGTGGCTTACATGATAGTCGCCATTGATTATATGACAAAGTGGGTTGAGGCGAAGCCGCTTCGAAGGATTGCTGAGAAGGATTGTATTCAATTTCTGAAGGAATATGTGGTGTATAGGTTCGGCATTCCAATGGTTCTGGTATCGGACAATGTGTTGCAATTTGTGGGGTCGGATTTTGAAAAATTTCTCGAAGAGTTGGGTGTTCAGCATCGAAGGGTATCAGTGGCACATCCGCAAGCTAATGGGCAAGTCGAGGTGACCAATAGAACTCTCCTCAACGGGATCAAGAAGAGGTTAGATGGGGCCAAAGGGCGATGGCCGGAAGAATTACCAAGTGTGTTATGGGCGTACCGAACGACCCCTCGGTCTACTACCGGAGACTCTCCCTTTCGGCTAGCTTATGGGACTGAAGCCCTAATTCCTGTGGATGTGGGGTCGCCTTCGTTCAGAATGGTTACCTTTAGAGAAGCTTACAATGATCAGGGTCTGAGGTTGAATCTTGATCTGGTGGATGAGGTCAGGGACGCTGCGATTTTTCGATTAGTAGCGTATCAACAGAGGACGGCCAGACATTACAACAGAAGAGTCAGGCAAAGAAGGTTTGAGGTCGGGGATATGGTCATTCGGGAGGCTGAGGCCTCTACTACTATGGAAACGGGAAAGTTGATGCCAACCTGGGAGGGGCCGTATGAGATCATCGAGGTTGTCAAGCCAGGTACTTATCGTCTGAAGGATATGTCGGGGGCCGAACTAAAAAATTACTGGCATGCTGCCAGACTAAGGAGGTACTATCAGTGATTGCTTGTAGTAGTTCGGGTGTCACTTCGGTTACGTTCAGTTATTTTCATATTATCAATTTTTAATGTTAGGTAGTTGTTATCAGTTCTTGAGGTCATTTGAGCTCGTTTAGAAAGTCGGAGGTTTATATTATTTAAAGTACTGATGTCTGTCTGGATGCGAAATGTAATACTTGGAAAAGACGTCAATGAAACAAGATATTTTTCATTTAAATTTGTTACATTTACATATAAGAACAACAAATACATTAAACTAGTGGCTGAGGGGCATCTGCAAGTGAAGCTTCGGGGTCGGGGGATCCCCTGTCTTCGGTAGGGGTATGAATCTCTTGGGGGGTCGGTTCCTCTTGCGGGTTCTGACCTCCGGGAGGAGATTGGACCGAAGATAGTGCTTCGGTCGTGGGCGGCTGGATGGGATCTGTTGTCTGACTTTCGGGGTTTTGTTGATCGGGCGCGGGGTTAGGCTCTGTGGGTGGATTTGGTTGTTTGGGGGAGTTGATTGTGGGTTCTTCTTGATCGGACATGTCATCGTCCGACGAGAAGCCCAGAGTGATGGGATTGACTCCAGATTGTGCTACCAGGCTCTTGGCGTATAAATACCCCTTGGTGTACTGGTCCATTACCGCCTCCGTCAGCTCTTTGGATTTCCTATACTCCTCAATGATAGCTTGTTTGGAGTCTTCGGTTGGTTGAAGGGTTTGGGTCTTGAGCTGCTCGATCTCCTCTGCAAGGAGTTTGTTCGTTGTAGTCAGGAGGGTGAGGGACTCGCTTTTCTCGTCCAGGCTTCGGGTCAGCTGGAGGGTTTTCTGATGGAGGTCCTGGTTCTGCTTCAGGAGCTCTTCCGATTTCTTGGTTCTGTTTTCTAGCTCTTGAAGCAGGGAGGTTCTGTTTGTAGCGAGGTCGGCCAGTTTCGCTTCCAGGGATTGGTTCTGATGGGTTTGTTCGATCAGTTGGTTCTGAGCGTTTTGGAGCAGGGCGTCGGTGGCGTTTGCTTGAATGAGGTGTTCGGCCAACTCTTGCTGAATCTCGATGTGTTTCTCGAGGAGTGGACCGTGTTCTTTTCTGAGGTTGTCATGATCCTCATGGAGTTGGTGATGGTCCGCTTTGAGTTGATCCAGTTCAACCTGAAGTCGGGTGAGGGTGTCGGTCTGATCTGTTTGGGTTTTCTGTTGGTTATGTAGGCGGCTGAACCCTCCGAGTGTCTGCGAAAGATAAGTATATTATTGCTTCAGTTTTTGGTATGAATTGATCATTTTACTGAAAGTAAGGTGTTTACCTGACCAAGGTGGAGCATAGTTTTGGTCAGCAGCGCTTGGGGGTTTGAGACGGGATAGTGCGGATCGTCGGCGGGAAGGTTGAAAAAACGAAAGAGATCTTCAGGAATGTATGAGTTGGGTTCGGTGGGGAAGAAGGAGAGTTGGGAGAATAGATGAATAGGAATGTGGGGGTATGATTTGTCTTGGTTGGAGGATGAAGCTCTGGGCTCAGGGTTTTTTGCTGAGGTTGGGGCTGGGGAGTGGTCAGACTCGATCTCAATGGGTGTTGGGGATCGGGTAGATTGTTGAGGGGGTATGTTCTGATCGGTGGAGGTTGGGGTCGGCAGAAGGGGGTGTGAAGGTTGGGTCTGGACTGGGGAAATTGGTTCTTTCTCTCCGAATATGGGTGATGGTGAAGTGGGTGGAGAAGGGGTGTTTGGATGTGCGGTGGCTGGGGGGTTTACGGGGAGGGGGTCAGCAGTTCGGGGAGGAAGATCAGCGGTCTTGACTAGTCTTCTCCTTTTCTTTTTTCTGAACTGCTGCTTCTCAAGGTCTGTCATGTCTAGGACACTTTTTTCAGGGTGAGGTTCGTTTGGGGAGGTATGGGGCAGGACGGTTCGGATGGTCGAGGTACCGGCATATTGTGGTTCTTTGACCGCCGTGGGGGGTCTACAGGCGTGGTGATCTGGTCTTACCATTGGTTGGGGAGCAGGGTGAGAAGGGGGTTTTGGTCTTGTAGCCGGGTCGGGAGTGGGATCGATGGCTGATGTAGGGTTAGCCGCGAAGGGCTGGTTTTTGTAAATTTCAACTACTGATGCCAAAATAAAATAAAAGAGGGGAGATTAGATGAATGCATTAGTACGAAGAATAAAGGAAAATTGAGTTCGGGAACTTACGTCCGTGGGAATGTAGCCATTTGTGGTCCGCCAGGAGGTTGATACTCCACGGGTCTTCGGGGATCTTCCTACAGAGGCGTTTGAACTTGTTTTCTCGCTCTTCGGTGATGGGGTCGATGGTTGGTTTCTCTGGGTTTCCCCATGGCGGAATCAGATGGGTGTCAGGGCCGGAGACGTAGAACCATTCCTTGTTCCATCCTTTGTTGCTTGAGGGCAGCTGCATCCATGTTTTTTGGCCTGGGAGTCTGTTTATGGTTCTGAACCCTGCCTCTTTGGATCGGGTTAGGCAAAAAATGTGGAAGAAGAAGTCGAGAGATGGGGTAATTTTGAGGTCGTGACAGTGGGCGATGAAGCATATGATATGGATATATGAGTTGGGGACTAGTTGGGATAGACCTATTCCCACGAAGTCTAGGAGATCGGTGATGAAGGGATGGAGGGGAAATCGAACGCCGTTTCTCAAGACCTGGACTGGTACGACGACTTTGGGAGTGGAGGGACGCCAGTACAGTCGTTCTTCAGGCTTCGGTACGGTAAGGGAGTACTCGCCGGGGAAATGGAAATCTCTTTTGTATTGATGGAGGGTTTGTTTAGTGATTTTAGAGGGAGTGTTAGCGTGGCTGAATTCCTCTTCGTCACTGAACATTGCCCTTATTGCGGCTTCTTGCTGTTTTGTTTGGGAGGCGGTGGCAGAGAAGGAGGCGACAATAGTGGAGGAAGCCATGGATTCCGATAGAAGGATTTGGGTTTTGGGGGTTAGTGCTTAGATGAGTTTTGGAGTCTGTAATCGAATGGGGAGTGCCGATTAGAGGAATCGGAGGATTTTTGATGCTATAGCAGGGGCGTTGTTGGAAGTTTTGCTGTTGGACCTGTACGAGGAGAGAGGAGGGACTTTGAAATGTTGATGACGATGAAGGGTTTCTATCGAAAACAAGGGTTTTGTATCTGGGTTTTGGAGAACATGTGTGATTAAAGGGGTGACGTTATACTCTCCTCATTTTACCTTTTAAATTAGGAGAGTGGGGGGTAATGTTGGGATAGGATTTGTCCGACCCGGATGTCGTCTGGGCTGGGTAAAAGTGATGGGTTGGGTGCGGATTTTGGTTATGGACCTTGTGGCATGGGGGTTCGGCTGGGTTGGGCTCGGGGATGAGAGGCCCAGTTCTTGGTTGATAGTTTCCGCACGGCTTGGGGGTGGTTGAGGTTTAGTCCTATTAGGTGTCATTTTCCTGTTTTCGTGGAGGTCAGACATGTGATTAGGGAAGGTTTCTATGGGCAACAAGGATAGTCCAAATATGGTTTAGATTGGGATACCTCACTCCAATAAGGACTCTGGGGATGACATGCATTATAAATACAAGCCATTAGCTCCTGGATTATGGTACACACTATTATATCTTACACAGAGTTATAATAATTCCAGCATTATTGTTCTCTATTGTTACGTTTTTGGCCTGCTACTTACTCTCACACCGGAGCATCCCCGGACGGCCCAAGTCGTCGCTACTGTTGGGGGTGACTAACGGTTTTGTGGTTGCAGGTGCTCGTGCTTTGGTGATTTTCTACGTGCTTACAAAATCAGGCGTTAACAGGAATGATTAGCTTCTTGTCAATGTCCTCTGAAGATTTAACCATATTGGAGCACTGTGATTTCAAAGTGGGTGAACTAATGTTCGGCTGTTCTGATCCATGCCTTTCCGGCAATGAACTCTCAGGCATTCTACGAAGTAGATTAGTCAAAGGGAATTCACATAAGCTAGTGTTTTCGATCGTTCCCAGCTGAATTGCGGAGTGTACCATTTCTATATCTTAAAAGTGAGAGATCATGTACGATGAGCTCCACGTACTTTTACTTAGATCCACCAAAACAAGGAAGATCATGTACTAGATGGACCTTTGTCAAATGAATAAATTTTGCTGCACTGTTGGTGTGTTAAACCATGATCTGAAAGTCTCACTGGTACAGAACTATAATTTTTCTTGGGATATCATTAGGAACAATTATTAAATTTAACGAAGGGGATAATAATGCTTGAATTTTTGCCAATGCTTTGTCACTTAACCATTACCTCATAGAGGATTATAAACAAACATCGCCATTAATATATAACAATAGTTACCTCCGCACCCTCATCCATAACCTTTGGTACTTCCACTTGCTATCATAATTATGCAAATATTGGATCTTTTTACGAATGAAAGTTGATTGGCAATAAAATAACTTTTCTTGGAGGAATAACTTTGGAACAATACAACAGTATGATTTGTCAGCACCGGCGAAGTTACATGTATTGTAGTATGGTCAATTGACCCAACTAAAAAAAATAATTATTTTATAATGTAGGATAAATTTTAAATTTTTTAGGTATTATATATAAATTGACCCTACTCAAATTTTATAATTTTTTTATTATATGGGATCAAATTGAAAATTTATAATTTTGTCAATCAAATTTTAACCACATATGACTCATATCCCCTCAATATATGTATCCCCTCTCTATAATATTTTTAAACTAAATAATAATATAATTTATATTATTTTTCAAAATAATTAATGAATTAATTATTTATGAACAGTTGTGATTAAAAAAATCTAACATGAGTCAATATAGTGTATATATATATATCATATATTATTAATTATTATATTGTCATTGTAATATAGTATATATTATTTATATATGTGTGTGTGTGATCTAAAAGTACAAAAGTATTAAAAAAAAAATAGTTTGAGAGCACTATTCCTGAACTCTCGCTAAATTATTTATAATTTAGTAATAATTTTGAATCCACTGAAAGATATTCCTGGCTTTGCGCCTGATTGTCAGAGCTTATTATCTCCCTTTATCACCAAGGGCACAGATGAATGATACAACTGAAATCAATCAACAATGCGTTGTCCCAATTAAAGGGGTCTCCCACTGCTTTGTAAACCCGCATGCCAAACTTCTGCAACAGGATGATACTGAAAACCTAAGTGCAATCTTAAGCAATGCCTGTTATTAGACTGACAAAAAAATCACAATTTTAAAAGTAAATCCCAATATTCAACTTGGGACCTCTATCCAACTAAGTCCAACATCTTTCTGTAAACCTGTTTCTTTAATCAACTCCCTCAGTTCACCAATTTCTTTCCACATATGATGCCTAGCATACATATTCGACAGAAGAACATAAATCCCAACATTCTGAGGATCCACTTTGAGTGCACTTTGAGCAGCCAGTTTACCCAAATGAACATTCCCATGATCATTGCAGGCACTAAGCAAGGCCCCCCACAGAGAAACAGTGAAGCTGCCATCCTCTTTATATAACATACCATCAACCAGCATCCATGCCTTATCCAACTCCCCAGCCCTGCAAAGCAAATCAACCAGGCAACTATAGTGCTCTGGCATTGGGTCTAACCTGGAACTTTTCATAAATTTAAAGTACTCAACCCCAAGATCCACTTGGCCAGTGTGACCACAAGCTGAGAGGACAGTAACAAATGCCACTCCGTCTGGTCTGATCCCCTCCATTAACATCTCTTCAAACAAACCAATCACTTCTTTGTAATGCCCATTTCTTCCATATACACTAAGCATTGAAGTCCACAAAACAACATCCCTCATTGTCTCACCCCTGCTTTCAAATCCCACCATTCTAAAAACATGCCTAGCCTTCTCTACTAATCCACACTTGCCATACATTTCAATCAAAGAACTCTGCAGATATACATCAACACCAACATCATAAACCGTACGAATCATATTTGAATGTACCTCCCTGCCTAATTTTATTGTGCATAGTCCAGCGCATGCCCGTAACACAGCTGATAATGTAAAGTTGTCGTAATTCAACATTAATCTGGGCATTTCTCGAACTAGTTCAAGTCCTTTAACCCACATTTTAGCTTCGGCATAACCTGTCAAAAGTGCATTTGCACAAACACTATTCTTCACAGGAATTTCATCAAACATAAAGGCTGCATCTTTAATAAGCAAAGATTTTGCATATAAGTCGACCAAAGCACTGCCTAAATACACACTAGATGCAAAACCCAATTTTTCGACATGGGTATGAATTTGTTTGCCAAAGTTCACATTTTGAATACAAATTGAAGTTGTTAAAGAGCTACACAAAGCATATGTATCTATGCTAACACCATGAACATGCATAAAAGAAAAGGTTTGAATAGCTAAAGAATAATACCCATTTCTGCAGAAGTGTGAAATAATTAAATTAAAAGGTAATGGGTTTGTGGGATTGATATAGTTGAAGAAATTGGTTAGTTTTTGTGAGTAGTTTTTCTGAAGGGATTTTGTGTACGAGAATATGAGCTTGGCTTGAAGATTATGAGATATAAAGAACAAGCTTGTTCTAAGAAAGTGTGCATGAACTTTCTTAATGGCAGCAAGATTCTTTGTTTGAGAAAAATGATCTAAGTAATGAGCGAAAGAATCAATCTTTGCCATCTTATGAAAGAAATATTGGGTAGACATAAATTGTTGAACACCGGAACAAATGAGGTGAGGACGTTTAATTGACGTGCATACAACTCGTGCAAGGCACGAACCGGCAGAGATGTTTGTAATTTTTTTAAAAAACTTAGAAACTAATATATTATAAAATTATTAATTAAATTAAATTATTCATTTGCAATTTTTATTACACAAAATTTTATTTTCTAAAATAAAATATATATTACTTGAAGGTTTAAAAAATAATTTATTAAAATTATAAACAAAATTTTCTGTTAACGACTAATATGCTACTATGCTTAAATAATATGTTTTAAATTTATAATATTATTCATTTTAAAAAAAATTTAATTGATTTAATTTATGTTTTATTTTTGTTACAGTTAATAAGAGCTCTTAATATTAAGCTTTAAGTATACACATTTTATGCCTATATTTATATTTTGATATTGATAACAGTTTAATATTAGATAATTAAGATAATCATCATAATAGAAAACGAAAATTTAACTAAAAATTAGTATTTATCTTGTAAGTCAGATACAAATTAATTAGAGAATCATTCAAACCAATTCAACATGAATTATGAGTCAATTCATATATTGAGCACATTATGTTTATGAGCTAGCTCATATATTGATTACATAATTTTTTTTAAAATGAATTATCAATTTATTTCTTTACGGACTTTTATATACAAGGTATAGATTTGTAAAACCTCAACTTTTAAATATTATATTTTCAAACATACATTTATTAAAAATGGAGTAATAGTGGCATAATAATTATTCATTTTTGAACAAGAAAATGAGTGGTGATGATGCATTTTCGTGGGGGTTATTGGTGGACAACAGCAAATGCAGGGCACATTGTTTGTAGTCCAACTAAATATCAAGAAAATGACACTAACATGTCTATTTTTACCATTTGGAACAACTACTGAGCCAACTGAACCTTTACAGCCTGCCTCTCCAAACTCCCTCAATTGTATTACCTGATGAAATGATTTTGCTTATAAAAAATATTCATGGATGTTATGACTATCAGGAAGATAAATGAAGAGCAAAATCTTCCGGTAGAAATACATTTATTACTACGAGTTTAATAATCCATATCATACTCGTTTGATTTCCAATGGATACCAAAAGTCCATGAGAAAACAAATAAAAAAGAAGAAGCTATTTAACTCATAAATCAACAGAGAATATGACAGAAGGCAACATTTTCTATTTATAAATATATACCATAAGATGTATGAAACATTGCTATCACTGCTATACAAAATTGTGTTCACTAAACTATGCCAGCTCTACTAGTGATCACAATCAACTCAAACGAGAAGTGAGATCAACGAAAATGTCCTCTCTGCAGGGGATTGTAAGACCACCCATAGGATGATCAAACCCAAATTCTTCCTCTGCTTGGCTTAACAAGTCTTGGAAACAAGGCTGGTTCAAGAATGATATCGGAATCACGAACCTCTTCTTTTCTTGCTCTCCAACATAAACTGCCAAATAGCCCTTTGGAACTTCCACAGTTGTTGAAGTTGCATGGTTTGCTGTTAAAGGAATCTTTTGAAGAATTTTTTTAGCATGAATAATACGAGGCATGCGAATAGCCATGATTTTGAAATGTATATTAAACTTGTATAATTAGGAAGACAAAATCGTAAGGACTTGAGAAACTTTTGACAGTAGAATTTGTGAGTTGTTAGTGTTGAATATAAGTCTGATGGCAAGCTTATATATATAGATATATATATAGATTGAGTGGTGGAGAGGCAACTGGATGAAGGTCAGTTAGAGACAGCAGCATTAAAAGACTCGCATGGTTTGGTCTTTCTACTCATTATCAAGAACATATTGTAATAGGCCAAGCCATATAATCATAGAACAACATAATGCCCTACCAACTCATTTTCCTTTTCTGCAAGTATTAACATAATTGAAAACTATAGAGAGCGAGAGGTGAAGTGACCAAACCAACATATATCATTACAGAAACACATGGTGATGTTTCCAATCAAAAATACATAAATTTTATATTGTTGATGCTCTAGCATCTGTAGGGAAACTTGTCATGGCCTACAACTATGACAGATCAAATAATTTAAGGCTTGGCTGCAAGAGGATTGTACTTCAAATCAAACATAATAATGGATTGAAGATTATATATGTTTCTTGGTCTAATTGGCACAACTATATCTCATATATTCAATAAACAAACAAGATGCTGTGTTACACATTTGTATATGGTGGTTTTAAAGAATTTATCTTTTTAGTCTTTAAACACTAGGGCCACCAATTCCATATGTTTATGAATCTACCGAATATGGAAGAAGGATAAGTAACTTAACACATACAAGGGAGAACTGGTAATGACAAAATCTTGGTCTAATATGAAGGAATAAAAGGTTGACTCTCGAGGCAGGAAAGGAAACTAGCATATGATGATCTGGTTCCACAGTTGATCTATATTCTCAGATTGACCATAATATATACCTGTCAGTGTACAAGTTCAAATAAAATTTCTATTCCATATAAATCAGGGATGTTTTCTGTCCGACTTGATTTGTAATTTCAGAAACCACAATTTATAGGATGGAAATCAAAAACAAAACCAAAGGGGAAAGCATTGTATTTCTGAATAGAAAACAAGACACATAGGCATTTGAAATTATATATGGTGTCGTATAACAAGCTTATGTGCAACATGCACATGAATGAGTTATATTTTTAACCATAATACATGTAAAATTTAAAGAAAAAATGCATTTGGTGTGCAATATGTTGATTGCTCATTTGCAGTAAAGAGGGGATAAACATGCAAGGATGAGACCAGTGCCATTGTGCCAATATTGCTAACATTAAGATATAAAATATAGATGAAGTGGAAAATTTCAAGAAATACATTACATAAGAAATTGATGAGATTTACTAAGGGTACACAATTTTTTTTCTATGGAATAATTAATTATTTTAATATACACCGTTTTATCTTTTAAAAGGAACATCAGTTTCTTTGTAAAATGGTTGTCCATGATACTATTTTAAAGGATGAATGTAGTATGTATTAAAGGACCAAATCTAATGAGTATTTGATACAAAAATTTCATAAGAAAATAATAATAATAATAATAATAATAATTGTGGAAGTGAATGCATAAAGATAGCATTGATCTGGTGGCAGGTGCCTTGCACGTTTCAAGTAATGAAGTGTCATTTCAATATTTAAGATACATGACTGAGGAAATTTGCATCATAAACTGATGGGTAGCTAAAGCTTCAACAACTTATATATAATAAATTAATAGTGTTGGATATTTTATTCCCTAAAGATCTTGCTCCATGAATGAAATGTCGATCGAGGTGTTGATTAGTTTTGTACTAAATTGTTTACAGTAAGATAAGCTATTTTTTCATTTCACAATCCTCCTAAGCGTGTGGCCAGATCAATGAATAAGTCTTCTCTGCATGGAATTGTTAGACCACCCATTGGATGATCAAAACCAAATTCTTCCTCAGCTTGATTTAACAAGTCTTGGAATGAAGGTTGCTGCAACAATGATATTGGAATCACAAACCTCTTCTTTTCTTCTTCTCCAACATAAACTGCTAAATATCCCTTCGGAACATCCACCACATTTGATGCTTCATGTTTTTCTATGGATAATGCTCGTCGAAGAATTTTCTTTGCATGAGTAATACGAGGCATACGAATAGCCATGATTCTAATAATTATCTTCTTCAAAAGATGGAACAGGTAAAAAAAAATAAAAGGAGCTAAGAGGAATTACAGAAGCTAGTGAAAGTTGTGAGGACTTGTGTTGGCTAAAACCAAATGTATGCATATTTATAGATGCATTCTATAAGTGGAGGGTCCTGAACCAAACTCTAAATTAATTGGTGGAGATTAGAGAGACCTTTAGATGAGGCCACTATAAGATTTTCATTTCAAGGATCACATGGTTATGTCCTCTAATTATGATTGACATATTGAAGTGTTAGGTGAACCATCTGTTGATTCTATGGCTGTTGAGTCGTTGATCTGAGTGGTCAGAAACATGTTCGAGACATGTAATACAGGCATTAAATGGTAAAATTAGTAGCTGTTGTAATCGTACTCGATATTTCCTTTCGCTCCTCTTGGAATGGGAAAATTTTTGGAACTTGTGGCAGAAAGTTTCAAACAGATTATGTGGTGTAGAGACTGCAGAAATGGTCCATCACAGACATATGGCATTAATGTATCACATGGTCATGCCACCCACCCAATAAATTACATAAAAAAATTTTGTGTTTAGGCTGAATGTCTTTGGGGTTTGTTGTTGAAGCCCTCCACTTTAATGGGTAAAAAGCAATTAAGAGATAAGTATAAAAGACTATGTAAATACACCAGAACAGATTCTGCTCTCCTTGTAGGATTAATGTTGTTATTCAAAAGTAATGCGAAGGGAGGCTGGAAAATGTAAGCTTCTCACGCAAGATAAAACTTGTTAAATACAAGTGAAGATTGGTAATATTATGACATTGGCCTAACATGAAGAGATAAAAGTTTGGCAGGAAGCAGGGTGGTACAAACAACTGATGCTATTCTATGGTGTCAAGAGCTTGAGCAGGATATAAAACCAGTGAGCCCTAAGCTGAATGAATGGATAGAAGCTGAAGTGCAATAATGAAATGAGTCTAGGAATGATTTTGTTCTTATCAAGTTGCGATTAAATGCTTCTCAGCCGGCAACTCTTTGAGTCGAAGCAATCTATTTTGGATGGAATTTGTAGCAGCTGTCTATAGAATGAAGCAATGCCTATATGAGTAAGTAGTATTTTTCCTATCAGTGATAACAATAAACTAGTAAATTGCTAATTTCACATTTGGATCTTAAGGCCTTTTGTAGCTTTATGTATGTAGGGATGGAAAGGAGTATGCAAAAGCAGTACGCAAACAATTTCCATATAAATGGAATGGGTAGTACTAAAGTCCTCTATGAGTATAGCAAGAAAAGAGCAAAGAGAAGAGGACATTGCTGTGAGGTCACCTAAAGCAAAATGTCAATTACTTATTTTGGCAAGAGGCTGCAGAATCAAATTAACAAAATAGGAATGTCTACTAAATGATGTTTCCTTGCCGGAAAATTCTTAAGAAAACAAGAAAATGATGAAATTAACTAAGGGCGCACAAACAATTTCTATGGATTATTATTTCAATGTATACTCCTATCTTATAAAACTTGTATCATTTTCTTTGTAAGATGATACTCAATGAAACATTGTTTTAAACATAATGAAGTATGTAACAAAGGACCATAACTAACGAGGTTCTCTCTGGCGTCTCCCCTTATCTTTCACACCCTTTTTAATCAGAAAAATAAGGGGACCAATCTAGGTAGTGTGGTGTAATATTTTTTGATAACAAAATTTGATAAAAATAAAATTTAAATGTGGAGGCAAAAGCATAAACAAACATCACTCTGGTGGCATTTAGAAATGTAAGAGACATGAATGCGGTAATTTGTATTTTACTGCATCATGAATTGATGGGTAGCCAAAGCCAAATAGTAAAGAATTTTGAAATTAAGGTTAATTAGTCAAGTTGACAAGAGGCTGCAGAAATTATAGAAAACAGAATAAATTAATTTATAATTATCTCATATTGTTAGACAATATTTCCATCTATAGACCTTTCTGTGAAAGAAAAAGAACAAGAAGAAAGGAAAGCTATACATGGGAATTCTGAACTTTTAACATTACAAAATTGTGTTTCCTAAAATATTCTTGCTAGTTTTACTAGTCAACATTATCGACTCAAGCGAGAAGCAAGCCCAATAAAGATGTCTTCTCTGCAAGGAATTGTAAGACCACCTATTGGATGATCAAAACCACATTCTTCTTCAGCTTGACTCGGAATGCAAGCTGGTTAAGGAAAGATATCGGAATCACAAACCGCTTCTTTTCTTGCTCCCCAACATAAACAGCAAAATAGCCCTTTGGGACATCTAAGGCTGCTGAAACCGCATGGTTTCCACTTAGAGAACGTCGAAGAGTATGCTTAGCATTAATTATACAGAGGCATACGAATAGGCGAATAGCCATGATTCTGAAAGGATGTTTTCCTCTTAAGGTATGTTGAATGAGGAAGAAAAATAATCTTGATAGACTTGGTAGCTAGAATGAAAGACATATAGAAGTAGAGTTTGTGAAGGCTTGTGTTGGTTTCAAGCCCCATTTTCTATGTATATATAGATGCATTGGGGTTTCAAGCCCCATATTTTTTTTGTTTAATCTGGTTGCTCAGTTACACAGGTATAAGAGAACAGGATTCAATATATATAAGAGAAACCACAACTTGTTGAACCAATATATAAGCGGCATGAGTTAGAAAATTTGCATGAAACTGCATCATAAATTGGTAGCCAATGCTTCAAAGTTCAACCAACTTGTTGTGACTTGTACATAGTAAATTTCTTCACTAAAGATCTTGTTCAGTAATGAAAAAGAAATTATATTTATGTACATTGAGATGTTAACTACTGTTGTACAAAATTGTTTATACTAAGAGATGCTATTTTCTCAATTCATAATCCTTCTAAGCGAGATGCCAGATCAATGAATAAGTCTTCTCTGCATGGAATTGTTAGACCACCCATTGGATGCTCAAAACCGAATTCTTCCTCAGCTTGACTTAACAAATCTTGGAAAGAAGGTTGGTGCAACAATGATATTGGAATCACAAACCTCTTCTTTTCTTGTTCTCCAACATATACTGCAAAATAACCCTTTGGAACATCTACCACATTTGATGCTGCCTGTTTTTCTATGGACAAAGTCCGTCGAAGAATTTTCTTGGCATGAATAATACGAGGCATACGAATAGCCATGATTCTGAAAATGACTTTGTTTAAAATATGGAGGGGGGGAGGAGGGGGGGCAAAAATAAAAGGATCTCTGAGGACTTTCTGAAGCTATGTTATTTTGGAGGACTTGTGGTGGCTAAACCCAAATGTATGCATATATATAGATGTATTGTGTTAGTGGAGGGTCCTAACCCCAAATCTAAATTGAGAGGCATTTGGGTGAAGCTACTATCATGTCTAGTAGGATCACATGGTCATGTCTTCCAATTATCATGTGGTTGTAGAACATACAAGGCCCCCAAAAGATAGTACATGGTATCTGTAATCTGTTGATTCTATGGTTGATAAGTTGCTGATCCAACTTGTCAGAAACATGTTAGAGACATGTAATATAGGCATTATATGGTAGAATAAGTAGCTGTTGTAAGCATACTCTATATTTCCTTTCCCTCTCAGAACAGCCAACTTTGGATCTTGTTGCAGCAAGTCTCAAACAGATTATGAGGTGAAGAGACTAAAGCAAGGGTCCATCAACAGACAAAGGGCATAATGTTGCACATGGTTATGCCTAACAATAAATTACAATAATTTATAGCAGTCAAAGCCCACCACTTTAAAGGATGAAAAATAGCGCAAAATGAATATGTATGCCTCCAGCTGATTATAGCAGAAAATCAAGTCATGAATATTAGGATGAAATTATGGAAGACTACGAATACACCAGAGCAAAAGTACTTATGCCGCATGCTATGATATTCCTTGACAAATACAAAGTGAAGATTGGCAATAATATAACATTGGCCCAACTTAAGATATAAAAGGTTGACTAGATGTAAGTCTATAGTGCCAACAGCATGACCCAAATTTGAGCAGGATACAAAACCAGTGAGCCATAAGCCGGACGGTTAAAAGTTGAAGTGCAGTGATGAAATGATTCCAAGCATGATTGTATCCATATAAGTTAATTTAATGAACTGGCGCTTATATTACCAGTTGAGAAAATTTTAAGATGTTCACTTCATCAGTTAGTACTGTTTAACAACATAAACCTAGTATATTGCAAATTTCACATTAGGACCTTGAGGACTACTATAGAAATATGTATTCATGCATGCATATAGGTTGGAAAAGGAAATACTCAAAAGCAGTGAACAAAGTGCAAAGAGAAGGGGGTATTGCAGTGAGATCACTATATAAACTGTTCTGTTTGCTAACAGAGTTGGATTAAGAGACTGCTAAATGGTTTTCTTAACAATGCATTTTGAAACCAAGGTTAATTCCTTATTTTGGCAAGTCTTTGAGTCAAAGCCATCAACTTTCAGATGAAATTAGTAGCAGCCCTTAAGACTGTTGATTGAATGAATTGATGCCGGTTTAGAACTTAAGATGTTCTCTTTTTGAGTTGGTAATGTTTTTTCTATCTGTAACAGCAAAAACCAGGTCACATTGCCAATTTCACATTAAGACCATCTTAAGAAGTTCTGTAGTTATATTTACTGCATGTATGTAGGTATGGAAAAGGTAATACCCAAAATTAGTCCACAAATATCTCTTATATAAATGTGTATATGATACTAAACTCTGCCAAATGGTTTGCTTGAGAAAGGATTTTGAAACCAAGAGGTTATTAATTGGTTATGTTGGCAAGAGGCAGCAGAAATAATAGAATCAAGCAAAATACGAATTTTCACTAAAAGATGTATTCTTGCAAAAGTTGTATATATTGAAGGTACATGGGAATTATTAACTATAACATTACAAATTTGTGTTTCCTCAACTATTCTTTCTAGTTTTACAATTCAATATTATCAGCTCAAGCGAGAGCGAGAAGCAATCTCAGTAAAGATGTCCTCTCTGCAAGGAAGTGTGAGACCTCCCATTAAATGATCAAACCCAAATTCTTCTTCAGCTTGACTTAACAACTCCCGGAATGCAGGCTGGTTAAGGAAAGATATCGGAATCACAAAACGCTTCTTTTCTTGCTCCCCAATAGAAACAGCACAATAGCCCTTTGGGATATCTTTGGCTGTTGAAACTGCATGTTTTTCACTCAGAGAACATCGAAGAATATGCTTCGCATGAATTATACGGGGCAGAAGAATAGCCATGATTCTAAAAGGAAGTTTTCTTCTTAATGAGATTCGTAGAAAAAGGAAGGAAAATAATCTTGATGGACTTGGTAGCTAGAATGAGAGAGAGCAGTAGAGTTTGTGAGGACTTGTGCTGGCTTCAAGCCGCATTTTCTATGTATATATAGATGCATTGGCTGTAGATAATCATTTCACATCAGTCGTTTTCGGACGGGGCCAGTGACAGACAATTGCTTTAGCAGGATCACATGGTTTTGTCTTCCAACCAATCATCAAAGAACCAAGGGTAGCTGAGAGCCTCATGTTAATTCAATGTTGACCCCTTTAATCAAAAACATGTTTGAAACCATTCATAAACACTACTTTCATGATTAATATTAAAGAAATGTAAGATAAGCAGAAGGATTGAAAATCCTACACAATCTTTTTTCATGTCAATCTACCTAGTCTGGAGTTAAATAAGATATCTCGCTGTAATTTTTCAAGTACTAGACCTCCTCGTGGGATTCTGATTCAGCTAAACTTGAGTTGAATATTTTGCATGAAATATTATAAGCCTAAAACTAGAAGTCATAAATCCTGAACTGTTGTATATAAACATAATCTAGTAAATTTGAAGTTATGTTTAGCTGGAGACATGGCAAGTCCCACAGTATGACTTAATCTGAACCAGAAATACATTAACTAAATATTTTTGTTACGTGTATTAGAACCTAACAAATGCCCAACTTATTTGAAACCAACAAATGGTGTTATTATGAAAATAGTAATGCTGCAAAAACATGATGGACCAATCTTATATACACTGTCATGGAGCACATATGGAGCAAAATGAGACAAGTAAGCAAATTAGACTATGTATTCTTCGTTTAAATTTAAGTAAAAGAATTGATTAATTACACTTGATCCAGTATAATTGGTTCGTTTTAATTAAATTTTATGACAATACCAGAGTAATTAAATAAGTTAGCAATAAAGAAACATGGCATCCGTTATAGGAATTAAGAAAACATATGTAGTTTTTTAGTTTTAGTTGGTTGCTCAGTTGCACGGGTATAAGAGAACAGGATTCAACATATATAAGCGAGATCACAACTTGTCCAATAAAATAGTAGCCTACATCAAATTTACATGTACGAGACATGACTCTGAAAATTTGCAAGAAACTGCATCATAAATTGGTAGCCAATGCTTCAAAGTTCAACCAACTTGCTGTGACATGTATGTATACAGCATAGTTGTCAGAATCTTACCATACGTATACGATATGATACGATACGAAGACAATTCGATACGATATGTATTGCAGGATGAATCTAAAATGATACCGTATCTGATGATTTAATTACAATGCACAATACCTTTTAAAAGCAATCAACTTGAAAAAGTTTTCATGTAAATCCAAAACACTAAAAACAAAAATTTTAAGCCTTTTAACATTTCAATTGAAGGGGTTTTCTAGCACAAACATATTTTATATGATTTTATGAGTCTTTAATCACTTTTTAGAGTATTATATCTAATTGAAAATGTCACTCTATTTTTTCTATGTCGCTTTCTATATAAGCAGATATATAAATCTTCACTTGTTAATTTGAATTAATCTATTTTGTTTTATAGATTAAAGGTAAATTTAAATTTTCGTTTTTTCTTGTTACTCTATAAAGATTACTGAAATAATATCTAATAAATCAATTTAGAGTATTTTTGGCTACTGTTTAACTTTAAATTTTATTTTTAGTTTATAATAATATTTACTTGACTACTTTTATATATAGTGAAGCTTGTGTTTTATATGTTTAAATATATATTACTATATTTTTTATTTTGTTTTCCTATCTTACGATACGATACACGATACACGATATAGGGATTTTCGATACACGATATGATTCACGATTTGACACCTATGGTATATAGTACATTTATTCGCTAAAGATCTTGTCCAGTAATGAAAAAGAAATTATATTTATGTACATTGAGATGTTAACTACTGTTGTACAAATGTCCAGTAATGAAAAAGAAATTATATTTATTTACATTGAGATGTTAACTACTGTTGCGCAAAATTGTCTATACTAACATATTCTATTTTCTCAATTCATAATCCTCCTAAGCGAGAAGCGAGATCAATGAATAAGTCTTCTCTGCATGGAATTGTTAGACCGCCCATTGGATGGTCAAAACCGAATTCTTCTTCAGCTTGACTTAACAAATCTTGGAAAGAAGGTTGGTGCAACAATGATACTGGAATCACAAACCTCTTCTTTTCTTGTTCTCCAACATATACTGCAAAATAGCCCTTTGGAACATCTACCACATTTGATGCTGCCTGTTTTTCTATGGACAAAGTCCGTCGAAGAATTTTCTTGGCATGAGTAATACGAGGCATACGAATAGCCATGATTCTGAAAATGACTTTGTTTAAAATATGGAAGGGGGGCAAAAATAAAAGGATCTCTGAGGACTTTCAGAAGCTATGTTATTTTGGAGGACTTGTGGTGGCTAAACCCGAATGTATGCATATATATAGATGTATTGTTTTAGTGGAGGGTCCTAAACCAAAATCTAAATTTAGTGGTACAGAATGAGAGGCATTTGGATGAAGCTATTATCATGTCAAGTAGGATCACATGGTTATGTCTTCCAATAATCATGTGGTTGTAGCACATTCGAGGTCCCCAAAAAGTAGTACATGGCATCTGTAATCTGTTGATTCTATGGTTGATAAATCGCTGATCCGACTTGTCAGAAACATGTTTGAGACATGTAATATAGGCATTATAAAGTAAAATTAGCAGTTGTTCTAAGCATACTCGATATTTCCTTTCCCTCTCGGAACAGCCAACTTTATGAGCTTGTGGAAGCAAGTCTTAAACAGATTATGAGGTGAAGAGACTAAATCAATGGTCCATCAACAGACATTGGGCATAATGTAGCACATGGTTATGCCTCCCAATAAATTACATAAAAATTTATATTTGTCGAAGCCCACCACTTTAATGTATGCCTCCAGCTGGTTATAGCAAATATTCAACTAATGAATATTAGAATAAAACTATAAAAGACTAAGAATACAACCAGAACAAACTCTGTGGCATGAATCTGTTTAGGATTAATGTTGTCATTTCAGTGTACTGCTTATGTTATCTCTAATGAACAAGTGAGGTTGGAAAAAGTATGCTACTTATGCCTTATGATATGAATATAAAAGGTTGACTAGAAGCAGGGTAAAAACAACTGATGTAAACCCAAATTTCGGCAGTATACAAAACCAATGAGCCAAAAGCCAGGTGGACTGATGAGAATTTTAAGATGCTCAATTTATGATTAGTACTGTTTTTCTATTAGTAACATCATAAACATGGTATATTGCTAATTTCACATTAGGACCTTGAGGACTTATGTAGAAATATTTATTGATGCATGCTGTAGGTTGGAAAAGGAAATATAAGCAGTACACAAAGTGCAAAGTGAAGGGGAGATTGTTGCGCGGTCACTAAGTAAACTGTTTGCTAGCAGAGTTGGATAAAGAGACTGTCAAATGTTTTCTTGAAAATGCACTTTCAAACCAAGTAGTTACTTATTTTATCAAGTCTTTGAGTCAAAGCCATCATTTTTTGGATGAATTTAGTAGCAGCCATTAAGACTGTTAATAAAATGAATTTATACCAGTTGAGAACTTAAGATGTTCCCTTTATGAGTTAGTAATGTTTTTTTTTATTTGTAACGGCAAAAGCCTGGTTACATTGCCAATTTCACATTAGGACCTTAAGAACTATAGTTTTATTTATTACTGTATGTATGTAGGTATGGAAAAGGTAATGCACAAAATTAGTCCACAAATATCTCCTATATAAATGTGTTTATGATACTAAACTCTGCAAATGGTTTGTCTGACAAAGAATTTTAAAACAAGTGGTTAATTAATTAATTAGTTATGTACTTGTGTTGACAAGAGGCTGCAGAAATAATAGAAAAAAGAAAAAAAGGAATTTCAACTAATAGATGTTTTCTTGCTAAAGTTGACTAAGTATATATTGAAGAGAAACTGTACATGGGAATTATGAGCTGTAGCATTACAAAATTGTGCTTCCTAAACTATTCTTGCTAGTTTTACTAAGTCATCATTATCAGCTCAAGCGAGAAGCAAGCTCAATAAAGATGTCTTCTCTGCAAGGAATTGTGAGACCTCCCATTGGATGATCAAACCCAAATTCTTCTTCAGCTTGACTTAACAACTCCTGGAATGCAGGCTGATTAAGGAAAGATATTGGAATCACAAAACGCTTCTTTTCTTCCTCCCCAACATAAACAGCAAAATACCCCTTTGGGATATCTAAGGCTGTTGAAACTGCACGGTTTCCACTCAGAGAACGTCGAAGGATATGCTTAGCATGAATTATACGAGGCATACGAATAGCCATGATTCTAAAAGGATGTTTTTTCCTTTAGGGGTATGTAGAATAAGGAAGAAAAATGATCTTGATGGACTTGGTAGAATGAGAGATAGCAGTAGAGTTTGTGAGGGCTTGTGTTGGTTTCAAGCCCCATTTTCTATGTATATATAGATGCATTGGCTGTAGATTACCATTTCAAAGCTGTCATTCGGATGGGGCCGGTGAGAAACAATAGCTTTAGCAAGATCACATGGCTTTGTCTTCCAACAAATCATCAAAGAAACAAGGGTAGTTGTGAGCCTCGTGTTAATTCAATGGTTGACACCCTCTGATCCATTACATGTTTGAGACCTTTAATAAATGCTTCTTTCGCGATTAATATGAATAAAAAAGAAAAGAAAATGAATACTACTATAAGCTGTAAGGATTGAAAATAGCATCATGGTCCATCAAAGACACAAGTCATCAGGTAAGCACATGGTTATTGCTCCAAAAATAAGCATTGAATGCAATTGTTTATGTTGTATTGTCTCTTAGGAAATTAAAATTTGTCATGGCCTACCAGTTCAATAGAGAAAAAAAGAAAAGAATGGATGCCTATAACGTACATCCAGCAGACTATAGATTGAAGACCATATAGCAGGGGCTAATTTGCACCTTGCGGATATACTTTATCTCTTGTTGACTATTAAATTTTAGTATCAAGTTTGAGGTTGGAGATGGACAGAGACCAATACCATTAACAACTTACAAAACACTGAACACGGGACTGGTCAAATTAGTCCCTTATGTGCTAATGTTCATTGACATATATATACAAGTCAGAATCAGAAATGATATGGTACATAGCTATATATATCATTTTGGCCTAGTTAGTCTGGTGCTTATATATATGTTGCTCATGAGCCATAAAGAACTATTTTGATTTTATTTTTTGATAAAGCAAAACATAGTCAACCAATTAGGTTTTCATCTGAGGAATTAACTTGGAAAAGTTGATTGAATTCTATTCAAATTAATTTATTCGAATGAGGAGACATTATATTTTACCTGCCTAAACTCTTCTGTACTGTCAAAAAAGAAAGAATTTTGTACATTGAGTGGTGATTCCTACTTTACAAAATTGGGTCTTCTAGAATATGTGTAGAATCAGCTCAATTCAAACAATAAGTAATATCAATGAATATATCTAGGCTTCAGGCAGGGGATTGTGAGGCCTCCCATTGGATGATAAAAACCAAATTCATCTTAGCAAGTCCTGGAATAAAGGGTGACAGGCACAATTAAGATATGGGAACCACAAATCTCTTCTTTTCGCCTTGGCCAACATAAACTGCAAAATATCCCTTTAATTTGGAACATCTAGAGATGGTGAATTCGAATTCGAATTTGAGCTGCATCTTTTGATGCCAATGGCATAAAAAAATTACTAGCTAATTCTCAGCTCAGATTCAAGAAAAGAAAGGAAATAGAAAACAAAAATAAATAAGAATAGCTTCCTTCTGATTAACTTCACCTAACATACACAAAGAATCTGTTTAAAAATTCTTCTGTATACCCATGATTTTCCAAAACTGTACTATAATCTTTTGACAAAAAATATTTCTGCAAAATGTGTATATATACAAATATGGCCAGCTAAGAATTTAGTAAGTGCGAAAGAGACTAAACCATATATGATATATCCGTCCAAGAGCATATTTCAGGGTATCATATGGTTTGTCTGTAGGAAACGATTTCCAAATAAAATAATAATTTTCACTATTAAAAATTATTATCCCAAAATCTTTCTCATAATTTAGCATAATCAAAAATATATTACATACCTCGTGCTTGGTTGTAGCACAATGGAGAACTTTGACTTATTCTGATGATGTATCCTGCTCCTCCTAATCTTCCTCTCTATGACCCTTATTTTGATATTACGTACTTTTTCTGAGTGTGGGCTCAAAATACTGAGTAATAAAATATATAAAGTCCTTAACTCCCTGATAATTATCAGGATAATTGAAAAACTTACGTATATATTTTATCCTCCCTTTTCTGTTATATCTTAATAAGGGCTAGAGTGGGGATCAAGTAGGATTCTATAATTCTAGCTTCAATATAACACTAATTTCTGATTAACTCTTTAATCAATTAGAATTATATTAATTATAACTAATTCCACTAAATAGTTATAATTGCACTCTAGAATTAATAGAATTAAAATTAATTAATTAAATCCTTCCACTATTAGTATCTTGCAAAAATACTCCTCTACATTAATATCCATAAACGTGTGTAGGAATAAAACTGTTAATCCACTACGTTTACTGCTTATATCCTTGAGTACATAATTTATAAACTTTTGATCACTCATTAATTTAATAAATTAAATTAATACTTTAGTAATATAAATTACTAAAATACTTGGCCAAGATTCTGGTGATCAACCAAATAAATTATCTCAAGGGGATATTACAATTTAATTGTAGAATTCCATCTTGAAATATACATGTTCCCAATTTCATAATATATATCGCCCAACATATTGAGGTATTGATTATATTAAAAATCTCACTCTTTAATATATTAAAGTGACACACACTATAAAATCAAGTTCATTATTTTCTCAGGATTAAGAGTAATTGCACATTAATAGTAATTGAAAATTATTCGTAATAACAGTAATTAACAAATAATTTTTCGTAACGATCCAGTTCTATGTATTTCGAAAATACACCAATACATTAGATTAAAGTCTCTACTTTACATGACTAAGACAAGTCATCAAATCAAGTGTATTACAATCTACTAGAATGGTATGTCCATTTCCATCTAAGATTGAGAACAATATAATTTCTTTAATTATACATAACATATAATTTATGTCTTCCGTATATGACACTCCTTCATATACATAAATTATAAAATGTATAATTATGGACAAAATTTATGACACATTTAATTATGCAAAAAGAAATTAAATTTTATTATTAAAATAATAAAATAAATATCAATATTGGGTTTTTCTGGGCTTAAATCCTTACAATCTCCCACTAGCCCTAAACCCAATCTACCATATGTCTAACACCCATCCCCTCAAGATGAAAATCAAAAACTTTAGAAGACAAGGTCTTAGTAAATGGATCAGCCAAATTTTGCGCGGAAGCTATTTTTGAAACTATCACATCTCCTCGTTGAACTATATCCCTGATGAGGTGATATTTTCTCTCAATGTGTTTGCCTTTCTTGTGGTTCCTAGGCTCCTTTGATTGTCCAATCGCCCCATTATTGTCACAAAACAGGACAATAGGAGATGATACTGAAGGTACCATTCCTATTTCTAGTAAGAACTTCTTGAGCCAAACAGCCTCTTTTGCAGCTTCAGAAGCAGCAACGTATTCAGCTTCCATGGTGGAGTCAGCAATGCAAGACTGTTTAACACTCCTCCAACTGACAGCTCCACCTCCAAGAGTAAACACATAACCAGAGGTTGACTTTCTAAAATCTCTATCTGACTGAAAATCTGAATCTGTATATCCTATCGGGACAAGATCATCGCTAGAATAGACAAGCATATAATCTCTTGTTCTTCGTAGATACTTAAGTATATGCTTCACTACTATCCAATGTTCTAGTCCAGGGTTAGACTGATATCTGCTGACCAAGCCTACTGCAAAACAAATATCTGGTCTAGTGCACAACATCGCATACATAAGACTTCCCACTGCTGAAGCATAAGGGACTGTCTTCATGCGTTCTTTCTCTTGAGGTGTCTTAGGACACTGCTCCTTAGTAAGAGGAATTTCATGTCTGATAGGAAGTAGTCCTTTCTTGGAATTCTGCATGTTGAACCTAGCCAAAATTGTATCTATGTATGCAGCTTGGGATAGGCCCAACATTCTACTCTTGCGATCACGCCAAAGCTTGATCCCTAAAATGTAATTAGCCTCTCCTAGGTCCTTCATCTCAAAATTACTAGACAACCAAATTTTGACACTAGATAAAATTCCCACATCATTACCCATAAGCAATATATCATCCACATAAAGAACTAAGAATACTACCACCCCATCTTTATTCTTCTTGTACACGCATGATTCTTCTGGATTTTGTTCAAAACCATAAGATTTAACTGCTTGATCAAACCTTATATTCCAGGATCTTGATGCTTGCTTAAGTCCATAAATGGACTTTTGCAACTTGCATACCATATTTTCTTGACCTTTAACTATGAAACCATCAGGCTGCTTCATATAGATTTCTTCATCAAGATATCCATTAAGAAAAACAGTCTTGACATCCATTTGCCATATCTCGTAATCGAGATGAGCTGCAATGGATAAGAGTATTCTGATAGATTTAAGCATAGCTACTGGTGAAAAGGTTTCCTCATAATCGATACCTTCTTTTTGAGTAAAACCTTTTGCTACCAACCGTGCTTTAAAGGTTTCAACCTTTCCATCTACCCCTCTTTTTCTCTTGTAGACCCACTTGCACCCTATAGGTTTGACCCCATTAGGTGCTTCTACAAGTTCCCATACTTTGTTTGAGTACATGGAATCCATTTCTTGTTTCATAGCCAAATGCCAGTTGGATGCATCTACATCATCAATAGCTTCATAGTAGTTAGAGGGATCTGACTCCACTTCTTCCGGAATAACATCGTAAGTTTCTCCAAGAAGTGAAAGTCTTTCAGGAGGCCTGATACTCCTCCCACTACGACGAAGCTCCGGTGTATTAGAAGAATTAGGTTGGTTAGTTTGTGGCAATTCATCCAAGTCTTGTGGTGGATTAATTGATTGAGTAATTGATGTACTTGACATTTCTTCTAAGATAATTTTACTACTCGACTTGTGATCCATTATGTAATCATTTTCCAGAAAAACTGCATTTGCGCTAACAAATACTTTCTGGTCTAAAGGACTATAAAATAGACCACCTCTAGTTCCTTTTGGATATCCTACAAATAAACATACTTCAGTTCTTGAACCTAACTTATCTAAGTCTGTCTTTCCTTTTCGCACATGTGCAGGTGTGCCCCATATATGAATATGATGCAATACTGGCTTTCGCCCACTCCACAATTCTCTAGGTGTTAAAGGAACAGACTTTGATGGTACAAGATTCAATAAGTACATTGCCGTTTCAAGTGCATAACCCCAAAAGGAAATAGGAAGAGTAGAAAAACTCATCATAGACCTTACCACATCCAAAAGAGTCCTGTTTCTTCTTTCTGACACACCATTTTGCTGGGGTGTACCCGGTGCAGTCAATTCAGATCTAATTCCTTTATCAGATAAGTAATCTTTGAATTCCCCAAGGAGATATTCACCTCCTCGATCCGATCGAAGAGCCTTTATGTATTTACCAGATTGCCTTTCTACTTCTGCCTGAAATTCTTTGAATTTTTCAAAAGCTTCAGACTTTCGATGCATAAGGTAAACATAACCAAATCTTGAGTAATCATCAGTAAAGGTGATGAAATACTCAAAACCTCCCCGTGCTCGAATATTCATAGGACCACATACATCTGTATGAATTAACTCTAACTTATCATTGGCTCTATATTTCTTTGCCTTGAAAGGCCCTTTGGTCATTTTTCCTTCTATACAGGATTCACAAACTGGAAGATTTTCAACTTCTAAGGAATTTAGAGGACCATCTTTAACCAGTCTTTGGATCTTGTTTAGATTAATATGACCTAATCGTAGATGCCAAAGATAAGTTTGATTAATTGAAGAAACTTTTCTTTTTAATGGTTTTTGTTGACTACATTCAGTTTGCAATAATGAATAATAATTAGGAGTAAGAATGTATAAATTATCTACCAATGATCCAGAACAAATGAAATTTCGATTCTTGCGAATAACAACCTTGGAATCAAAATTAACTGAATATCCATATTTAAACAAGCAAGAAACTGAAATTAAATTTCTACGAATGTCTGGAACATAAAGACAATCTACTAATTCTAATGTCCTGTCATTATTAAAATTGAGATGCACAACTCCCACTGCAATAGCCGCTACTTTTGCACTAGAACCAAGGTGTAGATAAATCTCGCCTTCATTCAACTTTCTGGTTTCCTGAAACCCCTGCAAAGAATTGCAGACATGATTAGTGGTTCCCGAATCTACACACCAGGATTCAGTAGAACGGCCCACAAAACATGTTTCATGAACGAAAGATTGATAATTACCTATCTTGCCAAACTGATCAATTAGACAATCAACCATACCTTGATTTTTGATCTTGGCTAGGTAAGTAGGACAATTCCTTTTCCAGTGACCTTTCTCCCCACAGTGGAAACATTTTCCTTGAGGTTTTACTTTTGCCCCTTTCTTCCCAACCCCTCCAGATGGAGGTAGGTTTCCATTTGTAGCTTTCTTATTGTTCTTCTTTTTCTGGTTCTTGCCCTTAGGCTTTCCCCTAGAAGTACCAACTTCTGCAACATGAACGCTTCCTTTTGCACGAAGAATACCTTCTGCTGCCTGGAGTTCCTTCATCAGTTCAGGTAATGATAAAGACATTTTGTTCATAGTGTAATTAAGCTTGAACTGATTGAAGGAATCAGGCAAGGTCTCTAGCAACATGTCAACTTGGGTTTCCTTGTCAACTGTTGCTCCCAGGATTTCCAGTTCGTTTAAGTAAGAAATGATTTTTAAACAATGATCCCGAACTGAAGATCCCTCAGACATCTTGGAATTCATGAGTGTTTTCATCACAGTCTGTCGTGCAGCACGACTCTGATCAGCAAACATTTCATGAAGGCTATCCAAGATTTCTTTAGCAGTAGTAATAGACTGATATTGGTGTTGCAATATATTTGACAAAGATGCCAAAATATAGCAACGAGCCATATCATCAGCCTTTTGCCACTTCTTTTGGTTATTCCTTTGTGCAACGGTAGCATTTTCTGTAAGAACTGGACAAGGTTCAGTCAGTACAAACTTGTAGTCTTCAGCTGTCAACACAATGTCAAGATTTCTTTTCCAGTCCACATAATTTGGTCCAGTTAATTTATTTTCTTTAAGGATAACAGCAAGAGGATTAAACGACGACATGGTAATCTGTACAATCATACAACATGCATAAATTAAATGGTCATTTAATAAAAATAAACTTTTGCATATAATATGAAAGTGTAATCCTCAAACACAAACATAAAATAAACATGGCAACTTAATTTCAAATGATTCTTTTTTCGAAGGGAAAATAAGAATAATTTAAAATTACTATTATTTTTATATCTTGACATCTCATGATATAAAGTAATTCACCATTTAAATTCAGCCCAAAACAATAATAATAAGTATCACTCCGATGGGGAGAATTATTATTTATGTTTTGTCAAGTGTATACCATCCATTTAAATTTTCTTTAAAATTTTAATACAAATATTTCGAAAGGAAATAATTCATAATAAAACTTAAATAAATTTATCACAAGGAAATCCATATCTAATATAACTAGATTCATGTATCTTCTGAAGGGAACTCACAAAATTTGAGATTAGATACATGCACCAATATAATGGACCAATGATGGAAGCCGTAAGACATATAATTCTTTCTCCCACTTGATTTTCTTATTTATAAAAAATTGAGAATTTTTATTTATTTAAAAAATATGTAATTATATTAATATCTCATATTAATACATATAAACATGTAAACAAAGATACATGCATATTCACATTTAACAATTTCATCAATTATGAAAAATATAACAATTAAACATATCAATTGTAACCTTCCAATTCATTTTAATAGAAATGAAAATAGGCCCACAATTTAAAATATGTGAATATGCTAACTAAGAATCTATTAGTTTTAAAGTATATGAATTTACATATGTAACTAATAGACTAGTAGTTGAGTAGGTACAAGTCCATGTTACCTTAAAGGAGGTCTTTGGTTCGATTCTTTTTTGTAGCAGTTTTTTTTTTTTTTTTATAAAGCAGCTGCATTTTTCAAAATAAATATTAAAAACATAATCTAGAGCCGAGAGGATTCGACCCTATACCCTCTGGTTGCTCAAACGACATTCTACCAACTGAGCCACACCTTATTCTTGAAAATATATCCCAACAATTAAAATACATTCCAAAAAAACTGTAAGGCTCTGAAATTAGAAAACAATCTGGAGATAAAAAGAATCGAACCCAGAACCTACTGAATGCAGAGTAAACACTCTACCAACTGTGCTACGTTAGCTAGGTGTAACTTTA
This sequence comes from Hedera helix, assembly GCA_947179155.2. Taxonomy (NCBI): domain Eukaryota; kingdom Viridiplantae; phylum Streptophyta; class Magnoliopsida; order Apiales; family Araliaceae; genus Hedera; species Hedera helix. The sequence continues at coordinate 34,244,712 of OX359287.1, forward strand.
GCCCAGCAATTAAAATAAATTACATGCAAGCAGAATTTACATAATACTTTCTTTTCTGCGAAACTGATGGTTATTTATTTATATCTCCGAATACTATTATGCAACCGAACTGGATCAAATCAGGATATTATAAATAAATGCTCCATAGATCGCGTGCAGCAATGAATCACATATGCGTGTATATTTTACGGCAAAAAAAAATATATATCCATACATCTCCGATATGAATTCAATTAAAAACGGTATATAATATAACTCGATATGAAAATTATGAGTTAGCTCTGATACCAATTGTAGGAAACGATTTCCAAATAAAATAATAATTTTCACTATTAAAAATTATTATCCCAAAATCTTTCTCATAATTTAGCATAATCAAAAATATATTACATACCTCGTGCTTGGTTGTAGCACAATGGAGAACTTTGACTTATTCTGATGATGTATCCTGCTCCTCCTAATCTTCCTCTCTATGACCCTTATTTTGATATTACGTACTTTTTCTGAGTGTGGGCTCAAAATACTGAGTAATAAAATATATAAAGTCCTTAACTCCCTGATAATTATCAGGATAATTGAAAAACTTACGTATATATTTTATCCTCCCTTTTCTGTTATATCTTAATAAGGGCTAGAGTGGGGATCAAGTAGGATTCTATAATTCTAGCTTCAATATAACACTAATTTCTGATTAACTCTTTAATCAATTAGAATTATATTAATTATAACTAATTCCACTAAATAGTTATAATTGCACTCTAGAATTAATAGAATTAAAATTAATTAATTAAATCCTTCCACTATTAGTATCTTGCAAAAATACTCCTCTACATTAATATCCATAAACGTGTGTAGGAATAAAACTGTTAATCCACTACGTTTACTGCTTATATCCTTGAGTACATAATTTATAAACTTTTGATCACTCATTAATTTAATAAATTAAATTAATACTTTAGTAATATAAATTACTAAAATACTTGGCCAAGATTCTGGTGATCAACCAAATAAATTATCTCAAGGGGATATTACAATTTAATTGTAGAATTCCATCTTGAAATATACATGTTCCCAATTTCATAATATATATCGCCCAACATATTGAGGTATTGATTATATTAAAAATCTCACTCTTTAATATATTAAAGTGACACACACTATAAAATCAAGTTCATTATTTTCTCAGGATTAAGAGTAATTGCACATTAATAGTAATTGAAAATTATTCGTAATAACAGTAATTAACAAATAATTTTTCGTAACGATCCAGTTCTATGTATTTCGAAAATACACCAATACATTAGATTAAAGTCTCTACTTTACATGACTAAGACAAGTCATCAAATCAAGTGTATTACAATCTACTAGAATGGTATGTCCATTTCCATCTAAGATTGAGAACAATATAATTTCTTTAATTATACATAACATATAATTTATGTCTTCCGTATATGACACTCCTTCATATACATAAATTATAAAATGTATAATTATGGACAAAATTTATGACACATTTAATTATGCAAAAAGAAATTAAATTTTATTATTAAAATAATAAAATAAATATCAATATTGGGTTTTTCTGGGCTTAAATCCTTACATTGTCCTCCCTCCCAACAAAACACTTGAAATTATTATGATAGGATTGATTGATGCTTTAAAACATATATATATATATCTGGGAGGATTTTTCATGTCCTGCCACATCAACTCAGAAAATTTTAACGGAGGCCTGCATTTGCTGTGTTAAAGTTTTATTTAGTTTTACATATATATATATATATATATATATGACATGCATGCATGCATGCATGCAAGATATAAATAAATCATTCGGTGGAATCGACCACGACAATCTTGTGGGCAACAACTAGCAAAATAAACTACATTTGCTAACGTTTATGGTCATCAACATAAGTTCACCGTATACTCTCTTTGTTCCACAACAAGGGTATAAAATGACATAATATTTTCAAGGATAAGCATGCAACTAAGAATTTAACTTGTAGAAATAAGTAAAATATATACCCTAAGATGATATGGGGCCAGATTTTTATAATTTTATGTGATTCTAACATATTGACCCTAATTGACTTGAAATCTGGATAAAAAGTTGAAGTGCACTGATAAGCTAAATCTAAATGATATTGATGGAAAAAGCTACAATATATTATGGGGCCTATATATATTGGTCTGAATATAAGGGATTTAGGTACATAGTGGTTGTACTGTGGCCATGTTGGTATGCACCATATGTTCCCCCAAGAATCTACTTCAAATATTCAGCCTCATAATTAGCTTTCTATGAATAACTCAATATCTTTAGGTGGTAAATTTTTTTTAAAGTAGGTTTATTTTTTCATTCTACTTTTGGTATATGTACTTACTACCTAGCTATTATATAATGAAAAAAGCAATAAAAACCCTACTTAAGGCTACCAAAACATGAGACACAAAATGTACCTTGACCATGTGACTCATGTTTCCTTGGTTAAGCTGCCGTATCAAATATCCAATTGCTAATTACTGCTGCTGCTTCTTTTTCATTTTTTTTTCACTCCTCCCTCACAAAATGAGAGTGAATTTGTTAAAATGAAATTTTTTATACATTCATTTAACCTCCTAACTCAATTTTATATATCGAATAATATTGATATTAGATGAAAGACAAGTTTAATCATGAAAAGAATTTCATTAACACAAAATTTGAATATCATGTCACTTAAATTTTAGTTTATTTAACAAAGAAAACTGCATTTCATATATATGTGTATATATATATATATATATATATATATATATATATATATATATATATATATATATATATAGACACAAGTGTGCGTAAAGAGAAAATGAGGATTTAGAGAGAGTTGTGATCACTACCTTATATAGGTTTCTAGTATGCATTCTATGCGAGGACAACTTTTATTAAAATATTTATGAAATTTATATAAAAAAAAATTTAATATGTTTTAGAGATTAGGGGAGGTGAGTGCTAAGCCACTGAAACAACTCATTAATGAAATGGTGAAATCTAAACTCTATGGTCTAATAGCTTTAAGGCTTCAACTACTTAGAAACAAGCCAGTTGAACAACTTCATACAGTTTAAACTTGTATGCAGTATGTGTACCTGAGTCTAAGTTCATTGCTTCTATAACCAATGCATATGATATGACTGTGTTAACATTTTCTTTGTTTGTGATAAAATGACAAGTTTCCAAAAACTTTAGTTAGTTCTTAATTTATTTGATATAAACAGTGTGGATTAAGAGAATGTGGATATATATTTCTAGTACATTAGTGCAGTGTCCTAAAGGTGGGTAGGGCTATATGTCTTCCAACAAATGAGGCAAAACCATGTGATTCTTTTCCAAATCATACACCTGATATGTTTGTCAACTTTTATCAGTATCCTTCTTCAATTCATTCTCAAAATCCATAGTACTGTTATTTTCCAATTTAAGGATCACTGGATCAGGGTACCTCTATAAATAGCCAGGTACTTAATTTTCATTTCAACACAAGTCATTATCTTCCTTTGTATGCTATTTAGTTAGTAAGTTTAATTTTCTTCAGTTTCATCACCCTAGCTCTGACTCAAAGCTTGTATATTTTCTGCTTCTAATTTAAAGATGGGTATCGGATTGAACAGGATAGCGCATGCCAAGCAAAAGCTCCAACGGACTATTTCACCGAGAAATAGAGGAACATTGGCAGATGTTCCAAAAGGCCATGTTGCAGTTTATGTTGGTGAAACTCACAAGAGGTTTGTGATTCCAATATCATACTTGAGCCATCCTTTATTCCAAGAGTTACTACATTGGGCTGAAGAAGAGTTTGGATTTGAGCACCCAATGGGAGGCTTGACAATTCCTTGCTGTGAAGATTACTTCAGAAATATCACTTCTCTACTAAGTTCATCATAAACGACGCAGGGCAACATTCTAACATGGTTCCTAGATTTATTTTTTCTTTTTGGATGATGTGCTATTCACCTATTAAGTTGAAACAACAGAATTTAGACAACTAAGAAGCCCTTCGATCTCTTCAATTTTGTATGTGGGGGGTGGGGCTATTGACAAGTTGTTCCCCATGGAGATTTTTGTTTTCAGGGAAAATGTAAATGCATTGTTCAATATCAAGTTCTTGCAATCTGAGGCAATTTTTGGAGTTGTATTAAATGATGTTGGCGAGAATTTTCTATAGTTCATCGAAAGAAATGATTTTGTTATTAAAGTACTCTGATAAGAAAGAAAAGAAGAGAGTATTTATGATCACAATGTTTTAGAGGAAGGAAATTAAGAAAATGTAAGCAGAACAGAACCTAAAATTACTTCTAGGTGATCAGAGAGATTTTATCAGTGATAGATCCTAATCTATGACTTCTAGGATTTTTTGCTTTTGATGTCTGCCCTGCCACAAGCTCCACATAAATTCGGACAATTATTCATTAATGTTGAATTATTTTAACTTACAGTATATATATATATATATATATATATATATATATATATATATATATATATATATATATATATGTGTGTGTGTGTGTATGTATATGTATATATATGTATATGTATGTATGTATGTACATAAAGTCAACAACTTGTCCTAGACAATGACAAGGGCATGTGCAGAGAGAGGAGTGAACGAGCGTTGCCTTGTGCCCTTGACCTTGTAGTGAACTAGATGATCAACAGAAGTCAGCAACAAGGCTCTAACCTACTTTTTAACAAAAAGGAATTAAAGAAAATACAGAGATGGATATTTTTGTTTCAAGCTGAGCAGCATGCAGTAGCAATATATTTAACACAAAGACAATGTAGTAGATATATCACAGAGTCTTAGGTAGTATGTACTCAAAACCATGGGCAGCTATCAATAACTTTAAATGAATCCATCAAACAAGTTGGAGAGTAATGAGACAAGAAGCCAGTTACGTGTCTATCAGCAGAACACAAACTGAATAGTCCATCAGTCTATATAAATAAGCACAAAACTTGACATTCATATTCATCAGATTTTGCAAAAGTTGTACCTTCAATTAATTTTATCCTTTAGCTATAAATTTCAAACTTATATATACAGTCTATACTTGGTAGAAGCTGATGGGGATTCGTTTGCTCACGATCATTTGTCATGCCAAGCAAATTCTTCGACCAAATTCACTATGTAATCACCAGTTATCTTCATCATCTCCTGCAGCAAAAACAGCAAATGTCCCAAAAGGTCATTTTCCAGTCTACATTGGAGAGACTTATAAGCAGCGTTTCGTGGTACCTATATCTTACTTAAATCACCCTTCATTTCAAGACTTGTTGAGGCGAGCTGAGGAAGAATTTGGATTCGATCATCCCATGGGTGGCCTTACAATCCCGTGCAGCCAAGATGCCTTTTTGAGTATTATTTCTCACTTGAATGACTACTAATTCTCCGATCGATATCATCCAATTTTGCATGACTACTCCTGTAAATCTCCTCCTACTTCTATTGTTGTAGTTTCAAGGAAAATAATGGTTATACACCAACTTATTTTTACTTTTGGCTTCTTATTAGCTTCTATTATGTCAATAAGCAACACTAGACTTTATTTACTCATAAAAAACGACAATCAAGGATATATAAAGAAAAAACATAACCAAACAGAACTCGTATAATATTTTTTCTTACCAAATTGAGAAGACTAACAAATAATGAGAAGATAGAGAATATGATGCATAATAAAGTGGAGGAATTGGTTCATAAGTTGAATTCTCCACTTGAGATTTAATTTAATCTATCCATTTAGGAGAAAAGGAAAAAAAAATGGCACATGACTGATATGAATATGATTTTTAAGCTGGTGCATGGAGTCATCAACTTATTTAGCTAACAGACAATCTCTACCGGTTTGCTCGGTCAATTTGGCATATGCCACCAGCCTCTTCTCAGCTTTTTGTTGCATGTACACAACTTCCAAGTGTTTCTACCTCTGTTTACGTTGATGTTTTTTCAGTATGATAACCTAGTGATGATAGAATGGCTTCAAAGTTGAGTGGATCGGCGAAAGATATAAAGTTGAGTGGAAATTTCAGCTGTTATTTTGTGGAAACAAAAACATATATAACTCAGAGCCTCGATGATGACTTTGTCAAATTATGATAATTCCATCTCATGAAAATTTCAGGCAAAATATCTAAACAACAATAAGTTGGAATTTATTTTAGTAATTACAGACTAGTTAGAAATTTACAGAAGATACAAAACTGGGTTCTTATAGTTTCAAGGAAAATAATGGTTATACACCAACTTATTTTTACTTTTGGCTTCTTATTAGCTTCTATTATGTCAATAAGCAACACTAGACTTTATTTACTCATAAAAAACGACAATCAAGGATATATAAAGAAAAAACATAACCAAACAGAACTCGTATAATATTTTTTCTTACCAAATTGAGAAGACTAACAAATAATGAGAAGATAGAGAATATGATGCATAATAAAGTGGAGGAATTGGTTCATAAGTTGAATTCTCCACTTGAGATTTAATTTAATCTATCCATTTAGGAGAAAAGGAAAAAAAAATGGCACATGACTGATATGAATATGATTTTTAAGCTGGTGCATGGAGTCATCAACTTATTTAGCTAAAAGACAATCTCTACCGGTTTGCTCGGTCAATTTGGCATATGCCACCAGCCTCTTCTCAGCTTTTTGTTGCATGTACACAACTTCCAAGTGTTTCTACCTCTGTTTACGTTGATGTTTTTTCAGTATGATAACCTAGTGATGATAGAATGGCTTCAAAGTTGAGTGGATCGGCGAAAGATATAAAGTTGAGTGGAAATTTCAGCTGTTATTTTGTGGAAACAAAAACATATATAACTCAGAGCCTCGATGATGACTTTGTCAAATTATGATAATTCCATCTCATGAAAATTTCAGGCAAAATATCTAAACAACAATAAGTTGGAATTTATTTTAGTAATTACAGACTAGTTAGAAATTTACAGAAGATACAAAACTGGGTGGTACAAAAATGTATTGGCTTATCTAAGAAGCGAACATTAATTCCCTTTAGTACTAATGATGGTTTAAAAGAGAAGTAACATTCAAGAAGGCATCAATGCTGCAAGGGATTGTAAGACCTCCCATTGGATGATCATATCCAAATTCTTCCTCAGTTTGCCTCAACAAGTCTTGAAACAAAGGTTGCTTCAAGTAGGAAATAGGAATCACAAACCGATGCTTATAGCTTTCTCCAACATAAACTGCAAAATGACCTTTTTGAACATTTACTGTTGTTGCTGCAGGAGGAGATGATTGGTGCTTATGTGGAGATCTCGGTCTTAGAATTTGCTTCGTGTGATGAATCATCATAGGCAAACGAATCCCCATGAGTTTAGTTCTTCCGGATATAGATTTTATGGTTTTTTTTTTTATATAACTAAAAATAGAGTATCAAAACAAGATCTAAGATGTTTAACAAAGTATGTGCTTATTATATATAAGGATTGGTGGAGTATATATGCTGCGTTTGTTGCACTGAGAGGCTAAATATGTGCCCATGACTCATCCAATGTGGTAGGACCAATTTACAGCCTAACAAGCACATAGGCTGCTCCTTGCATTATTGTAGCTAGAGCTCATCACACTCTTCAACTTGTAAGAGGAATATTGATGGGAGAAGTCAATAACTGCCCTTTGTTTCAAGCAGGTAGCGGCATAAACCTCTTTTTACTTTATCATTGCAGCTGATGTAAGTGAATCTGGATATTCCATTTTCTTTGTAATGTGGGTGTATATGTGTGCGTATATATATATAAGTCCGATGCAGGATTCCGATTCACTTATATTGGTGGCTGCATTTTGTAATTTACATTTAGATTCCACATGAAACAACAGGGCACTCTGCATCTAGTTCTTGAAACTTTGTCAGAGGCACTACTATATAACTATAGATGTGGGGAAAATGTCAACTTAAAGAAGGAGAAGCGTCAACTATGCTGAATCTACCAAGATTCAATTTAAAAAACAAACAAACAAATAAATAAATAAATCTTATTCCAGCTAGTTTCAACAAGTTTCCATTTCATTTTTTGGCTAAGCTAGTTCCAAGTTCAGGGGCTAGCACACAATATTCACTCTGACACACTGATCACAAAAGGTTAGAATAATATTTCAATTTTCATGTCAACACACACCCCCACACCCACACAAACCAAAAAAAACACTGTAGAACTCATGATTGAAAATGCCAACAAGTACAAATTTACATCAAATAGAATCAGTGGATAAATTATAAGCTGGCTATTATTAGCTTGGATAATGGTGATAGAAGCACATGTATTGCTCTGACAGAATATATATATATATAAACCATAGATTTTGATATTTGACAAATTATAACAGCAATGCAGCATGTGCACAGAGAAATAGAAGGCCTAAAATGGCTGGTCAGGTATGGGCAGTAACATGAATTCTTGGATCTAGCAATGCTGCACATTGGCCAATGAACTGAGATTCTTAGAACATGCTCAAAACTTTAAACAAAATATATCAAACGGTGGGCGATTTGCTAATAATAGTAATCAAGTTGAGCTTGTGATTTGCCATTGACAATTCTTCAACAAATAATGCAATGAAAAGGTAGGTGCATACTTTATATAGAATAATTTAGTTCGACCAAGATAATGTGAGACCCACCTTAAGCAATTTTTAGGCATTATATAAATCAAAACTAACAGCTCATCCAAAAATATCAACACTTCAATCATATTATCTCATTACTTGAAATTTGTTTCCTATGCATAATTCATCAAAGTAAGCTTTTGTTTATCAAGTCACTGGGGATAACTCATGCCTGAAGGTACGGTATAACTAATATAATAATTGAGTATTGTATTTAATATTTTTAAATTGAAAAATCTAAAACTGTTGTGGACTCTTAGTTCCATAATAGAACTAAGAGTTCAACCATTAATACAAAAAAATTGATACTTAATCCAGTCATAATTTTTTTTTGAGACAAACATTAGTGTGCTACTCATTCTTAACTTAAAATTAGTTCATGACAGGTTTGAACAATTAATTGATTGACGATATCGGATTCAAATTTGTGTAATATAGTGTTTTCGGATATTCCACACACCTTTCCTTTATTGACAAAACAAAATAAGAAGTTTGGCAAGATTTATTTGCCTCCAGTATCTCTAATCATCGGTCAATATGATCCATGAACAGTATTTCCTGTGAAAAAATGGTAGTACTGCAAGTCATTTAGTGGGATCTAATGAGGAAAAAAATGTAAAAATTCAAAAGAAAGACTTTTGCATATATATCCAAAAGTATATAAAATGAGCCCTCTAAGTTTAAATAAAAAAGTATTGTCATAATACCAACTAAATTATATCACCATAACATTTTTTCCTCTATATTTTTCTTGAAATTAGACAAAAGATTCTAATATCATGAGTCAGAGCCTACTACAATAGTTCCTCTCGGTATAACCCGCAAAAACACCAAAGAGATGACATGTAATTACTCGGGCCTGAAGGCATAGTGTAAATTAAAATTCCAAAAAAACTCTATTACCTAAATACTCTTTACAACCTAAAATGACTTACAAATCAATTAGAATGAATTTGAACCGTCCATGTGATTTCCCGCCTAAATCAATTTGCATGTGAAAACATAACAACCGCAATACTCGAAAAACAAGAAAATGGCGTCAATGCTAAAAGTGTGACCCATGTTGTTTACATGCATTTTTTTTTATTTTATATAATTATAGCTACAATTATTATTATTATTATTATTATTATTATTATTATTATTATTATTATTATTATTATTATTATGATTACTATTTTTAATTATTATTATTACAGTTATTATAATTATTATTGTTATTATTATTACTATTATTATAATTATTATTGTGATTATTATTATTATTACTATTATTATTATTATAATAATAATAATTATTATTATTATTGTTGTTGTTGTTGTTGTTATTATTATTGTTATTATTATTATTATTATTATTATTATTATTATTATTACTATATTATTACTATTATTACTATTGTTATTATGATGATTATCATTATTATTATAATTTTTATCTAATAATAAATAATAATAGTAATAATAATATTAATAGTAATAATAATATTATTATTACTATTATTTATTAATATTATTATTATCATTATTTATTAATATTATTATTATTATTATTATTATTACTAATATTATATTAATTATTATTATTATAGTGTAGTGGTGAATTTGATTTTGGCGGAAATGTGAGTGGATAGATTTTTGGAAAAAAAATGTTGAATTGAGTGGGAAAATGAGAGATAGATTAGTGACCGTTAGATGTTGAAGCCCCAAATAATTTTAGACTGTTGGATGTTGAAGCCTAAATTGATTTGAGACCGTTGGATGTTAAAACATTGGGATTTGAGCCGCTCTGTTATATATTATAGATTTCTAGAAGAAGAAAAAATTAAAAAAAATGCTACCATATTTGCTTGATCTATTTTGTTTTCTATATTTAGCAAACTACCCAACTTAATCTCCAAGTCTATAAAAAAAAATGTTAAAGTTGCAATGCAATTCCAAATTTTATTTCAGAATTTTGTCATGGGAATGCTTGCCTTCCAAGATCATGAATGCAAAGCAAATTTTCAAACTGCACTCGCTGCTTAGTAAAACTCACTCCAATGTTCCAAAAGGTCATGTGGCAATTTATGTAGGAGAGATACAGAAGAAGCGCTTTATAGTTCCGGTCACTTATTTGAATCATTCTCCTTCATTCCAAGCCTAGTTGCTCCGTGCAGAGGAATAGTTCGGGTTTAATCATCCCATGGGGGGTGGCCTAACTATTCCTTGCAGGGAAGAGGGCTTTGTAGATCTTACTTCTCGGGTAAGTGCTTGATGAAAGAAAAAGATTACAGTAATGTTTTGTAGTTTTGATAATGAATGTAAACCAAAGTTAAAATCTTTTACATTTGTGGGTTGAGTGAGAAAATCATTCCAGAAAGGAGCTGATTATCATGTACAGATTAAACTATTAGTTTGGTCCAAGAACAATTATTCTATGCTTATATGCTCTCAAATCAGATTGATGGGATTGTTTTGATTAAATATATGTTACTCCTTCACTGCACTGCATAGGTGATGTATATTCTGAGAGCAATTGCCTTATCATTTAAAAAATAAAGCTTGATATATATAAGTTCAAAATATATCATGAAAATGGACATCCAATAAACTAGAGCCTGGCTGCAATTGAGAAATACATTCCAGAAAGGAGGAAAAATAGCTTCAGAACTATGCCTTGGCACCAACAAAGTTGCAGTCAGTTAACATGATTGAGAGCAACAAAATAGGCCTATTTTCGGCTTTTAAGTTAATTGTTTGTCAAAATTAGTCCACAACTGAAAAAATCTCCAGAAGGCAGCAAGAGGTGTAAAGGAAAGTGTTTGCAATATCATATAGCATTCATAGGACAATTCACCATGGTCTTAGTTGTACGAATGGGAATCTGAAATGTTGATCAAAACCAAGTTTAGACAATAAGATATGAAAAGAGTGCCAAGATCAGCAGTTCATGTTTTCATTTGTCAAAACTTTTACAAGTCGTCGTTGAAGACTAATTAACAAAATTAATGTTACAAGACCAAGAATTTATGAGGCACGATTATATTCCTCCATAATAGCAGCCTTGACTTTTCTGATAGCAAATTTAAAGGAACATGTAGGGACAAAAGCCTGGAATAGGTAAAGGGTGGAGACTGAAGACTAGAGGGATCAAGTCCAAGAAGCAAAGTCACGTTATCCTCCAAGAGGCGGTCCCTTAACCATAATGATCATCCATAATCAGCCGTCCCACAGTCTATTTGGACTATAACCATTGAAGGTCTCAGCATTGTCTAGTAATTAATTAATGTACTATCACAATTCAATACATACCCTGACGGTCGGTCTGTCCATTAGGCAAATTCTCAGAAATTGCAGTCTCTTGTAAAACTAATTTTTATCTGTTAGTAGTAACTATAGCAGAATTTACCAAATGCAAATTTCCAGCTAACGATTGAACAAGAATGTTTGTTCTGCAATTTTATAAACGAATTAGTTACAATCTTATATATATCAACTTGCACCACATATGTTCTTAAGCCAAAGCAAGTCCCACATGAAACTGTTATATATCCTTCACTTTCTGGTGTACGGCCACAGTTTTTTTCCACTCCAAAGAAGCCTCAGTAGTGACAGCTAAAAAAGAGAGTATTCCTCAAACCATATATAACCCGGTCGCTAGATATATGAGAGTGATAGACAAAGAGAAAGTTCCCTTGTAAAGGAGTAAACTAAGTCATGTGAACCTTCATGCTGTTGCCCATATTTATTTGGAAAAAGAATTAAATTTTCATACTCTGTCGCCACGATCATTGTTAGGATCATGGCAAGCACATTCTCGTACTATACTGTCCCTCAACAAAATCATTTATTTTCACCAATAACCACAGAAGAAGCTCTGATATGCCACTAATTTTTCAGTTGATAATCTATTTATTTATGCATTGCCTGGCCTAAATCATCTGCCAAAACAACTCACATGAATCTTTATTTCTTCATTTGACGCGTTTCATAATTTCTTATTCTATAAAGTAGCACTGGTAGTGATAACCCCGAAACGTGTTTTTTCAGTTATGGACTGAGCAAAAACAAGTAGGGGCTCTCAAAAATACATAGCTAGCTGGTGGACGGATCACATAAACTTTTCCCTAGCCAAATGAGCAAAGCCATGTGAGGCTTGTGGGGCGGGCCACTCCAAAACTAATTTTCCTAATCACAAATCCACATTCAACAGCACTATAAAGACAAGGGCTACACCCTCTTCAAGTACTATAACTTTCGGAACTATTTTATACCATACAAGTACTAGCTAAATCTGCAGTGATTCAGAATTTTCTTGATCAAAATTAACCAGCAATGGGTATCCGCTTGCCTTCTGTTATTCTCAGTGCCAAGAAAATTTCAAAAAATCACTCAAATGTTCCGAAAGGCCATATGGCAGTTTATGTTGGAGAAACACAGAAGAAGCGATTTGTAGTTCCAGTATCTTACTTGAATCATCCTTCATTTCAAGCCTTGTTACGTGGAGCCGAGGAAGAATTCGGGTTTTATCATCCAATGGGTGGTCTAACTATTCCTTGCAAAGAAGATGCCTTTGTTAATCTCACTTCCCAGTTAAATGCAGCAGCTTGATTCAAGAAGATAAGAGCATTTCTTCATAGTTTTGTCAAGAACAATTATTTTATTCATTTTTCCTCTTTCTTTTACAAGAGGTGTAGTAAACCAAGTGTAAAAAACTTTTCCACCGCCCTCACACACTAGGGGGTGAGTGTGAGTGAGCAAACCATTTCCATGGATGAACGTATCATGTAAAGATTAAAACTTTGTACACAAACTATTATTTTGATCAATTTACTATTATTGATCTTCTGTTCTGCAATTAGTTTCTCCTGATTTTGATTGAGTTGGATCTTATTGAGAGCACAACCATCATCATATGTTTGATTAAAAAAAAAAGTTAGAACTTTTGCAATTATTAGAGTCAATGTCACCATATGGTAACTAATCTATGCGTCAAGATCTTACAAGCTAGGCTAGACTAGTAAATTCTAAAATGTTTAATACTCCAGATCCATTGCAAAAAGAGTTTCAATTAAGTTTGATTCATCTTAATTTGCAAAATCTTAAAAATTTAAATTGTAAAGAGAATTTATTTATTGAAATGACTAATTTGTAATTAATATTTGCTAAAGTGATATAGAATAATAACTATTTAGACTATCACTTATATCATGCCACCACTAAGATAAGTTTGAAAAATTATAATTTTTGGTCTTTTTACAAATGTATACTCATTTTAGTGCATAATTAAAGAAAGAAAGGCAAAAGGAAAACGTTTCGCACCTTGCAATTGATTGAAGTTTTGTTCCTTGAAAAATATGTTGATAATTAGGACGTGCTTTTAAATTTGCAGAAGAGAATGGCAGAATCTAGTACAAGAAAGGTTGCTCGGGTTAACGCGAAGGATATAATTAGTGAGCTGCCAAGGAACATAATAGAAATTATCCTGCCAATACTGTGAGAAGTAGTATCTTGTCAAGCAAATGGAGGGACCATGCTTCCGCATCTAGTTTTTGATTTTCAAATGGAGGGACTCAATTAAAGCTCAGTAGTGTTGAATTCTGTCCTACACCTGCATTTGGAGGATTTACTAATCTAACTAACCTGGTGGTTGATTTTGTTATTCAGTTAAAAAAAATTAAGTGCAGTTGCCCTTTGCTCCAGAATTTGACCTTGAACTCTTGCATCGGTATTTGAAATGAGATTGAACAAAATGGAGCCACATTAAACATTGTTCTCTGTGGGAAAGTCTTTCTAAGCCACTTCATTACCTGAAGAACCTTATAATAAAAATTTTGCTGATCTGCCTGAGGTTTCCTGCCTACTTTGTTTGATTCGGCGTGCCCCAAGCTAGAGATCTCGGTGAGTCAAATACTAATTAGTTGAAATCTTTGATTAGGCAATGGACAAAAATGATGTGAATGCAGGTGTTTTGTAAGTTTCTTCTTGCTCACTCGCCGGTGCTGGAAACAATATTCATCCACCCAACATGGCTGTCAAGACAGATAAAGCATTAATGATAGCTGCAGAGATTATGCAATTTTCTCGAGCTTCAAGAAAAGCAGAAATCAGGCACTGGAAACACCCTGTGGGTATGGTTTTGGGCAATTGGGGAACATCTGCTTAATACAAACAGAATTTGTAATGTGATTCCTATATTCTAATGGTTATGTTATGTGGCTCCTTAATTTTTGACGGTCAGCCTGACTCGGCCATAATCAGGCAGCTCAATTTCTATATGAAATTATCCATGTACACAAGTTATTAATCACACTCCAGAAGATTGCACCCCTCGAGTCTCGACATTTTTTAAACCCAGTTTCATAAAGAGTCTTATCTGAATTTTTTTTATCCTAGTCAATTTGCGAACTAAAAGGATCGACAAGTGCAAAGTTGTTAGTTTTCAAAAATTAAAATAAATTGACACTCAGATTTGAAAATTATCATGAAATACATAAGATTTGAAAATTGTTAAGAGTTGTTAACGAATCGACTAACCGCGAGCCCAACTCGGCTCGACTAAACTTGACTCAAGCTCATTAAACGAGCTAAGCTCGAACAAGCTCTTTTGCCCATTTAGTTAAATGAGTCGAGCTCGAATGATGGGGTGTCCGACTCAAGTCTGACTCGTTTATGCTCAACTCATTTAGGCCTGAAACGTTTAACAGTAACTCACTTAAAACGAGACAAGTTTAAACTCAACTAAGCTCAACTCGTGTAAAGCCCAACTCAACTTTTAAACAATCTGATCTGCTCAATGCGTTTACGGCTCTACTTCTTTTTCTACAATCTTAGTCGTATCAGAAATTTCAGAAATGTCATACTAATCGGTTTGTCCTGCAGTTATATATTACTGACAAGCTTACATCACCTTGCACCGCATTTTCTTCTTAAACCAAAACCACTCAACAGAAACTAGTATCCTTCATTTTTCGGTGTACGGCCGCAGTTTTCCTTTTACCCTTATAAAGCCTCAGTAGTGATAGCATAACAGAGTATTCTAAACATATATTATAAGCCTGGTAGTTGTATGAGATATAACTAAATGAGCAAAGCCATGTGAACTTTTTCTTCAGCATGGGACCCTCAAAAACTCCCGTTTGCCCATACTGGAAGAATATCAAACAATGCAGTATAAATACAGAAGCACCATATATCTTTCAAGGGCAAAACTTCCATCTCTAGTACTTCTAGCGCCTCAAAGCAATCCAATATTTTCAGTCCAATTCAAAATCAGTTATGGGTATCCGATTGCAAACTGTGATTCTAAGCGCCCGGAAATTTCACTCGATTCTTAATAAAAATCATTCAGATGTTCCGAAAGGCCATTTGGCAGTCTATGTAGGAGAGACAAAGAAGACGCGATTTGTGGTTCCAATATCTTACCTGAATCATCCTTCTTTTAAAGACTTGTTACGTCGAGCTGAGGAAGAATTTGGCTTTGATTATCCTACAGGTGGTCTAACTATTCCATGCACAGAAGATGTCTTCCTTATTCTCACAGCTCGACTGAATTTTCAATGAAAGAAGTAGAGGAATAAGCAATTCTCTGCAGTTTTGACAAGAGAGTTATTTTGTGTTTTCTTATTAGGCATGATTTGTACTCCAGTGTACATACTCCACCACTCTGACTTTGTGGGAAGATAAAAGAAATTCATTCCCATGAAAAAATCATGTACAAATCGGAATGCAATTTTTTAACCCCTAATTTGGTCGAAACGACCATTTAATCTACTGCAGACATTTCTCAACATTAGTTTCTTTGGCTTGTTAATGTTGAACATTCTATATCACTGCACTGCACTTGGTATATTCTAACTCAAAAATTACAAGGGACATATTATCTGCATTAATTTGGATGGAAGGAATGGAATTCAGATAGGAGTGGCATAGAGAAGGGAATGAGAAGAATGGAATAGAACGAGTCATTACATAGCTCACCAAACGAATGAAAATCATCAATTTAGTAGGAATATAAATGGTTCCCTCTATTCCAATAGAACAACCAAATATAACATTTTCAATCCATGAAAATTAGCCATTCCATTCCTCCCGTCATTTCATGCAATCTGAAAGCATCATAACTATTCATAAGTGCAAAGGTTGTTCTATGAATTAAGACTGGAAGTGAAAGTCATAAAACTACATTGCATTGTACATTAAACTCAAAACAACTATACATAATCTTTCATCTGTAACGTCGTAGTACTATGTTTCCTTTTTCTCTACACATAATCTTTCATCTGTAACGTCGTAGTACTATGTTTCCTTTTTCTCTACGCTGTAATATCAGCCTCAGGCTAACAATTCGCCAATGACTTCAACGAAACATATCAAGCCGGAACATCATAGATTTTCGACCTGTTGACATACTTGATCATCTTTTCCCATATACAAGCAGAAGACAACTTTTCATCAACACTACAAAAATCTGCAATTTTTATCATTATCTGTCAAGGTTTGGAGTTGTATTGAACTTAACTAGAACCCCCTTTAAATCCCCTTTTCATAAATTACAGTTCTCTCTTGGCCCATCATTTAAATGCTCATCAGCAAGCCAAAAAGAATTCTACAACCTTCTGCCAAGCTTATACACGCGATCTTCCACCAACTTTTCTTTACACCGAAACTACTCACATATATATATATATATATATATATACATATATATATATATATATATATAATTCTTCCATCTTTTTCATGTTCGGACGCACTTCATTTTTTCTTTTTAAGTTTTCTAAAGAAACATTAATACTCAACAGCCTCAAAAAGCAAAAGGTGTTCATTTTTTCAGATTATGACTTCACAGAAACAAGTGGGGCTGTTAACCATAAACAGGCTGGTGGATATATAAAGAGACTAGTACAGAGCTAAATGCGCAAAGCCATGTGAGGCTTCATTAGATGGGCCCTCAATAAACTAATTTTCTGAAGCCTAAACAAACACCTCTATTTCAGCAATATTGGAAATATTGAAGATCACAGACACTATGAATACAAGGGCACAGCCTCTTAAATTTCAACAACTTTCATAGCTAATTCTGCAGAATTAAATCATTTGAATTCCCTCAAAAGGTGAATATTTCGTATAATTTTAGAATCTTGAATAATGGGTATTCGCTTGCCTGCCATGATTCTTAATGCCAAGCAAATTTGGAAGAACAACTCTTTTGTTTCTAAGAATAATTCGGGTGTTCCTAAAGGGCATTTGGCAGTTTATGTTGGTGAAATTCAGAGGAAGAGGTTTATAGTTCCGGTATCTTACCTAAATCATCCTTCATTTCAAGACTTGTTACGTCGCGCAGAGGAAGAGTTTGGGTTTGATCATCCAATGGGTGGTCTAACTATTCCATGCCAAGAAGATGTCTTCATTAATCTCACCGCTCAATTAAATTTACAATGACAGAATTTGGGGAGATGCAAATTCTCTGAAGTTTTGACAGAAGTGTTCTTTTGTTTTCTGTTTTTAACTTTCTAGGAAATATTTGTACACCCATGTAAAAGCTCCTGTGCCACTGACAAAATAAAAAACAATCAGATGAAGATATCATGTAGAAATTCAATTTAACATTTATAAGCTTAGAATTGAGCATTTATTCTCCTACACAGCTCTCAAATCAGATTCTTTTTTGTCTGCCCTAAAGATTCTATTTTTACAGCAATCAACTTGCTATGTTCTACAAAATAACACTTTGAAATATTCTTAGTATAATCTGGGAAGTGAGAAGAAATAACTTGAACAAACGTTGAAAGGAAAAAAAAAACAATTATGAT
This sequence comes from Hedera helix, assembly GCA_947179155.2. Lineage (NCBI taxonomy): Eukaryota > Viridiplantae > Streptophyta > Magnoliopsida > Apiales > Araliaceae > Hedera > Hedera helix. The sequence continues at coordinate 34,263,186 of OX359287.1, forward strand.
CCAATTATTCTAGTAGTTTCATATCGAATCTTACATTTCGGTCATTAACAAATATGTATAGCATCAATCTAGTTTCCGAGGACTGTTCAAGATTCACATTAAGAATTCAATTTAATTCTTTCTTTTCTTCTTCTTTTTTTTTAAAAAAAATAAAAATCAGTTCCCCTTGATTCAATATCTAGTGGGAAAGGGAAGTACACTATATGATCCATATAAGAGCATTAAGATATACACTTTCCATATTTTGATTAGGGAAAGGGAAGTACACTATATGATCCATATAAGAGCATTAAGATGTACACTTTCCATATTTTGATTAACAGTGCTTACTGAATTGAGTCATACCCAACTGCAAAAAATCATAGGATTTGCTAACCACATTGGGTATTGCCTGATCAGTCTCAAACGAAGACACTGAAACAAAGGGTCAAAAACACCCACATACACTGTTATCTTATGTATATCCTGATTTAAGTCTCTGTCCTAATTCCCAAACCATCTTTATGAATTAGGTTGTGCGTACTTATCTTGACCAGTTCATCATCTTTGACAGAACACCACCACAATGTCTTTAACATGTAGGTCCAGACATCATAGTTACCTTATTAATCCTAATGGCACGACATAACCATCCACCACACCTTCTATTTGGAGTTGTTTGCATACTTGACAAGCTCTTTTCCTTCAACTATTGCACCTCTTAGTCGTCGTGCCAACCTTATCCAAATTTGCCTTGTGTCAACCAAAGCTAACTACAGACCAAAGCTTAGTCACTCAACAATAGGAAAGAGTATAAAACTCTTAGTCAGGCATGCATGTAATTTCCAATGAATAATTACATAATTATCATACCATTCATCTTTTGGGGAAGCTAAAGGCATTCTCCTGATCCCTTTGTTAAATTTACAAAAAAACATTAAAATACTACTCACAAAATTTGCCAGGTTCCCAGCAACATTGATTGTGTGGCTACACTAAAAGATTGCAAAAGTTCTTTAATAGCATACAGGAAAATCTAAGCCAAGACAACATGCGAAATCATTTATTGGTATGTATTGTCAGTCTCATGTCATTAAACTGCATCTGTCTTTACTACAAAAGTCAAAACCACTCACATGATTTTTCTTCTTCATTTTCTGATATAGACTGTGGTTCTTCCCCTTTTTTTCCTTTTTGAGAAACTCCAGTAGTGACAGTGGACCAAAGTGCTTTACTAGAAAATGACCTCACAAAACAATTTGAACTTTTAAATCATATAAAGACTGGTGTATGGATAAGAGACTCTAAGTAACTAAAGCCATGTGAAACCCAATACATGTATTATGTATATACACAAGCACACAACATCCTCAAATGCCACAACTTTCGGACTTCGTTCTATACAGAAAAGTACATGAGAGATCTATAATTTTCATTTCAAGAACCAGTAATGGGTATCTGTATCTAAAATTTTCATTTCAAGAACCAGTAATGGGTATATGTATGCTTACCTCGATTCTTAATGCAAAGCAGATTGGCAAACTGCAGAGTTTCAATAGGAATAAGGTACATGTTTCTAAAGGGCATTTGGCAGTTTATGTAGCAGAGATGCAAAAGAAGCGTATTGTGGTTCCAATATCTTACCTAAACCATCCTTCTTTCCAAGGCTTGTTACGTCGAGCAGAGGAAGAGTTTGGATTTGATCATCCTATGGGTGATTTAACTATTCCCTGCAGAGAAGATGACTTCGTCGATCTCACTACTCGATTGAGTGGCTCATGATCGTAGGGGAGCAGAGAGCTGGGCTCAACAATTTTGCCTAGAGTTTTCTTTCCTTCTGTGTTTTTCTCTTAGAGAATAGTTGTGAATCACGTACAAAGTTTTTTGGTGATTATAAATAAACCTTCACCTATTAGCTATTAAATTGATGCTGGTGATCGTTATGCTGCACTGAAGTGTACAAAGACATTTTATTTTCACTGCAATCTAATAGATATGTACCAACTACTAAAAGCATAGTTTCTTCTACTATCTTTCCATAAAACTAACCAACCAGTGATTTAGCAAGTGCTTTCCCAAAATAAATTATCAGTCATAAATCTCAAAATATAAGATCTAAACATTGGAAAAGATGGTTCAATATCAGACTCTGAATCGAGCCTTGATCTGAACCCGGACTTGGGTCCTTCACAATTTAGACTTTAATTATTATTTCAACAACATGCACGCATTGCTGCTGGAATTCAACTTTCTCTGAACCAGATGAAGCTATAAAAGCCTATAAACCCCCATCCCCTTCCCCTAAATAGAGTGAGCCCTGGACTTTTTTGCGAGCTGATAGTGTCAGTAATTTAATCAATTGTCAATTTGCCCAAAATCTTGTGAATAGACTCTAAAAGCCGTCTTACAGTAACCTCTACTTTGTTCAATGGGTAATGCTCGAGGTTTCAAATTTTGAGATTTCAAATGCTTCTCAGACACAATGTCATCAAATAGGTATGTAATAATAACTTAGAACCTACCATAATATAGAAAAATCGATCTACTGATGACGTTGTGTTTGAGACCCCTAACATTACCTTTTGTAAGTTTATCATTTTATCACTACATTGATTCTTCACTCAAGGACCTTATGGCATTTGTTGCGTACATTGATACCTCATTTAGGGAAAAATCTTATGACACATTTTGCGATACCACCAAGTAGAATCTCTCTTTAGTGAGCTATGCCCCACTAAGAGACAGAGCTACAGTAGTTTCAGAATTTAACAGGTTTTGAAAGAGAGAATGGAATAGAGTGCGTAGAAATGTTGCAAAGATTATATAACCATTAACAATCGCATTGTATTATATAATTATAAGCGCCCATGGCTATTATCATATTACAATCTCTAGGCCCTTCACATTGGTGAACCGACAAGTAGCATCTACATAATGATATTACAATCCGTATGCCTCTTGCACTTATAAATATTTAATCTTTTATTTCAATAAAAGATCATTTTTCGGATACATTTTATTATGCTATTCAAAAATTGTTTAGCAAAGCTCGGGGTGACCATAAAGATACTGAAGGTGGCGTAGGCAAGGGATTTTACCTCATACTTCAATACCCTTCTGAACAAAAATGTTGTAGTGCTAACTCTGAGGATCTCTCCACTCCTTGGCATGCCTCTCAAGTCGACCATACTATACCAGGTAACTCCATTCTGATGAAGATATCCACACGTACATGGCTCTTGGAGTATCATAGAAGGAGACAGTAAGCAGCAAATCGGAAAAAAAATAGTGACACGAAAAGCCATAAACTCAAGGAAAAGCATTTCCTGGTTTGAATTTGTGGCACTACAGCTCCTCACTCCAAGGACAGATCAGCAGTTCGAATGTTACGCTGCTGATGGTAGATTCCTCTACCCAATTGGGACTGGGATGAGCTCAAATATGCTGGTTTTCCACAGAAAGGAGAAGCAAGCTTTGGCTGCAACCACTTTTTCACAATTACACCATTAATTCGGATTTTTCCAAATGATTCATTTCCTATGTAAGGTATTCCTAGTCTCCTCAATAATGCAGCAACTGCACGGCTAATCCTGTTGAGAAAAATAGAGCATTCACAAATTGTGAGATGTGATGAATTATTACTATATTCTGAAGAAACATGTACCCAAAAAATCACATATTTTGCCACAAGAAAAAAATCAGCATATGTTTTTTAGATAATGTGGACAAATCATGTTGTTCTGATCATCTACTCGATGTGGCTCCTTAAATGCAGGAAGAATATTGCATGTAAATAATATTTGCTACCAAGAAATATGGTGTTTACATGTTAGCTGCTTTTCATGTCAAGGAATATCTACTGAAATAAAGGACATAAATGTTCTCAAGCCATCATGGAAATGCCATCATGAATATGAGTATGAAATCTTAAGTTAACTCTGAACAAAGTTGAACCAGCCAGACACCAGGATAATGCACACTGAATTCAAAACAGCTACAACAGAATTATTTTAGAATTAATATCCACCAAGAGGAAATCACCAATCATCTTTGTGATGTATAAATACTTTCAGTCCAATCCACAAGCCATAAATATACACATATTCAACTATCCTTGAACAACTTCAAGAATAACTCCAAAATTTTAGGCATTATTCTCTCAAATTTCTCCAATTTATTACTTTCATGATGTCAATCATGGCAAAATTACAACCTTAGTCTGTATAAATAAGAATGGAACATAAGTCACAATTCTTCCCAATCCAGGACGTGAAAGTACAAAAAGTGAAGTAATTATTCAATACAGTGGTTGTAACATCCTTGAATGTAACACTGTCTTTCTATATAGTAGAGAAAAAAGTCACGTGAAGATAGAAATCAGCACACTGTTGCAAACGTTGTATTTAGTATTTACACCAAAAAAATGGTGCATGAAATTTGCATCAGCAACGTTACCATCTTTTTGTGGTTAACTACCACAGTATTTTTTTTATCCATATTGTGAGAATTCTTATCATATGACAAGATACAGATAATCATGCTTATTAGTTCTCCTATGCAATATCTCCAGAAATGTAAAATGTGGAAATAAAATAGAACACCAATGCTGAGTATATTCAAAGAAGCTACTCTCACCTTCCAGCAAGCTTGATTGTTTTCTCCCCCTTAGGAGACTGAATTTGTGTCTTGTCTATAGGTAGTAAAATGGTTATATTAGGCAACTTTACACCTGCAAAAAGTAAAAAAGGCCAAGAACAAGCAACAGTGGTTATTCATTCAAAAATGAAATCCATACTATCAAGTAAATAAAACTATTATTTACATAAAATAATGAACTTTGTTTATTAAATTCGACTGCTGTTTTTTTGTAACTGTAAAATGGATAAGCTGCTCTTTTGAAAGTAGTAGTTTGCAGAACTAACACAAGAAGAACAAGAGACTGACCAAATAAAGAAAATAGAAGCATAATATTTCTAGCCAAAAGTACATGATAGTGGATCACAAAGGTTTCTCCTAAACTTTGGAATCCAGTTAAAACAGCATTACTTGTATGGAGTGCAGCCTTGGCTGAACAGATAATTTTATTTTTCATAAATAAACTGAAAAAGTTCGTTCTTTTTTTTTTCTGATAAGTTGACTGAACAAATAGGTTGAAGTGTTTGTGTAGACTTTAGTCCTTGAAAGTCTTAATTTAATTAAATGCTACTTATATACACAAATAAGTATAAAATACCAGCGGCAAGACGATGCTTCAGACCCTTCAGAACTGTTAAAAGATATACCTGACAATAATAGAAAAGAAAAAATCAGTCAAACATGAAATTTGGAAATCAGTGGTTTTGCAGTAACCTTGATGGTTGATTTGTATTATTTCTGATATATACTCCCCAATATCACAATTGAGTCAGAAAACTTGTGCTACACACACAGTTACAGTGACTTGTATACCAGGGAAAGAATAAAAGACAGAGAAAAGGACAGCCATATGGGCAGAAGACCAACCAGAAAAAGAACCTACAACAAGTTTAACTGTTAAATGATACAAAGTGACAAACATACATGAAGAACTGCAAGCATACAATATATATATATATATATATATATATATATATATATATATATATATATATAAACACACACACACACACACACACATATATATATATGAACACACCCAAACATATTCGTATATGTGTATACTAATGTGTCTAGACAAGCCAGATATACTTACAACTAATGAAAAAAACTAGCAGTGTGGATAAATAACCTAGTGCTTATCTCTAATGTAGCAGTATTGAACCTAAAAAGAAAAAGAAAAAAAAAAGCCCCACCTCTGCGCTATGAATCTGGAAGTTCCTCACGTCGACAACGATGGGACTTTCTTTCAAAGATACGAATGGGACAATTCCAAGTGAAGCAGCTTCCTGGAAAGAAAAAAAAAATGCCAGATGGTATCTCCTTGAATTTAAAAAAAAAAATGTCTCAGAAATAAGACAAAGAAATAGGATATACTGTTTATATACCTGAAGTAGTGAAAAAGCACGGGGATCGTATTCCCCAAATCCATCAAGTAACGAGCACAGGTTTGAGCCTTTTGATGTTTCAGTACTAATTCCCAGATTTTCAATGAGTCTATTTCTCAAGGATGCATCATGAGGGAGCCGCAGGCATCCCAAAACCTGTGAAAATTCTTCCATGGTAGGAACAACACCAGCTATAATTGCTTCCCTGTACACCCTCAAGACCAATGACGTCCTGCAAACAAGTGAAGGATTCCATCATAAGCTTCTTGCTTTTTCTTATTCTGGTCAGCATCATCATATCTGCTAGAATTGGATGAAGTAACTAAAAAAGAAATTGAAACCCCCATGAGTTCTGTAGACAACTTCTGTCAGGTTTTTGTTATACTCTTAAGACAGAGTAAAAGCACATTGTTTTGCTCGAGGCAAACATAAACGACAAAGAATTCATAATGAATGAAAATTCAGAATTCACAGCAATATAGAATAATTATTAAGAGCAGTAGAAACATTGATATGCCTTGGTTCATTTATTGCTGCTTTTTTAGCAAAGGATCCAGTAGAAGCAGCTTCATCCCGTACAAGCTGTAGTACACACAGATGCAGAGTATGAATAAGTAGTTCTTTCTGATCTTTTAAAGTGCCCATTATTATAAGTTCAATGTACTTCATCTATCCCATGCCACATGCCAACAGTTTTAATTTTTTAGAATAGAATGATAGAATACAGGAGTTCATTGAGTCATTGAACTTTGGGTTCACTAAAGGTCAGGTGACTAGTAAATTTACACCACTTCAAAACAAAACTTTCTGATATTGAAAATATGCTAAGTTTTTTTCATTGCAAAACCATAATAATATACAGCTTGATGAAGCTTCTAATAAAGCATGGGTATCCAAAGTTCAATATTGAGAAGTAGTTCATTGTGTCAGAACTTTCTGTTGAGAGAAACATTCAGTCAAATAAATGAATCCCAAATTAAGTTGATTGAGGGAAATATAGCTTCAGTTACTTTAAATATAACAAAAATAGTGCAATTGATAGGAGTGTAGATCATAGAATAATAATTAATATATTATGATGAATGGCAAAAATATAATAGCATTATTCAGAGAAAAAACACCAAGTGACTAAACTGTCAGGTGCTATAGTATAAAACTAAAAGTATATGGGAAAAAATTGGATAGCTTCAAGTCGCTGTTTGTGGTGGGTTATTTAGAAAGAGAGGAGCTGCAGATAGTTTGAGGCCATTGTTCATATTAGATCTTTATTCTTAAGTCTCCTCTTCTTTTTACATTAGTAAATCCTTTTCGGATTCAGGGTTTAGCTTCTTAGCTCAAGGGTTTTATTGGTATATGGGCCATGTTCCCTGCCTGTAGGGTTCTGTGGTCTGTTGTCCACGCTTTTTGTGTACTGTGTTACATGAACTCTTCAATTGAGGGTGATGAGTTGATACTTGACACACAGGTATAGGTATGACAGCTGGACAATTCGAAATAGTGAAAATTAGTCCAATGTAGGACACTTCCCCTCACCCGATAAGGATTCTGAGTCCACCTAACACGGATTCCAAGTTAATAACTTCTAGAAACTCAAATATCATCATTTTAAACTTTTGCAGGTAATATGGGACCCACAATTCAATTTTGAATAAATTTGTAAACTATGCCAAACCTTCAATATTCTCGTGATAACAAAGGTCAAACAGAACAACCATAACTTAGATATATTATTTGAATTCTCTCTCAACTTATTTCAACTATACAATATGGAGTTACCATTATAATATATAAAAAATTCTCTTTCTATCAATTTTTTTTAATGCATCAACTTATAGCATAATATTTTAGATGAAAAGTAATTGCTTTTAGAAACAACTGTAAGGTACACTAAGTTTCAATCTATGATTCTGCAGTAAACGTTTTATATTATTTTAATTTTCATGGATATCTGAAAAGAAATTTATAGTTAGTTTGAAGAACCATTACCATTTACTGTCTATCTGTAGCCTTCCAGAGTTAAAAGACGAGACAGCCTCACCAAGCGTACAAGCCTTCTCAAATCGCCGTAAGCATAGAGCTTCAATCACATCAAATTTAAAATGATATCAAATAAATTTTAATTAAAATTATGAAACCAGCATAAAGCACGATCCCTCATGATTATCATTATGAATTGTTGAGCGGGAAGGAATGAGGTTGTGGTAGCTTTCTATACATTTACAAGAAATTTAAAGGAGAAAAGAGAAAAACTAAGAGACTAAAACCTTGGGCACAAAACTCCAAAGGGAAACAACATACTATGCTAAAATTTTAATGCTCACAAATGAAGTTAGCATCAGAAATTATTCAATCATATGCAGGAAAACAAATGAATAAAATATAAGATGCTAGCAAAATTCTGATAGCAGTAGGGAAAGGACAAGGCGTCACTATTCCTTCTGGTGAAGTACAAAAAGAAAAGAGAAAAAGTTAGAAGTAGGAAGGCGGGGAGGGGTTAAATTGTTACATGGTTCTTCAACTCAAATTCCTAAGTGATAAAGTTTACATAAATTTTTCATTAAAAACTCATAAAAATGAAAATTAAAGCTTTTGTAGAACAAGAAATGAAAAGCATTTACTGTTTCATATAATTTGGAAACCAATCTAACATGATGCAATCACAGCAATCGCCACAATCTAAACAGCATCATTAGACCACAGCCACACCACTTTTTTTCCCGACCTGCCCAATTCAATCTTCATATGCCATATTATAAATATGTGCATCCACAATAATAATTTTTAAATAAGAAGAAATGTATAATTTTATGAGAATGAGAAGGAAATGAAATCACAAGCAGTCCTACAACTATATGATAAACTGGAAATTGATTTTCTACCTTGAACCTTGCAAAAAATTTCAGCAGCTAAGGGTTCTTTAAAAAATCCTATAGATGGGAAAGTATTTGATGAGGCAGTTGAGGACATATCAAGGCAAAACAATAATAACAAGAAAATGACTACAGTACAAAGAAAGTCCATAAAAAAACTGGAGCCAGTGAGTCACCAACCAAATCAACTATATAATTAAAAGCACAAACTTGGTTTGGTTTCACTAATTTTTGGTTCAGCTTTCCTATTTATATTAATATAAGTACTATTCAAATTTGTATTAATTAAAAACTATTTAAATTTAAAAATATTCCTATTTCTAATAGGAAAACAAAAAACGAAGATATTTTTCTTTCCTATTCAAATTAGTATAAGTACTATACAAATTTATAATAATTAAATATATACTATCCAAATTTGTAAAGTATTCAAAAGAAACCCAACCAAATTAAAACTTGAAATTTTATCAAATCACATGATTAATTATATTAATAATATAGTGGATTTTTTTAAAACATAATAACCAAAAAATTAGTTGAAAAATTATAGTGATTCATAGTTCTATTCGGATTAGAATTTTAAGAAAATTTTGTTAATATAAACATTCATGTAGAATTACATTACAAACTTAAATAAACATAATTATTTTTTCATAATCATAATTATTTTTTCATAATCATAACTAAATAAATTTACACATCATTCAAATGTTTAGCTTAATAATTGATCACAGGAATGTACAATTTATGATTCAATAATTTATTATTCAGACAAATATTTAATAATTTAACAAGTACAACTATTTTTTCAAAATCCTAATTAAAAACTTATTTTATATTTAATTAATTATCTTAATAATTAACATAATGAGACAATATCCATGTCGTCCGTGCTTCGCACATGGTTGGTGAGCTTGTTAGTAATATAACATGATATCACTTCTCAACACACTAATCCTAATACTTGACAAACGAAAGTAATCAATATGAATAACTCTATGTAAAACATAACCAAAGCCATATCCTCAGGTAGTCTGAACACCTTCCATTCAATGAGGATGCATATGACACATGTAAAATCCAATAGCAAACACAATGATCTTACCAATTAAACACCTGCACATAACAAGGTTTGGGGAAAGACCATCCTTTTTTGCTTGAGAAAGGAGCATGAGGCCAACTTCTAGGTCATCTTTTCTGCAATTAAATGATAGAATTGATGAGATCCCGAGCATTAATTCACAAGGAAACATAAATGATAATACTTCTTGGGCGATAAAAAATTAGGAAGAGCAGTTACTTTTCACATGCCACTAATAAAATGGAGTATGTGATGGTGTTCGGACATAAGCCAACTTTCTTCATTTCAAATAGAACTTCGACTGCCATCTGTAGTTGATCCCCATCACCTGCATTGTAGTTGGCTTGTGATTTTCAATCTCTATCATATTATTAAATTTGAACAAAGCAACTGCAACCATGAGAATAAGATTTTTAAAAACATCATTGTTTGTCAGAGAAGAAAAGACGCAACAACGCTTTTTGACAAGGAAAGATACAACATCACAGATACGATCCCAAAGAAATTTAAATTGGCAGACTGAAATTGATTGTTGAAAGATTTACTTATTAAGAGGCCATACACCAATGTGTCATGATGTACAGAAGATGAGATCAAAAGGACCGAAATCAAAAACTCCAGTGCATGACAGTGACATAGGAACAAAATTTTATAATAGAAATCCTCCTAAGGAGTACAGAATATCATTTTTACTGACTGGATAACATTTGTTCATCCAAATAAATGATGTGCGATGGTCATAATACTAGGTCAGTCATAATAGCTATAAACACAGGAAGCAAAACAAAAGGATCCACATATTCAATTCATCAGACTAAGATTAAAGCATAGAATACTGGACTTACACAAGGCAGTTATTAAGGCATTCATTGTTGAAACTGTTGGTTTCAAGTTCATGGACTTAATTTCCTCATAGAGTTCCAGTGCCTTCTGCCAGTTTTTTGCCTGAAAATAGGATAAACATTAACATCATTACCATATCAAGTTCAACAGATTATGAACCAAAAACAAATCATCTTACATTTTGAAAGATGCACAGAGAAGTGAGAACATAGGAAGTCTTGCAGAGATGTACGTATAAGCCCATGTGTCCAGCGCAAAACTCATACCCAGGACACAAGTTTCTATAATAATGACGCATGTATCTATTGAAAATGGCACAGGTGCTTGTCTGAAATATGCAGTATGATTTCGCCAAACTACAGGATTGAGTTACTTTTGATCAAGGATTTCTAATCCCACTGCTCTTAATTTTTTTTTACTAATCTTTAATAGCATCCATTTGTCTATAAGCATCTGGAGAACTAATGTTCCTGAGGTAAATACTTGGATAAATTCACTAAGTTTCCAATAAATCTACACTAATGCAAATCAGAAGTTAAAACATGCAAAAGAAAAAACAGTTTACTATCCCAAGTTAAAAAAAAAAGGAGGGAAAGAGAAAACTCAAAAAAGTTTATTGGGGAAACTCTATATGTAAAAAAATTATAAAGAAAAAAAAAGAAGCCAGAATGTTGTCCGTGTTTCATTTTTAAAGTATAAGCACAATACCCTCCCAATCAGATTATAAATGCAGGCTTTGTTTGGAAACATAAATCAAAGAACAATAACAAGGACTATATGTCCATATGACATAGTCGCATGGCCTAACTAATGGTAATACAATGGGAAGGGGGAGACTCCAATTAATATGAATGGCAGATGTACATAGTATAAAAGGATATGATAGATCACATATACATTAGCAATTATCCCGAGTATTTGTATTGCAAAATTGGTTTCCTCGATTAGATGAGTAACTTGACACTTCACCACTATAGATTTGCAAATTATTATTATTGTCCTATTTTATTGATAAATATGCTTTGCAAATTATAATATATAATGCTAAATAAATTCTACAAATTCTCTCAAAAATGATCCCAAATGGAAGTTTGACGGTCTTGATTAGTCAAAAGGCCAACTCAAGTCCTAGGCTAGTTAGACCTAGACATACTAGGACTAGGGTATGCCGACAAGAGTAACTTAAGACTGCAACTTGTAGATCAATGAGGTATGACATACATTGCTACAGGCTCCCATCAACGAGCTATATGATATGATTCCAACCTGCATCCCATCACTTTTGGCTTCTTGTAGAATTTCAAAGGCAGATTCCAGCTTACCAGAATGCCCTGCAACATCTACAAATGCACTGATAAACATCTGCAAGAAAGAAAAGAAACTTAGGTTATCAAATTCAATGTCCCAGTTAGTAGATTGTGATTCAGAATAATGATATGATGCAATAAGAACAAGCACAACATAGAAGTAGTTCTGCACTATAAATGGACTTTGAACCCACATGGCCTTGTCAATTTGATTTTCCAATGTAGAAGATTATGAGTAACTTTATTGTCCCTTCCTTTACTGATATCCATAAGTTGATTGTCCAAGTTATGTCCTTCTTATAGCCCAAGAGAATGCATTTCTTAAATAGGTTGTTTTCTGACTATTTAAGAATTGTTTCCAAAGCCCTCTACCTTGGTCATGTAATAAGTGATGTAATGGTTTGTAATATGTCCTTCTGATTATGCATCTAAGAACCTGTTGATATTCAACAATTTATACTATCTGATGGTTGATTACTAATCCTCTAATATGCAGTTTAATTGAATTTTATAAATGCCTATCAATTTAAACTAAGTTGCAGGACAACAGCTGCCAAGTGAAAGAACCATAAACTCCATTCTTGAACCCTGAATAATAAAAGAATCCAAACTACGATATCTTCAAAATATTGATACTCAGATAATTCATTAGTTAAAAATTTTTGAAAATGATAAAAAAAACATGTTAGAACAACTGTTAACAGTATAATGAGAAAGCAAAAGAATAATACCTCATCAGGGACGATGCCTTTTCTTGTCATGTCACTGTACACGCTGCAAGCAAAATTCCAATCACCAGTCTGGCTGCTACTATTCACAGCAATGGTGTAAAGCTCTGGAGTGCCCTTTATGTTATATTCATGAATCATATTGTACACCTCTTGTGCCCGTTCAATCTAAAGGAATCAATTAACTTCGGTAATTGAAAAAAGAGTAATACCTTGAAAAGACGTCCCAGAAAGTGATTGTGTAATAATAAACATGTAAGTAACTGCTTTCAGATCAAAACTAGACAACCCTCACCTGACCAGCATTTGCACATGCCTTTATCAAAGCACCAACAGTGACATGATCGGGGTCAACTGGAATTGACTCAGACGTCATTTCTGCTAACACATCAAATGCACGATCGACCGCTCCAGATTGACCACAGGCGGTGATAAGCGCATTGAATACAACTCGGTCTGGCTTCACATTCTACTGCATGCAAAATGCAATCAGTATGAAAAGACACTGAAATTAAATACAAGATACCATAATTACAGTTGTAGATAACAAACAGAAATGATGAATACGAGGAACTGAAGGCTCAGAATAAAAAAAATGATAAGTGAAATTGAAACTCGTACTTTAGATCTCATTATGCCATAAGCACCAAATGCCTTAGCAACCTGCCCGGCTTTAGCACAACCATCGATAAGTGCACCATATGTATGAACATTGGGTTCCACTTCAGCATTAACCATTTCATGAAAAACCTACAACTTCAGTAATTGTCAATGAACATATGATACTCAATTATACAGATTCTATTATGACACTCATATCAATACAGGTGAAGACGCATTATCTTTTAAGAAATATAGAGGTAGTAGATGATGCAACTTTGACATTAAGCACATATATTGCACAGAACTTGTGCACCAATAATGTGGAGCAGTTTCCCATTTTATCCTTTTAGGTACCCTGAGGTAGCACAATGGGACATAAGAATAATACTGAACAACATAGGTATTAGTGTGAAACATCCATGCAGGGGAACGTGATGCACCTGCAAGAAGCAAGAATAGCTCCCAAGCATTGTCCGTAACTCATCCATGACACTACGGGTTTATGTTTTTAAAAAACAATGAGTGAATTACACGGGTAAAGTTCTCACCTTAACTCATTCATTGGCTCGAAAAGTGGCAATGTGTAATAAATTATTATCATCACTAACAAGGAGAATAACTATTATCAATTGTTGAAAAAGAAGTAACCAAGGATGTCAAAAGAATAGTAGAAAACAGGAAAAGTCTGTGAGATCTAACACACGCACATATATATATATATATATATATATATATATATATATATATATATAGAGAGAGAGAGAGAGAGATAGACTGGAGCACGCAGAGAGGGCGAACCATACCTTAAACATTGCATCAACTTTTCCACATTTTGCACATGTCGATATAAGAGTAGTGTAAAGTTTGCAGTCAGCTTTCAATCCAGCCTCCTGAACTAATTGCATAACTTGAAAGGCTCCTACATACATAGGAGAGATATCATAACTGAAGCTCATATTAGGTAATATTGCATGTCAGCAATATGATAACAATTTACCCTCCAAATCTTGAGAACTTGCACACACAGACAAAAACATGTTAAATGTACTCAGGGTTGGATTAGGAATAAGCTTGGTGAAACGAAAAGCTTCTTTAACAGCCTTCTGACTTTTGCATACACGGAAAAAACCTGCATGATAAATCTGAGACCAAAGTACTTGACAAATTAGCAAGGGTGAAACTGATATAAAAATATATATATATTAGGATACAGGGGAATACCTGATTCATATCTAGCAACTTCCGTCTTTCCATATCTTCAAGTAATTCTATGCAGTCCATTAACCTAGAACTCAAGACCCATTTAAGAATAAGTCCAAAACCATTAATGTGAACCCATAAAAAAGGTTTATATAACTGATGACTTTGTATTATTACAATCTATCAGCACCTAATTAAAATCCCCACAAAATGGCCAGTTTCACCCTTCATCATTGTCCAATCAATCTTTTAGTTTATATAAGTTTACCCCTACAGTTCTTAACTAGATTATAAGCATCAAATGCTTTGAAACATGAACAAAAAAAAGAAGTTATTTACCTCCCGTCTTTAAGAAAGCGTTTGTAAGCACTAGATCTATGTGAAGGATGACGTCTGTCAGTGATGTGATTTCCCTTTGGGTAAGATGACGTCAACAATTTTCTGTGGCCATTCTGATGCAAAATTTCTTTTTCTTTTTGACTGGTAAAGCCTCGCCTTTTTCCCGAGTCTTTCCTTTCTAGAAAAAAGACTTCTCTGGAACATCCAAGATGTGGCTTTCCTTCATAATTCCCTGAAGAAACAAACATCCTTTATATCAAGTTGATACAGTTAAGAATATGGAAATTCTTATATCCAGTAGTGTAAAAGGTAGAAAACATAACAAGGAAGCTAAACTACATTTGACTAGACTTGCTAGAATGATATGCATTAAATAGGTTTCCATGGAATAACCTGCAGTATGAAGAACATCCTGTGTGGAAAATTTTGCTCCAATTTTTGAACTCCGTGTCAGTGAAGAAAATGTTTCGCTAAAGGAAGCACGAGAAGACACTGGCTTCAGACCATTTAAGTTCTCCAAGGATCTCATTGCAGACTGATTTGCCTCATAAAATGTGTAAAGCTCTTTACGACCAGAATCTCCACCAATGCCATCATAACTACCAATTTCAACTTCTTCAACAGTTTCAAGTTTTGGTTTATCAAGTACATCCACTCCCATCTCTGAATTATTGTGAGGAACAGTTGCAGCATTTAAATCAGTCTTACTCATTAGCATAGCCAACTCAGAGCCAAACTCAACTTCCTGCTCATATCCTTCCAAATGTTTTTCATCCTTTTTTGTGTCAAAAGTGATTGGCAGCACATTCGGTTCAGACAGAGAAGGTAGAGAAGATAAATCTGTGAGTTCAGAATTTCTCGAGGATACAAGTCCAGCAATGCTAGAAGTGACAATATCAAAACTAGGAGACAATAATGTGTCACTGATAAGAGTCTGTTCATGCATCAAAGCATCTTCCTTAACTTGCAGTAAGGCAACTTTATCCTCAGTTTCATGGCTAATACCACTCATTTCAATCACTAGATCCTTGTTCTCATCCACAGATCTATTCCCTAGAGCATCTGGAGGACCCGGCATCTACAGGATTAAAATAGGCATTAGAAGCCTGATTCCGGCTTATTCTAGCGCATAATAAATCAATGAATCCCGTGTAGATGTATTTTCACTATTTTGTTACTACAAGTAGCGCTTACATTACAGAGTTATTACACTTTTCGTCGATGAGCTTAAAGAAGAAGAAAAATGAAATGAGAAGCTGCAACCTTACACTAAATTAGGTTGGTATAATCATTTCAAGATTCCATGTTCTTATTCTTCTTTTACCTTTTTCTTGGTACCCACACTATAAGATTCCAAATCCTTTCATGTTGGAAATTCGCATTAGATTGTACAGAAACTTATAATGCAAACTGAATTCTACAACTAACTCAAATTTTCGTATCTGTGTTCCAAAATGCTCCATACTAAATAGAAATACATCATTTTATATTCTATAAGATGCTTGGAGAACATTTCTAAGCAAATATGATTGATGGAATCTGGTAATTAGTGACCTAATATAGTTCAGCCTATATGCTGTATTTTGTCTAACTGTAATAATGCAATGAAGACCAAGTAAATGTACAATACTGAACTGCAACAGATTCAAAATCAAAACAACCAAAAACAAATATATTTATATAATTTACAAATTATAATATAAAAAATAATACGATCAAATTTCAACATATACATAAGCACTTTCTTTTGTCAATATAAATTATACATTAAGCAAATTTAATGATAATCACTTTCCTTTATGAACCTATGCTAAAGTTACAATTTCCACAGATGCATATGCATGTACTAAAAGTAGAAACTGTTAAAACCTCCAAAACTAAAGGTAGCATCTGTTTGTTCCTAAAATACCAAGTATTTAGTTTAGGTGATGTATCAAGTATCAACAACAACAACAATAACAAACAAAAAAAAAGGTTCTCTTTTTGACGAACAATAGATGTGGTTAATTTTATCTACCAATTACATCTATAAAAGGTCAAAATTAACACCTAACATATTATCTTATATCAATTTTTTAAAATTTTCAAATTTGCAATAATTGCATGATTAAGGACTATGCAATGCAATGGCGGCAACTAATCCTCCCTCCATCCCAAAATAAGAGTCAATTTTCCACTTTACACATCCCGAAAAAAAAAGTACATATCTATACAGCGAGTAAAATAGTGACAAAATGCTCCTAATTTACTTACGATGGAATTAAGCTACTATCTTAGCTTTCATTAAATACAAATGGTGTTTATTTAGATAGAATTAAGACATTAAATAGGGAATGGACACCATTTTAGCTTAAAGTGGACAATAGTGAAACAGGAATAAAAACATAATAATAAATACCTCTTTGGTTTTCTTCTTTCTGTGGAAATAATGGAGATAGACAGCAGTGAGAGCTGAAACGGTGACAACAGAGACTAAGACGAACATCGATTGTGAACTAAAAGAGGCTCTGAGAATAAGCCTGGGTGAATAGATGTGAAAACCTAATTTCTTCCATTTTCTACGATAACGAAGGCCCGGAGGCCTTAAATTGTGGCCGGAGCCGAGAAATTCTCGACGGAGGGATCCAATTCTGCAGGGAGATACCAAATATGAAGATGAAGAAGAGAGCTGAGCGGAAGAAATAAAAGAGATAGTTTGGGATTTTGCAGAGAAACTCATTGGAATTGAATTGATTTGAAGAAGAAGAGAAGAAGATGAGTGATTTGTGAAGGAGTGGGGGAGAAATATGTTTTTGAGGATAGGAAGGGAGAGATGAAATGACGGAAGGAACGAGACTGGTGGCGTTTGTAAACTTTAAATCCGTTGTTGCTGACGTGGCACTTCTCACTGTTTTCGAGGAATCCGGTTTTTTTTTTTTTTTGATTGAAACGGAAAAAACAACAATAATGCTCGGAAAACTGATATTTTTATTATTTTTGTTTGTGGGCTCGTTTTTTATTTAAAGTAATAGTTTTAAAATTGTTGTTATAAATTTATGACGACGATTTTAACATATAAAATATAATTATAAATATATAACGATAATTTTAAAACTATCGCTATAAATAAAAAATAAAATTCACATATTAAAATAATAAAAATTATCGTAGAAATAACAGTTTCCTAATACTTAATATCAGTGCGACAAAAAAATAATATAAAAGAGTGATAAAAATGACGGTGATTGGTTGAAGATCTATTACTTTCAAGGAACTGTGAACCTATATTTATTTATTCGAGAAAAAAATTGGTAAAATGGCCTGTAAATCATTAGTTTTACAGCTCCTAATAGTAAAATTGTATTTATTTATTATTAATTACTTTTAGATATATCATTTTTATATTTATATTTTTATTATATGAGTTGGTCGATTAACAAATGCATGGTCGACTCTTCTTTTTATCGGTTCGTTTCAGGTCTCACTCGACGAATAAAAACTAATATCATCGCAAATTATTCTAGTGTGTAGGGTAATTATTTTTATTTTAGAATATTTTTAAATGAATCTACAATTTGAGATGAAAAAATGTAGGGTATAATTTAAATTCTAGATACCCGAACAATTAAATTAATCCATCATACCGGACTCGCAAAGTGTCCGCCAAATAGAACCATAAAAACTGCTCGCCCTTTATTTGCTCCCTTCGCACCGTTTTGTTCGGATCTCATAAAGCCTATATAAAACATTATAAGGATAATAATGTATTATTTGTACGTGCACATCAAAATCATAACTTCTCTGTCCCTCTTCTTCTGTCTCCACTGCCTGGTAATTAATTTAAAAAATCCATTCCTTTTCCTTTAGTTTATGTCTATTATTAAATTTTGATTCGTGGAGTTCGATTAATTGTTTCCTTTTTTTTATGGTCAGATTCGGTCTTTATGCATTGAAGAAGACTGATATCAGATAAATATGTTGGGTTTATTTCTTTCAAGAGCCCTTTTGTAAGTGTCTATACCTTCAACCATGATACATATGCATGCTACAATATATATATACCCTTTATTTTTGTTTTAAATAGGTTCAATTTTAATTGTTGTGTTTATATTATTTTATTTAATTTGATAGAGTTTGCTATGTATTGTTATAAATTTGTACCGAATCACAATTGCAAAATATATCAATACATGAGATTGGATAGACTATAAGAATACCGCACTTATTACGCATATATTTAAAAAAAATATCGCTAATACTTATATATATAATTGACAATCAAAAGGTCGACGATATATATTTTTTTTCATTCTAATTTTGTTAATATTTGTTATTAAAGGATGGCTCTCGGCTATATTTATCCGGCATACGAATGTTATAAGGCAGTGGAGAAGGCTACCCGCAATGTCGATCAGCTTTTATTTTGGTGCCAATATTGGTATATACCCTGTACTTGATTTCTAAGTACTAGTAATTGTGGCGTACCCTTTACGAAATTTAGTTGTTATTTTCTGTTTGAATATCTTAAGAAATTTGATATTTTCACACTTATATAAATATGAGATTCATTTACTATTCATACGAGAATGATCTTGTGAAATTATCACTTTTATTTGAGAAAATATCGATTCCATATCTTAAATATACATGAAATGTATAATTAATTTTGTTTAAAGAAAAAGGGTTTCACAACTTGAAATTTACGTATTACGCTGTTATTTTATAATTTCACATACATATTGAATTTTTATTAATTTGGTTGTAGGATTTTAGTTGCATTATTGACGGTTTGTGAGAGATTCGGGGATGTTTTTATATCATGGTAAGAAAGCTTATTGATATCCATTAGCATGGCAGAATTTATCATCCATTTTTTTCTGAATTATTTGTAATAAAAATTCTTGATGTGCTTACTGGTGTTGGTTTCTTGAAGGTTGCCGATGTATGACGAAGCTAAGCTGATACTTTTTATATACCTGTGGTACCCTAAAACAAAAGTATGTAATTCTTGATAATAAAAAAAATAATAAAATTCCCTTTTATTTCGTCGTACACTAATTACAATTATATATTTATACTTTAATTTTCAGGGGACGATATATTTGTATAATTCCTTTCTGAGACCTTATTTGCGAAAACACGAGAAGGAAATTGATAGAAATTTGGTGGAAATGTGGAATAGAGCTACCAAAATTGCTACTCAATTTATGCAAAATGCTGTAATTTATGGGCAGACGTGGTTTTTAGAGATTTTGCGATATGTTTCTGCTCAATCAGCGTCAAAAAATCAATCGGCGCAGATGGAAAAGGGGAAGTAAAATTCAGTTTTTGTGAAATCACACAATTTTGCTGGCTTGGCCATTTGTCATTAGTTGGTCTACTTAAGGTTTTATACAATGAATGGTCACGGCATGGTTGAAGTGTGCGTGCGTGCGTGCTATTTGATGTCATTAGAAATATTTTTGTTGAATTAGAAATGATGCCCCAAGAATTTGGGTATATATCTCAGGTGTGTGTATACAATTTATTGTGACAACCATCGTATTTATTTATTTTCTTGATAAAATTGGTATACGTCGGTCAAATTTGTATATACGCAACTTGTTTCATTAGTTCTCTAATTGAGGACCCATGCAATTCACATGTATCTCACTTATGCCGAATGTTACGTGTGTACATTATAAAAAGTAAAATAGAAATTTTATAAAATTTGAAAAATTAAATAAAAAGATAAAAAAAAATATAAAAATGACTAAATGAGAATTATTTTAAAAGTTGAAGTCAAAATATTTCAAAATTTTGTTCATGCCACAATTTGCCTTCTACTTTATAACTGTAAGACCCCGAATTTTATGAAATATAAAATTTAATTTTTCTTCATATATATTTTTTTCCCTGAAACAGTAAGTGGTTAAATTAACAAAATTGAAAGTTAAGGATGTTATGTGCAAATTTTATTTTGTCGGACAATATTCGTTTTGTCGGGGAATATTCGTTTTGTTGGGGAATATTCGGGTCGTACGACGGCGCCGAAATAACTAATTATTGGTGGACCCCACAACGGAATATCTGTCGGATATAGAAAACGACAGAAGTAACCTTTTTAAATAAAAATAGTCAACGGTGTTAACTGTTAAAATACCGGTGATAAAAGAATAGTAGCATACGGTAATTTATGGTATTTTACTGTAGCATGCGGTACTCTACAGTAGCACACGGTATTGCACAGTGTCTCATATTATTGACACCGTAACTGTTACGCATCATTTCATCGATAATTGTCGCTGCATAATATTTTATATTATCAATTCAATTATTGTTGCTACACAGTATTTTGCATTATTGATTTAATAATTGTCATTACACTGTATTTTATATCATTGAGTCAATAATTGTTGCTGCACTGTTTTTAAAATTATTGAACCTAATAATTGTCACAGTTGCAAATATACTGTAATTTATATTATTAAATTAATAATAATCTGTAACGTGTTTATTACATTATTGTTGTAGCATTATTTCATTTTATATGTTGGACCCACAGGAAAAATAAAAATTTTTATTTTTCAAAAGTTACTATTCACTCCCGGAATTTACTATTCATTCCCGGAAAAGTTACTATTCACTGACGGAAGTTACTGTTCATCTGCCGACAAAAGTTACTGTTCATTACTGTTCACTTTTTGAAAATTTTAAAGTTACTGTGCAAGTATTGAAAATTTTTAAAAACGTTTGCGCAGCCTCTGCTGAATTTTTTTTAGTTCACCTACCACGCATAGTAACTTCTTTTCTCCTATAAATAGCTTGCTCAGCTGAATAGAAAAATCACACCTAAAACATAAAATTTTTCTATAAGAATTTTATGAGTTTTCTCTGATAATAGTAAGGCTATTTTGAGTGTTTGAAAGCCAAAAGGAGTGCAGGAATTTTTCAAGTAAGTCTTTTATTAAAGAGTAGTAATTTTATAAATTCCTATTTTTCACGGTATTCACAAATCTTCCTTTAGAAGACTCTTCTTTGAGAAGATTCATTTTTAAAAGCTTTATTTAGAAGATTTATTTTGGAATATTATTTTAAAAACTATTTTAAAGTAGTTATATTATACTACAAAAATTATGTTAAATATATATAATTTTGATAGTTCATATTATACGAGTTATCATACACTTTGAAATTTATATGTGGTAATTACTAATTTTACTATAAAAATATAGGTTGATCAATCTCATTTAAATCAATATCCAGTCACGTGTTAAGGTAAGAAATGTCATTTTTTTACACTCTTGAACTTGCTACGGTAAGGGATATTATTTTCTTTCATACTCCTGAATCGAAACTTATTATGGAACTATTGCTTCTATAATTCCTGAAAATATTATATGTTCCATAATAGTTGAACTTCATTATTTCAACTGAACCTTCCTATTTTCTGAATCTTTCTATTGAACTGTAACCGTTATTCTGAACTGAGAATCTTGAATAACATTTATAAATTTCACTCCACATCATGTTGACAATTTGGACATTATTTGAATCTGCACAAAGTAAACTTCCGATACTTATTGTTTATCCTGTTTATTCTGTTCATCAATTGTATCACTATTATTTGTACTAATCATCAAGAATCAAGCTGTTGTGAATATCTGTGGCCGGGGGCACAGATGTGATATATTTGTTGAACAGATGATAAGTTAAAGTCGATATATTAGGTTAAAGGCGATACATCTGTTCGGTGTCTTTTATGGCACGTGGTGAAAGTTCTCTTTGGCCCGTAGTGCATAGATGAACTGTTGTTTGGTATGATTATGACCAAAGGCTGAATCTGGTATAATCATGACCGTTGTTGTTATATTGAAAGTTCTCTTTGGCCCGTAGTGCATAGATGAACTGTTGTTTGGTATGATTATGACCAAAGGCTGAATCTGGTATAATCATGACCGCTGGTGCTATATTGAATGTTCTCTTTGGCCCGTAATGCATAGATGAACTGTTGATTTGCATGATTATGACCAGGAACTGTGAATTTGTATTATCTTGACTAATGGTATTTCAGATGATAAAAGTTGATGATGTTTTTACGAAAAAGAGAAACGCGTGGACATTATAGTCTACATTATTCTTCTAATAGATTGCTCATTCCGCCGCTATTATTGATCTGAACATTGTTCAAGAATTTAACTGCAGTTTTTGATATACACCTTGTATTATGTTGTATTCTATCAAGAACTCACCTGTTGAAGGCTAATGATAATTTATTCGTCATTATCTTAGTCATGATATTTCTTACTGGGCTATTTGAGCTCACCCTTTTGTTCTATTATTTTTCAACAGGATATGAGAACGTAGCTGGGTCTAGCCGGGGAATGGAGTGGGAGTCCGAGGGATATCTATTATAGTCTTCACGTGTTGTAAAATAGTGTGGCAATAATAGTGAAGACTTAGTTGTGTATTATTATACACGGTATTGTTGTACATTGTGCTTTGTTGTAATAATTTTGTTGTAGTCTTTTGACGACTCAAGTTTGGGCTGTGTGGGCCTAGATTTGGGGGCGTCACAATAATCATCGTATGCAGATCTTATTTATATATTTTTTTGATAAAATTGGTATACGTCGGTCAAATTTGTATATACGCAACTTATTTCATTAGTTCTTTAATTAAAGACCCGTGCAATTCACATATATTCCACTTATACCGAAGGTTGCGTGTGTACATTATAAAAAGTAAAATAAAATTTTCATAAAATTTGAAAATAAAAATAAAAAAATAAAAAATATATATATAAAAATGATGAAATAAGAATTATTTTAAAAGTTGAAGTCAAAATATTTCAAAATTTTGTTCACACCACAATCTGCCTCCGACTTTATATATTAGATTTGTCAAAAAAAATTGCTATTATTGTGGTTGAAGGCCCAGAAAAAAGTATTTGTAATGGATCTAATACCGTCTATTAGGAAAGAGCTAACCTAGACCCACGCTTAGATTTTGTTAAATTTGTCTACGACACACTATTAGTTCGAACTCACTTTTGACCAAAGAATTTTAAAAATTATATTGGTTACTCTTGTCACTTGGGCCTTGGGGCTTTCACCTTAAGGAGCCAACGTGGCTGGACGGGCCTGGTGAGAGTAAAACTAATGATGGCCTATATGGATGAAGAATAGAAGCCATTTTATTGAGAATGAATATCTTTAATAATAAGTACAACCGTGGAAAAATACAAGAATTAACCTCTCTCAACAAAATTCAAAAAGAAAAATCTTTAAGTCAATTTAGTTAAACCAGGAGCAACCAAAGATAAGAATTGTCCCTATAAGGAGAAGGAATACGATTTTATGAAAGCAGGTGTGTGTGTGTGTGTGTGTATAAATATAAGGACGGATTTTAAGTATATTTTTTAAATAGTATATTTTTATTAAAATTATGTTATTTTGAAGATTTTTTTAAAAAATAAGTGGGTCCGTGGATGATATTTTTGTAAATAAAAGGAAACTCTCTTTTAATATTATTTTATTTTTAAAAAAAAATCTCTAAAACGATGTAGTTTTAATAAAGGTATGTTATTTAAGAGGTATTCAAAGTATATATATTTAACATAAATTAAGAAAATTAAATATAAAAAAATAAATAAAATAAGTATTATTTTTAATCTTTTATCTACAGTGGACCACATGTAATTATATTAATTAACTTTTATCTTTATAAATTAAGAAAACTAAAGTATATTAAAAATAATAAAATAACTATCCACTTTTATCCATAGTGAACCCAATGTAAATATACTAATGAATTTTTGTTTTTTTTTAAACATAGTAGATTCCATTTAAATATATTTTTTAGGGTAAACTAGCCTTTATACATATCTTATATTTGATTTGTGTTGTGACGGATCCAAATTTGGGTCCAAACTTGAGTTGTCAAAATACACAACAACTATTATAAAATTATATAAAATACAACAATATAGTGCTGAATAATATACAACTAAGTTTTCATTATTATTGTCACACTATTTTACAATGTGGTGAAGACTACTATAGCAACTATCATGGACCATCACTCAATTTCCCTCTTTTTTTCGTTAGTCCCGGCTACATTCTCATTTCCTGAACAATTGAACAAAAAAAAATGGTGAGCTCAAATAACCCAGTAAAGTATATCATGACTAAAATAATGACGAATAAATTATCATTGGTCTTTAACAGTTGAGTTCTTAATAGAATAATATAAATAACAAGTTTTAAATCAACAACTATAGTTAAGTTCTTAAACAAAATTCAGATCAACAACTACAACAGAATAACAACCATTCGAAAAATTATGTAGATAATAATGTTTACTAACTTCTCTTTTTCAGAAAAATCATCATCAATCTTTATTATCAGAAATACCACTGGTCATGATCATACCAAATAACGATTATTCTTTGCCCCAGGACAAAGAGAATTTTCACCACGTGCCCCAAAAGACACACAACAATTATATCGCATTTATCCTATCATCTGTGCGCTAGGCCACATATACTCATAACAACATGATTGTGATTATTAGAATAAATAGTAGTGATATAAATGATAAACAGAATAAAGAGAATAATAAGATAAACAATAGATATCGAAAGTTTATAATTTTATTTTGTGTAGATTCAAATAATGTTCAAATTGTCAACATGATGTGAAATCAAATTCAAGAATTATATTCAAGGTTCATAATTCAAAAATAACAGTTAAAGTAAAGGATCAGATAAATAGAAAGGTTCTCGTGAAATGATATTAAATGAAGTACAAACTATTAAGAAAATTATAATTATTTCATGAATTTTATCGAACAATACATAACATAATAAGTTTAAGAGTATGAAAAAAAAAGATATTCCTTATCTTAACACGTGGCTGGATATTGATAAAAATGAGGTTGATCAACCTATGTATATATATATATAATTTAATCAGTAACTACTACATATAAATTTCATGGTGCACAATAACTCGTATATTATGAACTATCAAAAATGTTTATATAATATCAATTTTTTTAATGTAAGAATAAAATATAATGTGACGCCCCCAAATCTAGGCCCACACAGCCCAAACTTGAGTCGTCAAAAGACTACAACAAAATTATTACAACAAAGCACAACGTACAACAATACAGTGTATAATAATACACAACTAAGTCTTCACTATTATTGCCACACTATTTTACAACACGTGAAGACTAGGATAACTATTCTTCGGACTCTCACTCCATCCCTCGGCTAGACCCCGTTACGTTTTCATCTCTTGTTGAAAAACAATGGAACAAAAGAAAGGGTGAGCTCAAATAGCCCAGTAAGAAATATCATGACTAAGATAATGACGAATAAATTATCATTAGCCTTCAACAGTTGAGTTCTTGATAGAATACAATAGACTACAAGGTTTATATCAAAAACTGTAGTTAAATTCTTAAACAATGTTCAGATCAATAATAGCAGCGGAATGAACAATCTATTAGAAGAATAATGCAGACTATAATGTCCATTCGCTTCTCTTTTTAGTAAAAATATCATCAACTTTTATCATCTGAAATACCATTAGTCAAAATAATACAACTTCACAGTTCCTGGTCATAATTATGCAGATCAACAGTTCATCTTTGCACTACGGGCCAAAGACATTCAATATAACACCAACGGTCATGATTATACCAGATTCAGCCTTTGGTCATAATCATACCAATCAACAGTTCATCTTTGTACTACGGGCCAAAGACATTCAATATAACACCAACGGTCATGATTATACCAGATTTAGCCTTTGGTCATAATCATACCAATCAACAGTTCATCTTTGCACTACGGGCCAAAGAGAACATTAACCACGTGCCATAAAAGACACCGAACAGATGTATCGCCTTTAACCTAGTATATCGCCTTTAACCTATCATCTGTTCAACAATTATATCACATCTGTGCCCCCGGCCACAGATATTCACAACAGCTTGATTCTTGATGATTAATACAAATAACAGTGATACAAATGATGAACAGAAGAACAGGATAAACAATCAGTATCGGAAGTTTACTTTGTGCAGATTCAAATAATGTCCAAATTGCCAACATGATGTGAAGTGAAATTTAAAATGATATTCAAGCTCCACAGTTCAGAATAACGATTACAGTTCAATATGAATGTTTAAAAAAAATAGGAAGGTTCAGTTGAAATAATGAATTTCAATTATTATGGAACATATAATATTTTCAGGAATTATAGAAGCAATAGTTCCATAATAAGTTTCGATTTAAGAGTATGAAAGAAAATGACATCTCTTACCATAATAAATTTAAGAGTGTGAAAAAAATAATATTCCTTACCGTAGCAGGTTTGATTAACAAAAGGTGAAGGGAATTAATATCCCTTACCATAGTAAGTTTGAATAATGGAAGATGAAAAAGATGGTATCTCTTATGAGTATAAAGGAAAATGATATCACTCACGCATATGGAATAAAAGTGTCATGTGATAATTCGTGTAGACAAATTATTTTCACAGGAGACAAATAAAAAGGGTTATTCACCAACAGGCGATAATCCGCACCGTAAGGTTATTCCCATCAATTTGAATACGAAAAGTTATTCACCAAACAGGCGATAATCCGCGCCGTAAGGTTATTCTCAAAGATTAATAAGGAATGAATACAAAAGGTTATTCACCAACAGGCGGTAAACCGCGCCGTAAGGTTATTCCCACAATTTAATACATGGAAATAAATGGCACAAGAAAGAAACGATATTATTTTCGAGAATCAAAGAATGATAATCCCTTCAAGTAAGAAAGAAAATAATATCCATTTATGATGATGAAAAGAGTGATACCCCTTACCGTAGTAAGTTTAAATAATAGAAGATGAAAGAATATGATATTCCTTACAAGTAAGAAAAAAATGACATTTATTACCACAGTAAATTTAAGAGTTTGAAATGAATGGTATTCCTTACAGTAGTAAGTTTAAGAGTATGAAAGAAAATGACATCTCTTACCGTAGTAAGTTTAAGAGTGTGAAAAGAATGATACCCCTTACCGTAATAAATTTAAGAGTGTGAAAAGAATGATATTCCTTACCTTAACACGTGACTGGATATTGATTTAAATGAGGTTGATCAACCTATATATTTTTAATAAAATTAGTAATTACCACATATAAATTTCAAGGTGTATAATAATTCATATATTATGAACTATCAAAATTATATATATTTAACATAATTTTTGTAGTATAATATAACAACTTTAAAATAGTTTTTAAAATAATATTTCAAAATAAATCTTCCAAAGAAAGCTTTTAAAAATGAATCTTCTTAAAGAAGAGTCTTCTAAAGGAAGATTTATGAATACCGTGAAAAATAGGAATTTATGAAATTACTACTCTTTAATAAAAGACTTACTGGAAAATTTTCTGCACTCCTTTTGGCTTTCAAACACTCAAAATAAGCTTACTATTCTCAGAGAAAACTCATAAAATTCATATAGAAAAATTCTGTGTTTTAGGTGTGATTTTTCTATTCAGCTGAGCAAGCTATTTATAGGAGAAAAGAAGTTACTATGCGTGGTAGGTGAGCAGAAAAAAATTCAGCAGAGGCTGCTGCGCAGCCTCCACCAACCCATTCCCAGCAACCACATTTCTCACATTTCGTGTGGGCCCCACAGTGGGTCCCACATGTTTCTTACTATTCACGTTACTATTTACGTCACTATTCACGTTACTATTCACGTCAGTATTCACGTTACTATTTCTAATAGTAAAATTAATTATTTTATTTTTTTTATTTATTTATTTATTCTTCCTGTGAGTCCAACATATAAAATAATGTTACCACAATAATGTAAGAAACACGTTACATATTTTTATTAATTTAATAATATAAATTATAGTGTATTTGCTACTGTGACAATTATTAGATTCAATAATTTTAAACTACAGTGCACCAACAATTATTGACTCGATGATATGAAATACAGTGTAATGACAATTATTGAATCAATAATGCAAAATACTGTGTAGCAACAATAATTGAATTGATAATATAAAATATTATGCAGTGACAATTATTGATGAAATGATGCGTAACAGTTACGGTGTCAATAATATGAGACACTGTGCAATACCGTGTGCTACTGTAGAGTACCGCATGCTACAGTAAAATACCATAAATTACCGTATGCTATTATTCTTTTATCACTGGTATTTTAACAGTTAGCACCGTTGACTATTTTTATTAAAAAGGTTACTTCTGTCGTTTTCTATATCCGACAAATATTCCGTTGTGGGGTCCACCAATAATTTGTTATTTCGGCGCCGTCGTACGGCCCGAATATTCCCCGACAAAACGAATATTGTCCGACAAAATAAAATTTGCACATAACATCCTTAACTTTAAACTTTATCGATTTAACCACTTACTGTTTCAGAAAAATATATATGAACAAAAATTAAATTTTATATTTCATAAAATTCGGGGTCTTACATATAATAACTTTAAAAATAATTTTTTGAAATAATATTTCAAATAAATATTCCAAATGAAACTTTTTAAAATAAATATTCTAAAGCAAGAGTATTATAAAAAGAAGATTTGTTAATACTGTGTGAAGCGATTATTTATTCAATTATTACTCTTTAAAAAAAATACTCACTCGAAAAATTATTTCATTCCTTTTGTACCAACACCCAGAGTAACTTTACAATATCCAAAGAAAATACCCACAATATAATAGTAGAAAAAAAGAAAGGTGTGATGAATTCGTTTGCTAGAGGCTCCCTTTTATAGGTAAACCCTTCATTTACCGTGCTCACTGTGCTGCCTAACTTTTATTTAACAAGTCCCAACTTTCTCATTTTTCTTTCCCTTTTTCCTGACCTGCCATTTTTCTTCCCACCAATCACTATCCTTGTTTTATTCTTTTCCTTCATTTTCTTTTTACGCACAATCTTTCTTTTATTTTTTTCTCTTTTTCTTCCTTTATCTCCCATCATATACTACGCACCTGTTCCCACCAACCCAACTAATAAACAAAATACTAATTAACATTACAATAATTAAAATAATGTTACAAAAGTGATAATAATAATTCAAAATAATGTAAGTATACGTTACTGTAACGCCCCCAATTCCGGGTTCCTTAAACCCTAGACTTGGTACGTCACGATACATCATCTTCATACATGTTCTATAACTAATGCGGAATATATAAACATAAATTGTTTATTCTACAACATTTCCCAAGGTTTCTAACCTTAACTTACATATATACCTTTAGATTCATATAAAGGTTTACAAAATTACTTACATCATATAACAATTTAGTTATAATGAATAACACTATAATCTTGTCTTTTGCGTCTGTCTCCGTCTCTCCTCGGACATTCGTATTATTCTGAAATTTGTTATTATGATATAGCAAGAGTGAGCAACGACTTTGCTCAGCAAGTTTAAATACAATAACGATATATCATGATTGAAAGAAAGAACAAGCTTTCGGATTTTTAACAATATAATAATTGTGAAAGAGTACGAATCATAATTTCAATAATTGAATGACTGAATCAAGTAATGTTGAGTGTCAATAATGACCATGAACAATTTTAACTGAACCTTATGGTAATGAAGGTGATCAGCCTTTCATACCTGATGAACACATGCAACAAGCACTATGTGCGAATCAACAATTTAAAGATGTGGAATAATTATACAGAATTAAACCATAGCATGCTTAAAACGTAATAACTTGAATTTGAGTTAGGGACTTGAACAATAAAATAATATATCCTGCTCGAATATAAATTGAGTAGGGTTTAGGAAACTTGCCTGTCTGCTCAGCTACAATTAATGTCTAGCTTTAACTAACTGGCTTTGAAAGACCTAACATTAGTAAAGTTGATCTAATAATTAGTACAGCGTATTTGTACAACTATACGCTCATTAAGAAACTTATCTACCACACATAAGTACTAACACATAATTTACATCAGTCAAAACAATATTATTAACCTTATAGACCCTCAATCAAATTAGGTTAATAATTTAATAAATTAGAAAATATTTTTCTTAAGTGTTGGACACTTATTAAACTATTAAACAATTTATTATAATTGTTTAAACAAAAGAGTTAAAAGACATTTTCTTTATTTCATTAAATCTAATTTCATTTAATTACTATTTATCATTAATTAAATAGTAAGTAATTAACTACCTTTAGTTATTATTTAATAATAAATAATAACCTACTAGATTTATTTATTATTTAAAATTAATCAAATAATAAATAATTATATTATATTAAAAATAATCAAATATCTTTAGTTATTATTTAATAATAAATAATAACTAATTAACTAGATTCATTTATTATTTAAAGTTAATTAAATAATAAATAATAAAATTATATAGTAAATACTCAAATATCATTAGTTATTATTTAATAATAAATAATAACTAAATAAATTTATTTATTATTTAAAGTTAATCAAATAATAAATAATTAAATAATCAATCTTAGTTGTCTTTAATTATTATTTAATAGTAATTAAATAATAATTAATTAATTTATCATCCTTGTTTATTATTTAATATTAATTAAATAATAATTAGTTTAATCATAAATTCAGAAGATATAATATTAACTAGATTAATATTTACAACATTTAAATATTAATCCTAAATACTTATTATATTTAAAAAAAATATAATATTAAACTAACTAGATTAATATTTATAATATTTAAATATTAATCCTAAATACTTATTATATTTAAAAAAATATAATATTAAACTAACTAGATTAATATTTATAATATTTAAATATTAATCCTAAATACTTATTATATTTGGGAAAATATAATATTCAATACTTAAATATCATTTTTGTATTATTAATATTTTTGTTATAATTTTTAATTAATTTTTAAACATTTAAATTAATTAAAATTATCCAGAATGGCAAAATCGTAAATAAACTGAAAAACCGGACCGATGGCAATTTCGTAATTAAACAGAAAACCGAACGGAGGGGCAGTATCGTAATTTCACGCAAAAATCTGATGAAGCGCATTGCGCGCGCCGACAAAACTTGGCCCCAAAACGGTGCCGTTTTAATGGCACCGTAACTGTCTTCCGCGCATAACGCGCGGATGAAATTTTTTCTTGGACAAAACGACGCCGTTTTATTCTCCGCGTCCGACAGTGAACAGGGTCGCGCGCATTGCGCGACACCCCCTTTTTCTTTCCCCTTAGCAGATTGTGAATAGTAATTTTAATACACCACTTTAATAAAAATTATACATTCAAGTAAGCTTTAAAAATCCAAAAAAATTACCAATCACTTAATATCAATTTATAACATGAAAATATAATTTTTCATGATTTAATATAAAAAAAATTTATAAAAATTTTTACATCACATAAACTACCACAAATCATAACTTTTTGTGTATAACTCCATTTTGAGTGATTCAAACTTTGTTTTTCTCATGATTTAATGTTCTATAATATTATAACATTAAATCTAAATTTTATAAAAATTAATTTCTTGTCATTACTTTGAGAATTGATTTAACACCACCAATCACATGTTTTTAGCATATAAATTATACCAAAACACAAACCAAGTATATTAAACTCAAGTATAGCATAAATATTACTACAACACATTATTAACTATATTAATATGTTTATACTCACATGTTAGTTTATTTAATTAAAAACAAACAAACTACATTTAAAATAACCATTACCTCATTTTAATGGCTATCTTCATTTTTCTTCCAAAATAGGTTGTGAAGGAGGATGGCATGAACCAAGAATTTATTCTCCTTCCTTCTCCATGCTCTCTCTCAAAATACTTACTCTCCCAAGCTATTTCTCTCAAACTCTCTCTTTTGGAAGTTGGAAAAATAAATGAAATGTAATGTCTACCATTTCAAGTATACATGTAAAATTCTTAGATATAAAAATTATATCTATAATTCATGATGTTCCTAGCTTGGATACTTGCACAAGAAATGGCTAAAGTACCTAAGTTGGTGAAAAGAAGCATGGCTAGTTGTACAATATTTGTCCAAGCAAGTAAGCTATTAAACAATTAAAAGAAAAACAAAACAAAAACAATTTTGCTCTCCTACGTACTATGCACGGCTGATGGACTTTTTGTCCCATAATGATTGTCACTTGCATTTTACTTTTTAATTAATTAATAGTTTAATTAAGTATTTTTCAAGTGGGCCAATCATTGGGCTTTAATTTAAAATACCAATTGGGCTTCTATTAAATTGTTTGGACTACTAAATTGTCAAATTTTATTATTCTCCACTTGGGCTACTAATTGACCCATGTTGGGCTAATTTAATAATTTACCCATTAATTATTCAATCCATGATTAAATAAATAATTAGATTGAATAAATAATTAAATATTCTAACCCATAAGTATTAAATTACTAAATGGACTAATAATATTATTAATAATATTTTACATTATTTACATTAATTAATTATCATATTAATTAATTTATAAAATTTAATTCACTCATTATATTCAATTTAATTGAATATTTAATTAATGACAACTTGCCAATTATTTTGATATTAAAACTTTAGAGTGTGTTCGCTAATAATAATATATATAATCTATATATATTATTTATACACATTACCTTACCTCGAAAACAATTTCACAATAAATTATGAAATTAAAATAAATACAATATATAATTTAATATATATTATTTAGGCCATAAATTAAATTATTTAATATATTTACATTAAATAATTCATTTCTCATCAATTATGGAAATAATTCCATTTACCCGAAAATACATTGAAATAATAATATATTTACTCAATTTCTTATTTAAATAATTTATTTAATTATTTAATTAATATTACACAAATAATTGTATAATTAAATTTCTCACTCTCATAAATCATTTACAATGATTTATTTAATTATAGAATATATTCATTTAATATATTCAATTACAATTTAAAATTTCTCAATTAATTTAAACCCTTTATATATATGTACATATATAAG
Organism: Hedera helix; assembly: GCA_947179155.2. Classification (NCBI taxonomy): domain Eukaryota; kingdom Viridiplantae; phylum Streptophyta; class Magnoliopsida; order Apiales; family Araliaceae; genus Hedera; species Hedera helix. The sequence continues at coordinate 34,297,210 of OX359287.1, forward strand.
AAATTAAATATTGTACAATATATATAATTACTAATCTCCTTTAATTAATTCAACTACTTTATATAATTATAATTATATAATTTACATAATTATTCCTCACAAATAATTTATCAACAATTTGCATAATTGTTGATTAATGAATAAATTAATTCCACAATAAACCTTTTAATTCAATTCGGATTAATTTAATATTAATCTATCTATTTATCACAATTTAATTAACCATTAAATTATGTTACTAAATGTGCACGCATATATATATTCATATAAATACATATTTAATTTACACGCAACCACGTCGCTTAATTACATAACTCCACTAATTAATTCTCTTAATTTAATTAGACTTGTTGTTAGTCAAGTTTATTGAATTATCACTTTACTTGCTAACTTATCAAAAATTTTGATATCACCATATCTAAGTTAGTCCGTTAAATTTAATTTGGACCTCTATTTATCTATCACTACTAGGTTATCAAACTCTAACCTTTATTAAATATTAAATATTTTATTTATAATTCATGTAAATATCCGGGATATTACATTCACCCCTTCTTCTAAAAATTTCGTCCCCGAAATTATCTCATACACATTTCTACCAATTTTCATCTCTGAGTATAACTCTTTACTCATCAAATTCTATGACCACCCTTTTCTAGGAAGTTCATACTTCTAAACTCATAATTCCAGAACAATGGAATATCTTGCAGAAGAACAAATTGAAAATCAATATCTTACAGAAGGATAATTTGAAAATCAAAATATTCATTAAAACTTTCATAATATGCTGAAGGGTCATCAAGACTGTGAACATGGAATTAACTGAATTCCGAATAAATAGTATTTATCCCTGTAAATACTTATAAACAGAGTGTTTATCAATCACAAAGACTGAAAACATTCCATAGGTGTACGCTAGGTGATCAACCTATCGTACTTCTGTGTTGTGCACAACGACTTCTCACGGGGTCGAACTCTTTGGATTTACCAACCCATATCAGCATGCCACCACTGTTGGGCGCCCCCTCGCGGGTTCTTTATTCATGGCTCTGACATATCCCCCATTACGGGGTTGTTCACCTCAGACTTACTACAAAATTCCGCTCCAGCATAAGTTGGATTGGAAAATAAAACTTGAGTCATTTCTGACCAAAAGTGTCCAGTCAAAATAAATGACATAGACTCACATCATTGAACTGTTCGTATATTACGATTCAAAAAAATCATTTCAGATTAGTTAAAGTACTAAAATTCATTTATAGGATTTCATGATACCGCACCGTTGCAACAGTGCGTTGAGGATTCCGTCTTTTTCATCTCTGCACCATGGCTTTAATGGCGTGTGATGATTTTATAAATACATTTTGATATTTTCAAATCAATTTGTCTTGCCGAAACAATTAGCATAGACTCTTCTTTAAACGTTTCAAAATACTAAAAATTATTTTGACTTTGTCATATTACATCATACCATAGTGGGCTTAAAAATACATCCAACACTAGGTTACTCTGCATTGATGACTCCATCGGTTATCATCTCTGCACTAAATGCATTAATGATTTCAAAAATACATTTGTCTTTTCAAAAGCACAAAAATGCGAATTTGGCACGATTTTTAAGAATTTCAAAGTCTAGCATAGCTAGAAGATTTGGAATATCCTAAAACCTCAAAACACCTCAAATTTTTCCTCCACATTCTTTTCCAGCTTAATAACTATATCTATTATAGCCTTAACCTGACTACTTAACTCTATCCATACCTACTGTTCATCAAACTTACCACGTATTTGGGCTCAGCAACTTACCACAATCATATGGTTTGAGGAACTTATCCTAGTCAGGCCAAAGTCGCCCATTCGCTGAGGGGCTCCACCACATGACTATGAGTCACGAACTTACTATGCGTGTCAGTTCTCAGAACACGAACTTATCTTAACATCCTCTACCTATCCGTTATACACATGAGAAAAGAATCACCTTCTCAACATACATATAGTGAATAGCGCGACACCAGGTTTCAGTTGATTATCATTATAGGAAGCCAAGTGGTCGTCAAACCAAACACAATCTCCTGCCCATACAAGAAATTGGTCAACTCAGCCACTAATCAATATAGGAAGTTAAGCGGTCGTTAAACCAAAAACAAATCCCCTGCCCATACAAAGGACTGTTCAACTCAACCACTGTATCAATATAGAAAGCTAAGCGGTTCTAAAACCAAGCACCAATTCCCCACCCATACAAGGAATTGTACAACTCAGCCACTAATATGTGTCCTCAATTAAAACCTACAAACCTCTAACTTCTCTTAACTTGATATGAATGTTGTCAATTCATACCTTATCACACTCAACACTTCAAGAGTCCACTTGTTACTATTTCAGTATCTTCATTGTTATAGCACCATGCTATCAATACAACCTCTTAATCATTTAACAGACCATTTGTCATTCCATGATTTTACTATGATCATCGTGATCTTATAACACAATTGATTTCACTGTACTATTTCTCCTTTATTCTAGGATCGTTTAATTCTATCATCTTATCATTCATCTCTGATCATTTTACTGTACGATCCTTCTCTTTTTAAATTCTTGAATCAAGTGTTCCCTGATTCTTATTCCATTTATTTGGATTACACTCATTGAAGATCCTTCTTTGAATCTTTTCATATATCTATGTATCTATATAGATTTATTTCCTCATTTATGAACTGTATATGTTCATTTCTAAACTCTATCTAAGTTTATCCTTTCACTGTCTTCATTATCTTTCCATGATTATAGCCTAAGGTACTGCTACCTAAGAACTATAACCTATCAGCTCTGATACCAACCTGTAACGCCCCCAATTCCGGGTTCCTTAAACCCTAGACTTGGTACGTCACGATACATCATCTTCATACATGTTCTATAACTAATGCGGAATATATAAACATAAATTGTTTATTCTACAACATTTCCCAAGGTTTCTAACCTTAACTTACATATATACCTTTAGATTCATAAAAAGGTTTACAAAATTACTTACATCATATAACAATTTAGTTATAATGAATAACACTATAATCTTGTCTTTTGCGTCTGTCTCCGTCTCTCCTCGGACATTCGTATTATTCTGAAATTTGTTATCATGATATAGCAAGAGTGAGCAACGACTTTGCTCAGCAAGTTTAAATACAATAACGATATATCATGATTGAAAGAAAGAACAAGCTTTCGGATTTTCAGCAATATAATAATTGTGAAAGAGTACGAATCATAATTTCAATAATTGAATGACTGAATCAAGTAATGTTGAGTGTCAATAATGACCATGAACAATTTTAACTGAATCTTATGGTAATGAAGGTGATCAGCCTTTCATACCTGATGAACACATGCAACAAGCACTATGTGCGAATCAACAATTTAAAGATGTGGAATAATTATACAGAATTAAACCATAGCATGCTTGAAACGTAATAACTTGAATTTGAGTTAGGGACTTGAACAATAAAATAATATATCCTGCTCGAATATAAATTGAGTAGGGTTTAGGAAACTTGCCTGTCTGCTCAGCTACAATTAATGTCTAGCTTTAACTAACTGGCTTTGAAAGACCTAACATTAGTAAAGTTGGTCTAATAATTAGTACAGCGTATTTGTACAACTATACGCTCATTAAGAAACTTATCTACCACACATAAGTACTAACACATAATTTACATCAGTCAAAACAATATTATTAACCTTATAGACCCTCAATCAAATTAGGTTAATGATAGGACTAAATTATACGATATTTTTATGCCCTAATACTTAGTTTTTATATTTATTGTGTGCTTAAATGTTTAATTATTTAGTATATTTTGGTTTTAATAGGTTTTATAGGATTTTAGTTAATTTATGTTAATTTATGTAATTTTATAGTATTTTTATATTTCTTTTTATTTATGTGTTTTTATTTATTTTAAGTATTTTAGGTGTTTTATTTATTATTATGTGTTTTTAGGATTTTTAGTATTTTTATATTATTTTTATTTATTTTTATATTTTATTTTGTAGGAAAAATAAAGTTTGGGGGCAAATCTGTAAATCTGGCAAAAGTTTGATGGCAAAACTGTAATAAACCAACACTGATGGCATTATCGTAAATAAGAAGAAAAGACGCGGAGGGGCATAATGGTAATTAACCGGAAAACCGAACGACCGCGCAATGCGCGCACAGTGAAACGCACACGGAGGAATCGACGTCGTTTGGTTGAAGGTTACGGAAAAAAAATAAAAGCTTCCGCGCAATGCGCGGAAGGAGAGCTGACGTCAGCGGAGCGGGGAGCCGCGTTGACTTGGTCAACGGCGCGTGTTAGGGGCTGTTTGGCTACGCGATTTTGCAGATTTTCGGGATTATTTTGGATTTTTGCTACTTTTTGATTCCAAATTGGATTTTAATTCCAACTAGGGTTAGGATAATAATTATTTTTCTTTTTCTTTTATTTTTAATTGTAAATCCTATTAGGTTTTGGACAAGTTAGAGGCCTATAAATAGAGGGCCAAGCTCTCTCATTATTCATTGTAAGCTTTTAGGAGTTCTTTCTTCTACATTCTTGGAGAGAGCTTTTCAACTCTTGAAGATTATTTTGAAGAATGTCAGGCTAAGTTTTTATTTTCAGTTCTAAAGGGATGTTGAACCTTATTTTTAATTAATGTTTTAATTGAGTTTTATTATTTATTCCTGCATGCATGAGATTTATTCTTGATGATCTGTTTTAATTGCTTTATGATATTTATTTGATTAATTTGATTTGGCCAGTTGAATTAATTAAGTTTTGTCATATGCTAGATTAAGATTTGATATTAAGCAAACGATATTTTATCTGATCATAAGTAGCAATTAATAATATTTGATTGTGGACAAACTTTTGAATATTATTATGATTATCAAGATGGCAAGTTAAATGGTCCGCGATGTTGAGATTGTTGCTTGGAATAATCTAATTCTCTTATTTTTAATGCAACTGTTATATTAAATCTAGACTGATAGTTCTAGGTTGTATGATAGTTAGGGTCTTTTGTGAGCGATTGCTGCATTAGATTTATAATTTAAGGAGGATTTCGGGTAGCTTGGCGATTGTCGGTTATCTAGGATTATTAATTTCAATTGAAGGAAAAGATAATAATAACTTGATTAATTTGTTGATTAAAAGAAGGGGATACTGAACTAAGGAACTGAAGTTTGTTTTTAATTGATTTTTCTCATCTTTATTATTTATTATTTAGTTTTATTTTAATTAATTAATTAATAATTCAAAACCCCCCCATTTAATTAGATATTCTTGAAAACATTAGATTTATTAAAACAATTCACTCTCTGTGGGTTCGACTCTTACTTTCACTACTACATTAATATCTTTCAAAGTAAGATTTTATTTTTGGTTGCTTGCGACAGCTTCCCAGTTAATAATTTAATAAATTAGAAAATGTTTTTCATAAGTGTTGGACACTTATTAAACTATTAAACAATTTATTATAATTGTTTAAACAAAAGAGTTAAAAGACATTTTCTTTATTTCATTAAATCTAATTTCATTTAATTACTATTTATCATTAATTAAATAGTAAGTAATTAACTACCTTTAGTTATTATTTAATAATAAATAATAACCTACTAGATTTATTTATTATTTAAAATTAATCAAATAATAAATAATTATATTATATTAAAAATAATCAAATATCTTTAGTTATTATTTAATAATAAATAATAACTAATTAACTAGATTCATTTATTATTTAAAGTTAATTAAATAATAAATAATAAAATTATATAGTAAATACTCAAATATCATTAGTTATTATTTAATAATAAATAATAACTAACTAAATTTATTTATTATTTAAAGTTAATCAAATAATAAATAATTAAATAATCAATCTTAGTTGTCTTTAATTATTATTTAATAGTAATTAAATAATAATTAATTAATTTATCATCCTTGTTTATTATTTAATATTAATTAAATAATAATTAGTTTAATCATAAATTCAGAAGATATAATATTAACTAGATTAATATTTACAACATTTAAATATTAATCCTAAATACTTATTATATTTAAAAAATATATAATATTAAACTAACTAGATTAATATTTACAATATTTAAATATTAATCCTAAATACTTATTATATTTAAAAAAATATAATATTAAACTAACTAGATTAATATTTATAATATTTAAATATTAATCCTAAATACTTATTATATTTGGGAAAATATAATATTCAATACTTAAATATCATTTTTGTATTATTAATATTTTTGTTATAATTTTTAATTAATTTTTAAACATTTAAATTAATTAAAATTATCCAGAATGGCAAAATCGTAAATAAACTGAAAAACCGGACCGATGGCAATTTCGTAATTAAACAAAAAACTGAACGGAGGGGCAGTATCGTAATTTTACGCAAAAATCTGATGACGCGCATTGCGCGCGCCGACAAAACTTGGCCCCAAAACGGTGCCGTTTTAATGGCACCGTAACTGTCTTCCGCGCATAACGCGCGGATGAAATTTTTTCTTGGACAAAACGACGCCGTTTTATTCTCCGCGTCCGACAGTGAACAGGGTCGCGCGCATTGCGCGGCACCCCCTTTTTCTTTCCCCTTAGCAGATTGTGAATAGTAATTTTAATACACCACTTTAATAAAAATTATACATTCAAGTAAGCTTTAAAAATTCAAAAAAATTACCAATCACTTAATATCAATTTATAACATGAAAATATAATTTTTCATGATTTAATATAAAAAAAATTTATAAAAATTTTTACATCACATAAACTACCACAAATCATAACTTTTTGTGTATAACTCCATTTTGAGTGATTCAAACTTTGTTTTTCTCATGATTTAATGTTCTATAATATTATAATATTAAATCTAAATTTTATAAAAATTAATTTCTTGTCATTACTTTGAGAATTGATTTAACACCACCAATCACATGTTTTTAGTATATAAATTATACCAAAACACAAACCAAGTATATTAAACTCAAGTATGGCATAAATATTATTACAACACATTATTAACTATATTAATATGTTTATACTCACATGTTAGTTTATTTAATTAAAAACAAACAAACTACATTTAAAATAACCATTACCTCATTTTAATGGCTATCTTCATTTTTCTTCCAAAATAGGTTGTGAAGGAGGATGGCATGAACCAAGAATTTCTTCTCCTTCCTTCTCCATGCTCTCTCTCAAAATAATTACTCTCCCAAGCTATTTCTCTCAAACTCTCTCTTTTGGAAGTTGGAAAAATAAATGAAATGTAATGTCTACCATTTCAAGTATACATGTAAAATTCTTAGATATAAAAATTATATCTATAATTCATGATGTTCCTAGCTTGGATACTTGCACAAGAAATGGCTAAAGTACCTAAGTTGGTGAAAAGAAGCATGACTAGTTGTACAATATTTGTCCAAGCAAGTAAGCTATTAAACAATTAAAAGAAAAACAAAACAAAAACAATTTTGCTCTCCTACGTACTATGCACGGCTGATGGACTTTTTGTCCCATAATGATTGTCACTTGCATTTTACTTTTTAATTAATTAATAGTTTAATTAAGTATTTTTCAAGTGGGTCAATCATTGGGCTTTAATTTAAAATACCAATTGGGCTTCTATTAAATTGTTTGGACTACTAAATTGTCAAATTTTATTATTCTCCACTTGGGCTACTAATTGACCCATGTTGGGCTAATTTAATAATTTACCCATTAATTATTCAATCCATGATTAAATAAATAATTAGATTGAATAAATAATTAAATATTCTAACTCATAAGTATTAAATTACTAAATGGACTAATAATATTATTAATAATATTTTACATTATTTACATTAATTAATTATCATATTAATTAATTTATAAAATTTAATTCACTCATTATATTCAATTTAATTGAATATTTAATTAATGACAACTTGCCAATTATTTTGATATTAAAACTTTAGAGTGTGTTCGCTAATAATAATATATATAATCTATATATATTATTTATACACATTACCTTACCTCGAAAACAATTTCACAATAAATTATGAAATTAAAATAAATACAATATATAATTTAATATATATTATTTAGGCCATAAATTAAATTATTTAATATATTTACATTAAATAATTCATTTCTCATCAATTATGAAAATAATTCCATTTACCCGAAAATACATTGAAATAATAATATATTTACTCAATTTCTTATTTAAATAATTTATTTAATTATTTAATTAATATTACACAAATAATTGTATAATTAAATTTCTCACTCTCATAAATCATTTACAATGATTTATTTAATTATAGAATATATTCATTTAATATATTCAATTACAATTTAAAATTTCTCAATTAATTTAAACCCTTTATATATATGTACATATATAAGAAATTAAATATTGTACAATATATATAACTACTAATCTCCTTTAATTAATTCAACTACTTTATATAATTATAATTATATAATTTACATAATTATTCCTCACAAATAATTTATCAACAATTTGCATAATTGTTGATTAATGAATAAATTAATTCCACAATAAACCTTTTAATTCAATTCGGATTAATTTAATATTAATCTATCTATTTATCACAATTTAATTAACCATTAAATTATGTTACTAAATGTGCACGCATATATATATATATTCATATAAATACATATTTAATTTACACGCAACCACGTCGCTTAATTACATAACTCCACTAATTAATTCTCTTAATTTAATTAGACTTGTTGTTAGTCAAGTTTATTGAATTATCACTTTACTTGCTAACTTATCAAAAATTTTGATATCACCATATCTAAGTTAGTCCGTCAAATTTAATTTGGACCTCTATTTATCTATCACTACTAGGTTATCAAACTCTAACCTTTATTAAATATTAAATATTTTATTTCTAATTCATTTAAATATCCGGGATATTACAGTTACTGTGATAATTATTAATTTAATACAGTGTAATAGAAATTATTGACCCAATAATACAAAATACAGTGTAATGACAATTATTGGTTCAATAATGCAAAAATACAGTGTAACAACAATTATGGATGAATACTGTACAATAACCACTTTATCAGTTGAATAGTATGAGACGTTGTGCAATACCTTGTACTACTATGTAATACCGTGTGTTACAGTAAAATACAATAAAATACCGTATATTACTATTCTTTTATCACCTGGTATTTTAACAGTTAAAAGTGATAGTATTGTTAACTATTTTTATTTAAAAAGGTTACTCACGTCGTTTTCTATATCCGATAATATTTTGTTGTGTGATCCACCATTAATGTATTTATAAGAAATTAAGAATGAATACTGAAAATTTAAATTTTAGAGATGTATTAATTAATACTAACGCATTACAATATAAAAATTAATAGTAATGTATTGAATAAATAATCAATAATTTGCAATTTTAATATATTTAATATTAACAGTAATGTAGTAAATTTAATTAAAATCTTTGACTTTGTATTGAATAAATAATTAACATATCTGATATTAATAGGAATGACTCTGTATTTAATAATCTAATGTATTGCCTGCTTAGCAATTTAGGCCTTAGCATGTTACCGTTGGAAGTTGGGGCTGAGGTCCTGCTAGAGGCTAGTCGACTGCTTGGGCTAGGTGATAGTTGGTTTTCTTAAGCCTGCCATCGATTATTTCGTTGGGCTACTATGTTTGGTGTTGAGTTTATACATTTTTAAAACAAAGACTTGAAAAAATTAATTTACTTATTCAAACTTATCCATAACATTATACATTGAGGACTGCAATGTATCTCGAAAGCTTTCATTATAGTCGTATATGGCTATTAAATAGACTTCCACGTTTATTGCATAGACTTCTACTACGTTAGTCAGTCGTAATTCACTTCGTCATATATTTATTATATTATTTCTCTTATACATTAGATATAAATTCTAAAATATAAATATTGATGACATGATAATACTCAATTTGTTAATTTACTAAGAGAATATTAGAAATTTCATGTCATTTTTATGGTCTATAATTATAAATGTATCTCTAATTTTAAAACGGATAAAAATAAAAAAAATTTATCTCTAATTTTGAAGCGGACGGTGTATCAAAAATTTTAGATCGGTGGGAGTATCAAAATTTAATATGATATCATATTCAACAAAGAGACAATACAAATACATAAACAAAATGGACAGAATTCCCCAAAAGAAGAAGAAGGTGGATATGACATAAACCAAGAACCATAAAATCTTAACTTGGCTGCAGGCCCATATTTGAATTGGAGTCTGGAGAGCTTCCGATAAATCTCCCTTTCTTTAATTATTTACATCTGAACCTGCTCTCCCTTTCTTTAATTATTTACATCTGAACCTGCTAAAGCCTTCAAAACATTCAAGAAATCATGCTTGTACCCGACAATATGATCCATATGAATATGTTGACTTGGAATAATCTTGGTATAAATATAGAAGCTCACACAAGCTATAGCAGGCCCAGCCCAGAAGACCCAGTGACCATTCCAAAGGTGGCCTCCTCTAACAAGGGCCGGGCCGAAACATCTCGCCGGGTTTATGCCAGCTCCGGCATAGCCCTTTTTAGCGGTCACTGTGGTCGAGATGAACACAAGAAGAGCTAGCACAACTCCGATGATGGTGAAGACTAGAACGTTGCCCAACTCCTTTCTTTGACGGTGATCATAGGCCATCCAAATTGAAGCAAAAAGAAATATGAAGCTACATATAACCTCGAGCCAAAAGGCCTGTTCCGTTGCGAGGCCTATAGTAATGGGCCCATTTGGGCCTGGTGCGATAACTGTGAGAGTGCAGCCTCCAAGAGAGAAATTATTTTCAATGTTGCTGTTTACCACAGCTTTCAATGCTAGTGCACCTAGTACAGCACCAACACATTGTGCCAAAATGTATATGGCAGCGCGTGACATGGAGATAAGGCCGACAAGTGTCGCTGAGAAGGAAATGATGGGGTTCATATGGCCACCGGAGACTGGATGGACGGCGAGAAGTAGAATTGTGATGGTTATGCCGATGAGAATTGATAACAATAGGTTTGGTGTTTTTGTTTCAGTTTCGATAGAAGAGATTACTATGGTGTCAATTGCGAAGACAAGAATTGCTGTTCCAAGAAGCTCGCCAATCGATGCTCGCCAAACCTAACAGAGAAATCAAGTTAGCCTCTCACACTCATGTGAGAGATAACTTATAAAAATATCAAATTTTACTTGTGAAAATATCAATTCCCTATATTTACTGTCTTTAAAAAATAATTCGTTTTCAATAATAGTAGTTAGGAGTAATAAAAAGATCTTTTTTAGGAAGGGAGACTAGAGTATATAAATAAATTATTGGAATGAATATAAGCTAAATTGCATGTAAAATAGTACTAACATTTAAGGAAAAAAGATCATGCAAACCCAGCCTCTCTCCCAAAGTAAAGGACGTTTGCTTCTTTCCTCCATTCACTTTCCTCTCCTCTGACCTGCAAAACATGAAAACCCCAGAAAGTAAGTGGACATGATTTGCCCTCAAAGACTCAAACTTTCTAACTGCATAAAGAGGTGGAGATTAGAGGGCAAAAGTGTAAGAATATTATAAAGAAACTTGCATTGGTGTACAGGTGAGAGGTTGAATTCTGGTTCCACTAGAGAGACTTTCTTCATCCTCAAAAACCTGCCTAACATTTCCAGCCATCTCTGAGTTACTAGAAACTGAAATAGTAGCAACTTTCCTGCAATAGCTGCCTGCAAGTGTCACTCACTTCGCTGTTCTATTTATAGCCAAAACTTTTTATTTTTAAAAAAAATTAGGATGAAAAACATCAAATTTTATATTGCTAAAGGTTCGTGGATGCAAATATTTGATAATAAATTAATAATTAAAAGTGCAAGTATGGATCGTCAGTTGCTTATTAAATTCTGACACATGAAGTGGTCCATTTTTATATCAACTCTACTTCTTAAATTTTCAACCGCTAATCTTCAGTTCATTTATTTCTCATTTTGATATCCGTGGATCTTTTTAGCTGATGAGGTCCTGTTTGCAAACTTTAAGTTAAATTGATTGTGGTAAACCCAATCTAGTACTTGGTATATATTAGCACTTGTTTGCATGGTTCTTTGTAAATTATAACAAGATAACAAAAACAATAGCAAATAGAAAATATATATCAAAAAAAACAAGAAACACAAAATTTATGTGATGCATCCGAACGTTAAACTAGTCCACTGTCGATAACCGATCAATTTCACCATCTTTTAAAAAATCTGCATATCTTACAATTACAGAATTCATTCTTTATATAATATAATATAAATAACTCTAATTCACCCTGATCCCGTTAAATTATCCGTAACGATAATTTCACTTTGGACCTACAAGTCCTCCGATTTAGGAACAAGCCTTGCAATTACCTTTTGGATAGCTAAAGTTCATATCAGACTTCCCTAATAACAACGGTATCATCACTTTCCTAGATACATTTCTTGGATTATGATTTTTGTGAACTAAAACAGACTAGTTTGGTTCAAAAATTAGCTTAATAAATCAATTAATTAATCATGACGATCGTATTAACGGGAACAAAATTAGGTTCAGATCTAGCTCTTATTTGGTTCAACAAATTAGTTGCTAAATTCATTTATCTTTTAATTTTAATAGCCCCTTTTAGTAGGTAAGCTTACTAAAAGTAGACATAAATAAATGCCGTTGGCGGATTAACTATTTTTTCATGCTCATAAATAAACAAATTAATAATTACAAAAATGAAATAATTAGTGCTAACAAATAGTAGCTGCTACGTCATAGAATTAGAAATCGAATGACCACTTTTCAAGGGAACATCAAACACCTGATCTCAATATACTTCAATTAGGCCGACTTTATTAGATTCATATTTTGACTTTTCGGAGTTAGTTTTTTATATTTCTAAATATAAATTAAAATAAATTTAATTAATACATTCGGCCAGTATTAAATTATCTAGTAGAATATGTCTAATTATAAATTACTACTGTATTATTTTTTTAATTGAAGTCAACTCTTCTTATTTATCTCAACCCTTCGACTTTAACTAGCCTGATAAGTAGAGTAAGGAACTTCAACTAATATGCTGGTGGGTTGGTAGTTGATCAGTGTCAAAGAACTGCATATTTATTGGAGAAACACCTTGCCGGATATCAATATGAATGATATACCAATATTGCGGTCAGATTAATGGCATCCTCACAAGTCAACACCATTCCTTTTAATGTGATGTTTCTCTATTATCATTAAATAATAAATTCACCGGAACGTACTCGTTCCGTTATATAGAAGAGTCACGTATTTTGAAAATTTTATATTGAATTATAATCGTAAAAAATATTAATATATTAAATTTGATAAAATTATAAAGATAATCTGTCATATTATTTTATTTTAAAAATATTACCACTCATATTTCTCCATATAATTGATGTCAACAAAAAAAATCAACACATATATATTTATTCTTATACAAAAGAGTATAACCACTGCCTCCCAAATAATCATAAAAAAAAAAATTAAAAAAAAATCTCATTTGATTTTTTTCCTATTTATATATCAAACGAAATCCATTCATTTCACTAATAATTATAATAATAATAAATATCATTTTTTATGCTGACTCAATTTTTTATTTTACTTTAATTTTTTAGAGTTTAATAAATAAAATGATAAAAATAATCTTATTTATTTACGCACTTAGCTACAAAAAAGTAATATATAAAATCACATAACAGAGTTTTGTTACATATAATAATATATTTATGTTAATAATAAATATCCACATATATTGATATTTTGAAAGTCCTCAAGGGTCAGCCCGGTCCTAGCCATACTTTCTTGGAGGCTGGACTGTGTCATCTCTATCTTAATAAACTTAAACTATAAAACTCCATTTTGCTGGCCAAGGCCAATTGTAATGGATATTGATCCTCCCAACTTTCTTGTTATACTACTTAATAAGAATTTCTAAGTAAATCCTTTTTTTGCAAAATTAGAGACACATTTTTTAGTCATTTTAAAATTAAAAATATATTTTTGGAATAAAATATAATTTAGTACCTATGATTTATAATTTTTTTTAAAAATCGTCAATCACCACTAAGGTTGCAAACAAGTCGAATCAATTCAGATTTTAAGTTACTCGGATTCAATTCGTAAGGTTAAATTCTTACTCGGAGGCGAACTATATTTAAAAAACTTCACTCAAATTCAACTCGACTCGAATTTTTATTACTCGAATTCGATTCGAATTATATTCAAATTATTTTTGAACTTCAAATTCAAACTCGAATTCGAGTCTCCATATAGTAACTAGCTTTATAATACATATCATTATTAATTTAACTTATTATTTTACTTAAAAATGAGAAAATATAATTATAATTACACTTTAGAAATATAAAATTATAATTAAAATTATAAATAACATAAAAAAATAATAACTAATTATTCAAATTTTATTTAATTGTGTATATATTATAAGAGAATGTATCGAGTATTTATTCGAATATATATTAATCAAGTATGTATCGAATCATGATTAAAAATTTAAATAGTTTGAATTATAAACAAGTCGAGTATTACCTTACTAAGATTCTATTCGAATTTTTATTTGAACTATTTTTTGTACTCAGATTTGAATTATATTATTAACGAATTTGAGTCTTACTTATATTTTTTCGAGTCGAGTCCGTACCATTTGATTCGATTTGTAGCCTAATCACCACATGTAAAAAAAATACACTCTCACTTCTGCCTTGACATTATTAACAACATATGTTAATTGACACATTTTTACCTTTCTTAATGTTTTAAGTCTATTAAAATAAAATGGGTATTTCGTAGAAGGGAGAAGTAGTGAACCTAGCAGTGTTATATTACTTTTTTATCACTGAACTCGACTCTAATTTATAAATACATCATTAAATTAATTTTTTTACAATTGCATCACTGTACTAATTTTTTTTTACAAAATTTGAAGTTTCTGTCAAATACTGTTAACCATTTAATAGAAAAATGGCGTTGCAATATTAATTTATAAATGCATCATTGCATTAGAGGTCGATTTACAGTTAAATCACTGAAAGAGAAAATAATAATAATAATAATAATAATAATATTAATATTACCCTCTCCATTACACAATAAAAGAAGAAAAAAATGGAGTATTAGTTTTGCTTTTTAAATTTTAATTTGAAATATTTTAAAAATAAATTTTGATTTAATAATAATACTACCCTATTTGTTATACAAAAAATTTGTTATTATTACTATTAAATCAAAATTTACTTTTAAAATACCTCAAATTAATTTTTAAAAATCAAAACTAATATTATTTTTTTTGTGTAACGAAAAGGGTGTTATTATTATTAAATCAAAATTTATTTTTTAAAATATCTCAAATTAATTTTAAAAAAACAAAACTAATACTCCATTCCCCCCCCCCCCCCCCTCTTTTTTTGTGTAATGGAAAATGTATTATTATTATTATTATTATTATTTTCTCTTTCAGTGATTTAACTGTAGATCGACCTTTAATTCAATGATACATTTATAAATTAATACCGTGACATTATTTTTCTATTAAATGATTAACAATCTTTGACCAAAAATTTTATATTTTATATAAAAAAAAATTAGTATAGTGATATGATTATAAATTAACAAAAAAAAAAAAAAAGATATGATTATAAAAAATAATAATTTAATAATACATTTATAGATTATGTTAGAATACAGTAATAAAAAAGTGATTTACTCCAAACCTAGCATCAAACCCCTAAACCAACTCAGATGAACACAGCCAAATTAGTCCTAAATCTGAGCCAACAAAGAACACCAAAGATTCCTCAAACAAACATAAGCACATGCTGATTCATTTTCAAATCCCATCCAAAATTAGAGAAAAAAAAAAAAAAAGGAGAAGAAGGTTCCCGCCACCATCCATGAATCTGCTCTCTTCAAAATCTCGAAATCCCAAAATCCTCTTCAACTCAACCTCGAGGTAAATTAAGGCTGATTTTTGCCATCTTCTTTACTAATCGCATCGCATTTGATACACACCGTCTCCAAATTCGAATTGAAAGAGGAACTAGGGTTCATTGAAGGTGTCGCATTTGATACATCACCGTCTTCAAATTTGAATCAGAAGAGGAACTAGGTTCGTTGAGGGAAACAACGACTTGAGGCGGAGTCTACGGGCATGTTCGGCGCCAACTTATAAGTTGGTCAACCCAACTTATAAGTTGATTTTGCTAAAAAAATGTTCGTTTGAAACTTATAAGTCAACTTATAAATTGACTTATAAGTCAGAAAAAATAAGTACGTAAAACTTATTTTTTTTTTTTGACTTATAAGTCATTTTTTAAGTTTTGGTCAAACCCATTGAAATGTTCATTTTGTCCTATTTTATTTTAACATGTTATTTCCTTTGAGGTTATTTTAGTAATTTTAATATTTTATTTTAACTTATAAATCCTTATTAGCCAAACACATCCACAACTATTATTTATAATTCTCGACTTATAATTAAAAATAATACCGAACACTTTTACTTATAAATCTACTAAAATTTTAACTTATAAATTGACTAAAATTTTAACTTTAAGTCAAAAAAAAAAAAAGTCATTTCCGAACGGGCACGTAATTTTGATGGGTTTTGATTTTTCAATGGGAAATGGAGTTTGGTGATGATTCTGGACTGCAGTTTACAAGTGTCGGTTCCATTCAATGTTTTTTATGTTCCTGAACTGTCAAGCTCACAGATGGGAGTTGTGAATTGCCTCTCTCAAAGCCAGACCAAATTTTGAAGCTTTAATCTTCCTCTATATCCTTTCATTTATACAACTTTAATTTCTCTGTTGTAGCCGCTCCAAGAGACCTGAAAATTGCTGCTTGATTTTCACTTTTGGTCAAAATTAAAGGTCAGTGTTGTTAATTTGAATTTTAATCAAAATTAAAGGTCAGGTTTGTGTTTGAGAAGGGTATGCATATTATGAAAAAGAAAGGAACATGAGTTGAGAGAGTCTCTTGAAATTAATTTACAAAGATCAAGGTTTTCTGTACAAGTGGGTTTGTTTCTATTCAAGGTTTTCTCACTCATTTATGCTCTGTTTGTGGTTTTAATTTAATTTTGAAGTGGGCATGCTTATGTGTTATTTTGATGAATGGCACTCTTTATTAAATTTGATGCACAATCAAGGGTATTTTTGTACTTTTCAAGTAATTTAAGTTGTTTAATACTCCATTCACTTGTGAGACTCACTCTCCGTCAAGTTAGGTCGATAATTGCATATGTATAAAGATAAAAAAAAAAAAAAAAGAAGAGTTTTAGTAAATATTGTGAAAATTTTATAGAAAATTATAATTATAAAAGATATTAATAAAAAAAATTAAAAATATAATAAGAGTGATCTTTAAAATATAAAATCAACAAAATAGAATCGTGTTATATATAATAAATTTTTTATATAAATAATAAATATCGAGATATATGTAAAATATTTGAAATAATAAAAAATTAATAAATAACTTACACATTATTATTATTATACCATAATTTAATTTTGTCATCTTATTTGTTGTTGACATATATATTTTTTTCTCACAAAATATATCATTTTAAAGCAAAAATAAAAAAATCCTCCCAATTTTGCTCCAACATCCATAGTTTTATCCTTAATTAAATCAGTCAAATTGATCCATAAACCTCCCAAAATGCCGGTGACTACCCAAAACGTCGTGATTGTACCCTATTCGCAACATCTCTTCCCTTCGTTTTCTCTCTCCAAATTTTCATTATAACGTGGTTGAAAAGTGGAGTGCAGAAAAGTAGTACTCCTTATTCCATTTCTCCTCTGCTACTTCTGGTTACCTGAAACTAAAGGTCGCTGCTATGGCTCTGCCGCATGATGGCAACTCAAAAGCCGTAGCCGGGGAGGAGTCTGTTCGTCCGATTTCCACCGTCGTCGTCATCATCGGTACTAGTTTTATAATTTCATTTCTGTCTATTAATTTATATGCATATTAGAGTATTTTAGTTGATTAGATTGAGTTTTTGAATGAAAAATTGGTTGCCAGCTATGCAGACTGAAGCTCTTCCATTAATAAACAAATTCCAGCTTTCTGAGGCTGTAGATTGTGTGTGAGTTAGCCTTTTTAATTCGCTTTCAGTTGATTAACCATTTGTCTCTATTGGATTATCGAAATAACCTAGTCTATTTGGTAGCTGTTGAATTGATTTTATAATGGTTGGAAATATTTTTTTTGCTGATATTTGATGCTAATCCTAACATTGCCTTTCGATGCATTTGATTGTAGTATTATTTTTGTTAAATGTTGTCTATTTTTTTTATATTAGCATAATAATTCACTTTGACATGCTCTGAATAAATGGAATTTTGTTTCATTATTTTTTGGGTTCAATTTTGTTACTTTGACTGTAATACGAATGAGTGGAACTTTGTTTTCAAATGGATACTCAACGGTTATTGAGTTTTACCTTTTAGTTGAGTTAAATATATGTAACCATAATCGATTTTATTCTTAATATGCTTGTTTACATCTGATAAAAGTTTCTGAAATGTTCCCATCCTAACCTATTTAATACTTTGTCTGCTATGTTACATATTACAAAAAGTTCATGAAATGTTCCCTTCTCACCAAAGAAAAACCCTAAGAAAGTGCGTCTGTGAGTTAGTTTTTCAAGGCATATATTGGGACAGCTAAATTTTTTCTAGACAATATAGTTACTAAAATGCCATTCTCCTAAACAAATCTAACCAACTTCAACTTTCAGTTTCAAGATTCTCTCTTTTTCTTCTTTTTTAATTCATTGTACCGTCTTTTAACAAATCTATACTCTATAATACATCCAGGGGCGGATGTAGAAATTTTATGAAGAGGGGCACTTTTATAATTAAATAAGAAGGGATCCACAAGTTCTTATAAAAAATGAAGTACGTACAATTTTGTGTGAGCAAATACTTTTGAGTTATAATGAACCGAAACAAATATACATACATATATGTATGGAGACGACCCGTTTTTTCTTGAATGCCCAAATTGATCTGATCCATGGATACCTTTCAACAAGGGTGGACACAAAAAATTTATGAAGAGGGGGGCACTTTTATAATTAAATAAAAATAATAAATTACTCCTTGCATGACTCCGTTACTCAAAAAGTATTTCATTTATAATATGTGTAAATATTAATGATGTATTTTTATTTCATATTTACTATTAAATATAATGAGTTGGTAGTTTAATAGTTGTGACATGTAATAAAATTATGATGACAGATTTGAGAATATTAATCATTTTATACTACTATGAATAAAGAGATGACTCTTTTTGCATAACAAAAAAAAAATAACAAATGAGATTTGTTTATTGTGAAAAAGAGGGAATTAATAAAATTCACCAAATATAAATTTAAAAAAATACATTAACATTATTTTCTAGAATCACCAAATCTTTTTTATTTAAGAGGGGCCCTTTACTTTAACACACCCCTATATTAACAAAGAATTACAAAAATCAATAGGGGGCACTTGCCCCCCTTGCCCTAACATGGATCCGTCCTTGAATACATCTCACTTATAAGGTGGAATGTGCGACTTTTATAGTTTGTACAATTGTATGGCTTCTTCACTTTTTTTATTTTTTTTGGGGTCATCTTGCACACTATTAAACTGTGGCTACTATTTATTCTCTTTCATTTGATTGATTTTCTTAATATTAACTTTGCAGGTTCCCAAAAGGGGTGCCTTGGGTCCGATATCATGGGACCTACAAAGGTTTGAATATTAATATCATATGGCCAGGGAAGGATACAGTTTTTGGTGAGTTTTTTGTTTTCATGCTTTTCATTTTTTGAATTTGTTAAGTTGTGGCAAGATATGTTTTTTTTAATGAATTTATACTTCTAACTAATATGAGCTACATTTTTTAGACATTATGTTGATAATGATATTATTATAAAGTCTCGTATCGTCTTTGATTGTATGGACAATTATCTAATTGGGGATAGAGCCTTGCAACCCATGATTAGTTAACATACAATAGTTTCAGAACACAGTAGAAACTAGGAAAGTAGGAATAGCCCAAACTCGTCTTCTCTACTAAATTGTTTACTCTCAATTGTCTATCTAAGTTATGCTACAATTCTTGTTTTGGTTTTAAGTATAGTATCTCCTTATCAGGCACTCAGTCCTTTGCATAATATTAATCCTTTCCCCCCATAAGTTTAAGTAAATTCCCTGAGGTCAGTGGAATTTGATAAGTTTTAACATGTCCGGTTGTCCACTATTTACTCCTAGATTTCCAAATCGCAGACTCCAACATTTTATTTGTCAGGGGTTGACAGTGTAGGCACTGTTTCTGCATCTCTTGTGACGTATGCATCTATTCAAGCATTACAGCCAGACCTTATCATCAATGCTGGCACCGCAGGTGGCTTTAAGGTAATGTGGTTTTGCTTGTTACTGTTTTTATTATTTTATTATATGTTTCTAGAATATAACGAGCTTCTTTATTTTTCTTTTGGTGTTGTCCTCTTCTTTTTCTGTGTTCTTTTGTTTCTTTCTTCTGTCGTATTTCCATTTTTTTCACTTTGGACATCTTATTAGGGTAGCATTTGGGAGAGTTCCCATTGTTTTCTGAAAGGGTTTCTGGACTAAATTCTGAATTGATAAAAGTATTCAGTGATAATATTCTATAGCTAGACTTATAGAGGAAGATAAAGTTGTTAAAAAGGCTTCTTGCAAAACTGTTTCTCAGATTTTAGTAGTTTACTATTCAGGAAGTAACTTTCACTTAAGTGCACTTGAAAAGCAGTTGTGCATATTTTTACTTTAAGGTCTTCTTAGGAAGTTATGGAGAGACCTTCAAGCACAAGGAAGTTGTCCCAGACAAACCTTTGAAGAGTACTATAAAAGCTAGTTCTGATTTTTATCACCAACTACATCTTATATTTTTGTTAAGTGTTGGTTTGACGTCTTCCATTGATGAAAATATAATAAGGTAATTTTATAGAAGAGTCCTTAAGCATGTCTCGTATTCTGTAGAAAGTACTCAATCACTGAAACACATGTGCATATATGTAGAGTAAATGGCTCACTTACTTGATATAGGTTTTCGTATTGATGTTTACAGGCTAAAGGCGCTTGCATTGGTGATGTATTTCTTGCATCAGATGTTGCTTTTCATGATAGGAGGATACCTATTCCTGTAAGTTTTCTTTGGATTTTTGTGCTTGTGTCAAAGTTATTTGAGAAAGTATAGCTGAACCTGTTATGAAATATTTTTCTGTATCCTAATTGATGCGTGACTTAGAAACGGATGGTTAGGAGGATGCTTTGAACCACATTCTGCGTAAAATTTGGGTACTATTTCAGAATTGCTGTTACACTTGAATCTCATATTTGTTTACTAGATTCACTTATCCCTGGTTTTGTAGAGGATATAGTACTTGGTCTTTGGTCCCTGATGTTCACAAACATTGAAGGATATGTGCCGCAATTTTGTTGCTAAAACAATTAGTTCTGTTGCATTACTTTACTAGTTATTGGATTCTTTACTCGAGCACTTCATAATATTTCAGATTATTTGAGGGTTATTTATTGAATAATTAATGTGTTGACATCTCATGGTTTTTGTTGTAAGAGATGGGGATTGATGAATTAAGGAAGATAATGAATTCATATGTGAGCCAACCTCAATTTGATCCAAGAAAATCCTACTTTCTTAAAATTATTCATCCACCTTGCTCCATGATTATTGATTTATCAGAGAGGTTGCTTTGATTTTCATGCAAATTTTATTCAGCAGTTTGCAATGAATCTGTACCTACAACCCTCTTTACTTCGCAGGTTTTTGACCTTTATGGAGTTGGTATGCGGCAGACTTTCTCCACACCCAATGTAGCAAAGGACCTTAACCTAAAGGTGAGACTCTACACTCATGTACTTGTACAGCAGCAATAGCATTTTAACAGTTTGTATGATTTGATTCTTTTTGTTTCGGATAGCTTCTTATGATTTAATCATACATTGTTATTGATGTAGTTATATATGCTATCAAATCTGCTTTTTTTGGTTGTCTTCCTTATTTCATAGTCACATTAAGGAGTATTGTTGTTAAATGTCTGGTAATATATATATATATATATACACACACACACACATGCATAATGTTCCAAGATTCCATTTTATGCAGTTTGTCACTTTTGAAGCACATACAGTTCTAAAGAAAGTAAGCTGAATGAAGAATGTCACATTTTTTGTCATTATAATTTGAAATTTGATTGTAATGATTGTGACGGTCCATATTGGTCGTAATTTTATTTTATTTTTGACAAGGGAGTATATTAATAAGGCATCAAGAAAGGGGTTGCTGCCCAAGTACACACAAGCTATACAGTACATGGACAACAGACCTACAAACCCTTCAAACAGGGCCCACAGCTCAGATCTTAAAAAAATCCCAAACTAGCAGGCTCAAAAATACAGAACTAATATGAAACTTGGAGTGCTCCTTTTCTTCAATATTGACTGCCATATTGGTAGTATATTGTGAGCAAAGAATGTGAAGTACCGTGATTTTATTATATCATGTCGAAAATTTAAGTGCTAATCACTGTTGCTGTCTCACAACTTTAGCTTATGAAATAGTATCATAGTATCCTACTTCTACTGGGGGGAAACGAAAAAGAGAAAGGGTTATGAGGATGTTATGTTGCTGGTTGGAGTTAAGTTTGACAGCCCACCACTTTTCGTGAGTGACTTGAGTGAGTATGTATAAAAATACAATTTAAACAAGTGTTCAAGTTTGTTGTTCTGCGAATAGAACTTGTTTGATATCCTTGTAACTTGTAACCTATGCACAGTTGACTATATTTTCCTGAAAACATTTGCTGGAAATGATAGTGTCATTCCAATATTAACGTGGGACCCATCATCTCAATCACAGAGAGACTCGTTATCAGTGGCCAGGGTTATAGTTAGGTCAAATGCTGTATCCAACTTCTTTGTTGCCATTTGTGATTCTTGAGGTTAATTACTGACTACAAAAAATATTGATAGTTGTATTAGTATTTAGTACAGCATTGAGGTTCTAGATAAATGCCAGCTTTATACTAAATTATTTCTTTCATGACACTATAAATGTTTCATTATTAGTAATGCATCGCATGTTTCAGGTTGGCAAGTTATCTACTGGTGACTCTTTAGATATGTGCCCCCAGGATGAATCATCCATCATTGCAAATGATGCATCAATTAAAGACATGGAGGTAAAATTTCTATTATCCCACATTTCTTGATTTTCTACACATTTTAAATTTAAGAAAATGACCCATTTGTTGAACCCTTACTACAAATCAAATAAATTCTCTACCCCAACCCAGCAGTCTTTTAACTAAATTTTGTTCATTCATTTTTACATAAAATTTGTTTATGTCCTTCCTATTAGATGCAATAAGAAAGATATAGTTAACAACATAGAGCCATTTTGCAGCATTTATTCGCTCATAATTTTTCAGTTATCAATGTTCATGAAAATCCGTCTACCAAATTAATTTTTAAAAGTTGCGACTATGAACCTCTTCTGAGTTGTGATGTTTGTTGGGAAATTTGTTTTTTCAAACATTGCAGTACCAAACATGCATTATCCCAAAACCACTGTTTTCTCAAACATTGCGGTACAATAGGAAAAACTTGTGATCATTGTGTAGAAGAATCTTGCATTCCTTAATTCATTATGTTACGTTTGGATTGAAAAAATGGATTGAGTAAGTGAATGGATGGAATGGAGAAAGAAATGAAATGGAGAGTAGAATGATTCATTCGATTCTAGGTGGAATATGTCATTTCATATCCTCTCTCAAAGAATAAAATTCATAAATTTGAGAGGGATGAGAATGAATAAATTTGAGAGTTGAGAATGATCGATTCTATTTCAATGGAATAACCAAACGCAATTTTTTTCATTCCATAAGAATGAGTCATTCCATTATCACATTCATTCCTCTAATCCAAACGTGGCATTAGTGTAGTACTATATTCTGCTAGAATTTGATAATAGTGAGAATTACTTGCAATGCACTGCAGACACATTCCAGATTTATTTATTTGCCATTGCTTGTTGAATTTTTGGGATTCAGGGAGCAGCTGTTGCTTACGTGGCAGATCTTCTTAAAGTCCCTGCAGTGTTTATAAAAGCTGTGACTGATATCGTGGATGGTGATAAACCAACTGCAGAGGAATTCCTACAAAATTTAGCCGCAGTGTCTGCTGCACTTGATCAAGCAGTTACTCACGTCATTGATTACATCAATGGGAAGTCCACGGCAGAACTTTAATCCATCTCATCCTGCTCCTGTTCATTTGCAGCCGAGAGAAGAGTTTTTGGACTACATTTCTACCATATACACGATATGAACCGTTTGATCGGATGCCAGTGATTTACATTTAAACGAATGATTATTCTTGTCTTTCTATTCTGAATAGGAATGTTATATTTTTAGTGTGAGCTCGGGATGCTTGACATATAAATTATTACAGGATGTTTGACATATTATCAATTGATACTCGGATCATGCATGTATAAACTCACAACAATCACACTGCAGATACATTAAACAAAAACCCTACACCAAAACTTAACCGAAACCTTAAAAAACTGTTCATGAACTTGATACTCCTCAACTAAACTTCATAAATAACCAACACTCCATCTCTCCCTTTGTAAATGATTATAACATTTCAACTTGTCTACATACAAACCATACAACTCACTATATATACATGAGCATTCCCATGCTTAGCTACACTGCAAGCAAATCAGAGTATTTTTCAGCCTCTCCCATAAACTTCTAAAGGTTGTCTGAACTAAAGAGAGGAGAAAGATGGTGAGTGCACAGATAATGCAAGGATCAAAAGAGGCCAACCCCGGCAAAGCTACGATTCTAGCTCTTGGCAAGGCCTTCCCTCACCAGTTGGTCATGCAAGAATTTCTTGTCGATGGCTATTTCAAGAACACCAACTGTGATGATCTAGAACTCAAGCAGAAGCTTACTCGACTCTGTAAGATCACACACCCTTAACTTAATTTCATCCATTTCTAAACATATTTTCACTTAATCTTTGTTTTCCACTGGCACTTTTTAGGTAAGACAACCACAGTGAAAACACGATATGTGGTGATGTCAGATGAGATCCTGAAAAATTACCCTGAGCTTGCTGTTGAAGGTGTCCCTACGTTGAGGCAACGTTTAGACATCTGCAACAATGCTGTTACTCAAATGGCTATTGAAGCTTCCCAATCTTGCATAAAGAAATGGGGCAGACCTACAACAGACATAACTCACTTGGTCTATGTTTCCTCCAGTGAAGCCCGCCTGCCAGGGGGTGATCTTTATCTAGCACGAGGACTCGGGCTAAAGCCAGAGACTAACCGAGTCATGCTTTACTTTATGGGCTGCTCTGGAGGCGTGTCTGGGCTTCGGGTAGCTAAGGACATTGCTGAGAACAATCCAGGAAGCAGAGTTCTGCTTGCTACTTCCGAAACAACCATTATTGGGTTCAAACCTCCAAGTGTAGATAGGCCTTATGATTTAGTTGGGGTTGCATTGTTTGGAGATGGGGCTGGAGCCATGATAATTGGGACAGACGCGATTCCATGGATTGAAAGGCCTCTTTTTGAGCTGCATACTGCAATCCAGCATTTCTTGCCAGGCACCGAAAAGATCATTGATGGGCGACTCAATGAAGAGGGCATAAGCTTCAAGCTAGCAAGGGAGCTTCCTCAGATAATTGAGGATAATATCGGGGACTTTTGTGATAAGCTGATGAAAATTTCTGGACATGGTGAAAAAGACTACAACAAGATGTTTTGGGCAGTTCATCCAGGCGGGCCTGCTATTTTGAACCGCCTGGAGAAGAAACTGGACTTGAATCCAGAGAAATTGAACGCGAGTAGGCGAGCTTTAGCAGATTATGGAAATGCTAGCAGTAATACCATAGTATATGTGATGGAGTACATGATGGAAGAGAACTTGAAAATGAAGAAGGAAGGACTGGGTGATTCTGAGTGGGGATTGATTTTGGCCTTTGGGCCAGGGGTCACTTTTGAGGGTATACTCGCAAGGAACCTAATTGTCTGAAAATTGTATTTTTGGCTACTTGTGGCTACTTGTTATACTGCATGGAACAAGTAGCTTACTAGTTACTTTCATTATCATGTCAGATTGATATATAGATATGGCTTTGTTGGCCTAAACAGATTTATTTCACATACTTGTCATCAATTCTTTTGGATTGAATTCTCTCAAGTATCAAACTAAACAATTAGCTTAAGTATATGATTTTAAGAACTGGGAATTAAGATTTCCTTAATCTGATGCAGTGACTAGCTTTTATGTCTCCTAATTAATTTCTGCAAAACACTGTGAAAAAGTATGATCTAATGAGATGGTAATTAACTACAGTTCAATCAATGAGTTAAGTTCAGTTAATGAAGAAGATTAGTTATCCAATTTTTTGATAGATAAGTAGAAGAATCATAAAGGACCTGGTAAATCCTTCAGCATTAAGTGCAATCTCCCTGTATAACAAGGTCGTCGATATTGTGGGAGCAAAAACAATGCTACCAAAGCAAATACACATTTAACGAAATTTTTATAATTATTTTCGCGACAACTAAAATATTTACAAACCCCGGCATTAAACATTGATTGATTTACATTCATGGAACACCAAATTAAGCTTTATATACATTAAATTTCAAACAAAAAAGAAATTCATAAAGGATTTGATAAACCTAGAAAACATTAATCAAATCATTAAATGTAGGCCAAGAGAATAAATTAGGCAAGAAATTTACAAAGCTTAAGAGGCATAGTCTAAGTTGTCTAAAGTACCCGAGGGCACACAGTTGGTCTGTAATGCCATAGTCCCAAGTTGAAATATATAGAAAGAATTTATATATATAAAAAATTAAATTACTAACAATAATACCTTTCAGTTATGAACTCATGATCGACCTTTTGGGCGAACTTATGATGGAATAAAACGACCCAAGAAAATACTACTGGTTTAATGGTTTAAACATTGTTTCGATGAATTTAATTCGATTCGGATTGGGATTTGACCCTATATACAATCCACATTTTTTTTTTCTCTTAATGAATATCCCATTTATAATATACAATATTACAATATCAAAGTTAATGATTAATTTCCCATTTATAATGTACAATATCAAAGTTGATGATTAATTAAGAGGGTATATATTACAACGTAAATTAACTAAATTGGGAAATAACACATAATTTGACACACTATATCCTTTATCAATATGTTCAGTCAAAACTACGTAGTTTTAGTTTAACTAATAGGAACAAATCTGTATATTAATTAAAAGAGAAAATCAAGGATATTGAACGCAAAATCAAGGAGCTTGATTGAATGATTCACTTTATACCTCCATTAACTCCTCATAATTTCGGTAATATAATTAATTACTAGCCCAACTTACCGACCTTTTGGTTAAATTTTGATACTTCCTATTTAATTGACGTTTTAAAAGAAAACACATCAATTAAAAAAAAAAGAAATTCAAATAAAGATGAACTAGTATGTTCCTATTGAATGATGTAAACTACTAGTTTTACATGTCATCTTTATAATTTTTATTCTCAATTAAAAAATATAATTAATATTTTATCTAATTGATTAAATTAAATATAAAATCTTAATGTTATTTACCTTTTCTAAATTGGAAAGATGAAATAGAAACAAATAATTATTGAATATCTAGGGATGATATGAAAAAACTGATTTATTATTTTTTTTTTAAATTTACAAATGACAAATAAAAAGAAATAAACTTTTTTCTCTAAAAAGTAACAGAGTGTATATATCATCTAACTACCGAGGCATGGGATTTTGGTGGTTAATCAGTTAATTGAAAGTAAATCTATCGACGTCCTTGATTTTTTCCTGCATGAAATTCTGACCGTTGGATCATATAAGTTGTACTTTTGCAAGAAGCTACTAAATAATTTCTTCCAGAAATATTTTCGCATTTGATTATTTAATAAGCATATTAGTGTTCGCATTGGTCATGTTCCTAGTTTTTTTTCCATATTTTTTAACATTGAAATTTAGTACTCTTTTTCTAAAATACAAGACCAAAAGTTAAAATATTTTTAAATTCAAAACCCTATTAGGATAAAGGTTAACGTGCATGGGGAATAGTCCTTTTTTAATTAACTTGATGACTTAATAAATGTAATGAACAACTACATGTTAATTTCAACTCTCTAGAGCTCATAAAGAAAATTAATCTGGAATAAATGGCTAAATATTAGTGTATGCACACAAATTTGAAACAGAAAGTACTCTTGTGAATTATCTGCAGGAATTGAAGCAGATTATGTATATATAATTTGTGTACCGCTTGGCGCTTGAGAGAAAATTAAGAAAGATTCATGCATGCATGCAGGGTCCTCCATAGCTTCCAGGAATTTATCCCCCCCTAAAAAGCTGAGAGATGAAGGAGAAGAGACAAACCCTAATTTTAGTTTGGTAGGGGGAGACAATATTTTCCATGAAATCTCTCTAGCGGGAAGAAGATTTTCCTCATTAAATGACAAAGGATGCATAGAAAACGAAATCCGTCTAAAATCATCTTCGAAAATATCCTAATCCATTGAATCACTATATTTAGAAAATATCTCTGAAATCTTTCTCAATTTTTATTATATATTAATTGTTTTGTCAACCAAATTTATTTTTTAATTAGACGGAAATATATAACAAAAATTAGTTGACATTGCCTTTAATTTCTTGTAAACATTCTTTCCGTCCTTCTACATATTACCATTTCTAACAAGCGGCCTTCCTTTCATCTAGCCATACAAGTTTATATAAATAAATCAGTCGCCTCCATAGCTTTAGAGCATAACCTCAAGAACTACAAAAGTAAAAAAGTGTTCATGGATACCAATCAAAATATTAGTACTGTTTTAATGTTTCCATGGCTAGCTCATGGTCACATATCACCCTTCCTCGAACTAGCAAAAAGACTCACCAAATGGAACTTCAATATATATTTGTGTTCTACACCGGCAAATCTCGTTTCCATCAAGAAAAAAATTGGAAAAAAGTCTTCAATCCAACTAACAGAACTCCATCTTCCAACTTTACCCGATCTTCCTCCTCATTACCACACCACTAATGGCCTCCCACCCCATCTCATGACCACTCTCAAAAGTGCTTTTGACATGGCAGAGCCCCACTTTTCCAATATCCTCAAAACCCTAAAGCCAGACCTGCTCATATATGATTTTCTCCGGCCGTGGCCAGCCGAGGCCGCTTCAAATCAAAATATTCCGGCTGTCCAGTTTATTGCGACGAGTGCCACAATGACTTCTTACATGGTCCATGCCTTTAAGAATCCAGGTATTGTGTTTCCCTTCTCGAAGATTTATTATCGTGATTATGAGGATGATAATGTAACCCTAATGAGAGACTCTGTTGAAAATCGTTTAGTTATGAAAAGCCTTGAAATGTCTGCTAGAATAGTTTTGATCAAGGGTTTTCAGGAGATTGAAGGAAAATACAGTAATTATCTCTCGATTTTGTCCGGGAAAAAGATTGTGCCTGTTGGTCCTTTGGTTCAGGATCCTAATGACGATGAAGAAGATTCCTGGACTATCCAATGGCTTAATGAAAAGGAAAAGTGTTCCACGGTATTTGTTTCTTTTGGGAGTGAGTATTTTCTCACTAGGGAGGATTTTGTGGAGATAGCTCATGGCTTATTGTTAAGTAATGTTAATTTTATATGGGTGGTAAGGTTTCCTGTTGGAGAGCAAACTAGGGTTGAAGAGGAACTGCCTTTAGGGTTTCTTGAGAAGGTAGGGAATAGAGGGTTGGTCGTGGAAGGATGGGCTCCACAGGCCAAGATTTTGGGACATGCAAGCATTGGTGGCTTTGTTAGTCATTGTGGATGGAATTCTGTCATTGAAAGCATGAATTTTGGTGTCCCAATTATTGCCATGCCCATGCATTTGGACCAGCCTGTTAATGCTAGACTTGTGGAGGAGGTCGGCGCTGGCGTCGAGGTTTTGAGAACTGAAAATGGGACACTTGAAAGAGAGAAGATTGCAGCTGGCATCAAACAGGTGGTGGTGGAGAAACGTGGAGAAGTTGAAAGGGACAAAGCAAGGGAGTTGGGTGATAGCATAAGGGAAAAAGGAGAAGAAGAGATGGATGAGGTGGTGAAGGAGTTGAAGCAACTTTGTCTAAAAAGGAACGGCCATATATAATTAAGGTGCAATATTTAGGTTCTTGTTTTCAGTTATTAGTTTTAACTTTTTATTTTAGGATCATGGAAATAAAGTTAGGGGCAACTCTAGGAGGTACTGCAGCAATATATATATATCTTATGCCTTAATCTAGTACTGTTTTTAGGTTAGTCTACTATTATTGTTTGTCGACATTTCTCTCTTTTTTGGGTCAAATGGTATAGGATGTGGCGGATCGATTGGTGAAATTGCCGCAGCAGTTTTTTGTGAAGAAAGCCAACATCATTTATATAATATGACTAGAGGAGAGGCTCTATCTTGTTTTGTAACATTGGTACATCTTATAACAAATGTGAAGAAACATTTTGCTGATTGGTCAAGTGTTTTAAATTTAGCACTTTGCAGCTTTTGAATTTGATTGTCTGTGTGTGTTTTCATATTATGCTCATAAAGCTCATTTATATTTTGCTCAAGGTTGAAGAAATCATCAATCCAAAAGACTTGGGCTGATGACTGGTACGTACGTATTGACAAAACTGTCAATATACATGACACTTGTATTTTGCTTCAAGACTAAATTATCTAGTGCACAAGAAATTATCATAACTAATTAAATTCGTTATGTTTCTCAATTTTGGAAGAAGCAATTGTATTATTATGATGAGAAATTAATTGGGAATGAACCAAAGAAACGAATTAAGGATCTTCTCTTGTGTATATGATTACTGTTCAGCTTGACTACCTCACGCGAGACAAGTTTTTATTACCTTGGTTACATTACAATAGCAGCTTTGTATATTGAAAATATTTTTCTAGCTCAATAACACACACACACACACACATATATATATAGCTGGTTGGTCTTAAAATTTAGTATCCACAAAAATTAAGTCGTGCAGAAAGTATTATGTCTAAGGTTTTTCAAGGCAAACTATAATATCAGTACATAAAAAGGTCAATAAATCAAAGTGAACTCTCACTTTATTTTGAACACTATTAATTCTTAGTTGTGATTCTTTTCTAACCCACTCTCATAATTGAATCTATTCAAGCTAATCACTAATTCGAAAGACTCTTAATATTGAATCAAATATACAATTAGTGACATTTTTGTAATTAATTAGTAACACTTAATATTTTAGACGACATTTATTTGTCTAAAAATATTATTTTTATGATGAAAATATTTGTTATCAATTCGAAATAACTTAATAATAAGTTCACTTCTTAGACGTGTAAATATTGAGAAAAAAACTCTGTTGCAATTGCTTACAAAACAAGTGGCATCAACTTTTATTGATCGATCAATTTAAAATCTCGGAAAATACACAAATCTTAACTTCTCTATACATGCATATCAAGCAACATGGAGGATTAATACAAAAATTAATTTGACTAAAAAGAAATGGAGTACAAGAAAACACAAATGAAACATTTGATAAAATTTTACTAATCTTGTGTCAAAATAACTTGACCCATTTATTTAGACACAGAATTGGAATCCATTGTAGACATTAATATATACGTATATCATGGGCATTTGCGTTTGTTGTTGTGGGTGGTCATATTGGCGTAGCAAGCGCAGGATTCTAAGTTGCCGGAAGTGCCGGGAGGGACACAGTTGCACCTGGCACAGCATGTTCCACAGGCCCTCTTACACAGCCTCGGCCTAGATGACAATATGCACCTCGCAGCACAAGCTCCGCCACAATCTACAATTTATTACATGTTGAAATTTATTCAGCAAAATCAAAAGTATTGAATAATATACTTGCTACATTTAATTTTGACTTTCTTAAAGCACTTTACAAAATTTAAAACTGATTTCATTTCATTTAACTCACTGGTCAATACAATCGTATATACATATTGTTATTTTCAAAATTAAGATTAATTTATTTTAATACTATTATATTTAGAATTTAGTGTATTCAAAAAAGTCAAAATAAGACCCTTTTATGTATGTATGGTAGGAAGTGAGAGTATCACTTATAAAGTATATTAATTAGTTATCTATAGTGCTAGCAAATCATCTATATAATAAAATAGAGCAGCTCAAATCTCAATATTTTAACATTCAACGGCTTCAAATTAATTTAGACTTCAACATCCAACAGTCTAAAATCATTTAAGGCTTCAACATCCAACGGTCACTAATCTATCACTCATTTTCCTCCCAAATTCAACATATTTTTTTCAAAAATCTATCCACTCACATTTCCCTCCCAAATCAAATTCACCACTATACTATAATAATAATAATAATAATAATAATAATAATAATAATAATAATAATAATAATAATAATAATAATAACAATAATAATAATAATAATAATAATAATAATAATAATAATAGTACTACTACTACTACTACTACTACTAATAGTAATAGTAATAATAATGAGAATAATAATAATAATAATAATAATAATAATTATAATAATAGTAATAATAATAATAATAATAATAATAATAATAATAATAATAATAATAATAATAATAATAATAATAGTAGTAGTAATAATAATAATAATAATAATAATAATAATAATAATAATAAATAAATAAATAATAATAATAATAATAATAAAATAAATAAATAAATAAAAATTACATGTAAACAACATAGGTCGCCCTTTTAGCATTGACACTATTTTTCTGTTTTTCAGGTATTGCGGTCGTTATGTTTCTACATGCAAATTGATTTGGGTGGGAAATCACAGGAACGGTTCAGATTCATTCTAATTAATTTGTAAGTTATTTTAGATTACAAAGAGTCTTTAGGTTATAGAATATTTTTGAAATTTTAATCTTCGTCGTGCCTTCAGGGACAGGCAATTACGTGTTATCTCTTTAGTGTTTTTACGGGCTATATCGAGAGCAACTATTGTAGTTGGCTCTGACTCATGATATAATAATCTTTTATCCAATTTCAAGGAAAAATATAAAAGAAAAAATGTTATGGTGATGCGATTTAGTTGGTGTTATGACAATACTTTTTTATTTGGACTTAGATAGCTCATTTTATACTTTTGGGTATATGCAAAAATATTTTTTTTGAATTTTTACATCTTTTTTTCCCCTCATTAAATCCTACCAAATGGCTTGTAGTACTACCACTTTTCCACAGAAAATACTGTTCATGGATCATATTGATCGATGGTTAGAGATACTGAAGACAAATAAATGCTGTCAAACTTCTCATTCCGTTTTGTTAATAAAGGAAAGGTGTGTGAGATATCCGAAAACACTATATTACATAAATTTGAGTCCGCTATCGTCAATCAATTAATTGCTCAAACCTACCAAGAACTAATTTTAAGTTGAGAATATGTAACACACTAATGTTTACTTAAAAAAGAAATTACGACTGAATTGAGTATCAATCTTTTTGTATTAATGGTTGGACTCTCAGTTTTATTATGGAACTGAGAATCCATAACAATTTTAAATTTTTTAATCTAAAAATATTGAATATAGTACTCAACTGTTATATTAATTATATCGTATTTTCAGACATGGGTTATCCCTAGTACATATATAAGTAGAAGAAGAGTAGACTTGAATTATTACCCATTTTCTTCTTGGGAGTGGCATATGAGACAGAGTTGCTAGTCTGCGTTTTCACATATATAAATCAATGAATACGTGTAGTTAGTAACATGATTAAAGAAGAATTTAAGTAAATCAAAGGCTATTATATATATATATATAGCTTTCTTTAAGACATGATTGTAATAAGTATTAATTACCACTTGGTGGTTGGTTTCTGTTGCTTGGACGAGATCATGAAGAACAAATAGAGAGAGAAAAAGTGCAGCAATAAGCGCTTTGGAGATGGCCATTGTTATTGATGAGAGACAATGAAGATTGAAGAGAACTGAGTACCAAATTTTGATTTGGAAGATGTTTGGATTCTGCAAAAAGAAAGAAAGGTGGGAATATTTATAGAGAAAAAAAAGTCTGAAAGTCAGAAATGGAAGTATTGGGGGAGGGTTGGCAACTTGGCATGCATGGGGAAGGGAGGAAGCCCACCAGAAAGAAAGCCGTGTGGGGCTCTTTGGCATAGTCTGGCAGTATGGCCTACTTGCCTAATGCACTTGCCTAAATTATACTATATAATCGTACTAGCAGCTATTACACTTACCTAAAAATGCATGGTTATTATTGTAATGGTCACTCAATATACCTGCCTTGGTTTCTAACTCTAGAGCAGCTATTATTGTAATGGTCACTCAATATACCTGCCTTAGTTTCTAAGAGCAGCTAGCAGACCATAGTGAAAAAGGTCAAATGCAAATTAGCAACTGAAAAACCCCTCTAATCATGCAGGTTACTAAAAGTTAATAGGAAATTATCTGTAGTTCTGAGTTAAGTGACACTTATAATCGATATAGTTCTGAGTTAAGTGACACTTTTAATCGATATATAAGGAGTTCGCATGATATAAAAAGAGTTAATTTTATTCTATATATTAGTTATGGCTTGACTAGGCTCGAGCTCAAATCAAATCTCAAATTTGTTAGACTCAAGAATACCGTTGGGTTATCTTGACCCACTATATGTCACACGATGATGTTTGTACACTTGATAGTAATCCTGAGTCAGTACAGTACACTCCACATATTTTGATGTTAAACTTTGGGGTCGCACAATTTTCTCCATTGAAATAACTAACGTACGTACTTGTCAGTAAAATTATAGTTCACAATTTGTAACTTAATAACCATTGGTAGTACAAGAGTTTAAGTATACTGCCTGTGATTATCTGCTTTTCTTCTTTAAAAAAATTGAATTTGCACACATAATAGAGTCAAACATTTACAAGTTAGTTTATGCAACGCAAATAAACAAGTTTAAATTTGTATTTTATCCGCACACGAACAGAATAGAATAAATTATTTAATAAAATAGATGGTTGTTGGAGATAACATATGATATTAGAACTAATAATGGTGTTAATTAAAGTTGAATTATGTATGATCTGGTAACAATCATTTGTGGACCAGATCCGGACCCACCGGGGCTTAATTTGTGCTTAACAGCTGTGATATTCCGATATGGCCTCCAGCCAAGTCGGCAGAAGATATATTTTGCTAAAGGATACAATATAGGTCACAAGTTCTTGCTCAAAAAAAAAACAGGGGTCACAGGTTCAACTTATTTTTCTAGGATTTGGTTTGTTGAATTTTAAGAACACCCATCTTCTGGTCTAGGCTCATCTCATCATTTAATAAACTTTATTACAAAACAAATGAAATGGTGGTTGAACTCCCAATAATGCTACACTCAGTACCAACTAATTCTTCGCCCAAAAGGGTAAGTTCCAATTATTGAAAGGTTAAATCTTGATATATATATATATATATATATATATATATATATATATATAGGTGTGTTTGTGTATAGATATACACGTGTGTATGTGTGTTTGGAATAGTGGTTAATGTACCAGCTTTCTTTGTGTTTGTATTCTTTTCAATAAAAATTATTTTACTAGATATAATGAAGTTCTTAACCTTTATCACTCTGTAAATCTATGTATTGCAATGCAAATGCGCATTTCTTTTTAGTAATAGGAACAAATTAAGTGTCGAGAAAAAAAGGGAAGAAGCATGCATGAGGTATGAAAAACAAGACTCTTAAGATGAAAGTAATTAAATATAGGAAATTGATCTTTCTACGCACTAAAGTGATAGTTCTAAAATATTTCATTCACATTAAATAATAAATAAATCCCCCACTTATGATAATATTAATTTTTACTTATCGAAATAACGATTCTCATATTACTATAGACCAAATTCCCCAAGAATTTCTGCTTAAAAAGGTTGGAGCTGCAAAAATTATTGACCATGAAATCCCTTTCGAGCATATTGTACTAGGACTCATCTTTTATCTTTTGGGCGACTTGTCATACCAGGAAAAAAGAACAATGAAATCACTAATGACTAAGCCCATAAACCAAGTCCGCAAAAGAGACTGGTCATAATTTGTTCTTACTAGCAGACAGCAAGAACACCACCCAGAGATCTATAAAACCCATGCAAAGTCAAAGATTTTAAAATCATTTACCACAGTAATGATGCTAACTAAGGTCACCATCATTCACAGTTCATCAACTGATTAGTGCCCAACACATCCAGTATGAATCATTGATAGCTAAATTGATCGGCACAGACAATAAAGACGCCTGAATTCTGGGTAACAAGAAGTTTAATTTAGATATCCATTAAAATTCCACATTCCCATCTTTACACATTCCCATCTTTACAAGTCAGCCACTAAACTGATTTTCATTCATCACTACATGGAAGAACCCTTGACCAACAGGGACCATGCGGAGACCAGAAAACAACTAAATAAAATAAACCACCATATTTAAGTTAACTTTCCAATGGCTGCATCCTCCATTAGACTACTCCGGAAGGAAGGCGCAAGACAAGTTGTCCTCCAATAACGCTGCAAGAAGAGAAGAACAAGAATGGTAAGAAAATGATAGATGATGGCCAACAGTAAAAAGATGACCATATAAAAAGCTCAACAATTTGACCTTTTCACGTAGTAGTAACAAAAGTCTGCTAATATGAATGTTTGAACAATTTCTGAGATAAGAACCATAGAAGGCCACAGTCCATATCCCAGAGCAGTAAGCAGATGGCCACGAGTGTCCAAAACCTGTCAAACAAAACCAAAAATTGTACACCAATATTTCGATTGCTGACCATAAAATCAATCAAAGGCAACACATGTAATCCAACATCTATGCCCCAGGGAAAGAGGCAGTTAGTATACCATATCTACCACTAGTGACTTGGCAATAAATTACAGTAAGCACACATTTTCTCCAACTTGAACAGTAAAGAACATATGTTAATGCTCAGCAATAAATGTCAAATGTCACTAATTAAGTTTTTCCTGCACCATGTGATGTCTTTATTGATTACCAAATACACAATCACAAATTTTATGTTCCAAAAATAATTAAAAAAAAGGGGGGAGGGGGGGGGGGGGGAGAGAGAGAGAGAGAGAATAATGTTATGAGGTCATAGCAGGCTTTCTAAACAAACCATTCACCACAATGTTGTGAACACAAGCGCACTAGGTACCTAGTTGTTGAATGCACTCCAGGTTTTAAGCAAACACAAGGGCAGCACCACCTTACTTTTTTACCAGAAATCCAGAAACCCATCTTAGTTAAACAAACAGCAATCATATAATGCTCTCTCAACTCCTATAGACCCTAAAAGTAAACTTATGCTGCCCTAAAACAAGTAAAACTCATGCTACTAAAAATCATTATAGGAAATAACTAGTTGAGTTATGATACTGCTTGCAATCACCCTACCCAGCTTTGAATAAAAGCTGATAACTGAAGAAATCACAAAATACACGAATTAAATTCTGTTTTCACTCCAAACAACTATAACTAAATCAAACCTGGAGAACCCAGTGAGCGCAGCTCAAGAACCTTGCAACACCCAAAGCAAATACATAATGAGATGTGAATGGTTCAACAATCTGCAACCACAAAAAGAGGATAAAGGGATAAAAAATAAAAAACACCAACACTTGGTTCCCATTCAAAAAAACATCATAATTCTTGTTTCCATAAAAACTACCTTCGTATTTTGCATGACCTGCAGTTGGGGTAGCACAGAAGCAGATTCTAGATATACACAAAATCCCCAGAAAATTCTGTTAATTAAATTATGCGATGTGGATGGATGAATTAACAAAGCTAACACTGCACAAGGCACCACCTATAACAGGGTGGCAAACCAAAGGTTAGAAAAAAATTCAGAAGCATACGCATAGAGACAATAGGAATATGAAAAGCACATGCAAAAACGAATTTAATAAAATGAAACTGGTGGGAAAAAAATGCACTGAAAACTAAGCTAATTAGACAAGGAAAATACAGTCTGACATTCCCTGTACACTTAAAAACATAAAAATAGGCTGTTCAAACATTTGAGAGGCTGTTCGAACATTTGAGAGTTATCTTGAGAGAAAACTTGGAGTCCAAATACTCTCCAAGTTAACTCAAAAATGTCCAGACCCTTTTACAAATCCTTCCTCTGCATCACCCTCACGACTATTTCCCCTTTTAGCCACTGATTCTAATTTACCCAACTCATCCTTACCTTGACTCAGCTCAGACCACTTCAACTCGCTCGACTCAGCACACAATCTCTTCTCTCTTTTATTCTCCACCAACCAATCTTCGATGATTTCATGGTGATTTGGGAAAGAATCCAACTTGACCGGATAACTCAACTAACACCCGAAAGTGTTCCAGTTGAAGAAAGAGTGGTCCCCACTTTTTCTCGTGGTTTTGCGGTTACCATAAAAGTTGGAAGAGCAACAGATGAGATGGGCCAAGACTTCTTTCTCTAAGGGAGGGAGAGGGTAGGGCCACCATGAGGGTCGAGATTAATATCATTCATATTCATTATGTGTTATGTCTTAACTAAATTTAAAATCCTCCCAAGTTGGAAATCTCAGAAACAATACAACCAACCGAAAATTCAGCATTTATTTCACAAATTTTAGAACATTTTCTCCAAACAAAATTGAGCG
Organism: Hedera helix; assembly: GCA_947179155.2. Classification (NCBI taxonomy): domain Eukaryota; kingdom Viridiplantae; phylum Streptophyta; class Magnoliopsida; order Apiales; family Araliaceae; genus Hedera; species Hedera helix. The sequence continues at coordinate 34,336,212 of OX359287.1, forward strand.
CCATAACGAATGCATGGTTTGTTGCATCAATAAACACGAGTATTGAACCACAAGACAGAATTTAGAAGTATTAAGGAATCAAACCCAATACTCGAAGTAATATTTCTTCAATTGGAAATAGTAGCTTCTCAAAACACAAAAACAAGAGTGGCATCTTAGATTCTCGATTGCCTAGTGTCATATAGATATAAAGTAAAGTTCAGTCATCCATTGTACGTGATGGGTTACTCTTAGAGTTCTAAGTGGATGAAATATGTATTCAGTAAGATAATATCTTTAAACAGTTTACAGGCTGAAGAATGTTATCTATGCATATCTTGTTAATTTTGCTATTAGGTTCTGCATTCTGTATTCATTAATTAATTTTTTACTATATCTGAAGTTAAACTTGGTTACTTTAGTTTCCACCATTACTAGGCATTCATGTGTTGACAGACGGGGCAATAATCTAATTGCCTCGCAAATATGAATCTCATCCATGGACTTATAAAGGAAAATTCACGCTGGGAGAATTATCGTACCGACTCTCTGGATGTGCTCCAATTTGGTTTCTAATTTGAGGACGACACGTACTTGTTAATGCTTTTTAGTTGAATCAGGTGGTTTGGACACATCCTTTTTTCTTACATTCACTGTGTCTGCATATTACTTGACCAGTTATGCCCTTTCTTGGGGTTCCATGACAATTGTTTAATTATAAAAAGAATAATTTAGAAGTAAGAGATGAAGTCTAATTGCTATAATTCAATACATTAGAGACATATAACCCATTGGGGTTGAGTGCCTCATGAGTAGGGTGGAAAGAGCATGCATATGATGGAAACTCGCCACATAATATATTGCGAAGTTGTCCTTGTCCTCCGTATAACTTGACCTCAGTTTAAAGCGAATCATATATATAACCCACAAGGTTGTACCCAATGCAGCTAAATCAAGCAAGGTGTGTATATCATATTCCATGACGAAACTGCAGTACAGTCTAACAGCCAAAAACAAAGCTGTTAGCTCCTGGGACTTGAGTGAGAGTCCTACAGTAATTTAAAGCAAAAAAAACAAAGGTGTCACCGAATAGCGGTAAGCCTCTCAAAGGGAAAAGAAAATAACATAGACAAGAAACATACAAAATTAATGTGCAAATACCAATAAAAAAAGAAAATAAAAAGAAATATTAAAAAGTAAAACAAGATGTGTGGCATTCTATAAGCATTCTTGAAGCCAAATAGAAAACAATTGATCAGATAAAAGTGTAAAGTGTTAAAAGAGGTTCAATCAACATGTAAATCTACTAAACATTTGTCAAAAAAAAATTGTTTTAATTTGTGAAAAAAAAATGTTGTTGAAAACTTATGGGATGTAGAGTTGATAATTTTTATACTGTAACTAGGCTTCAGATATCATGATCTTCACTTTGCAGTGTTTTAAAAATTCCCGCCTAGGTCCGATTAATCCCCGCTTAGACACTAGGCCCCTCCCTAGCGCCACGCCTCGCCTATGCCTAAGGAGGAAAAAAAATCCCTCCAAAAAATTATACGGGATTGGGTGGGCAAGACGGAGAAATTAGGCGGGGCCTAAGCGAAAAATTTAGGGCTGCAATTATTTTTTTAAAATTTTAATAACTAAGCTACAAAACGACGTCGTAGGAATAGATGGAGAAGTTGAGGGTTGTTCGAACCTTACTTGGGAAGCGGTTGGTGAAGCATCCGAAGCAAATAGCATACTAGAGCCTAGGAAAAATAGCATAAATGCTAGAGTAAAAGAACTCCATGAAGAAAAAAAAAATTGTTTGATAATGACACGGAAGAAGGGGGAGATGAGGAGTATGAGTGTGAGCCCGATGGGGACATTATCTTGGAAGGATATTGAGAAAAAGAGTTAGAGAGAGATAGAAAGATATGGAGATGAGGACTATTACTTTATATTTTTTATTATTTGTTTGTGTTTGAACTTTAAACAATTGCATGTTTCTGTTTAAACTTTGACATTAACAATATGGATATGTGTTTAAACTTTAAGCAAAGACTATTATTATCTTTATTATGGATTGTTTTCCTTTATATTATTGTTTTGTTTGGATAAATGTTAGATAAAATATTAAAATTGACTTAAAATAAAAAAATCCCACATAGGCCTCTTAGGCGCTACCCGCCCCTGCCTCCCGCCTAATGCCTTTTAGAACCTTGTCACTTTGAAATGCAATGTTTTCTAAATGCTTCCTTTAATTTAACCTCTATTTCAAATGTGGTGCTTTATTGTGTGAATACTACAAAAGGAGAAGCAAGTTGTACTAGCAATCAAAATAGTAAGTGAAGCACCCTGATGAACAACTGTTTCAACACATTCCCCAACCATTCAACATTACCATTTTACAACAAGTTGAGGACACTCGGAACTTGCTGATGGAATAATTTCCACGTATTAAAGAATTCTAGCTACTTATTGGCCGAGATTAAGTATATATCTTTCAGTTAAATATGTTATAAATTGTGAATATGGACACTAAATAAGTGGATGCTCATCTTCCATTTAAATTACAAAATATGATCAAGAGAAATAGTTGACTACAGATAGGATACATAATCACGATGGTTATAAGATGAATCTCATTAAATACATATGTAACACGTATGAACCATCCTACACTTTCCTAATACATGCAAAATATGACTGTATGTACCACCAACAGCAAAATTATCAACAATCAAAATCATTTCAAACTACAACCTTCGATCTCACATAAAACACGATTTCAAGTTAACCCATTTGAATTTACCTGCACAACCCCATTTGAATTTACCTGCACAACCTTGACAGTTCTAAAATGACATACATCAAACTCAATAAGGGTCTCTGTTTATCCTATTACACTTTTTTTTACAGGAGGTGTGGTTTAGAATGTTTTCCGTGAGGAAAGAGAGCAAAACAAGTATTTTAACCCATCGTTTCATGCAATTAGCTTGTTATGGTAGCATCGAATAAATATCAATGTGCACCTGTTCCTAAACAAGGCTAGTATAACAGAAAGCAAAAGACAGGTTATGAGTAGAACAGTAAAAGTCTTTCAACTAGAAACCTCACAAAACTTCTCATAGAAGGAAGGAAATCCAGCAGAATCGCAGTGCAGCAGATTCTGACATAAATTTTGTTACCACGGTCAGTCCAACTTGATTCGACTGAAATAATCAGAATGGAATGAATTACATGTTACCGCCTTTTCTTTTCTCCAAAAAGTTGAGACTGCAGTGGACTGCATTGAGACGCCACTAAATATTCAACATAGGTCCCCCCATCTCATGCTTACGTAATACAAAATTTATTTATCAGAAAAAAAAACATTATTAGAAGAATAAAGAGACAATAAGTGGATGGGAATAATGAGTACCACCCAATAACAAGTGGAAAAAAGAAGACAAAAAAACAGCTTTCCAATCTCTACAAAGATCAGAGACTGAAATCTAAGGCATCAATGGCAGATGCTCATAGAGCAGCATGAAAAAAAATCCTATATGGCAGCAAAGCAAAAGACTAATAGTTGTCTCTAAAATGTCGAGCTTTATACTCATTCCAAATCCACTATAAATTAAAAACAGTAGCACACGTATCAAAAGAATATTAGCATACTTTCTCCATCCCTCCAAATCATCTGAGCCGAATAAGCAATAAATCCACTACTAAAGCGGCACACACTTATTTCTCCGGCAAAACCCCAATATATAGTTCCACAATAGCAAAATAACAGGACAATGTAAGACATATTACACATGCTCTAGCCATTGGCTTTCTCCATCTTTTCGTAAACTAAGCTATGCTAGTGGAGATATCCCAAAAAGAAAAACCACAATACTACCCAACCAAACAAGGTCCAAGAAATCACGATTCAGACAAGCCAATCAAGGAAAGAAACCTTAACAAAGGGGTAAAAGCCCGCACAATGAGCTTAGATTCTAATGGACAGAATAGCAAAAACAAAATTAAAATGCACCTTCTAAACAATAACCACATCCAAGTAATAATTGAAAAGACCAATTAATTAGCACTTCCTTTAATTGCATAGCATTCCCTTTATCAGAACAAGATATTTCGCAACTCTATCAACTAAAGTTCTAATCATTCACTTTCCTGTCATTTATTAGCAACCAAAAAGACCCAGGACCGGCACATAATACCTATTAAAGTATGTATATATCAACATACAGAAAAAGTATTCCTAGTAATAATGATGCACAAGTTTTCTCTGTCATGAACTCAGGACAGATATTCTAACAGAAAGAACAAAAACCCTAAATATTGGACCAAGCTAATCATAGAAAAACCCTCAATTTGGTTAAAACTCAGCAGCGGCACAATGATCTTACTTCAGAATAAGAGGGTTTCCTTACAAAATTGTAAGCTAAACGTAAATTAACGAACCCTAATGAACAATAAACCCAATTCCCATAGCAACTGATACAGCAAGATCTTTCCAAATTTATCGGAGTAAAAGTTCCAATTTTTTCAGTACAACTTAATTAATTGAAGTAATGTGTATATGTATATATACCAGTACAAGTTTTTTCCTTCATGAGCTTATAGATGAGGACAGAGATTCCAATGAAGTGAACTATCTCAGCGGCAACAAAAAGGTTATCGTGATCGTTGACGATGATTCGAAGCAAGACCAGTGAGACCATGCCGCAGACGACAGCTATAAAAGCCTTGACCTTCGGCGGTTGTCTCTTGGTCCATGACGATACGGCGTTGATCGGCCTCCTTGGTAGTCTCATGTTGTGTACAGTGCTTGTGTCTCTGCGGGCTGCCTGAGTTTTTCTCTCTCCTCTTTTCGGGTCTAATCTAGGATGCAGAAACCCGACAGCAAAGTGAAGTCGAAAATAAAATAAATTATATTTTTATATTTTCATATAAATATGTATAGTCGTTGTAAATTAATAAATAAATAATTCAATACAAAATCTACACTTGTTAAACTAATAGAATAAAGATTTTGGTATACTATAAACTTATATATTGTGCTGTTTTTAAATTATTAATTTTTGGTATATTAATTGTCATAGAAATATTTGGATTCATGGTCCAACAATATTGCCAACTACAGAAACCAAGCAAAATAATAGTGTTTCTCAGCCAGCCAGCCAAAAATATCTAATAGTTATAGATTCAGGTTCAAAATTTTCTCCATAACATTTAGCTCACTGAATATCTCCATGGCATACTGAAATGGACAATTACAATCTAGCCTGAAATAATGTCTGCTAAGAAACTAAAACAGATGCCAAAACAAGACTAGGAGAAGAGAACAAACTCCAGAGAATTTTAGTATGGAAGAATTTTCCCAAGTGATTGTAGGGAAAATAGTGAAGCTTTATTTCTTCTCTCTTGTTCTTCCCGGTCTCTCTTCCCGAATCCCAGAAGACTTTACTACAAGGAGGTGCACAGTTGGACAGAGATCATAAGACAGAAAATCGAGATCAAAAAGTCCATGAAGCTGATCTTCTCAAGGGAGGCCTCATTTGTTTGTCTTCCTCGAGAGCTATCATGCCCAAATGGGAAGGATCTTCCAGCATCATCTTTGCCACCAAGTAACCAGCAATGGACCACGTCTGAAACTTACGAGCTTGCTTCCCAATATATCGACCAATCTTACCATCATAATATTCTGGCCAGCTGTCTCTGGACAGCCTGGATTCCACGAGTTCAATAGCACGTCTCGCAATCTGAGGGCGTCCGGTCTTGATACATGCAGCTGTGAGGAGCCATAAAAGTACTGCACCCACAACAATTCAGTTTAATAAACATGAGAAAGACCTTGGTGTTTTGTAGAGTTTATCATCTCAAAGTAACTTGTTCAAATTGCAAGCATTTGAAAAAAGAGAAGGAAAAAAACTCGGACCGTCATTAATCAAGACTATTCAAATTCTAAGCATTCATCAAAATAAATACTGTGGCTCCTACAAGGAGAAATGATATTGGTTTTTGAAGAACGCTGACCTAAACAAAAAATGCATACCTAAGAGACTTCAAATTGTCAGTCAGAACATCCTTTAATTAAAGCTACCTCAGAAACAGTAAATTTGGCCACATGGTTTAAAATTAATTTGGACCTACCACTAGAGCGAAAAAAGTTTAATCACTTTTTTTTTCCAATTTTACAAGTAAAGAAATGCAGCCTTGAAAATTTTGAGCTGGCAACCAAAAACACAAACATTTAGGTTTACAAAACCATTGATTATTATTGTACTTCAATATGATTATGATTACTTCTTGATAAAACTCTGCTATCTGTAAATTGCAGTTCCTCCAGAAAATTTAAGCCAAAACCTGATTTTACTACAATAGAGCCTTATAATATAGAATCATACCTGGCCATGACCCCCCATTGTGGTAACTCCATCTGGTATTCTTTGGATCACATCCTGTCACGATCCTCCACTCATGACTTTCTATTGCAGGATAACAAACCTTCAGAGGCATCTCTCCAACCAACTCCTCCCAACGTGATTCTATGAGGTCCATAATTGCAGTGGACTGTTCAGGGGTCGCCAAGGATGCTAATATTGCAACGCAATTGCCCAAGCAAAACCAACGGAAATCCATTTTGGAAGGGCCAACATTTCCAATGAAGTAGCCACCGTGTGTTGGCATAAAATCAAAAATCCATTCAGGAAGAGAATCTGGTATCACATTGAACTTGTTGACTGCGGTGTGAGAATATTCTTCCGTTTTATATCTATATATATCATTCAGCTGCTTCAAATCTAACCAAAAGTAATTTCTCATATGATAGCTCAAGGCATGGAGACGCTTAACTATTCGTTCTACAAACTCCTTTCCCTCAGCATCTTGCTTCAGTAAAAGTAAAGCACATCTTAAGGCCATGAAGAAAAGCGCCTGTATTTCAATTGGATACCCATAAACACCCTGCAGATGTGTATATAACGAAGTATAAAGTCAGAAAAGAATATCCAGAATATCCAAACAATGAGCACTTCATTAAAAAATAAAAAGAGAAACTTTTATTAGAACCTATTTAGAGCATATGCAATGTAAACACAGTGTAATTAAAGATACTTTGGACCATATATGTTGTTTAAGTTTCTTCATCTCTAAAATCTACCTAATCCAGAATCAGCAAGTTTTATATGGTCCTTGGAATATTGTAGTTAAATCATGATTACATGAAACCTTGGATCAAATTCTAACATCAGTGAACAATCGGCATGGTACGACTACATTATAGGCACACTGGGATATGAAAACGTAACTAATTCAGAGGAACAAGTTTATGTGCATAACCACAAAATAAAAACCCAGTAAAAAACATCATTCCAAATAAAAGAGCTAGTATTTTAGTTCTATCACACAGTAGTCCTGCAAAGCCAATAACTTAAGAAATAAAAGTAAAAAAGTTCAGTTGTATACGACAGATCACTTTTTAAACTCTCTCTCACCCTCATGAGATGCACACCAAAATGATCTACCATCTGAACAAGACTTCTAAACATGTAATCACCCAACTTTGCAGCAAACTTTTACCTTGTCATAGCCCTCATAGTTGATCAATCAAACAGGTTAAATTCAACCTAAAATTACATTTTTTGTTCTAATTTATTAACATGAACTAATCCAAATATATATACTCAAGCCAGTCAACATATACCACGCTGTACATCTATATTAATCCAGTCTTAGCCACCCAATTGACTTGCACATTCATGTTACCATTATAAATTAAAATACCATTACTTACGAAAAGCCTACGATAAATCCGGAGGTGTTTGATAATTTAATCCAACAGTAGTTGTCTATCTCTGCAACTGATTGCAGTTGGAACTGATGTCAAACAATTAGAAAGTAGAAACTGAAGTATTAACCTACAAATAGCTATGTAAGCAAAAAAAAATATAAGTAATTTGAAACATACCATTCTCCTATCAATCATACAGCATCCATCAGCACAAAGAAGAGTTGGGAATGTATCGAAACCCTCTGAAAGACATAAACTGAGCATCAGGCGCATACCCTTCTGGCATTCAGGCTTTTCTGCCAAGGAAGTGTCTCCTGTGGACTTTGTGTATGCCCGGAGTAATATGATCCACCAAAATCCAGAATCAACAGGCGCCACTCTTCCAATTGCACTCTCACCAAAATCTGCCATTAAAGTCTCAGTATTCCTGACAGGATCATGGAGTACTTTAAAACTAGCAGGCATCACACCCTCTCCTAGCTGGAAACGATCAATCTTTTTCTCCCATGACTGAAGACGAAGAGTCTTCAAAAGAAAATTCTTAACAATTTCAGGTTCCCCATTCATCAGAAATGCTAATGCACTTGGGACAAAGTCTCTCACAAAAACCTGCGTGCTTACAAACAATTAACTTAATTCCAACAAAATATGAAGAGAGTATTGGGGAAAAGAACATAAGAGCAGAGAGCAGACAGGAAATCAAATGCTTATACAATTCTACATTATCAAAGAACCAAATATCTGGGAACTCATTACTGGTTATGATATTCTGCAGATTGGCCAATTTTGGATGCTCTGAAAATGTAAATTTTCAGAGGAAAAGTTTACCTACTTTCTACTGTGTATAACATTTGTAGCTGGGTGACAAAAAGGGAATCTATAATATAACAAGTTTTATCTACTTCTGTTCTGTGTTTCAATAGAATAAACAGATCAACTCAGAACCCTTATTAGCTTTTATCTTGCCAAGTGATTCAAGTTTCTTTTTCTCCATTCTCCCATCTCCCATCTCCCATCTCCTTTCAAGTCTGAATCTATTGAACTACCTTGAAGAAACTCTAAAATACTTATATCAGCAAGGAGCATAGCATAAAGCTTGTCTTATTGACCAAATAAGGCATACAAGATTCCAAGGTTACGGAATGAATCAGTTGGGATAAAATGGTTATCTTATACCCTTTTTCTCATTATAAGTTCAAAATCTAAAGCAACAGTTCACTAGTTAATGGATAATTCCATTCTAGCACGACCCTATGAGGGGGAAACCTGCAGGTTCGAGCACCACCGTCAGTCCACTCAACTTATCGTGAAAGTTAGAGTATCCTAAATATGAATTATCAGTTGACCACTATGAAAATGACGGCTCAGCTCAAAATTAATCAGTTGAATAATGATATAGAAACATTGAGATGTAATGTGCCGAAAAATTGTCATTTAATATAAGATTTTTTACACACAAACATCTATTTGTTAAGAAAGGAAAAACTGAAGCATTACTTTCAAAATATACAAAATGGAACTTTGACTGCAATATGATGTTTCCTGAGGTTTATGTGCACAAGATTACACTATCCAAAAGGAGATCAGCCAGACAGCGGAAAAGGGATATTGAGCATGCTCACCTGATCATAGTTGAGTTTCTCTTCAGAACTATCCATTGCTGCAATAGTCCCAACTGGTTGGCCGCGGAAAAAAACCATTGTGCGCCTTAATGAGTCCCAAGCCTCTGGAATCATTGGATGAGGATCAAGCCCAAACTGTGACCTTGGGGTATCAAAGCCAGACCTTCTGCCAGGCGAATATAAGCCATCAAAATGGTCTATAGCTCGAAAAGTGTTGTCTGCTCTGGATGAGACATGGGGGGAAAGGCCAGGCAAATCAACAAGTGACCGCTCATCAAATGATCTCTGTCTTTCCATATTCAAATTCCTAGGCCTATCTGGTAATCTCGAGAAATCATATTCTTCAATTTCACCGATGCTAAATGAAGTGTCTAAATTTTTTACGCTACCGCTTGGAGTCGCATCCACTGAAAGTGTAGACATTCTTGAAATTCAATGGTGATCAAATGTTCAACAATCTGCATGTTTCAGCAATAACCGGGGATTAAATGTAAACAAATCAATGTATGTGTACATACCCATAAATATTTAACACATACTAAACAGTAGGTCTAACATACTAAGTACTAGGACTAAATCCTACCCCATTTCTTTCTTCATATCCCAAATGGGCTTTGACTAAAGAACTAGGACCAATACCCATTTATTTAATCTGATATCCTGAAAACCTAGACAAAAAAGGACAAGAGTTAAAGTGTTGATACTTCATGTAGTATGGCTGAAATCAAAGGATACGACTATGGCCAAACAGGCCAAGGAATTTGAACACGGAGAGACTGAGACAGTTATCATTTGATATCGTTTGAAAGCTTTGCCATTCTTGAAATTCTGATGTAGACATTCTTGAAATTCTCAAATATCAAACCAGAGTAAATTAAGGGGGATCAAATGCTCAATAATCTGCATGTTTCAGCAAAACCAGGGACTAATCCTAAACGAATCAATTTATTTACACACATACATGCATTTTTAACACATACTAACACCATGCCTAACATGATGGGTACTAGGCCTAAATCTCAAAAAATAAAACCAAAAATCAGAAAAGAAAGAACTAGGATCAAAACCCATTCACTTAATAATGTGATATCTTAAAAACCTATTCAAAACTGGAGAAAAGAAACAAAAACAACCAACTGAAACCCTCACTATTTCAATTCTTTCATTATCAAGAACATTACCTAATTCCAATTTACTTAAATTCAAGAATCTGCATCTATCTTAACCATTATAAAAAGTGGGTCGCTGAAATCCGTATCATGCTCTACTTTTTAATGTTTAAAATAGATATGGTGTTTAGTTTTATGTTTAGACGTCGTGAATGTGGACTTGTCGTAAATTCAATCAAAAATGAATCATGAACGACGAAACTCTGCTAAATTCTTATCTAACCTTCAAAAATCAAAAAACCCACCAGGCCATCAAAGAATCGGATCCCAAGAACCAAAACCCAGAAAGCAAAACACACACAAACGCACCGGATCAAGTAGAGGTGCTAGCAACACATGCAAGAATCAAAAGGAAATGCACATTCATGGACAATTCAAAATATCAAAGCAGAACAGTAGGGGTGAAACTTACATAAGATTTGAGCAGTGAAGTGAACGAAGCAATTAGTTAGCCGGAGAGAGAAATTAGGAAGACTGACTGACTCTGTGTGTGTGTGTGTGAGAGAGAGAGAGAGAGAGAGAAAAGTAAGATCACGGCTAAATTGTGAACCTGAACCTATATGAAATATGAAATGGCAATGGGGTCATATAACTCAACCGTTTAGTGGGTCACAGCGGAGCTAAACAGAGAGGAGTAATTAGATAACTTGATTCTATAGGGAAATGGAATCAAGGCCAGCTACAGGTGTGTCATATTTTTTTTTATTTTATTTTATTTTATTCACTTTTAATGATGGCATTTAAATTAGTGAAATGATTACCATTAACAAAATGTCTTGGTCTCAGTCAAACTTTAAAATTTGTCATTTTGCTTTTCACTAGAAGCTACCCAATATAGTCTCAAAATGCCGTATTTTTAATTGATAAATATTATTATTCAAATAAAACATATATTACTTTAATTAAAACTAATATTACCTTCATTCGTCACATATAGTATAAGTCTTAAAATTTAAAGTCTAATGTAAATTTATTTTAATTTTTAAAATAATAATTTTGTGTTTAATAATCTTTTATGTAGCCTATGATATTAACTAGTGCATTATTTAAAATTAAATGACTTTATGTTAATTTTATACTTTAAAATTTTATAAATTAATTAAAATAAAAAATAATTAAGAGTAAAATCAATAGATTACTAAATTGTAACGTAATATTCAAACTGTCATGATGTATATTGCAAAAAAATTATGTTAACATTTACTATCAGTGACGAAGCTACCTAATGAAGTGTAGGGTCAATTGACCCCAATAAAAAAAAGTATTTAATAATATATAATAATTTTAAAAAAAATAAATATAATAGACAAATTAACCATACTGAAATTTTATAAATTTTTTAATATACAGTATCAAATAAAATTTTATATCTTCTCAATCATATATCACCTCTACCCCTTTATATATATATTCTTTTTTTCTAATTCTTTTAAAATAAATAATAATATAGTTTATACTATTTTACTTAAAACAATTAAGGAATTAAATATTTATGAATAAATTTGTGATTAAAAAAACGTACCAACGATCAATAAGGTGTGTGTGAAATATATATGTATATATATAATGTTACTACTTATTATATTAATATTGTAATCAAATACATACTTTATATATACAATGGAAAAGTATAAACTTATCAAAATCGTGTTAAATTATTTATAAATTTATAATATTTTGGCGCTGATAAATAAAATTTATACCTTTGTCATTGATTATGATATATATCAATACATAATATTTGATAGAATTATTATGTTAATTTACAATATCATATATATTATTAAAATATTATCAATGATAATTATTGACATAATTAATAATATATAAACTCGTACAATATTAAATTTCCATGATAAAAAATGCTATTTTTTATATTAAAATATTATATTTTTACGTACCTCAGCTCAGTGATTTAGGATGTACGGAGGGTGTTCGCTGGAATGTTTTGCTGAAGAGTGACGTTGGAGATACCGACTGTAGGGGGTTTGAAACGATGCATAGGGATTTGCGCGGCTCTCTCTCCCCCTCGAAACTTGAAGGGACAGAACAGAGAGGACCCACCGTTGTAGCAACAATAATGCAAGATGTTTCAGAGAATTATTGTCTGTTTATGCACGTGCTACGTTTTACTTACTATATTCTTCTTACTTTTTATTTTTTTACGAGAAAAATCGGATAAATTTTATTATATTTAATAACATTGTGACTTGATATTATTAAATATAATGATATATAAAGATTAAGTATAAATACAGAATATTAAATACAATATTTTAATCTTAATTATTAAAAAATAAGATCTAGTATAAAAATTTATGTCAAGTCTTATTTTTTAATAGTTAAAATATATATAGTTTTTGACTATTTGGTTGTAATATATGTAAAATTAACCTTATATAAATAAAAGAAATTGATATTTTTATAAATAAAAATTATAATTTCACAAGATCTCTCCCACGTAAATAATAAATGGGTCTCGCACTCATGTAAGAGTGAGTTTATAAAAATATAAAAATTTAAGTTAAAAAAATATCAATTCTTTAAATAAATAGATATATAAATAATTATACAAATATGTGCAACGTATACGTTGAGATTAAAATATATGATAATAGGAAGGTTAATTTGAGTTTGAAAAATAAAAAACACATTTCATTACCGTGTTAAAATAAGAAAAACGATATTTTTAACAAAAAAATATGTTGTGTCCATTAAAGACGTAGAATGGGGGCAAAAATAATAATTTTTTGTACCTAGAGTATTATTTTCCTAAAATAATTTAAAATTTCATAGTATAATCATGTGTTCTATTAATTTCACTGTCAACTATTCATTATAATATTAAAATCATGTGAATTTTATAAACGCCGTCTTCTTTGTCCTATTTATGTGTCGTGATATTTTCTTTCTTTATAGGTAGAGTGCAAATTTGAAATTCTCCTCCTCCTTTTTTTTTTTTTTTTTAAATGATTCTAAAATTAAATTATTCTAAAAAAAAGTTAAAATATATAATCAAAACTTATAAACCATGTAAACCCCATATAAAACTATTTTATTTTATTAAATAGTCAGTTGTATATTTTTGGATTCATCGTTAAAAAAATAGAATTATTTCTTTGGTTAAATATTATGTTTTTAATATGAGATCACTTGAAAGTAGTCATGCACAACAGGTCGTTTTACCCTGGTTCAACTTAGGTTTGTCAAGTCTTGACCGTTGACTAGGTCGAACTGAACATTTGACTTTCGGCCTGCAGGCCAGACTTGGCGTTTGAAAAGGGGGCCTGTAAGGTAGGCCAAACCAGACCGATCCGGTCAATTCAAAATTTTTTATAATAATTTTAAATAATATAAAAATATAAATTAAAATTTTAAACTTAATTGATGTATTAATTAAAAATAATGTATTACAACTTATAAATTATAATAATGAATAAAAATATTGTATAATTTTAAAGATATTATATTATTTTATACTATCATTAATAAAAAAAATATTTTTTTATGAAAAATATATTTATGATTATTTTACAAATGACTTTCTAATTTTTACGCTAAGTATTTATTAAAATGAAGATGTAATGAAATGTCTGCAAAAAGTGTAGGTTGCTAGTTAAGTAAGGAAAATCCCTATATATTACACCACCCAATGTGTTTTAATAAATTTTTTTAGTCGTATATAAACAAACATGTATGAATGAACATATTGAAAGACTCCAATTTTATTTGATTTATTGAATAAGTTGTTACAAAGAGAAAGTTTTTGTCTGCAGCGGGATAATTAAAAAGTAAAGAAAGAAAATTAATAGGCCAGACTGAGTTTTTGATAAACCAGGCCAAGCCGAGTTTGTTAGCAAATCGAGCTAGACCAGATTTGGGCAAAAAAATGAGTCTGTTCAGGGCCTCCAGACCCAACTGAACCAAGTCTTGGCCAGACTGAATTCAGGGCGAGCCACAGACCATTTGTGTAAGACCCCGAATTTTATGAAATATAAAATTTAATTTTTCTTCATATATATTTTTTCATGAAACAGTAAGTGGTTAAATTGACAAAAATAAAAGTTAAGGATGTTATGTGCAAATTTTATTTTGTCGGACAATATTTATTTTTCAGAGAATATTCGTTTTGTCGGGGAATATTCGGGTCGTACGACGGCGCCAAAATAACTAATTATTGGTGGACCCCACAACGAAATATTTGTCGGATATAGAAAACGACAGAAATAACTTTTTTAAATAAAAATAGTCAAAGGTGTTAACTGTTAAAATACCGGTGATAAAAGAATAGTAGCATACGGTAATTTATAGTATTTTCTTAAGCACACGGTACTCTAGAGTAGCACACGGTATTACATAGTGTCTCATATTATTGGTCTGATAATTGACACCGTAACTGTTGCGCATCATTTCATCAATAATTGTCACTGCGTAATATTTTATGTTATCAATTCAATAATTGTTGTTACACAATATTTTGCATTATTAATTCAATAATTGTCATTACACTGTATTTCATATCATTGACTCAATAATTGTTGGTGCACTGTAGTTTAAAATTATTGAACCTAATAATTGTCACAGTAGCAAATACACTGTAATTTATATTATTAAATTAATAATAATCTGTAACGTATTTATTATTGTAGCATTATTTTATTTTATATGTTGGACCCACAGGAAGAATAAATATAAACAAATAAATAAAATAAAATAATTAATTATTATTTTAATGTGAATTGTAACGTGAATAGTAACTAAATAGTAACATAAATAGTAAGAAACATGTGGACCCATTGGTGGGGCCCACATGAAATGTGAGAAATGTGAGAATTTGCTGAAGAGTTGGTGCGCAACCTTTGCTGAATTTTTTTCAGTTCACCTACCGCGCATAGTAGTTTTTTTTCTCCTATAAATAGCTTGCTCAGCTGAATAGAAAAATCAAACCTAAAACATAAAATTTTTCTATAATAATTTTATGAGTTTTTCTCTGAGAATAGTAAGCTTATCTTGAGTGTTTGAAAACCAAAAGGAGTGCAGAAATTTTTCAAGTAAGTCTTTTATTAAAGAGTAGTAATTTTTCAAGTATTTTTGTCGTCTGCTTCAGCCATGCCTCCGCTTTGAGTGGGTCAGGCTTCCCGTGGAATTCAGGTGGTCCCAATTCTTTAAATTGCTTGACAGTGACCATCATCAAATTACCAGCGTTTCTACCGTTATTATTGACTGGATTTCCTCTTGCTTGATTCTGTATGAACTGCATGAAATTCCTAAAGAATCCATCGTTCATCATGTTATCAGGAACATTATTTCCTAAGTTGGCAGGAGGATTGTTTGGGGCCTCCTGATTCTCGGCTACATTTGCTTCGGGTATTCCATAGTTAACCTCTTGATTTCCAGATGCCATACTTAACTGTGGTCACAAAATAATTGTTAGTTCAAACAAATTGACTCATCACTTCATGTCCCTATATTCAAATCAACTCATTAGATAATAAAATCTAAGTTAGATATGACACACTAGTGACTGATTCTATTCGTCTCTCCCCTCCTAATTCTAACCCCAGATCTCCATTAAAGACCATATCCCTAAACTCTGATGCCAACTGTGACGCCCCCAAATCTAGGCCCACACAGCCCAAACTTGAGTCGTCAAAAGACTACAACAAAATTATTACAACAAAGCACAACGTACAACAATACAGTGTATAATAATACACAACTAAGTTTTCACTATTATTGCCACACTATTTTACAACACGTGAAGACTAGGATAGCTATTCCTCGGACTCTCACTCCATCCCCCGGCTAGACCCCGTTACGTTTTCATCTCCTGTTGAAAAACAATGGAACAAAAGAAAGGGTGAGCTCAAATAGCCCAGTAAGAAATATCATGACTAAGATAATGACGAATAAATTATCATTAGCCTTCAACAATTGAGTTCTTGATAGAATACAATAGACTACAAGGTTTATATCAAAAACTGTAGTTAAATTCTTGAACAATGTTCAGATCAATAATAGCAGCGGAATGAGCAATCTATTAGAAGAATAATGCAGACTATAATGTCCACTCGCTTCTCTTTTTAGTAAAAATATCATCAACTTTTATCATCTGAAATACCATTAGTCAAGATAATACAACTTTACAGTTCCTGGTCATAATCATGCAGATTAACAGTTCATCTTTGCACTACGGGTCAAAGACATTCAATATAACACCAACGGTCATGATTATACCAGATTCAGCCTTTGGTCATAATCATACCAACCAACAGTTCATCTTTGCACTACGGACCAAAGAGAACATTCACCACGTGCCGTAAAAGACACCGAACAGTTGTATCGCCTTTAACCTATCATCTGTTCAACAATTATATCACATCTGTGCCCCCCGCCACAGATATTCACAACAGCTTGATTCTTGATGATTAATACAAATAACAGTGATACAAATGATGAACAGAAGAACAGGATAAACAATAAGTATCGGAAGTTTACTTTGTGCAGATTCAAATAATGTCCAAATTGCCAACATGATGTTGAGTGAAATTTAAAAATGATATTCAAGATCCACAGTTCAGAATAACGATTACAGTTCAATAGAAATGTTCAGAAAATAGGAAGGTTCAGTTGAAATAATGAAATTCAACTATTATGGAACATATAATATTTTCAGGAATTATAGAAGCAATAGTTCCATAATAAGTTTCGATTTAGGTGTATGAAAGAAAATAATATCCCTTACCGTAGCAGGTTTGATTAACAAAAGGTGAAGGAAATTAATATCCCTTACCATAGTAATTTTGAATAATGGAAGATGAAAAAGATGGTATCCCTTATGAGTATAAAGGAAAATGATATCACTTACGAATATGGAATAAAAGTGTCATGTGATAATTCGTGTAGACAAATTATTTCCACACGAGACAAATAAAAAGGGTTATTCACCAACAGACGGTAATCCGCGCCGTAAGGTTATTCCCATCAATTTGAATACGAAGACTTATTCACCAAACAGGCGGTAATCCGCACCGTAAGGTTATTCTCATCAATTTGAATACGAAGAGTTATTCACCAAACAGGCGGTAATCCGCACCGTAAGGTTATTCTCAAAGATTAATAAGGAATGAATACAAAAGGTTATTCACCAACAGGCGGTAAACCGCGCCGTAAGGTTATTCCCACAATTTAATGCATGGAAGTAAATGGCACAAGAAATAAATGATATTATTTTCGAGAATCAAAGAATGATAATCCCTTCAAGTAAGAAAGAAAATAATATCCATTTATGATGATGAAAAGAGTGATACCCCTTACCTTAACACGTGACTGGATATTGATTTAAATGAGGTTGATCAACCTATATATTTTTAATATAATTAGTAATTACCACATGTAAATTTCAAAGTGTATGATAATTCGTATAATATGAACTATCAAAATTATATATATTTAACATAATTTTTGTAGTATAAAATAACTACTTTTAAATAGTTTTTAAAATAATATTCCAAAATAAATCTTCTAAAGAAAGCTTTTAAAAATGAATCTTCTCAAAGAAGAGTCTTCTAAGGGAAGATTTGTGAATACCGTGAAAAATAGGAATTTATGAAATTACTACTCTTTAATAAAAGACTTACTTGAAAAATTCCTGCACTCTTTTTGGCTTTCAAACTCTTTTATGTTTTAGGTGTGATTTTTCTATTCAGCTGAGCAAGCTATTTATAGGAGAAAATAAGTTACTATGCGTGGTAGGTGAGTGGCGTGCTGCACGCCAGTGCTGAAAATTCAGCAGCAGCAGCAGCCGCCCACGCCAAAAAAATTTCAGCAACTTTGCAATTCATTTATCATGTGGGCCCCACATGGGGTCCCACATGTTACTATTCACGTTACTATTCACATTACTATTTCAAATAGTAAAATTAATTATTTTATTATTTGTTTATTTATTTATTTATTTATTCTTCCTGTGAGTCCAACATATAAAATAATGTTACCACAATAATGTAAGAAACACGTTACATATTTTTATTAATTTAATAATATAAATTATAGTGTATTTGCTACTGTGACAATTATTAGATTCAATAATTTTAAACTACAGTGCACCAACAATTATTGACTCAATGATATGAAATACAGTGTAATGACAATTATTGAATCAATAATGCAAAATACTGTGTAGCAACAATAATTGAATTAATAATATAAAATATTATACAGTGACAATTATCGATAAAATGATGCATAACAGTTACGGTGTCAATAATATGAGACACTGTGCAATACCGTGTGCTACTGTAGAGTACCACATGCTACAGTAAAATACCATAAATTACCGTATGCTACTATTCTTTTATCACCGGTATTTTAACAGTTAGCACCGTTGACTATTTTTATTAAAAATGTTACTTCTGTCGTTTTCTATATCCGACAAATATTCCGTTGTGGGGTCCACCAATAATTTGTTATTTCGGCGCCGTCGTACGGCCCGAATATTCCCCGACAAAACGAATATTGTCCGACAAAATAAAATTTGCACATAACATCCTTAACTTTTAACTTTATCGATTTAACCACTTACTGTTTCAGAAAAATATATGAAGAAAAATTAAATTTTATATTTCATAAAATTCGGGGTCTTACAACTATTACTTTTATAATTTCTGAAAATATTATATGATCCATAATAGTTGAACTTCATTTTTTTAACTGAACCTTCCTATTTTCTGAATCTTTCTATTGAACTGTAACCGTTATTCTGAACTGTGGATCTTGAATATCATTTTTAAATTTCACTCCACATCATGTTGACAATTTGGACATTATTTGAATCTGTACAAAGTAAACTTTCGATACTTATTGTTTATCCTGTTTCTTCTGTTCATCATTTGTATCGCTGTTATTTGTATTAATCATCAAGAATCAAGCTGTAATGAATATCTGCGGCCGGGGGCACAGATGCGATATAATTGTTGAACAGATGATAGGTTAAAGGCGATATAATAGGTTAAAGGCGATACATCTGTTCGGTGTCTTTTATGGCACGTGATGAAAGTTCTCTTTGACCCGTAGTGCAAAGATGAACTGTTATTTAGTATGATTATGACCAAAGGCTGAATCTGGTATAATCATGATTGTTGGTGTTATATTGAATATCTTTGGCCCGTAGTGCAAAAATGAATTGTTATTTGGTATGATTATGACCAAATGCTGAATCTGGTATAATCATAATCGTTGGTGTTATATTGAATATTTTTGGCCCGTAGTGCAAAGATGAACTGTTGATCTGCATGATTATGACCAGGAACTGTGAATTTGTATTATCTTGACTAATGGTATTTCAGATGATAAAAATTGATAATGTTTTTCCTAAAAAGAGAAGCGAGTGGACATTATAGTCTGCATTATTCTTCTAATAGATTGCTCATTCCGCTACTATTATTGATCTGAACGTTGTTCAAGAATTTAACTGCAATTTTTGATATAAACCTTGTAGTGTATTGTATTCTATCAAGAACTCAACTGTTGAAGGCTAATGATAATTTATTTTTCATTATTTTCTTTTGGGCAATTGATAAAATTGTCTTCTCAAGTATATGCTATAAATCAATTTATACCTCTAAATATAATTATCAATCGTTATCTCAAAATATATTTAAAAAATAATATTATTTATTTTTTTATTACTCCTGCCAATTTATTGTCGATTATTTCACGTGTCAAATTATTGGATACACAATTGAATATATTTATGCATATATGTCATACACCTACAAGTATTTATGCATATATAAACTTTTTTATACACAATATTTTGTAAATGACAATTCTATATGTCATATAAATATTTAATTTGAAAAAAAAAATAGTTTCGCTTATTCTTATTGTTGTGAATACTTTCATTTTAGATAAATAATTAAATTAGTATAATTAACATTAACTGTAAAAAGGAATAATATTAAAATAACTATATTAAACTAAAACTAATAATATATTTAAAAAAATAAAAAACAAACCCTGATGAATTAGGAAACCAGATCACTTTAGAACTCATTCGTTCTTAAAAAAAATTGTTTCTCTTCGTTCCAAAAGAAATGGACATATTCTTTCTTTATGCGGTTTTTGTTGTTCATGATTTAGATGAGTTTCCATTATTCTTTTTATTTTATTTTAAATGATTAATTTTTGCAATTTTTATTTTAAATGTGAGATGTTGATCTTCTTTTTTCATGAGTTCAGTTTGCAATTTTAATTTTGAAATTTAGATGTAAATTTGATGGGTTTTGTGTTAATGTGTTCAATCCACCAAAAATTCAATTTCAATAGAAATTATTTGTGTTCTTGAATATATTATAGGTTGAAGATGGAGAAATACATATATTTTGGGAAGGATATATGTATTATATATTTACATTTTAGGAAGTCAAATATATAAAAGTAGTCAAAACATATATAAATATAATATATGACTGATAGATGGTATTTTTTAATAAAAAATTGAGCATAATAACGTTATTTTTTAATATACTTTAAAATAATAATTAACGATAATTATATTTAGGGTGTAAATTAGTTTCGATGTATACTTGGAAGATAGTTTTATTATTTGTCTTTTTTTTTAAAAAAAAGAAACAAAAAAGACTTTCAATCTATATTTGGAGAATTGGAGGACACTTCAATCATTTGCTCTTTCTTTTTCTTTTTTTTTTTTAAAAAGAAGAAGTTAGGTGGGATATAGAGTCTGTTCGATAAATACTTATAAGTTCATCAATCTAATTTATAAATATTTAAATTAAAAAAATTATTCGAGAACGACTTTTTTTTAACTTATGAGTTGAAAAAAAAAGTCAAAAAAAAAAAGTAAATTTTTGTTGCTTAAAGAAAATCACTTATAAGTTATGCTTTTAAGTCCGTCAAACCAAATAAAATGACAGAAATGTCTTCTTTTATTTTTTTAATATTCTTTTTATTAAATGATATTTTAATAATTTTTATATTTTACTTAATTTATAAATCATTATTAGCCGAACATATGCATAATTATTATTTATAAATTCTAACTTACAAGTAAAAATGATACCGAATGCTTTTACTTATAAATCTACTAAAATTTTAATTTATAAATTTATTAAAATTTTAATTTAAAAAAAAAAAATCATTTTCAAACGGCCCCGTAAGCCGGCCGTTCGAGCCATAAGACTGTAATTAATTACTAATAAACTGCTAAAACCCTCGCAGCCAGCAAAACCCTCTCTTCTCTCCCTCTTGGAGCTCTCTCAAACAATAACAATGGCTGATCTTAATCCAGAGGACAATAGCATAAAGAGAAAGAACAAAAAGAAGAGAAAGCTTAGAACTTCCAATGACGAAAAAGAAGAAGAGAAGGCCCCTCAACTAAAGCTTATCGTATTCATCACTCGGGTACAGAAACTGAAGAACCAAACCAAAAGTTAGATGAGAAAGAAACAACTCAAACAAGTGAAATACTTCACCATGGTCCTCCCTGGATAAATCTACAGATAATTTTATCACTTCAGAACAAGGAATTTGATCTTCAAGGGTATCTATTTATGTATATGTAGCTTATAATTGACGCTAGTCCGGATTTTTTTCATAATTTTCTTTGTTGAGCTGGGAAACTCAATTTGAGGCTGAATTCTGGCTGCTTTGAAATCGTTAGGAAAGAAAATGAATGCAAAAGGAAAAAAGATTTAATCTTTCTATCACTTTCTCTACCATTTTTGTAAATATGCATATTTTTTGCACAGTATGTATGACTTATTCTTGCTTAGGAATTGTATCGGAAGAATTGGTGAAGGAAGAAGAAATGTATCTCTTCCTGCTTTTAAGAATAGAAATTGTTTCAAATAGTGAAGTATAGAGCCAATGCTGAGAGAAGTAAGAAAGAAAACCAACTTTAAAATAAATAAAAAGATTAACAAATACACGTCTAGCTATAAATTTAGTATTTCAAAAAATCAAATACCAAATATAATGCAAAAGTTGAGTATAATGGTCTGCTGAAAATTTAATATATTTGTCTTTACAAATTTTCAAAATTTCCTTTTTCCATAATTTTACCTCGTAAAGGTATTCTTTTTTGTTATATTCATGCATTTGATAAGTGAATTTTTGATGCAGAAAGGTTGAACTTGCATATGCGTATGTGAAATCTAGAGTTACTGAAGAAGCAGATGACACCAGTCAAGACTTGGAGACTATTAGCATTCCACGAGTAGTAGTCTTCCTTAACAATTGGGTCCAGTCATCGTTAATTTCTTCAGAAAAGAAAATTAGAGTTGAAGGAAATAAACTTGAGTTCTGAAGTACAGGGTCGTGTGTAGATTATAGATGTTGGGAAATTTTCAGGTTTTGCTTGGAAGAGGCTGTAAAACTGCATGTTTCATTGTGCTTCTCACGGGACTTCTTACGGGTTATTCATTGCATTGCAGGGGATGCATTGTCGCGACTCAGCGGTGCATCCTCACATATTAAAGTGGAAGGTTTTGTCTCTGAATCTGGAGAATTGGGCAGTGACGTGTTACAATTCTACACTACTGTGCTTGGTTGCATTTCTTGTATTTTCATCTCCCATGGCGGAGTTTCAAATGAAAATTTAGAGTTATGGATTTTGACTGTTGAGATTGTGCTAAAGCTTGTTCGGAAAATTCTAGAAGAAAAGGGACATGATGGTAAGATGGGCATCTTTGTCCTGCAGTTTTCATGCGTTGTGATTGAGCCATTCACCAGGTTTTTGAGGGTCCATTCAATCCGGAAAAATGGTTTTCATGAATTTGTTGATAAGCTTCTTGAGCCTATAATGCAGTTACTGGATATCTTGCAACTAAATACTCATGCAAAAAATCCTGTACCGACAGGATTGTTATTGAAGTTACTTGAAGATGTCTTGTCTCAAGGGTTATTCCACCCAACTCACATTGAAGGATTTCTGAGCCTACAGAGTTTGAGCAAGTATAAGACCTCTGATTATGGAGAAGTAAAGGACATGAAGACAGTTGTTAAAAGTTATCACATACACCTGTTTGATAAGCTGGGAAAGATTATGAGTGGGGTGAATTCCTTGGCATTAGGTGGTATAGCGGATCTGTTTCGATTGTATGTTGACTGTGCTAAAAAGCAAAAGGGAATTTCAGTTGGAGGAGGAGGTTCTGAGCAGTTGGAAGAAGATCTTACTGATCAGATCTTCAAAAGCTCTTCTAGAAAGGGCAGTGTAGTTACAGAAAAGAGTCATTTTTCGAGTGGTTTGAATTCAGAAACGCAAAAGTCACTCTTTGATTTCTTTGTACAGATTATGGAACCTTTATTAATAGAGATTAATACTTACCTTCAAGACGAACTGGAAGTTGGTCCCATGTTGTCAAATGCTCATTGCACCATCAAAGCTATAAATAAAATACTTTTTAGCTTTATGCATGGAAATGTGTATGTACTCACAGAGGATACCTCTGAAGGAGCTTGTGTTAATTTCCTGAAGGCGGTCTATGATATGATCATGTCATTTTCTGCCAAAATAAATCACACAGTTTCATCAGTGTTCGATGTAGACGAGGGGACACACAAAGAGGTTATATACCTAATTGCCAAGGAGCTTATTGTTGCTGCACAGTGCTTATTGGAAATTGAATATGACATTGTTGGGAAGGATTTGGAAAACTTATGGATTATGATGATCTCATCGGAGCCTTTGGCCTTATTTGGATGGATATGCCAGAACAGTCCTTGTTGACTCTAGAGATAATTCACCTTGCATGCCAAGTAGTTAACCTTTATAGCGAACTTCGTCAGGTTAGTGAGCTGTTTATGGTTAGAACGAATGACTTGAGTTTACTAGTAGCATATAAATCAAATAGTTTTATTACTTGGACTTTAAAATTAAACCTCATAACATTTATTGTCTAATGGTGTGCGCATGTGTATACACGTGATTGACCTACAATTCTTTGTATTGGGCTTTTGTTAATAGCTTATAGATTTGGGAAGTATTTGTCTTGGAGATGCTTTATTGTATTCCGTTATGCTACATTTTCTTCGAACTTGCTAGTATTTGTCTTGGAGATGTTTTGTTGTATTCCATTCACAACTTACTAATACTGTTGTCTGTATTGAGTCTATTGATGAATCATCTCATGATTTAGGCAAGCTTGGGGTAAGTTATGCTCCAAGCTTCGATGCCAAAAATATGTTGGGGCAGCAGAAAATTGGGTTTCAGTACCATGCTAGGAAAAGGTTTTCAATGGATTGATCTCTTTCATTTTCGTCTAAAAGAGCGAGGAAAATATTGAGCTTTAGGAGGGTTTGTTGATTGCGCACAAAAGGGTAAGGTTTGAGACTTAATTATGTAAGGTAAGAGGATTATCGAGGAACAGTACCCATGAACAGTGTTTATGGGTTTCGTGTATTTTTTGGTTGCTAGAGTTTAGGGAATGTTTGGGCTTTGAGAAACCTTTAGGATTAAAGAATGAATACCAAGCCTAGTGCAGCCTTGCATGTTTGTTTGCGGGATTGGATTAAGTAGGATATGAAACCCTTACATTCCATCTCATGCCCCTCTAACTAGTCCCTCATATGAGGGATTATTTTTTATATCCTGTCCGGAGATGACGGAACTCAACAATAATTTTCGAATGGTACTAATAATCCAATTCCATGCTCTAAACACGCAGACAAACATGGCGTTTGTAATGGAAGAAGAAGAAAAGCTAGTCATGACCCCGGGATTGCATAGAGGCACCATAACTTGGGGTTGAGTTTAGGCGACCTTGGCTCTAATAAGAGTTGGATTCCCTCTAGCAAATTTGCATTTAATTAGCTACCGATGTCTTGATAAAGTCCCATAATATTTGGAAGTATCATCCTAATATAATTGTCTTTAAAGTTTAACCTGGGAATCCTCTACATAAAAGATTAAACTATATATAAAATAATCAATATAACTCAGGCTCCCTAAAAGTCAGACGATCAATATCCACATATTTGGAATTTACCAAAATTCCCTTAAACTCTTAACACTCCAGAGAACTTTATAAAACTTACCGGGCATCTTATTCAAATAGAAATAACCTCTAAAAGACTCTACTAAGACTACAACTTAGACTATGAAATGTCTCAAGTAGGTTCCATTTAGAAGTTGGTCTACTTTCCAACTTTCTAGCTTCTTCTGAATAATACTTTTTGTTAAAGCTTTTAATTATTGCATTATTTCATATTATCATATATTGATCATATCGTTTGAATCGGTGTAGGTCAATAATTCGGTGTTTGCACTGTGTAAAGCTGTGAGACAATTGTTATTATCTGTCAGCGATGCTCAGATGAGCTATTCAAATAATATGTCATGCAAGCCTTCATTATATTACGAATCATGTGCAACATCTGCAGGAGTGGTATTATGTTCACAGGAGTTCAGGCTTTCCATTTATAATGCTATTAAGTCCATACCAGAAGGACAAGCGAGTGGATTCATACGGCAATTAACAGCAGATATTTCTGAATCCCTTTTCTGGATTAAAGGTAATTGCTCAATGGATGCTAGCATTGAACCAGGAAAGCCAGATTTAGATGGTTGTAGTTTGCCATACTTCAATCTACATGCAGAAGTCCTGGGAAGAGGTTTGTCTGAACTGTATACATTAATCTTGGATTCAGTGACTGTTACCATGGGTAATGGTACTGTAATTGGAGTATCTGTGCAAGATCTGATGGCAGTAATCCGCCCTAATATGAGTAGTCTGGTTGGATTACAAGCTGATGGTGTTTATGTGTTCCTATCTACGGTAATTGGAAGAACTATCAATATAAGGGATGGATGCAAACATAAATATCTGTCCACTTACTGGGTTGTTCTGTTCTTCTTTCGTTTGTATATGTCCTCCAGAAGCTTATACCGGCAAGTGGTCAGCCTTGTGTCCCCAGATACATCAAGAAAAATGTCAGAAGCGATGGGTGACTCATTTACGGCTTATCCTGGACGGGATTGGCTGGAGAGAACTTGTGGAACAGATGAAGGCTATTTTTCTTGGATAGTCCAACCTTCGGCTTCTCTTCTTACCACCACTAAAGAGATTTTACACGTTTGTGTTCAAGATGCTGTTGCAGATTGCTCCTCCCTGATTTATGTATTGAATGCTATGGCTTTCCAGAGGCTTGTTGATTTGAATAGGCTGATTAAGTCTTTTGAATATCTGCTGCAGATAAATGATATTCTAATTAATACTAAGCTGACAGATGATACTGGGCTGTCGCTGCAACGCAAAAAATGTAGGAAATTGAGAAGAAATGTTTCAGATTTGAGGCAAGAAGCAGCAGAGCTGACCGATTTTATGTTGGAATATTTATCATTAGTGGATAAAGACCAGCTCTCTATCTTCTTACCCAGTGATGACATTGATGGGGAAATGTCTGTCCAAAGTTTGCTTAAATCCGGTGAATGGAATTTTAGTGTAGGTGCAATAAATGGAAAGTCATTGCCTACCGTGACCTGGTGGATTCTTTGTCAAAATATCGATGTTTGGTGTGCTCATGCTGCTAAGAAGAAGTTGCAGATGTTTCTCTCGCTCTTGATCCAGAATTCTCTTCACAATTCAAAGGGCAGTTTTAGCGCTTTTGGAAAGAACACCATTCATAAACCTGGCCACTTTAAGATAGTTACTGCACATCAAATTTCATCTTCATTTCTCAGCAACGGTGTTCTATATGAACAAAGAGTAAGATAATTTACAAATATGAAGCTCATGAAGCATTCTTATTGATTTTTCTTGCTTATGCGCTGACTACAAACAGAGGCAAAGTTATAAGGCTGGTAGGAGCCACGCCCTTCCTAATTTTTTTAACAGATCTTATTGATGGCTGTAACATAACCAGCTTGGTCGTATTACGTTGTTTATTGTATTAGATTTTTTTGGTTGTGGATCTTAATCCAATATTAAAACATTTGTTGTTTTATGCCAAATCTCTAAACTTGGTACTCCATACCCAATTAGATTGCAGTCTTGAAACATGACTTGCTTAAACGTCTCATGCTATCACACACTCTCTAACAATTAGTATTAACTTAGTCATACATGATTTCTCTTCTTGATATAGACTACCGTTTAAGTTAGTCTCTCTCTTTTTTCTAAAATATTATGTAACAGAATGACCATTGTAAATATTTTTTTTTCTTTGCTTAAATTGCATTTTGTGCCAGTATTATTGCATTTCTCATGATATTTTCTGATTAATTAGTGATACTTTTCTAAATAATATATTTTGATACTACATATTTTCTCTCCCAGGAAAAATTCCTGGCTCTGTCCCTGATTGCAAGTGCATATGCGTCATACACTACTGAACTTTTCAATGAAACCGTCCTGTATTAACACAATTCGTTGAATTAAAACCCCCTGTATCGTATCTGTTTTGCTTGCTTGATGTTAGGTTATTATTGCTTTGAGCTATCATAGTACCTCAAAAATCTCTCTTCTTCTATCAAAAATTATTCTTTTATCCAAAAAATAATTATAGTACCTTAATAGATATCATGGAATCATTGCAACATGTGATATTGATACCGTCTTTTGTTATAGTTTGTTCATAGGCATATGGCATCAAGGATTTGCAAGATTTTGGAGAAGTCAGTATCACCAATATTTTGGAAATTTGGAGAGATTCATTTGAATGCAGCACCTGATTGGTCAGAGGTTTTAGATTCGCTTGAAAATTCATTAATTGCTGTTTCAGACTACAATAATGTTGTTCATGACCATTTTTTGTCAGCAGAGCAGATTTCTTGTTCATCTAGTCACTCAGTTAAGGTCGAAATTAAAGCTTGTCAAAGTTTGCTCAAGTTTTTGTGTTGGATGCCAAAAGGATATATAAGTTCTAGATCTTTCTCAAGTTATGCAACTTGTATTCTCAACCTTGAAAGGTTTCTCTCTCTCTCTCTCTCCCTCCCCCCTCTCCCCCCCCCCCCCCCCCCCCAATATGCAAGCACACGCATGGTGCCATCTGTTATACTAGGATGTAGATTTGTTCATTTGAAATTGCATCTTTACAACCTATTAGTGGATAAACTATTTTCCATTTACAGTCAATTCAATGTTTACATGGTTCTGTTGAATGCTAGATAAGTTGATAAATTTGTTTGCCATGCTAAGTCAGATGGCCTAGTAAAAATTTGAAACCCAGTATCATATATATTGGCTACCAACATAATGCACACATTTTTTTTTTCTTTACGATGTCTATTAGCGTACATAATCAAGCTTTTGTATTCAATTTCCAACACCTCTATGGTAATAAATGGTACGAACACGTGATAGTCTCATGCACGAGGTAGCACATGAGGGGCCATGTTGATGAATAAGTTACACAGCTCTATGTTATGTCAAGTGGTTAGAGTAGTTGGCTGTTATTCTGAATGATAATTTAGTTAATTTACAAAATGTAAATCCTTATTAAATGTCTACTTGTGTCTTTTTAATTCTTAATATTTCAGCTAAAGCATGTATATTTCTCTAACTCTTAATGTAAAGTTACATTGTAATAGCACTCCTTTTATGTTTCAGGCTTTTAATTGGCAGTTTAATCGATTGTCGCGGTACATTACAATCCCATGATCATTATGAACTCGTTAGATTGTTTGTGTCATTTTGGAGGTCCCTAAAAAATCTACAAATGGCATCTGATAAAGAGAACATGGAATCTAGTCAGTCCTTGCTTACTCCCACTCTTTTTGAGGGTTCTTTTCCGACTTTATGGCTTTTTAAGTCATTGTCTGCTGTGATTGAGCTTCAACACATATTTCCATATGATAGCGCCACCCAAGCAAAAGAAATGATTTTTCGTTGATGGATCACACATCATATGTGTTTTTAACATTCAGCAAAGATAAATTTATGTATGCATTTCACTTACTTACGCGCTCTGTGAAGCCTTGCAAAGAAAAACCCAGTTTCTCTATTGCCGGTGAGAATGATTTAATCGAAGATGATCCAAGCTTGGATTCCTCTAAAGATTTAGATTCATGGAAGGATATGGTCATTGTGGCTGTGACTTTACGGGAGCTGACGCATAAGTTACTTATGCCTTTTAAGGAAGCCCTTTGTAGTGGAAGTGTGGATGTTTGTGCTGGTGTCCAGGAATTGAAAAAATTATCTTCTATCATTTCATGTTTTCAGGGACTTTTGAGGGGCCTAGCATCTGCTTTGGATCAAATAGATGGAGAATGATGTAATTTAAAATCAAAATTATCAAGATGGAAATTTGAACCTCTCGTCAGTCTCATTCTTTGCATTGATACATTTGCAGAATTTGTAAGTTATTTCT
The DNA here is from genome assembly GCA_947179155.2 of Hedera helix. Lineage (NCBI taxonomy): Eukaryota > Viridiplantae > Streptophyta > Magnoliopsida > Apiales > Araliaceae > Hedera > Hedera helix. The sequence continues at coordinate 34,366,070 of OX359287.1, forward strand.
TAAACTTTCTGTTTCTCGAAGGTGATAATTTGCCTGATGCTCAAGATCTTCGCATGTCCGAGGGCCATGATGATTTGTTTGGGGTGAAGGAGTCTTCAAGCAAAGGGTTTGGTAATGTTGCTGATATGTTGCATGAGAAGGAGCAACAGAATTCTCGAAATGCTAAGGATTGCTCATCATCTAAGATAAATGAGAAGTCCTATAGAAGTATTAGGAAAACAAGGCTCCATCAAAAAAGTGAAGCTGTGCCCAGTTTCTTGGCTAAGGTTGATTTATTTGAGCAACAAAAATTGAAGAAAACTCTTTTGCTGGGGTTTTTAAGAGGTGAAAATCTTGAAGCAGCATTTTTTCTCAGACAGCTATTTATTCAGCTTTGCTATGTGTAATGATAATTGCCAATGATCTATGCAACGACCTTTGCAAAAAATGGTGGGTGTGGGTCCCACCATTTTTTGCAAAGGTCATTGCATGGATCATTGCAAAACATCATTACTCATATCTTTTTCCCTATTTATTGCTTATTCAGCAATTCTAAGGGTAAATTTGCATATTAAGAACAATTCTTTGTCCGCAAGTTTGGTTCCTATTTTTGTTGGCATTTCTGAAGTTTTGTTGCTGGAGTTCGCAGACATGGTCGAGTCGCCGCAGCCAATTTGTTTTGTTTTGTTAGATGGTGTTGCAAATTTTCTTGAAGAGCTTGGGAATTGGTTTCCTTTAACCAATGCCACCTCGACTGAAAAAGCATATACCAAGCTGATAAATCTACACCTGAAGGCCATAGGAAAATGCATTTTCTTACAGGGGAAAGGAGCTACTCTAGCATCTCATGATACCGAGTCAAGTACCAAGTCTCTGAATGGTCAAATGAAATTATGTGAATCTACTCTCTCTTGGTCCGTACTGCTTAGATGAATTCAAAGCAAGGTTGAGAATGTCATTCAAAGTTTTTGTTGAGAAGCCTTCAGAGTCTCATCTGTTATCTGCAGTTCTGGCTCTAGAGAGCATTAGTTGGAGTGCAGCAAGGCTGCATGACAAATGGATACCTGCTATGTTGAGCGGTTGAGCGTGGTTAAAAGACACATCCAGAACTTAGTTGCTTCTCTGTTCAACATTATTCTGCATGCTAATGCTATTCCTAATAGAGGTGATGCTGATCCTGATCCAGGATCTGTGATTCTCATGAGTATTGAAGTGCTGACCAGAGTATTTGGAAAGCATGCTCTATACCAAATGGATACCTGCTATGTATCACAGTTGCTGCGTATACCTGCACGACTTTTTCAGAATATTCTCCACCTTAGAATTTCAGAAGCTCCTACTTGATCTAATTCTTTTAGGATCTTGGATATTAAAGGCTCTGAGATTATAGAAAGCATGGACACTGGTATTGTAGATCGACAATTTACGATAGAACTTTATGCTGCATGTTGCAGACTCCTGTGCACTGTTCTTAAGCATCACAAGAGGTATGATAGGATTGCTTACTGGTAAATGATGAGATTGTTTTATCTTTGCTTTTCATCCATAAAGAACCCATTCCTTTGTTAAGCAAAGGGAATGCCTTGTGTTTTTCCTCTGCCCTCACTTAAAATAATATTTTTCCTCTTTATAATAGTATGTTTATTGTACTAATTTTCATAATTGTAGTGAGAGCCAGCAGTACATTGCTCTACTTGAAGGTGCAGTTTATGTGTTACTTAGTTGCTTGGAGATGGTAGATGTTGATCCAGCTATTAGAAAAGACTACTTTGCATGGAAAGTACAAGAGGGAGTAAAATGTGCTTATTTCCTTAGAAGAATTTATGAAGAGGTGTGTCTGCTGTATTGATTTGTGTAACACATTACACTGAACATGTAGCCTTCCTGCCCCCCCCCCCCCCCCCCCCCTTCTCTCTCTCTCTCACACACACACACTTACACACAATCAAGCACTCTAACAGTACATAAATGGAGAAGTTCATGTACACCCTTAAGTTGTATTTGGAGTCTGGTTTTCTACTTCAGACGTATTGATGCAGCCCGCTAGAGCCACTTTTAGATTTGACAGTTAAGTCTCTTAAGAGGACCATATGGCTCAATATTTTCTTCTCTCTTTTTGTTCCTACAGTTGAATTATGTCCAAATATCTGTAAAATATGTACATATACTTCATTGAAGATTTAGCTTATATTCCTATATATTGGAAATGTGCAACTCAGTTGCCTGAAGGGTGCGGTGTTCTAAAACAAGGTCTGGGTGTCACTTAGGCACTGGCCGACCTTGGTTAGTAGGTGCTAGGCGCCCACCTAGCCGCATAGGGACTGACCATCTAATGCCATTAGCGTCGCTATCAACCATCACCACTGCAACTTGTTCCTCCTCTTCGCAAAGGATATGTGTTGTGCAATCTGTTTTCCTTTAACGTATGGGATGGGGTAGCATTAGATATTTATCTTTTAATTTGTTAAAATTACTATGTAGTGCCCCAAATTTCTATCACAATTCAAACTCGGCCCCATAATTTGACAAAGTTCTAAATCAATCCCTAAACTTCAACTTTTCATAAATATAACATTATTTTATTTATAAACACAATAGAATAGACTTAGTTTTATTGCAAATATAAAAGAGAATAATAGAAGTACACTGCCTAGGCCCCTCCTACAAGGCCTAGGTGCTCGAGGGTCCCTCTGCTGGCTAGGTCTGCCTACCGCCTTTTTAGAACACTGCCTTGTGGATTTTGAGGAGACTGTCCTCACTATTTATTAGTTTTTTCATAGAATATTTCTTAATTTGGATTCTTCATTCATATTTTAAAGTAAGTTTCTAATTTGGGAAAAAAGGAACTAAGAATTGCAACATCTACATTCTTTTGTATGCTCCTAAAACATATGCTGCTTCTGACGCGTCCTTGTGAACATTTGTTTGGAATTTATACTTGCTACTGTAAAGTTTTTGGGAGTTATTGAAGGTTTATGAATAATTCTACATGGAGGGTAGAATCTTTGCTATTTTTCCTTTGCCACTCGATTAGAGAACCCTCAACCTTCTATTATTTTGCTGTGGCCACCAATTCTGTGTTGTTCACCCCCCATATATGTCCATTAAGGTAAACTATACTTCAGAATCTATGGGTAAAGACTAGAAAGACGCATTGCATTAATTTTTATCATGAAAGATAATTGCTTGCATAAATCCCTTTTATATACTCTTGAAGACTTATTTTAAATCAAATATATATCCTGGCTAATCTATCTTTTCTTATTTTGCAGATACGACAACAGAAGGATGTTTATAGCCATCATAGTTTTCATCTTTTATCCAATTACATATGGATTTATTCAGGATATGGACCCCTTAAAATGGGAATTAGAAGGTGGTACCTAGCATCTTGCTACAAGCTTCTGATCTAATTACTAAGAGCATATTGTTATTTTTCTCTGCTAAGCTAATGAATAAAAATAATTTGCAGGGAAATAGACGAAGCTATGAGACCAGGTGTCTATGCTTTGATAGATGCTTGCTCAGCAGATGATCTTCAACATATCCATACTGTATTTGGAGGTAAGTACCTCGTGTTCTCTAATTCCACTTTGGTTTAGGTTTCGGAGACCTGACGAGCTTTTCGTTTTGCTATGTCTCATGCTTCTTTGGATCTTTTTGTTGCGCAGAAGGTCCTTGCAGAAGCACTCTGGCAACTTTGCAGCATGATTACAAACTGAATTTCCAGTATGAAGGGAAAGTCTGATAAAATTCTCCTTTATCAATCCTGGCGTGTTTTTTGGCAGGCATGACTAACAATTCTCACCTATCAACAATGGGAGAGACGTCAAACCGTAGCGACACAATGCCATATCACTGTGCGACCACAACTCCAACAAGATGCACCATGGCTGCAGATTATTGTGTAGTCATCTCTACAAAATCAGAAAGAGGCATCTGTAAGTTTTTACCTGGATAATTGTGATAATTTTTTTGCCAGACGTGTTCATACTTGTGAAGCTTAACCAATTGAATTGATGCAAGTATAGATTTTCAGTTTCACACCATTTTTGGTTGTCTACTCCTCTGAGTATGCAAACTAACACAAATATATACACATGGCCTACAGTTTGAGTTACCAAATGATTTGACATAAGCAGGCACAGACTTGAGTTGCCCATGTAAGTTACATCTGCTCCTTTGTCCCGTTATAACGCTAAATTTATGATATGCTGCTATCTTCATATATATATATATATATATATATATATAATAATTGCTTCTCAATTACATATTTTAATCGTAGACATGCTGTTAACAAACCTCATCCAAAACAAGTATATAGATAGATTCAACGCTTGCTCAAGAGAGTAGTGATAGCGTTTAAGAATAACTCAAATCATCAAATATTAGGTGGACACGGTTGGTTTTTTTGGCCGCGAAGGTAGATATACATTGATACCTAATAAATAGACAAGGCCAGTGAGCCCTACCAAGTAGGACCCCTCTCAAAAGGCAGGAAAAGCACAACTCTATTAAACAATACTTCAATTTTGACCGAGTGATATCAATCGTTACCAAAATATAACTAATAAAAAATAGGTAATCATTTTAATTAGCCTCGGATCAATTTAACAGTTTAAATTTGATGACTAAGTAATTTAAAATATATTATTTTTTTGGTCATAAATTTTGATATTTTTAAAAACTGATTTAACAGCTTACGAGTTAAGTTGTTCACAAAATTTTAATATAAAAATATATTATTAAAGATATAATGTATCTTTTGTCATTAAAGATTGAGCAAATATTTAAATATATCAATTGTGATCAAAAGGAAAATATATCCAACGGTCTAAAACTACCCAACACAACTTAATCCTGTAGTTGCCAAACCACCAAATCAAGAAATTAGCTTTTGCCTTTTGGTATAAATTGATTAGGCCATCACTTCTCGACAAATTCTTGAACTTGTCTAAACCTTTTCTCCTCCAAAAAAGAAGAAAAAAAAGAGAGGCAAGAATGTCTCACAGAAGAAGCAGAGCTGCCACAATCTTAGAGGTGTTTTCACTAAATCCCATGCCATACCCAGTTCTCCTAATCTTAGCAGTGATCTTTATTTTTCTTGGAATCCAGTGGTTTGTTTCATACGAGGATATGGTTGAAAGCACTGAAGAAAGTATGGGTTGGTTGCTAATGGCCACACCAGTGGTATTAATCTTTGCCGTGCGTTGGTTGTCAACTGTAGAAAATCCTGAGAGTCTCTTTGGGTGGAACCGTCGTCGCCGGACGTACTACGCCCCGTCGGAGGGGAGCTCCCCGTGGGGGGTGGCTGCCTTGATTGTGGTAGTACTTGTTATGCTGCAATATCAGTCCACTTTTCTTGACAGTTGGTTTGTTTGAATACTTGAAATATTAGGTAATCATGTAGTCAGTAGTTATGTAGATATTTTGTTACGAGTCTTTTTGTAATTCATAGAATTGAGGGGTGTTTCTTGTAAGAGAATATTCAAGATCGTATATGTATATGTGTGTGTGTGTGTGTGTATATATATATATAATTATAGCTTTTTAAAAAAATTATTTTGATTTATGAATTAGCTAGTGATGCTTTTTGTAGGTCAAAAGCAAGATTAAAATTTTAAATTTATTTATTTATTTTGTGAGAGAGAAAGAAAAGAAGCATCAAAATTATCCAAAGAAAGTCGATATTTTCACAACATAATTCTTTCTTTTTGTTGGATTAAAGTATGTAGACGCATCATATATATATGTTGGGAATCCACTGGACTGAGTTCAAGAAAAGCAGAAAAAACAATAGAAACCAATTAAATTGATATTATAAGAATTAATTAATGTGAATCATATGATAACATGACCCCTAGATACTTGTTTAACTCGATCATAGGAACAAATTAAGAATATTCTTGACGTTGAAATCCTTAGTGACATTCTTCTACAAATAACTTATTTACTTATATTTAATTAAATAAAGTATTATGCATGTATAATGAAGATTGATTGAATGCACCTTTTAAATTTTATGTTTTACCACCCAACTATTGTCTCTTTCTTTTTATTTTTTGTATAATATAAATATATATATATATATATAAATATATATATATATATATATATATATATATATATATATATATATATATATTGGCAGACAACTTTGTAAAGGTTAAAAAACAGTCCCTAATATAATAATATCATGGATGGAATTGCTCCACTCTTTGTGCCACGATTCATGAGTCGGCTTTGAATATAGTGGTGGGTCATATTCATATTCTCCATACAGCTGTTTGTTTAATAGGGTAACATTGATTTTAATTTTTTTTAAAATAATTAAACAAATCTCAAAAGTCTCTATATACCTAACAATTAACATCCACCTCCTTTGTGGTCCAGAGAAATTTAAAGTTGAATTATGGGGGCCACGGCTCCAATTAGTGAAGGTACTGGGTGGTGCCAGGTGTTTATCAGAAGTAAAGGGCTCAATTGGTGGGCCATCTTCAGCCGCGGAAGGTTCGGGATAATTGGATACGTAAAAAGGAAGTCTCGAATCAATCATGTGACAACAGATAGAGATAAATGTTATTTTATAATATAGTCAATCGCATCGATCAATTTAATAATATAACACATTTGAGACTAAAAAATAAAATTTGAGATACTCATAATTAATTTAATGATAATTCATTATTTGAGATTAAAAAAATTAAAATTTGAGATATTTATAATTAATTTAATAATATATTATTATTTAAGACTAAAAATTAAAATTTGAGATACCTAGCCAGAAAATAATTTGAAGTAGCACAGTTTCAAAATTTATTATTTAGGGTAAGACAAAATTATGCACCTCAAACCAAACTAGTGATTATCAGCCTGCAAGTAAATTATTCTAATTAACGACCATAATAAAAATTAATAATATTTTGTTCCACAAAAAGAATTTTATTTAGATTTTTAATGTCAATTTGTGAGAATTTGTAATTATTATTGATATGCTATTTTTTCCTAATGTGGGTTGGTATGAATTCAATAAAATTATAAATATTATACAAAATTTTAAAATATAATTAATTATTCTGTTAATTATTTTGGAATTTCAAATAGAAATATCATCCTGTTATTTAGCAAAAAAAAAATAATAATAAAAAAAAAAAAAAAAAAGAAGGCAAAAATTACAAGACACGAAACAAGCTACCAGCTCAGCCCAGTCCAGCCCAAAAAAAATACCCAACGGTCCCAAATTCCATCATCCTTGGATTTTCTATTTTTATTCACCTTGTTGGGAGGGTCCTTGTTCATAAGCAATGTCAAATCCTTAATTGAGAGCCCAATGAATTTCCTATTCTCAGAGATAAATGAAGCCAACTTATTACTTATGTAAAATTTCTTTTTTTTCGGTGGCACACGTGTTGTGTGTATAAATTATATAGTGTTAAAATATATATTTTTATAACATTTGAATGATTAAATAAAAAGACTGAAAATATTGATATTAAAAGAATAAAATAAGAATTACATTAAAAACCGAAGAGCATTTTAAGAAAATCCAATAAACTTCACAAAAGTTGTTTTTACAAGGCCGCGGGCCTCTGGCTTTATATATTAAATATATATATATTAATTATATTAAGATCTATGAAATGAAATAGCAACAGACAGAAACTAACGACCTGATGCAAACCAGTTGGAGTGAAATGAAGATTGATAAGAAACCAAAACCAGAAGCACCACCACCAAGACGGCAACACCCCACGGGGAGGCCCCGGTGGGTCGGTGATCAGAAACGTCTCGCCGGAGTTGTGGGCCTCTCATCCAGAAGTTGAACCTTCCGTTGGTAACAAGGCTCGAGCGCATGAAAAAGATTAATAAAACGGGCACCAAGAAGAGGAAAAGCTGGAAATTTATCCTAGTGTTCTTGAGCTGAGACTTGTAGGTTGTGTACTGAGAGAGTGACAATAAAAAAAGGACAATGGCAAAAATGGCAAGCAATGGAAGTGGTGGGCTGGAGATTGTGGACAGAGTTTGGCTTGTCCAGCCTTGTTTCCATTCTGGACCCCTTCTCTTTGGATACACCCAATCCATCTTTGTTTCTTTCTCACGAAATTTAATGCATGGGGAATGGGTTTATACTAGGTTAGCTAGCTATTTATTTATTTATTTATTATGGAAGCCTTTGGAAAAATGGAATAAATGCTTTGAGTATGGATTCTTCACAACTTACTTTAGCTTTGAACTAATGCCCACTCAAGCTGTTGATACCAAATTATATTAAAATGGACTCGTAACACTGACAACAATTGCTTTTACTTATTCCCCCCTCTCCCCCTGTTTGGCAGGTGTCTCGTACTAGTCTTGTTTAAAGCACCAAACAGGTTGCCATGGAGTATACCTCAAGTGACTGTCAACTTCCAATGGGAACTTTGAGAAGAATATTGGTTGCATTTCATTTAGGGGAACTTGAGAGTTATATAGCTATAATTTGCAAATTCCTCAGACTCTGATAACATTGGAATATCTGTAAAGAACACACCTGGGTATGACCTGAATTATCAAAAGGGATCAACAACAATGTAGTGTGAAATTCTCATTCTAATGAAGAAGTTGGTATAATGTTTACCACCGAACATTATAAACTCCCCATTATTCTATTTCATTAGTATCAAATCAACTGAGCAGCCAGTCTTTGGTCATAATTTCATCCTCGTAGCAAAGAGAGAAATGAAAAATGATATAAAAAATCCCACCAAATTGAACTGGCTCGTGCCACTAACTTGAGGCATCCGGCTAAAGATGATTTTCTAACGCATTTATTTTCCTTGGTGCCAAACCACCTCAAATGATCAAGCAGCAACCTTCTTTGATGTTACAGAATTGATAATGGTCGCAAATTCAGGACCCTGCACAACAGAAAACCTAATATTAATAATAAATACCAACCAATCATTGGGGAAACTTTCCACCAATGTCCCCCTAGAACAATGAGAGTTATTTCCATCTTGCTGGTAACGACCAAAGCTTCATCCGGGAGGGAAGTTCGATCTAAATTGGAGTGTATTTTATATTGTTTGATAAGGTTTTAATTTCACTGTGGCTGGTGCCTGGGGAGGTCACTCCGACTACAATCAGGTGTTGAGTTTTCATTTTTCCTTTTTTCCCCCTCCTTCCCAGTTCCACATGCTTCCGAAGCAGTCCCTCTTGCACTTTTCATTATTGATAAGTTTTCTCAAGAAAAATAATACTTTCCATATCCCAAAATGGAAGTCCATTGTCGAAATACAGAAGTGAAAGCTTTTAAAAAATTTATCACGTGAAAATATGTTGTTAAAGTTAGTTATGCAAATTGACAAATTAAGTATTCATGCTTTGTTCCTATCTCTATTTCCTCAGTTTTCTTTTCTTGAAAGAAATATGGCATTACTACTGTTTTGATATGAAATAAAGAAGAGACACCCAATAAAAGAGCACATGTATTAATAGCAACGACTGCCGGGATAATACCTTTAAGGAAGCACCGCCTACAAGAAATCCATCAATATCTTCTTCTTTAGCCAGTTCGGCACAGTTGCCCCCATTTACAGATCCTGCAGAAGAAAAAGTGCATTCTAATATGAGAGACTCAGGTAGTAATAGCAAGTTCCAATTGAAATAGGTGGTCAAATATTGTAACCCAAACCATAAGAGTTCAAATTATTGTAATATATATATATATATATATATATATATATATATATATATATATATATTAAGTTTCATATGCAATACCTCCATAGATAATACGCGTCGTAGAAGCAACTTCTGCTGAAACGTTCTTACTGATCCAATCACGAACAGCTGCATGCACTTCCTGAGCTTGCTGTGGTGAGGCCACTTTACCAGTTCCGATTGCCCATACAGGCTCATATGCAATGACAACATTATCCCAACTGGGCACCGCATCTGCACATTGTTGCCATAAATTACACTGAAAAATTAACAGAATAAGGTCCTACTGTGGAGGGTCCTATTATCAACCATTTAAAAACACGAGAATGGGACATAAGCAAGGAAGCTTGCCTGCCAAGGCTTTCAATTGCTGAAAACAAACATCAAATGTTTTTCCTTCTTCTCTTTCTTGTAACAGTTCTCCAATGCAGGCAATTATACCGAGATTCTGACTCAAGGCATAAGCAGCCTTCTTCCCTATAAACTGAATGTTGCAGTGTTTTACTCACATCACACATATATAACCTCAATGCATGAAACCTAGCTAGCAATTAAGAATTTCCAAGTGACAAGTTTTCAAAGCTTCCTCTCCAATAAGTAACTTTTGTGCTTTTTTTCAGAAATTCATAGTTAGAAGTACCAACAGAATCTTACTTGATTATCTTCACCAATCACATGTCTCCGCTCTGAATGCCCAAGAATTACCCACTTGCAGCCTATATCCTTCAGTTGTTCCACACTGCAAAGCAACAAAGACAAATTTGTTGATAATATGAACTGTTAGGTTGGTAGCATGTAGGAGAAGTTCAATACCAGAATCAATCGCATGAGAACCCGAACCTCCCTTTGTTTATATTTTTAGTAAAGCCATGTATTCAACTCAAGCAAGCCTTATGCAAAAACAACAATCATATTTGAATATGATGCAAAGCTGACTTTCAAGATAATAGCATATGAGCTATCACGAAGAGCCCGAACCTGATTTCTCCAGTAAAAGCTCCGCCTTTTCCGATCCAAGAATTCTGAGCAGCTATGTCAATCTGATCAGTTAAAGAGTTCTTTACTTGGTCAATGTAAACAAAGGGAGGTGCGACTACAACATCTGTAGAATTCAAACAATAAACTTTTCAGTTTCAAATACTTTCAGATACAACACAATAACAGAGTAAATAGCAAGCCTACGACAACTGCAACTTCAATAATAAACTAAGATAGTCAAATATATACCATGAAATAGTGAAACTCAGATTCCAAGGACCAAGATGAAAAAATATAGGCCCCGGCATTTTTTGTCTCTCTCTAGTTATATTGTTATGATGCACAGTAACACAGTTCACTAGCATATAAATCTAAGAATGCACTCTACAAAAGGTTTCAATCCACCATATATAAGACTAGTTATGCTCAAAATAAATAATTCAATCTTGTAAATAAACAATCTCCTGATATTAACACTATTCTCTCTCGCGTGCAACCCCGACTTTCATAATACACAAACATTAACATAACCTAGTGCAACTAAACTAACATAATTGAGAAAATGGAAGTAGGAATACTAGAATCCAAGCAGTTAAAAACTGAAGTTCAGGATCATTGTATAACACTTTAACAGTAATCCTTTCACAGCATAACCATCTGGCAGGAGCTGATGCTAATACCATAAAGTGTTTGTTCTTAAGTCTACTCACTTGGGAAAGTAGAGATATGATACAAAATTGTTCAGGAAAAAGGGTATGCTGCATGACTATCATAAACCGGTTTGGGACCTATCATACATATGTTAGAAGTCTAATACACCTTGCCATGATCACATGCGTGACAGAAAACTGTAAGTAATTTATATGAAGATAGACTGATAGAGCTTATTACTAAATAAATATACTATTATTTTCATAATACACAGAAGACCTGATATGAAGATATATCAAAAGCACAAGAAACCTCACCAACATCAGCCTCCAACTTTGCACTGTTCAAGTCTGAGACAAGCTTGCTGATAGAGTCTTTTGTCCCATTCTAGATAAAAACACCGATGAAAAAAGTAAATCCAAGAAACTAAAGTTATAAACAATAGTACTTATTAGTGTATTATGTCTAAATATCTGCAGCATAGTAAACAGGGAAAAAATCCAGAGAGAGAATGCCATAAAACAGTTTTGGACATGTGCGTGTGTAACTATAATATTCAAACTTGCAATACAAATGTATAAGCCCACACATAACATAAATAGAACATCTTAGAAAAAATGTAAAATCAGATCATTTAGATGGGAAGTTCCTAACAAAATGAAGCAGTAGCGTACATATTTAAGAATCATTGCAAACAAAGCTATTTAGTGCATTCCATCCACATTACTGTAAAATGCATCAAGACTAGTACTTTCTTAAGATTTAACCTCAAATTTCTTCATTGGATTCACTATGAATCCCCTAAACTCACGTTGATTTCCCTCTAATTGTACTTTTTGGCTTCTTTTCTCCATCTGGAAACCTTGATGAAACTAATCAACTTTAAAGGACAGACTGGTCTGAAATTTTATTTCGTCCGTTTTCCTTATAAGGACACTTTATTCCTTGGTTTGCATCACCTCAGAAAGTGGTCAATGCAAATTCTTGTCTATTACATGATGCTGATCAAGTAGCAGTTTGTTTAATTCTAAAGAGCTACTGATAAAAGCATTAACAAAACATGTAATATAGATATCGTTTCTTTGAGTAACAACTTTGAACGTATAAAAGGATACTTACACACTTCCAGTTGCCGCCAACAAAGAACTGCAACCAAACAGAGAAGGCAAAATATTAAACTCATGAGGGGGGAGAATAAGTAAAATTGAGAAAAGATTTGAAAGGAGATAGGATATCATGAGGCTTATAGATTTAAAGGATAATTAAAATGAAGAAACACAGATAAGATAATATAAATGTGGGATAGTATGAATGAAATGGTAAAATGTGTTTCTGTTACCATGAATGCTAGCCAAATTTTGAGTCGAAATCTAAAAAGAAATGAGAAAAGAAAAGAAACAAACAAAAACTCTTTTATTTTGATAAGTAAAATAGTAAAGCATTTTTCATCTACATAAACATATCTTACCATATTATATATTTATATGCATGCATTCATTAGGAAGAGCGAGCAGGAAGTTATCCGTGATAGTTTAAATAGAAAGAATCGGTAGAAGAGAAGAAGAATAGAGCTTTAGGTTCTAGAATTTTGCTTTATGTGACTGAAGGTAGGCCATCCGGTAGCAGCAAGAAAAATCTGAAAATACCAGTGCCGACATTCAATGGAATAAAACAGAGACATTACAGGTTAGGGATGATAAAACAAAACACTTCTAAGATTAACAGAATTAGAAGGGAAAAAATCATAAATTCAAGAGATTGTTGTACTTGTACATATGGCTTGCCTTTGAATCAAGTGCTTGAAATAGGTCTCAAAATGAATCAAGTGCTTGAAATGTGTGTCGAACTGAATCAAGAAACTGAAATAGGGTTCAAAATGAATGAGAAGAAAAGTGAAGAGAGAGTCTCCAAACCAAAACTAAACTGAAGAACCGATGGTAATAATAGAGCCTTTGTGTCCCTTTGGTCCTTAGGAAACCACTACCATGATAATAGATTTTCACTACCATGATAATAGATTTTCAATGAAGCACCTTGACTCCAGCAACCAACTAATGTACATAATCAAGTTAAATGAAAGGCAACACATATACTCAAAGAATTAGTGAAGCGCTTGAGTTGTCAATGTATTCATACAGGCAGAGGTATCCATGCTTGGGATATCATCAGCACTAAAGAAAAATTGCAATACATATTCGGAATGAGTTTCTAACTTTATCATCAGTTTGCTTAAGCCTTGAGGTGTTCATTTGTGAATCTATTACAAGTAGAACCATGAAAAGTTTTGAGCTTTAGTATGCAATTGCTGTAGCTCTGGCTTTAAGTGAATAGTTTTTACTAATAGAACATAAGAAACAGCAATGTATATTGAGAATTTAACTGAAGCTTGGAGAATACTTATAAAAGCTATATTTAAAAGAAAGTTTGAATTCATTTAAATAATGCGTTTAATCTAAACACAGAAGCAATTTGAAAAGCACCAAACTTAATCTTCTCCAAAAAAAAAAACTACCAAACAGACCATTAATCCACATATACAAATTATTAGCTCGAACCTCTCATTAAATTTAATAATCGCTCTGTAATTCATCAAGAAATCTTAAATTTTAACAGATCTCCAAATCTGATTGAACTCAATTGAAAATACTATAATCAAATCTGGTAAAGAAAATGAAGAATGCGTGTGAAATGGAAAGTTACCTTTCCGGAACCGGCCATAGTGAAGACGCCTCTGCATCCTTTACGAGAAGAAGATAGGCGTAGATGAGAGTCGACGTTTTGGAACAAAGACTGAGTTGTGGAGAGAGAAAGTGAGTCGAGCGTTGGACATGAAGATCGACGCAATCCAGAGAGGATAGGAGGTGAAGATTGAGATGGTGCGAGAGATGTAGACACTACGGCCATTGCTATTGCTGCTGCAGGTAATCCTACTGTTGTCTTTCTCTCTCCTCTGTCTTTCTCTCTATCCTCTTCCTTTATCTAAAAGCCTACCGAGTTAAGACTGGCTCGGTTAACATGTGGCATTAAATCCAGTGGCGCGAAGCGGCTCACGTATTGTTTCGGAGCGTGTAATACAACACTCTTACGTGTTTATAAAAAACATATTTATAATTGGACTATTTATATTAATTTAACACTATTTTGATCTATTTAATCCCATAATAGTTGATTAATAGTCTTTTAAATAATCATATGACTTAATTTTTTTATCATTCCTAAGGTTATTTATGTAAAATTATATAATCCTATGAGAAATTTAAGATTAATAGTTCTCCTCAATTTAAACTATTAAATACTTTTATGTGACTAATAGTATAACATTAAGGGATTATTAATCTACATTATGAGATAAAATAATCCTAAATAGTATTAAAATAAAATAAATAGTCAAATTATAAATATATTTTTACACAAACAAATATAGTTTTAGGTCTTTAATCATATTTGTCTATAACGATAATATCCTAAATTGTTTATTTGTTTTAAAATTTAGACTTAAAACTATTAGTTTCGCTATAATAAAATAATTTAAAAAATGAACTATTTAGTAAGGTATTATAATTTTTATTATTTAAGATTAAAAATTTATGAACAAAATTAATCTTTATTTTTTTTTTAAAAATAATTGATATATCCTATTCTCGTCATCTAGACTCAAACTACTGAGAAAATAATTTTTTTGTCATTAGTGACAAGGGTATAATTATCTAAACGGTAAATTTTTATTCAATTTGTTAAATAATTTTGAATAAAATAAATATAACATGAGATTATTTTAAATTATCTCATAAATAATTTCATTCAAAGTAAACATGTGAATATGATTATTTAATCCTATAATTAATAATATTAAAAATATATAATTTAATATTATAATCTTTACAAACAAACTTACCCTCAAAATTTTATTATAAGAAAATGAATTAATGCGTCTGACAAATTTAATAACAAATTTAAGTTACAATTAATTGGCGATAAGATAAAATAATACTTCAAAATTAAATATATATTTTAAAATGATGATTTTTATAAATAATTTTCTATTTTCAGCATTCTTTTTTTTAGTTTAATATGTAAAATATTAACTAAAAGTTTAAAATTTTGTACAAAAATAGTTATAAATCAATTAAAAATATATTAATACTTTATTAATATAAGGAACAGAACGAGAAAAAAGGACGGTTATCTCAATTATCAAACTGAGCATTATATGTAGATCAGGCGCGTGTATAACGAGGTGGGGGTTGGCATTTTTTCTTGTAACCACCGGTTGTCGCCGTCAATGTACGGACACATTTAGTCTTGGCCTACGAAAATTGAAAATTTATCCCTCAGGAGTTTTTTTTTTCTTCTTTTCCTCTTGGTGGTAATAAATAATAACTCTCCTCTTAAACTAGCTAAATTTCACATAATATTTGCTATATTATTTTATGTTATTTTTTTTATATTATATAATATTTTTGTTAATAACAATTCAATTTAATAAATAGATCGTAATAATGTGATAAATTTATAATTTTTATTTAAAGTAATTATAATATTTAAAATTCTGATTAAAATTATTTTAGTATCATGATGTAACTCATGCAGAATGCAGATGAATCAAATGAGTAGTGTTAATTACTTTATAATTTATAAAATTAAGAAAAATAGGAGAGAAAGGTACTAGCTAGAAGAGGAGCAGTCAATCTCCCACCAAGAATGAAATGGAGGAGTATCTCAAGTAGATGACATGAGCACCCTTGCTCTACTGCCACGTGTTCATCAGGATGAAATCTGAAGGAAGGATATGGATGTAATGGTATGGTGGGGAGTCTCACTAAAGCCTTGCGGTTGAGGGCTCACCAAGGCGTACACAACAAGGGCAATCACAAAAAAGTGTTTTAAAGCTCTCTTCTTCTTTTTTTCCATCTTATTTTCTTTAATAATTCAAAATTAATATTTCTGATAATATTCGGAATCATTTCCAAAATAACAATTAAAAACTAACTTAAAAGTAAAAACTATATTATTTAAAGAGAGCACAAGAGGTGAAAAACATATCACGTTCTCACATAAAATATATTTTATAATAGTATTATTTTGTTACACAAACTTGAAAGAAATTATAAAAAATAAGATTATTTTTATACAATAACTTACATAATTATATATGGCGTCTCTCACCTCTTTTTTTTATCTTCTTTAAATAATGTTCACTAAGTGCGGTAAAAAAGTTTAGAGAAAAAACAGACCCAACAATCAGTCAATCGCCCACCAAATGATACTCTTCTTTTTCACAAAGTATCAAATAATCTCGTCTATCAAATAATCGCTACTCAACTACCAGACAACGGTTAGGACTATCGGGTAAATGAAGTCATCAGGCGTAATACAGTTGATAGAGTAGCTTCCTGCGTTAACTCTTTCATCTAGAGTCTATAGTTTTGCAACAATAATATCAACAAATTTAAAGGATGACCTGGCATCTAAACAGAATTTTGGACAGAAGTTAAGGGGGATCCATCCTGTGAATCAAACTACTTCATCCACAAGAACTGGCCCAAGTAATGGGTAACTGACTTTATTCAAGCAAATATTTTGTTTAGATTGTGGCACGGTTATATTGTATACGATGAAACTCTCTCTTGCCATAGTTTTAGCCCAGTAGGGTAAGGTCCGAGGCTAATACAACACACCCAGCAGAGGGGACCAAAAGATTTGTTTAGACACCGATATGATAAGCTCAGATATCCAAGCTCAGAACTCAAACAAGTGTATCTTGGCCATGGGTGGGGCTCAAATTCTCTTGGCAAGGGAAACAAGCCCACAACACAGGATTTACCTTCAGCAAGACTAACTATTACAACTTCTACTGAACCACAGTCGACATTCGACAAAGACTGGACCAAATATATTATCAGATTATTCTAACATTATAGAAAAGATTAGAAATCAAGTCATTCAAACAAAGTGCAACTGATCATTTATTAGAACTATTTTGCCCATAGTAACATCAAGTAATGCCATTACATACAAAGTTTACAACAACCCTATTTCCTACGACCAGCAAACTAAGACGCGCATATAAAATTAAATCCCACTTGAGATACATATCCAACCTGTTCTTGAAGACGACAAAAGCATCATCTTTAGATGCTATTTATAAAGGCTTCTTGCAGGGAGAAGTCTGGCAAAAAACCGCTTCACAGTTTCTTATAATAGCACGTGTAGTCTGCTTGCACATTTTCACTGTTTCAGTTTAGAAGAAAGGGAGAAATTACTAGACATCACAACTGTCTTCAATACAAGCAAGAATCTAACAGACAAAATAGAGTGAGATATGCAAGCAATATATCATGCATAGAAAATGAGAATACCTTGGCTCTATATTTGTCCCCTCTCTGTATCTTCAGCTCTCATGCCACCACCACCACCAACACTATCTGATGAGCTCACCTGTACAGTACGAGATGAAGAACACCTACTTGAGGAATTCGCATCCGATAGGCTGCTTTCCTTCCTAGGAGATTTCTTAGATTTCCATTGCCCTAATGAAGAATCCTGCAATCAAGTGATGATAATACAAACGTTGTCATAATTCCTCCATAGATTCTGATGGTTTCCAAACAATCCTTCAAGAAACCAAGGTATCATAAGTTCATAACTGACCTGATCAGCAGTAGATCCAGGTGTCTCGAGCTCTAGTTCTGTTGCAACATCATTAGAATCCTCATTTTTATGAGTCTTGCTTTCCCCTTGATCGGATGGTTTGTTTCTGGAATCTTGTTTGCTTGAAACATGGGACCTACTACTTGGCTGCACTACTGGAGATACATAAGGGGCAGACTGCTGTTCAATAATGGTATTAGGAGTTAAATATGGAACAATAGTTGAACAAGGATTAGGAACAAGTGCAGGATTTTGATTTCCAAAGAAGGGGAAAGGCCGTAAAGATGGATGCATAGGAATTGGTCCAGGAGGTATTGGCATTGGCACTGGATAGGGGTAAGAAGGTGGGTGCATTACAACTGAATGATCCATGCCACCCCATGGAAACATGGCCCTGTATCTTTGTTGATACTGCAGATTCAAGTTATCGATATCAGATTTAAGGGACACCTTCTCTTCTTTAAGATCATTCTTCTCCTGAGTCAACTGATTTAAAATGAAAAAAGATTAATATTGCATAGACTGAATGGACCAAATAATATAAGATATTCCAATATAAATAAAAATCACCTCACAAGATTCTTCAGTAAGTGTAGCATACTCTGCTTTTAATCTGTTGACGTGAGCAGTCAAATCTTTCAGTACTTGGATCGTATCACCGAGAATGGATGCTTTGTCGTTTTTAGGCCGATCAGGATCTGCATTTAAAGTTTTGTTGTGATTATTTAGTAAAAAAGTTTTAAATTATTTATTGACTTCTCTTCTTAATTAATTTGTTTTATCTTTTTAGATTTTTACCTTTTTCACTCTTATGCTTAAATATGGGTCACTGTTGAGTTGTATTAAAACAGATTTAAACTTAATGTAACATTTTTTATACGTAACTTTCGTATGACCTAATTGCGGAGGCCTTAGAAAGAACCTCAACGAACCTATGTTACATGGGCTTTTCACTTTTCCCTTGAAACTCGGACAAAGGTACGAGTACTGGACACTTCATTTTGGTGTAAATAATTGGCAAAATTGAGGAGTACTGGCGTGGAACTCTTCAAAATATTGTGTCCAACCGAACACTACATCAAACTCTGTGTAACATAGCACAAAACTGCTCAAGGGCTTCTAAACTCTTAAAGCTTTAATTAACAAGAAAGACCAGATGTCCTAATTATATCTGCAACCATGACACGACATTTTAAAAGATTAAGTAGCATCAACAGGCTTAACAATTCTCTCCTAATATAGATTGTGAACTTCGGTTCAAATGAACCAATTTTTTCTGCAGTAACACTTTTTTTGGCAAGAAGTGGATAGCTACAACCAACATTTTTTTCCTAGCCTAAAAATATTCTGAAAACTTCCACAAGTTCCTAGTCCTGTTGTCTTGGGCTTATTTGAGAAGCGGTTATCTCTAACTTATCTTCTCGTGGTAATGATAAAGTTAGAAATAAACAGGTTGAAGAATGTTAGGCAATGGTAACAACATCTGAATGAGCTAAAGATGAATCTATAAGATGCCTAATGCATCTAGGATTAAGCATCTCTGAATCCTCAGATAAAAGCAACGAGGTTTCACAAATCACAACTTCCAGCAGAATACTGGAACTTCAAAATAACTAACATAATTTGACAAAAGACTGCTCTAATTGGCAACATTAACTGAGTTTGCTTCTAGTGCATGACATTAGTACTATATATTCACAAAATGATACAGTGTTTCGATAAAGAAAAACAAGAAAGCCTCATGAGGTGGGGGAGGAGTTCGTCAAACAAAAATTAGTCATAACAGAAGCAACACTGCTATACTGATCCAATCAAAGAAAGGAAACTGAAGAATTAGCTAAAGCATTTTTACATTATTAGCTAAAGTATATTTACCAAGTGTATTTCCCAACTCCATGAACTGCTCATTTAAGCGATTCCTCCTCAGTTTCTCGCGGTCAGCCTTCTGAACTTTTCTTGCAACATTGCATTCTTTGGGTTCTGCTTCTAGCCTTTTGATCATATAAATATTTGTGACTAAGACGAAGATGAAAATAGAGGGACAAAATATAGAGACACAAGGCTTTTAAAAGCATAGCTCCTAAAAATGGTGGCTCCTAAAAAACACAAGATCAAGAGTGACAGCAATACATAAATGACTGACTGGTTCATAGATATATTTTGAATTAACCAGGTTAATACTTCAGTAAGCTTTAGCTAAATTTTAAATCCATGGAATTACAAATGTGCTTTCAATTCCAATTCTGAAGATTGGAATTGAATTGCCAAACATAACGTAAACTTAATTCATGTGATTCGCAATTTTAGGGATCTCCTTATTTGACAGGATTATAATTTATTACTTTGAGTAGGGTTTGATTTTAGGCTTGCATGTATTTAAGTACTTATACCACAATCATATAATAAACACAATCAACTTTGTTAAATCCTAAGAAGATGAATGACCTCAAGGTCGCAGATTCCAAAGTTCTGTTAATTTAACCATAGAAAGATCACATATGCAGCCAGCTCATTTACCTACTTCACACTTTTTAGCCTAAAATCTCAAGAAGCCAAGTAGATTGTCGCTTTACTTTACTGAACTTCATATAAAATAATTTCTAAATAATTACTAAAATAAATTTAATACATCAGTAAATTAATCTCTCTATGCTCGGATCAATATTTGTGAAATCCAGTAACAAGAAGTTATATAAAAACAAGAATGGAAGTGTTTAACAACAATAATAAAAATCACTATTTTTAACAAATCAACAGCTCAAGCAAATTCAGACTGTAATTATACAGAACTAAACCCTCCCCCTCTAAACAACTATAAATAAATATATATATATATATATATATATATATATATATATATATATATATATATATATATATATATATATATATATATACATATGTTTTATGTATAAAAGAAAGAGGAAGGCGAAGCAAACCAGGAATCGGAATGTAATCGAGTGGAGTTTGGTCGTTGATTGAGCTCTGGTACGGATTGAATCGGGGCTTCAATTGATTGACCGAAGGCGTTGTGATTAAATTGATCCATTTAGGGCACTTGCTCATTCCAATAACATTTCTTGGGTTTTCGCCCAAATGATATTTCTTCTACCGTGATTTTATTTTTACCGTATATCGTTTCCCAGGCTGCAATTCTGCATTTAGAAAAGAAGCGTTATTTCTCATCTCGGGTTCATCCCATATCCGGTCCAACCCATTTTAATTGTTTTTTAGAAAGCTGCTCCTAATGCTTTCTTATCACGTCTTTGAAGTTTTTGAATTTCCACCGCAAAACCAGATGACCTTTTTTAATGGGGCGGATATTTTTATATGAAATTTTGATATTTTTATTTATAAGTTTTATTAAAAGTATTGTTAATAACGATGGTTAAACTGTCGTTATAAAATCTATACGTGAATTTTATATGTAAAAATATTAAAATTTTATATAAAAATATTAATTTTTAAATAATATACTTTTAACAACATTTTCTTAAATTACAAGTAATTTTTGTTATATATTTATTTATAAGTGAGATTTTGCCTAAACTATAATAGAATAAAAATGATAGTTTAGGCGTATATTTCTCTTCCTTTAAGTCCCATGAGACCTAAGAAGCCCCTTAGTTATTTGATAGTTTTTGTTTCAGGCCAATTTAGCACATATTGAATTTTCATTGGATCCATGGTCACCCCTTTCTTAGAGATGGCATGCCCCAAGTAGTTCACTTGAGATTGGGCAAATGTACATTTTAACATACAGATGATTGTCCCTTAGTTACTGTAACACCAGTTGAAGATGCTTGTAATGCTTCGCCAAACTTTTGGAATAGACTACGATGTCATAAAAAAAAAAGCCAGGACACTCTTCCTAAGGAAAGGTTGAAACAACTGGTTCATTAGATTCTGAAAAGTGGCAGGAGCATTAGTCAGCCCAAACAACATGACAGTGAACTCAAATAGGCCTTGGTGTGTCCTAAAAGCAGTTTTTTCGATGTCTTCCTCCTCATCATAACCTGATGATAACCAGTCCTTAGGTCAAGTTTAGTGAAATAATGGCCCCCTTGCAGTTCATCAATTAACTTGTCTATAAGAGGAATAGGGTATTTGTTTTTTATAATCAATGAGTTAAGATGCCTATAGTCTACACAAAACCTCCAACTGCCATCTTTGTTCTTGACCAAAAGTAAGGGAGAAGTATAAGGACTCTGACTCTGTCTGATAACTCCAGATTGCAACATCTCCAATACAAGCTTTTCTATCTTATTTTTCTGATCATAGGAACATTTATAGGGTCTAATAGAAAAAGGAGAAGAATTGGTCTTAAGAGAAATGTAGTTGTAAGACCCCGAATTTTATGAAATACAAAATTTAATTTTTCTTCATATATATATTTTTTTTGAAACAGTAAGTGGTTAAATCGATAAAGTTAAAAGTTAAGGATGTTATGTGCAAATTTTATTTTGTCGGACAATATTCGCTTTGTTGGGGAATATTCGTTTGGTCGGGGAATATTCGTTTGGTCCGACGGCGCCGAAATAACAAATTATTGGTGGACCCCACAACGGAATATTTGTCGGATATAGAAAACGACAGAAATAACCTTTTTAAATAAAAATAGTCAACGGAACTGTTAAAATACCGGTGATAAAAGAATAGTAACATACGGTAGTTATTGGTATTTTCTGTAGCACTCGGTACTCTACAGTAACACACGGTATTGCATAGTGTCTCATATTATTGGTCTGATAATTGACACCGTAACTGTTACGCATCATTTCATCGATAATTGTCACTGCATAATATTTTATATTATCAATTCAATAATTGTTGTTACACAGTATTTTGCATTATTGATTTAATAATTGTCATTACACTGTATTTTATATCATTGAGTCAATAATTGTTGTTGCACTGTTTTTAAAATTATTGAACCTAATAATTGTCACAGTAACATATGCACAGTAATTCACATTATTGAATCAATAATTGTCATTACACAGTAACGTATGCTTTATTTTACATTATTGTTATCTCTATTATGATATTATTTAAACAGTTGTATTTCATTAATTTATTGACTTGATATCTAAGAGCTAACTATACTGTATTTATAACAATTAGTCATAATAATTGAATTGATAAAGTTATTTGTTTATAATATAAAGTTAGGTGATTATTAGGTGATATGAAATGAATGGTGTAGATTAAAGTGTGAATTATTGTTGAATAATTGAATTGATTTGTTTATAATATAAAGTTAGGTGATTATTAGGTGATATGAAATGAATGGTGTAGATTAAAGTGTGAATTATTGTTGAATAATTAAATTGATTTGTTTATAATATAAAGTTAGGTGATTATTAGGTGATATGAAATGAATGGTGTAGATTAAAGATAATATAATATTTGAAATGGATGGTGTAGATTAAAAGATGATCTTTAAATGAATGGTTTAGATTAAATGAATGATAAGATTTTTGGCTATAAATAGAAGCCTTAACTTAAGGATTTTTCATAAACTTCCTTACTTGTTCTTTCTTTCTCTCTCTAAATACTTCTTGTGAAAGTTCTCTCTAAGTGTGCTTAAGTCATCTTGAGTATTTGTGAAGATCTATAAGTATACGTGTACTGTTCAAGTTAATCAACCTCATTTAAATCAATATCCAGTCACGTGTTGAGGTAAGGGATACCATCTTTTTCATCTTCCATTATTCAAACGTACTATGGTAAGGGATTATCATTATTTGATTCTCGATAATAATATTGTTTCTTCCTTACTCATAAGACGTGCCTTTTATTTCCATGTATTAAATTGTGGGAATAACCTTACGGAGCGGATTGCCGCCTGTTGGTGAATAACCTTTCGTATTCATTCATTATTAATCTCTGAGAATAACCTTACGGAGCGGATTGCCGCCTGTTTGGTGAATAACTCTTTGTACTCAAATTCTATTAAATTGTGGGAATAACCTTACGGAGCGGATTGCCGCCTGTTGGTGAATAACCCTTTGTATTAATTTCCTTCACCTTTTGTTAATCAAACCTGCTACGGTAAGGGATATTATTTTCTTTCATACTCCTAAATCGAAATTTATTATGGAACTATTGCTTCTATAATTCCTGAAAATATTATATGTTCCATAATAGTTGAACTTCATTATTTCAACTGAACCTTCCTATTTACGTGAACCTTTCTATTGAATTGTAACCGTTATTCTGAACTGTGGATCTTGAATATCATTTTTAAATTTCACTCTACATCATGTTGACAATTTGGACATTATTTGAATCTGTACAAAGTAAACTTCCGATACTTATTGTTATCCTATTTCTTCTGTTCATCATTTATATCATTCTAATCATCCAAAAATCAAGCTGTTGTGAATATCTGTGGCCGGGGGCACAGATGTGATATATTTGTTGAACAGATGATAGGTTAAAGGCGATATAATAGGTTAAAGGCGATACATCTGTTCGGTGTCTTTTATGGCACGTGGTGAATGTTCTCTTTGGCCCGTAGTGCAAAGATGAACTGTTGTTTGGTATGATTATGACCAAAGGCTGAATCTGGTATAATCATGACCGTTGGTGCTATATTGAATATCTTTGGCCCGTAGTGTAAAGATGAACTGTTGATGTGCATGATTATGATCAGGAACTGTGAATTTATATTATCATGACTAATGGTATTTCAGATGATAAAAGTTGATGATGTTTTTATGAAAAAGAGAAGCGAGTGGACATTATAGTCTGCATTATTCTTCTAATAGATTGCTCATTCCGCTGCTATTATTGATCTGAACATTGTTTAAGAATTTAACTACAGTTTTTGATATAAACCTTGTAGTCTATTGTATTCTATCAAGAACTCAACTGTTGAAGGCTAATGATAATTTATTCGTCATTATCTTAGTCATGATATTTCTTACTGGGCTATTTGAGCTCACCCTTTCTTTTGTTCCATTGTTTTTCAACAGGAGATGAAAACATAACAGGGTCTAGCCGGGGAATGGAGTGAGGGTCCGAGGAATAGTTATCATAGTCTTCACGTTTTGTAAAATAGTGTGGCAATAATAGTGAAGACTTAGTTGTGTATTATTATACACTGTATTGTTGTACGTTGTGCTTTGTTGTAATAATTTTGTTGTAGTCTTTTGACGACTCAAGTTTGGGCTGTGTGGGCCCAGATTTGGGGGCGTCACATGTAGTGATCCAAAGTCCTCTTTGGAGGCATACCTTTAGGCTGCTGGAAAACATCCGAATATTCTTCAAGCAAGGACTGAATCCTTGGATTCACAGGGGTTGAGTTTAAAGTATAGCAGCTAGGACTGGAGGTAATTGATTCATTTGCTGACATACCATTGCTTGGGAGTGAATGCACCATTACTAGGAACCCATTCTCCTCCTGGTTAATGTACTGTACCACGTCTTCCAGGGTAAATGCTTTTAACTCAAGCTGAAAACTGTTGTTCTGCCCTTGCAGCTGTACCTTCTCTCCCCCATAGTCAAATTGCAGGGTCAGCTTCTCATAATCAAATGTGGTTAGCCCTAACTGCTTCAACCATTGAACCCCCAATACCAGGTCACACCCTCCCAAGGGTAGTAGCTTAATTGTGTCTTGGAAGAAGAAGCTTCCTATCATCCATTTGAATTCTGTGCACTGTTGTTGGCTGGAAAGCTTACTACCATCTGCAACAGAAACTACCATAGAGGAAGTAGGTTCTAGAGTACACTTGAGCCTTTTAGCTCCCTTAGGGTCCAAGAAGTTATGGGTGCCCTATTAATGAGTACAGATAGGCATCCTTCCAACATACCCAATCATCTTCATAGTTTGTGGACTGACTTGGCCTTCTAGTGCATTGAGAGAGACCTCAACATCTTCCAAGTGCAAAGGGTTCTCGATCTCTTCATGGGCTGGTTCTTCATCAAACTGGGGAGGTCCTTGATAGTCTGTTGCCTCCTGAAAATCCTTACAATCTAGAGAATCCTCACAGGTGATCATAAAGTTCTGTGGTGCCTTGCACTGTTGCCCCAAAGTGTACTTCTCATCACAATAATAACAAAGGCCTTTAGCTCTCCTTTCATCTCTTTGTGCAACTATAATTGGTTTAGGCTTGTTGAAGTTTTGCTTAGGGTAAGTAAGCATATGAATTTTGGTAGTAAATGGTGTGGGACAGTCTTTTCTATAGCCAGGCTGATAGTTGATGGATTGGGATTGTGGTTTAGGAAAGTGAGGATTGCTGGCAGGTTTTTGGGAGGGAGCCTTATAGAATTTGGCTTGCTTGAAAGCTTGTGATAGGGTGTCTGGATCAAGAAGCTTCACCATTTTCTTCGTCTCTTTCTTTAGTCCACCTACAAAGCTGCCCACAAAAAACTCCTCAGTCAGGAAAGGTAACTTCTCAAGTAGTCTCCTTTTATACCATTCATAATCATCATAGTAGGCATTCACAGTTGTAGTCTGTCTCAACAGTTTGAATTGCTCATAAATATTTTCTACTCCAACCTCAGCAAATCTAATAATAAAGTCCTTAGCAAAATCTTCCCAATTAATACCCTCTCTCCCACTGACGTAGGCCTTATACCAGAATTTTGGAGACCCATGGAGGTGCATACCAGCTATAGAAATCCTTCTGTGAGAATGAATTCCATAAATGTTGAAGTATTTCTCACAGTCTTGTACCTAACTCCTTGCATTATCTGTGACGCCCCCAAATCTGGGCCCACACAGCCCAAACTTGAGTCGTCAAAAGACTACAACAAAATTATTACAACAAAGCACAACGTACAACAATACAGTGTATAATAATACACAACTAAGTCTTCACTATTATTGCCACACTATTTTACAAAACGTGAAGACTATGATAACTATTCCTCGGACCCTCACTCCATTCCCCGGCTAGACCCTGTTATGTTTTCATCTCCTGTTGAAAAACAATGGAACAAAAGAAAGGGTGAGCTCAAATAGCCCAGTAAAGAATATCATGACTAAGATAATGACGAATAAATTATCATTAGTCTTCAACAGTTGAGTTCTTGATAGAATACAATAGACTACAAGGTTTATATCAAAAACTGCAATTAAATTCTTAAACAACGTTCAGATCAATAATAGCAGCGGAATGAGTAATCTATTAGAAGAATAATGCAGACTATAATGTCCACTCGGTTCTCTTTTTAGGAAAAACATCATCAACTTTTATCATCTGAAATATCATTAGTCAAGATAATACAAATTCACAGTTCCTGATCATAATCATGCAGATCAACAGTTCATCTTTGCACTACGGGCCAAAGATATTTAATATAGCACCAGCGGTCATGATTATACCAGATTCAGCCTTTGGTCATAATCATACCAAACAACAGTTCATCTTTGCACTACGGGCCAAAGAGAACATTCACCACGTGCCATAAAAGACACCGAACAGATGTATCGCCTTTAACCTATTATATCGCCTTTAACCTATCATCTGTTCAACAAATATATCACATCTGTGCCCCCGGCCACAGATATTCACAACAACTTGATTTTTGGATGATTAGAATGATATAAATGACGAACAGAAGAAATAGGATAACAATAAGTATCGGAAGTTTACTTTGTACAGATTCAAATAATGTCCAAATTGTCAACATGATGTGGAGTGAAATTTAAAAATGATATTCAAGATCCACAGTTCAGAATAACGGTTACAATTCAATAGAAAGGTTCACGTAAATAGGAAGGTTCAGTTGAAATAATGAAGTTCAACTATTATGGAACATATAATATTTTCAGGAATTATAGAAGCAATAGTTCCATAATAAATTTCGATTTAGGAGTATGAAAGAAAATAATATCCCTTACCGTAGCAGGTTTGATTAACAAAAGGTGAAGGAAATTAATACAAAGGGTTATTCACCAACAGGCGGCAATCCGCTCCGTAAGGTTATTCCCACAATTTAATAGAATTTGAGTATAAAGAGTTATTCACCAAACAGGCGGCAATCCGCTCCGTAAGGTTATTCTCAGAGATTAATAATGAATGAATACGAAAGGTTATTCACCAACAGGCGGCAATCCGCTCCGTAAGGTTATTCCCACAATTTAATACATGGAAATAAAAGGCACGTCTTATGAGTAAGGAAGAAACAATATTATTATCGAGAATCAAATAATGATAATCCCTTACCATAGTACGTTTGAATAATGGAAGATGAAAAAGATGGTATCCCTTACCTCAACACGTGACTGGATATTGATTTAAATGAGGTTGATTAACTTGAACAGTACACGTATACTTATAGATCTTCACAAATACTCAAGATGACTTAAGCACACTTAGAGAGAACTTTCACAAGAAGTATTTAGAGAGAGAAAGAAAGAACAAGTAAGGAAGTTTATGAAAAATCCTTAAGTTAAGGCTTCTATTTATAGCCAAAAATCTTATCATTCATTTAATCTAAACCATTCATTTAAATATCATCTTTTAATCTACACCATCCATTTCAAATATTATATTATCTTTAATCTACACCATTCATTTCATATCACCTAATAATCACCTAACTTTATATTATAAACAAATCAATTTAATTATTCAACAATAATTCACACTTTAATCTACACCATTCATTTCATATCACCTAATAATCACCTAACTTTATATTATAAACAAATCAATTCAATTATTCAACAATAATTCACACTTTAATCTACACCATTCATTTCATATCACCTAATAATCACCTAACTTTATATTATAAACAAATAACTTTATCAATTCAATTATTATGACTAATTGTTATAAATACAGTATAGTTAGCTCTTAGATATCAAGTCAATAAATTAATGAAATACAACTGTTTAAATAATATCATAATAGAGATAACAATAATGTAAAATAAAGCATACGTTACTGTGTAATGACAATTATTGATTCAATAATGTGAATTACTGTGCATATGTTATTGTGACAATTATTAGGTTCAATAATTTTAAAAACAGTGCAACAACAATTATTGACTCAATGATATAAAATACAGTGTAATGACAATTATTAAATCAATAATGCAAAATACTGTGTAACAACAATTATTGAATTGATAATATAAAATATTATGCAGTGACAATTATCGATGAAATGATGCGTAACAGTTACGGTGTCAATTATCAGACCAATAATATGAGACACTATGCAATACCGCGTGTTACTGTAGAGTACCGAGTGCTACAGAAAATACCAATAACTACCGTATGCTACTATTCTTTTATCACCGGTATTTTAACAGTTCCGTTGACTATTTTTATTTAAAAAGGTTATTTCTGTCGTTTTCTATATCCGACAAATATTCCGTTGTGGGGTCCACCAATAATTTATTATTTCGGCGCCGTCGGACCAAACGAATATTCCCCGACCAAACGAATATTCCCCGACCAAACGAATATTCCCCGACAAAGCGAATATTGTCCGACAAAATAAAATTTGCACATAACATCCTTAACTTTTAACTTTATCGATTTAACCACTTACTGTTTCAAAAATATATATATATGAAGAAAAATTAAATTTTGTATTTCATAAAATTCGGGGTCTTACAACCTCCCCTCCTTATGAAATTTCGTCCCCGAAATTGACGTACCTGACATATCGAAGAGGTAAGGATACTTAGATTTCATCTCAGATTTTAGCTCCCAGGTCATTTCCTCAGTATCTTGGTTCCTCCATAAAACCTTAACTTGAGGTATAACCTTTGAGCGTAGGATCTGCTCCTTCTTATCCAGGATCTTAACAGGTACCTCCTCGTATGTTAAATCCTCTGCTATAACGTCTGGTTCTAACTCAATGACGTGGTTTGGTTCCTTCACATATTTACGTAACATAGATATGTGAAAAACGTTATGGATGCGAGACATACTTGGTGGTAGGGCTAGTCTGTAGGCTACGGTTCCTATTCGATCGAGGATTTCAAATGGGCCAATAAATCGAGGGTTGAGCTTCCCTCTCTTTCCGAATCTCGTAACCCCTTTCCATGGAGAAACACGTAAGAATACATGATCTCCGACGTTGAAACTTTCGTCTCTCCGATGAAGATCAGCATAACTCTTTTGTCGTTCTTGTGCGGTCTGTATTCGTTGTCGGATCATTTGGATCTTTTCGGTCGTCAAGCGTACCAACTCGGGTCCCAACAATTTTGCTTCTCCTACCTCATTCCAACATATTGGAGAGCGACACTTCCTTCCATACAATGCCTCGAATGGAGCCATGCCTATGCTTGCTTGGTAACTGTTGTTGTAAGAAAATTCCACCAACGGCAAGTACTTATCCCAACTTCCTTTGAAGTCTAATACACAAAGTCTCAAAAGATCTTCGAGGGTCTGGATCGTCCTTTCCGATTGTCCGTCCGTTTGAGGATGGTATGCAGAACTAAAACGTAGTTCAGTGCCCATAGCTTTTTTGTAGACTGATCCAAAAGCGTGAAGTGAATCTAGGATCTCGATCAGAAACTATGGAAACTGGCATGCCATGCAATCTCACGATCTCATTTATGTACATACCGGCAAGACGTTCAAGTGAAAAGTTTTCTCGTATAGGCAAGAAATGAGCAGATTTGGTCAATCTATCTACGATCACCCAAATTGCATCTAAGCCTTGAGAAACTTTTGGAAGACGCGTCACGAAGTCCATATTGATGTGTTCCCACTTCCATTCAGGAACTTCAAGTGATTGTAATGGACCTTTAGGAACTTGATGCTCTGCCTTGACACGTTGACAAGTTAGGCACCTTGAGATAAACTCCGCAATCTCTCTTTTCATATTGTTCCACCAAAATGTATGTCGAAGATCTCGATACATCTTGGTACCTCCTGGGTGGATTGCAAACGGCGTGTTGTGTGCCTCCATCATGATTTTATGCTTTAATTCAGGATCGTTAGGAACACATAGTCGAGAGTTGACTCGAAGTATTCCTTTCTCGTCGATTCTTGCTTCGGGAATGGCACCTTCTTGTACTTTCTTTATCATGTTTATCAGTTCCGGATCGGTAGCTTGAGCAGCTTTAATTTTATCGATTAAAGTTGGTTCTACTCGCACGTGAGCAATCTTCGAGTGGGTCCCTGGTGTCTTTAGCTCTATCTCCATCTTTTGCAAGTCGTACAAAATACACTTTTGTGTTGTCAGCAGTGCACTTGTACTTGCATAAGATTTTCTGCTCAAAGCGTCAGCTACAACGTTCGCCTTTCCCGGGTGATACTGGATTGTGTGGTCATAATCCTTTTAACAGCTCAAGCCAACGTCGTTGTCGCATGTTGAGTTCCTTCTGGGTGAAGAAATACTTGAGACTTTTATGATCCGTATAGATATCCACTTTTTCTCCGTACAAGTAGTGTCTCCAGATCTTCAACGCGAAAACGACTGCTGCCAACTCTAGATCATGAGTAGGATAATTTTTCTCATAATCTTTGAGTTGTCGAGAGGCGTAGGCTATAACCTTTCCATGTTGCATAAGGACACAGCCTAGACCTTTGCCAGAAGCATCGTTGTAGATAACAAATTCTCCTGATCCTGATGGTATGGTCAGAACAGGAGCTGAAACCAGTCTCTTCTTGAGTTCTTGGAAACTTTTCTCGCATTCCTCGCTCCATATGAATTTTGTGCTTTTCCGAGTAAGCTGCGTTAATGGAGTGGCGATTCGAGAAAATCCTTCTACGAATCTCCGATAATAACTAGCTAGACCCAGAAAACTTCGGACTTCGGTTACTGTTTTGGGTTGTTCCCAATTTAGTACCGTTTCAATCTTCGCAGGATCGACTGATATTCCTTGACTAGAAATCACATGCCCAAGAAACGCGACCTCCTCAAGCCAGAACTCACATTTCTTCAACTTGGCATATAATTTGTTTTCACGGAGCTTTTGTAGTATCAATCTCAGGTGTTGTTCATGATCCTCGCGACTCTTGGAGTATATGAGGATGTCATCAATAAAGACAACCACAAATGATCCAAATGTTCCTTGAATATCCGGTTCATCATGTCCATGAAAGCTGCAGGAGCATTAGTTAGTCCAAAAGGCATGACTAAGAACTCATAATGCCCATAACGAGTTCTGAAAGCAGTCTTTGGAATGTCCTCAGCTTTAACCTTTAACTGATGATATCCAGAACGGAGATCAATCTTTGAGAAATGTTGAGCGCCTTGCAATTGATCAAACATGTCATCAATCCGAGGTAACGGGTACCTGTTCTTGATGGTGACATGGTTCAATTCTCGGTAGTCAATGCACAATCTCATACTCCCGTCTTTCTTCTTCACAAATAGAACAGGAGTACCCCAAGGTGATGCACTCGGACGAATGAAACCGGTATCCAACAATTCCTGTAGTTGGACTTTTAACTCTTGAAGTTCAATGGGAGCCATTCGGTAGGGAGCTTTGGAAATGGGCTTGGTACCGGGTTCAAGATCAATATAAAAATCAATTTCACGGTTTGGGGGTAAGCCAGGAAGTTCTTCAGGAAAAACGTCAGGAAACTCATTAACAATGGGAATATCATTCAAGTTTGACGTATTTTTGTTCAAATCAGTGACATGAGCTAAAAAGGCTTGACATCCGTTTTTCAATAAACGAATGGCTTTATGGCTAGAAATAACAGTTATAGATTTCAATGGTTTAGTTGCTTGAATTTGCATGACAGGTTGATTAGGAATATGAAAACTAATAATCTTATGAAAACAATCAATTTTAGCATGATGGGTAGTCAACCAATCAATTCCTAAAATCACATCAAATTCATGCATCTCCAAAGAAATAAGGTCAACAGGTAATGTGAGGTTGTTGATTTGAACTAGGCAAGATTTATAGACAGTAGATGTAATGGTCATTTCTCCTAATGGGGTTTCAACTGATAAGTCAAAGTCCAAATTTTCAGGAGTTAAGTTTAAACGCTGAGCACATGCAGGTGAGATAAAAGAATGGGTAGAGCCAGTATCTAACAAAGCGTAGACTTCACGAGAATTTATGAATAGCTTACCGGTTATCACCTCATTCGGTTTCTTGACTGTTATCGTCAAATCGAATCCCGAATACTTCATTCGGATCTTCACGTATTTCAACCATGGGAATACCACTGAATAATTTTCTAGCAAACTGTTTCTCGGATTCATCAACTTCATCAGTAGTAAGGTACCAATGATTTCCATTAAAATAGTATTTTCGATAGACTGCAGTTTCCACGATAGTGACTAACTTAACCTGAATTCCTCTAAATTGTAACGCCCAAAAGTATATAAACATCATTTTTAAATAATCTTGAAAATCATAGCTGGAACACCATAAATCCCAAAGACTAATATGAAAAGTCCATATATTCTGATCCTTTGTTATAGAGCATAACCAGGTGATATCACTCTCCCAATTAGTGAGTAAATTAAAGGCAATAATTTCCGCAAGTTCGTTACTTCCTTTAATTGCTTCTAAAAATGGATCTGGAACGACTATAGCAGAGCTTTCACCTTCATCCTTACTGGATAGAACACGCATAATTTTTGCCTTAGGCAAATGATTCAACTCTGAGTTTGTAAGAAGATTATTCGTCGCCTCTTGTTTTGCAGCTACATTTGTTTCAGTAATTTCATAGTTAACCTCCTGATTTCCAGATGCCATACTTAACTGTGGTCACAAAATAAATGTTAGTTCAAATAAACTGACTCATCACTTCATGTTCCTACATTCAAATCGACTCATTAGATAATAAAATCTATTTTAGGTAGGACACACTAGTGACTGATTCTATTCGTCTCTCCCCTCCTAGTTCTACCCCAGATCTCCATTAAAGACCATATCCCTAAGCTCTGATGCCAACTGTGACGCCCCCAAATCTGGGCCCACACAGCCCAAACTTGAGTCGTCAAAAGACTACAACAAAATTATTACAACAAAACACAACGTACAACAATACAGTGTATAATAATACACAACTAAGTCTTCACTATTATTGCCACACTATTTTACAAAACGTGAAGACTATGATAACTATTCCTCGGACCCTCACTCCATTCCCCGGCTAAACCCTGTTATGTTTTCATCTCCTGTTAAAAAACAATGGAACAAAAGGAAGGGTGAGCTCAAATAGCCCAGTAAAGAATATCATGACTAAGATAATGACGAATAAATTATCATTAGTCTTCAACAGTTGAGTTCTTGATAGAATACAATAGACTACAAGGTTTATATCAAAAACTGCAGTTAAATTCTTAAACAACGTTCAGATCAATAATAGCAGCGGAATGAGTAATCTATTAGAAGAATAATGCAGACTATAATGTCCACTCGGTTCTCTTTTTAGGAAAAACATCATCAACTTTTATCATCTGAAATATCATTAGTCAAGATAATACAAATTCACAGTTCCTGATCATAATCATGCAGATCAACAGTTCATCTTTGCACTACGGGCCAAAGATATTTAATATAGCACCAGCGGTCATGATTATACCAGATTCAGCCTTTGGTCATAATCATACCAAACAACAGTTCATCTTTGCACTACGGGCCAAAGAGAACATTCACCACGTGCCATAAAAGACACCGAACAGATGTATCGCCTTTAACCTATTATATCGCCTTTAACCTATCATCTGTTCAACAAATATATCACATCTGTGCCCCCGGCCACAGATATTCACAACAACTTGATTTTTGGATGATTAGAATGATATAAATGATGAACAGAAGAAATAGGATAACAATAAGTATCGGAAGTTTACTTTGTACAGATTCAAATAATGTCCAAATTGTCAACATGATGTGGAGTGAAATTTAAAAATGATATTCAAGATCCACAGTTCAGAATAACGGTTACAATTCAATAGAAAGGTTCACGTAAATAGGAAGGTTCAGTTGAAATAATGAAGTTCAACTATTATGGAACATATAATATTTTCAGGAATTATAGAAGCAATAGTTCCATAATAAATTTCGATTTAGGAGTATGAAAGAAAATAATATCCCTTACCGTAGCAGGTTTGATTAACAAAAGGTGAAGGAAATTAATACAAAGGGTTATTCACCAACAGGCGGCAATCCGCTCCGTAAGGTTATTCCCACAATTTAATACATGGAAATAAAAGGCACGTCTTATGAGTAAGGAAGAAACAATATTATTATCGAGAATCAAATAATGATAATCCCTTACCATAGTACGTTTGAATAATGGAAGATGAAAAAGATGGTATCCCTTACCTCAACACGTGACTGGATATTGATTTAAATGAGGTTGATTAACTTGAACAGTACACGTATACTTATAGATCTTCACAAATACTCAAGATGACTTAAGCACACTTAGAGAGAACTTTCACAAGAAGTATTTAGAGAGAGAAAGAAAGAACAAGTAAGGAAGTTTATGAAAAATCCTTAAGTTAAGGCTTCTATTTATAGCCAAAAATCTTATCATTCATTTAATCTAAACCATTCATTTAAATATCATCTTTTAATCTACACCATCCATTTCAAATATTATATTATCTTTAATCTACACAATTCATTTCATATCACCTAATAATCACCTAACTTTATATTATAAACAAATCAATTTAATTATTCAACAATAATTCACACTTTAATCTACACCATTCATTTCATATCACCTAATAATCACCTAACTTTATATTATAAACAAATCAATTCAATTATTCAACAATAATTCACACTTTAATCTACACCATTCATTTCATATCACCTAATAATCACCTAACTTTATATTATAAACAAATAACTTTATCAATTCAATTATTATGACTAATTGTTATAAATACAGTATAGTTAGCTCTTAGATATCAAGTCAATAAATTAATGAAATACAACTGTTTAAATAACATCATAATAGAGATAACAATAATGTAAAATAAAGCATACGTTACTGTGTAATGACAATTATTGATTCAATAATGTGAATTACTGTGCATATGTTATTGTGACAATTATTAGGTTCAATAATTTTAAAAACAGTGCAACAACAATTATTGACTCAATGATATAAAATACAGTGTAATGACAATTATTAAATCAATAATGCAAAATACTGTGTAACAACAATTATTGAATTGATAATATAAAATATTATGCAGTGACAATTATCGATGAAATGATGCGTAACAGTTACGGTGTCAATTATCAGACCAATAATATGAGACACTATGCAATACCGCGTGTTACTGTAGAGTACCGAGTGCTACAGAAAATACCAATAACTACCGTATGCTACTATTCTTTTATCACCGGTATTTTAACAGTTCCGTTGACTATTTTTATTTAAAAAGGTTATTTCTGTCGTTTTCTATATCCGACAAATATTCCGTTGTGGGGTCCACCAATAATTTGTTATTTCGGCGCCGTCGGACCAAACGAATATTCCCCGACCAAACGAATATTCCCTGACCAAACGAATATTGTCCGACAAAATAAAATTTGCACATAACATCCTTGACTTTTAACTTTATCGATTTAACCACTTACTGTTTCAAAAAAATATATATATGAAGAAAAATTAAATTTTGTATTTCATAAAATTCGGGGTCTTACATTATCGCCCTCTGTGAAGGCAGGAAACACCAATTTCAGGTGCTTCAATTCCCTTTCATTCTCACTATCAATTTCAACATTGTTTTTTCCTCCCCATTGTGGCTCATCTTCCTCATACCTTCTATTTTTTTCTTGTTCAGCATGTTGTGGCTTTCTGAAAAATCCTCTGTCACCTCTGTGTCCCATATGCACTGGCCTCTTGCCTCTGTCATTACCCCCGAAAGGATTTTCAAATCTTTCACCATCATCTGAATTTTTTTTGTCTCGGCAGTGCATTCATTCCCTCCATGAATAGATCCATCTTCTCATCAATTTGTTGCAGCTTTTCATTAGTGTACTCCCTGTAACTGATAAAGTCCTGTTGCAGATATTGTGAAGTCCCAACCATGTTCATGTAAACAAAAATGAGATAGAATCACAGAACAATGTGATTCAGAGTTTTTAAAGTGTATTAAGCAGTGACAACACTTCCAAATAGTGAGTAACTGAGTTGGAATAGCTAATTTTGGTGGAAATAGACTTCCTCAGAGATCAATTCTAAGTGTCTGGAGCAGAACAATTCAAAAACTCAACTAGCTTAAAGCTTAGTTGAATTTTACAGATAATCAAGCACAGGAAATGAAGTTATAGCACCAAGGATCAATACTTAGCATATACACAAATCACCACTACAACAATAAGTGTAACTCTAAGTTTGTTCAACAGAATCTGTATAAAATTTGGATTAAATTTTTTTTGGAAAACTGATTTTTGACTTTTGATTATTTATACTACTATTAGATATGCTAGACAAGATAATTCTAATCACAGTACCCAAACAGAATAGAATACACAGAATTAATTTCCAATTTTTGGAAAAAAAATTCGACCGTGAAGATGAAGTAAAAATGTGATCGAATCATGATTGGTTGTTATTTGTGAATAATATGTTATAGGTCAGCTGTATAAGATATAATCGAGGGGGTTAGAGTCGTTTTATACCTGAAACTTGCATTTAATCCTTGAATTTTGCTACGTTGCAGGTGTCGCAGAAAACAGAGTGCTGAACTGGAGGTTTTGGCTGCTACCGCTGCTACTGTTTGGATTGTTTCCCTCTGGGTTAGTCTGGGCTTTGTTTAGATGATATTTTGTGATAGATTCCAACTAGTTTTGGGGCTGAATTAATTGTTTTCTGGGTGGTCTGATCTTTAATGAGTGAACAGTAACGAGGTTGAGAGGAAGATGAGTTTCGCAGAGATGAACTGCTCTGATACCAAGTTTGTCAGGAACCTTAAGGATTCCAGACTAATAATTGAATCACCAACAGAATTAGAGAAGTAAAAAGAGAAGAATCAGAATTTTGGGGAAGAAGAAGAACAGTACAGAGAAGGAGAAGAAAGAGAGAGAGAGAGAGTTCACGAGGGAGAGAAATGTAGAGAGAGAGAAACAATAGCAATATTTCATTTCATAATCTTTTCCACATGCTCAGTACAATATTTATATTAAGCTAAAATGCTAAAAATGCTTACTTGTACTAACCTATACCACCTCTTATCCTTCACTACTATTAACTAACCATGTGCTGACATAATCTGAAATTTTACTAACTGGTGATATTACTAAACTGTCATTTATTCATAATCTTGACACGGCGCTAAGGCAAGACGTGACAATAGTTGACTGTCAGGACGTTTAGGCGATAAGACGTCTGCTATGGTGTCTGTATGGCGACAAGTCGTCATTAACAATGTGCATTGTATATATTATTTATTTTATTTTCAAAAGACTATTGAATACATAACTCTATGGAATATAATTAAGAACATAATTATATAAATGCTTCACAATCAAAATTTAAAAATAAAACACTTGATATTAAAAATTAGAAGAATAAGTCAACAAAGATTACGTAGAAAGAGAGAATCAACCAAATTAACACTCATCACACATTACAAATGTAATAAGTAGTAAAATTATACCATAGGAAGTTCATAGGTTATGATGAGTCATGGATAAAAAATGACTTAATCATTTAACTTGAGTCAACTACCAAGGCGTGAACCTTTGCAGTTCGATGTCCAAGGCATTGTCTTATCCTTCTCTATAGTCGGACGCATAGTCGTCGCCTATGTGAAGCCATGGCGACGCCATGACAACTATGTCTCTCTCTCTCTCTCTCTCTCACACACACACACATATAGTCACGCATGTTAATCAACGGTAATATTCTCTTGGCATTGGCTGAATTTTTCTCATGTCTCTAAATGTTTTTGTTGTTTTAATCTGCACAGCTTTTCCACTTTGATGTACATGAGGATGTGCGAACCATTGCTGATGCAACAATAGAGAAGGATGAGGTATGACACATTTACTTTTGATTCATATTCTAGAGTGCATAGCTGATAAAGTAAATATGTCCCATTAGAAATAACTAGAGATAATCAGAACTATCTGATGTTTACCTCATGGTGTGATCTGAATTACAAATGGCTTTTGGTGTTGATTTTTGAACTATAGATGTCTTTTTTAGTGAGTTCCATTATGGATATGGTAGTTGTGATTGGCTATCTGGAAATTGATATCTCGCACCTTAGGTCAAGAAGCTAAACAAATCCCATGGTCAGGAAACTTCTTCGTTTACGTTTTGCAAGAGAGCTTCTTAATTTTAAAAAAATAAATCCATGTAAACGATTTATGGTCCAAAACCTTCCTATCTTCTAGTGTATGTTTCTCAGGGAAGAATGAAATCCACCTGGACATGTTCTTTGTTTTTAAAAGAAGCCATGTTACAAAAATGAGGCATCTTTATCTGTTTTGTGTATATGTGCATATAGGCATGTTCTCACGTTTAGGCAAAGTTCAAGGTTTGAATTTTTTGTATCACTTGTTTAACAGTCGCATGCTGGGAAAGTTGTTGAAAGGCACTGGTACGAAAAGAACAAGCATATATTTTCTGCTTCAAGATGGGAGGTACTCCCTCCCTCCCTCCCATACACATGCATTTATACTCATGGTTGTTTTAACACGAAACATTATTTTGTGTCCCCTAACTAAGAGTGTAGCTTTATAATTCTTTGTTAAGATAGACTCTTAATTTATGAAAGACAAAACTTATGAAAGTATTCTACATATTTGCTACATCAGTCAAATTCAATTTAATGTCAAATTCACTATAAAGGTGGTGATACAGTCTTGTCTTGTTTTTAAAATTAATTGTTTTTTCGTTCTCCATTAATTATTACAGATATATGACCCAACGAAGAAGTGGGAGAGGTATACCATCCACGGGGATTGATAAATAAAAGTTAGAAAGATTACAACACTATGCTGCTACTGAGTTGAAACCTTCTCGATCATGCGTTGCTGCTGACATCTTTATATTATAAGTCATAGGATTTAAAGGTTCTGAGTGTAGTTTGTTTATGCAACAGTTTGAAGGTTTGTATCTGTAGTTAAAGTTCTGAAATTGTCAGCAGTACAAAAATCAAAGGAAGGTTTTCAGTTCAATCAAATTGAGTCATTTTGACTACTACCACGCAACCTTGTGATGTCCCAAGTAGGAGTGTGTATGGTGCGGTTTAGAGACTTCAGAATGCTAACAGACAATTAGCTGGGTCAACAATCCATAGTGAGTAGTATGACATGACATCCTTGCCCACTTTTAAATTCATCATAAATTGTGATGTATTAGGTTTAAATAATTAAATTAATTTTATGTGATCAATTTTATTGATAGTATTCGAATATAAATTGTAGCATCGCAAGTGTATCTCCCGACCAAATTTGGTCGATATGACGATTACTTGCATTTCTTCAGTCCCATTTTAAGTGATTTTTTTTGGGGGATATTAGGATAAATGAACCCGTCCAATCTAAATCATTAACTCTACCCATTCAAGTTTTGTGATTAAAATTTACTCTCTCCTTAATGCTAAGTTTGGATTTGAAGAATAAAACTAGGAATAAAATGATTTATTTTTATATAATGAAAAAATTGTGTTTGATTGCTCTATTAGAATGGAATGGATTATTTTTATTTCTTTTAAATTTATGAATTTTATTCTTTAAGAGAGGGTATAGAATGATACATTCTAACCATAATGGATTGAATTATTTCATTCTCTATTTTTTTTCTTTATTTATTATATTCATTTAATCCAAATTTAACATAAGTATGCTATTGTCAAACCAGTTCACTTAGGGTTTTTTTTTTGTGAGGATAAAATGGAGTTTTTCGGTTATGAGGGTATAGGATGACATAAGTATGCTATTGTCAAACTAGTTCACTTAGTTTCATTTTTTTTTTTTATATAAAGTGGAGTTTTTCAGTCTTGCAACTAGACTATATCTCCCCTCTTCGAACAAGACTTTCAATAACAGGTCGAAATATACGGTTCGTGGCCCCCTATGCTACTTTCAATAGAATTAGAACTCAAGATCTCCGAGTTTACAACTGATCCCTTGCTCTCCATTTAACAACTGAGAACTCAAGATCTTCGAGTTTACGACTGATCCCTTGCTCTCCCTTTAACAATTGAGATAAGTGTTGGGGTTCAGTTAATTTAGCTTTTGAAACAGTTGGAGTAATAATTTCAGTATGAAACTCCAGAATATATTAATTCGAAAAGATACTAATGGTATAAAAGTTAAAAATAGTTAAATGTTTCAAATTGATTACTGATTCTAATTATTTCTTTTGATTATAACCAATTTTTAAAAAATAATTTGGATTTAATAAATAAAAAGTACTTAAACCAGTAACAAGCGAAAAATATATGGTATAATTTTTTTTATTAATTATTATTTAAAGTATAAATTATTTAAAATGAATGTTTTATGAAATAAAAATAG
Source organism: Hedera helix (assembly GCA_947179155.2). Lineage (NCBI taxonomy): Eukaryota > Viridiplantae > Streptophyta > Magnoliopsida > Apiales > Araliaceae > Hedera > Hedera helix. The sequence continues at coordinate 34,407,428 of OX359287.1, forward strand.
ATAATAAGAAGTTTAAAATTATTTTTATAAAAATAATTTTAAAATTAAATTATCAAACACTTTATTTTTTTTATTTAAAATTAATTATGAATTTAATTATTTATAAGCGATCCAAACACCCTATCCTCCTCCGAATCAAAAACAAAAAAGAAAAGAGGTCTAGCCCAGCTGGGCCTAGCCCCTCTGGAAGAACATTGTTTGGTTCCCCACATCACTAGTCACATTTATATTCCCTACAAAGATGACTACATTCCTGTTCCCAAACAAGCTGATCGGTCATCTCAGAAGTCTGAACCCAAAAGCTGCCGGCTTGGCTTCATAATTCATATTATTGCTCCACGGCTTCATATTATTCGTCCCAACCGAAACAAACAAAAGGAAAAAAAAAAACCACAACAAATCAAAAAACCAAACTAAACCTCATTCTTCTTCTCTTCTTCTTCTTCTTCTTCTTCTTCTCTCTCTCTCTCTCAAATACCGTAATGTCGATTAGGGTTTTCTTTGTTTTCGCGCTACTTCTCCTATCCGCTCCGTTTCTCCAAGGTTAGTATCTCAGATCTAGATTCATTTCAGATCGAATTATTGTGAATTTGGATATGTACACACGTTTTAAATGTTTTAAGTTCTAATTTTGGTGTCTAGAATTTTTATTGAACTTAATATATGTAATGATCTAGTGATCTGTTATGTTTTTTGTGAGATTTCCCAGATGTTGATTTTAGTTGACTGGCTGATATCAAGTGATGATGGTGAACAAGTGTTGATTTTTAAAATTTTTTGCTATGCAATTTAAAGTTGACTGAATTGACTTGGAGAGATAGTGAGGATTGTATTAGTAGCTGCATGCTTTATATTGCTTCGTGTGTATATTTGTCCGCTGTTAGTAGTAGTTTCCCTGTCTGAAGGTAGTTTGAAGTGCATATGGGAAATATATCTGTGTTATTTATGTAATGCATAGTTTTATTTTGGTTGGTATTTCTTATTTAAATCCTTTGTTGAATTGTTAGTTGTGGTTGGTCATTTGGATGATTAAGATGTTGATCAAGTTAAGCTCATTTATAGAATGAGCGTAAATTAATTCATCTTGATTTTTTCTATCATACAAGTCTATCTTAATTCTTTGGCAAACCTTTATATCAAGCCAATTGTGTTGAGTGTTGATTTGTTAGTAATACTGCATTGTTTCTTTGTGGTTGACTTTTCCTTTACTTATGGTTGCAAGGTTTTGAAGAAATTTGTCATGTTTTTTAGGGAATACGGTATAGTAACTTTGATGTCAGTTTGAGAAAATGCTAGTTTATGAGTTAATTTTTCGTCATCTTACATGGAATCTAGACACTTTTTGATTAAGCGCTTTGTGGCACTACAGTTGTTAGGTGTCAATCAGAATCTGATGCAGAAGGAGAAGCTGCTGAAGAAGGAGGAGAACTTGGGATTGTTGGTGATGATGTCCAAGATTACATTGGTGGGAGTTTTAGTCCAGCTCCTGGTGTGGAAACAGTTTGTGTTTTCCCAAAAAACCCTTCAAAATGTAAGTATCTTGCCTTTTTCTGGAATATTTTTTTTTTGAATTCACATTTTCTTTTGTGTAAAGCTGATGTCTTGAGAGACTTATTCTGTTTCTCTTCTTATTTCTGCAGTGGTGGTGGCAGGGGAAATAACTGAACTCTTAGTTGGATTGAAATATGAGGGTAATTACTGTTTTTCTGCTGATTTTTTGTTTAATTTTTTACTGTCTCCTTTTGTGTATCATTATTGTTCGGCAGAGCTTCCATTTTGTTTTAGTACCACTTTGTTTCTATTTTCTTTTGATAAGTCTCTCTCTCTCTCTCTCTCTCTCTATATATATATATATATATATATATATATATATATATATATTGTTCTGTTCGGTAGATGTGTTACTGTATTCCCTATGAGGATCTATTGTATTATTTCCTTTGTTTTTCATGGTCTTTTTGTGGAGTGTTATGGAGTTCTCTGACAGGTGATCTCAAATGATTGTTAAATGATGGAAACAGGGGAATCAAATCTTAATGTTATTGCGGTTCAGGCCAGTGTTCATCTTTCTTATGATCGTAACCTTTTGGTTCAAAATCTATCTTCACAGGTAATTTTGGGATTACTTAGTGTTGCTTACATAGTTTTTTCACTTAGTGTTCCTTCCTCCTACCCTTTCCACCAAAAATTAACAAACTAGATTAGATCTGAGCTCTTTATTACTTCACAAAAAATCGATATGTCCAACATTGATGATAACTTTTTACAGAATATTATAAATTAAGGATTCATCTAGGGGGTACTTGGTTGTAGAATGCTCTGAACAACATATTCTGGCTCATGGCCATTAAGGGGAATTCATCATCAGAAACTATTCTAGTGCTTCATTGCCATAACTTATGGTCTCTATCAGACTTTTCTAGGAGTTTCAGTATAATATGCTTCTTTGTGGCTCCAACAATCAATACAATAAACTTATGATAAGTTGGATAGTATTGTGGTCTCCTCGTAGATTACTTCATAATCTTCCAGTAGGAAGTCCTTCCATGTCAAATAAATCTTTGTAGCAATAGAACCTTTAAGTTGTTTGGGTTATTAAGCTGGTGCTGGTGCTTGACAGTCGTAGTTTATTTTTTGCGCTTACTTGTTCCTGTGCTGGTCTCCATGTTGCTTCTGTGCTTTTATATTTCGTTTTTGCCTAGACTGCGTAGTTGATCAGGAATAAGGAAACTAGATGTCATTTACGCACATACTATGTACATTCTCAGACATCAACCTTTTGTATTTTGTTCATAAAATGCCTTCTAAATGTTTCCCCTACTTCATTTTGAGCATGTTGCTCATGTTATTATTTTCTGATCTCTCCTAGTGATGTTGTTGCTTATTATACTTGTTACCCTTTTGTTAGGGTTTTAACAATGCATCAGTTCCTCCGTCAGCTCAGGCAACCTTCCCGTACATTTTTGCAGTCAGCAAATTTTTGCAGGTAGGTTTAGTGGAGTCACGCTTGCATATCATTCCCTTTAAAATTATTAGTTCATTACATCTTTTCTACCTTGAAGATCACCCAGAAATATGTTGTTTGAGCACAAGCACTTACTTTTAATTCATTTTATTGCAGGCTGGAACATTTGATCTTGTGGGCACCATTGTTTATGAGATAGAACAGCAGCCATACCAAAGTACATTCTACAATGGTACCATTGAAGTTACTGAGGCTGGTGGTCCCCTCAGTGTTGAGTCTGTATTCCTGTTTTCCCTTGGAGTTGCTCTACTTTTCCTTTTTGGGTTGTGGGTCCGTGCTCAGATCACTCAGTTCTCGAAGGTATTTATATATACTTGTCCTGTATGTTATTCCGCATAGCATTCTTCTTTTATACACTGGTTACTATACATGTCTTGACATATTCAGTTTCATTTTGTTAGTCATACTTTATAATTTCCTTTTGTAAGAAGTATTACTTTGTTATTGAGTATTGACATATACGTTTTGTGGAAATATGTTTTATTTTTTTGTTGTACAAATATGTGGCGTGATTCAGTGAGGAGTTATTTGTAGATCTTTTGGTTTCTTGGGTGACTTTGTTGTTCACTTTTTACTGTAATCCTTTTCTCAGTGATCGTACTTAACTGACACAGTTGTTCTAAGCTTTAAATTGTGATGCTCAACACCTATTCTGCTTACTTAACACATAAAATTTCTATTACTGAAAAAGGAGGAGGTTATTGTGGGTTCTACGTGTTAATGAATCCATGGAGGAACTGGAGGTAAGATTTGCTGGTGCTGCCATTGTAATGGTTAATTAGGGCAGTTGTGGTGCCTTGGCTCTGAGGTGGAGGTTATGTGGTGGGGCTTTGATTTTCATTTTATCCATTCAATTGTTTCGTGACTTCCTGTATTATACTTTCCTTTTGTCTTTTATCTCTCCTAAAAAATGTCAAATGCAATTATGGTAGAGCTTATGTGTGTGGGATGAAGAGGCTTTATATTTATTAGTTTTTAAACAGTTTTATTTTATTTTATTTTATATTCTTGCTAATCTTATGTTTAAATTTAATTCTTAGAAAACCAAGAGGGCGACTAAGGTGGAAGTTGGAACTGCGACCACTGATGCCTCAATGGATGAATGGCTCGAGGTTTGTACTTCATTATGACACTTGAAACTTCTTTTCATCTACTTGTCATTATACTCTTGATTTCTTAATATAGTTGGATGGGAAAGCTTTGAATAAATCTGGCCTATACAAGTTGAAATCTTGAGTTTGTTCAAACATATGCCAACTCTTGCTGACTAACATCTTTCTTGCTCAGGGAACTGCATATACTCAGTCACTCGCCAGCAAATCAAACAAGAAGAAGTAGATCAGCTTGCATGCCTAGTTTAGCTGAACGAAGCACTACAACGAGGCTTAGATTCTTGTAACTCAGATTAGGCATTTAGAAATTTAAGTAGCCAAAAATGTGAAGTTTTTATCGGGTAAACGAGACTTGAAAAGATCTGCATTGATGTTGTAGCATGACGAAGAATCTTTTACGTTCCATTGTTTGGAGTTTGTAAAAGTCGAGCCTTTCCTTAAAGCGAAACTAACAGACATTTCCGGTAGAAAATATACAGTTTTGTCAAAATTTGATTTTCTATTAAATGAATGCTTATTTTTACCTGTTTAGTTTTATTATTTAATTTCTTAATAAATATGTACTTATTTGTGTATGGTATTTGAGATATAGCTTATGCCAAACGAATAGCCAGGCTTAAAATTTTTGAGCCACGAAAACCTGCAAAATGTTTCTGCAACGATGCTGGTTAGGTTTGCAAGTGACTTGAGGTTTTGGTTGCTCAGTTTTAAACTTTAAATACCATGGAGTCATACTGGTGAGAAGAGAGTAAGACAATATGAAAACATGATGACTAAACATGTAGTGTAGAGTTGTAGAGAGATACAAGCAAGTACTATACGTAGGTAGATACTCAATAATTGCCTCGCCAAACCATCACCAACTAAGGTGCTTCATTATGCCTTTGACAACATCACAAACCCAATTTATAATAATAATAAAGACATGTTTGAATTATACCACTTTTTAGTTTTTAGTCTACTTTTAACCATTTTGAAACACAAGAAAAAAGAAAATGGGACATTTCATATATATATATATATGGGGCCGTATTTACAACAAACGTTTGTCGAGAGTATTGTTCCAGTAACAAAAACATGAGACAGTTTGTTTGTTAAATTGTCTACCGCTAGAGGCTTTAGCGGCGAGACAAAAAAAAAATAGCTTTGCCGCTAATTCATATTAAATATGTGGTTACTTGTCGTTTCTTTTGTGAGGGTTATTTTATTGTGAGTTTCCACAAATAATGGAAAAATAATTAATTCTAGTTAAGACCTACTTTGGTCGGTACTTGTAGTGGACACTTTTATTGTTATGCCAACTGCCAAGCAACAACATTATAGGCTAATTAATAGACCGGAAATGCTTCCCTTTTATAAATTACTCCCTCTACTCCTCTAGCAAACCTGGGTATGCTTAAAGAAAAGAGATAATTAAGTCAAATCAACAGCATAGACTGTAAATACTCTCATTTTTCTCATTTTCTTTTAACAAAATTCATTACCTTTTACAAGAAGTAGAGTTGACAACTTGGTGGTTGAATCCTTAATAGTGTTGTCCTTGCTATTCATTAATACTTGTACAAGGTTGATGCCACCTCCAACTCATTTATATACTTGTACCAAATTGTTATCAGTTTTTTCACCTTTTAGTTATTTTGTATAGAGTTACAAATGAAAATCCAAATTATTATTCCAATATATATATATATAGGCATAATGAATTCATCATATCACACACCATGTTACTAAATCTTTTCTATTGACCATTTGCATAAAAATGCAAGCTTTCAAAATCATGTGATCTGTCTGGTAAAACATCATTAACGAACCATATTTGTGGACGAAGATCTTTAAGCCCTGCTTAATCAACCGTGTGTGTGTGTGTGAAAGAGAGATACGAGAACCTGACTTTTTGCCAAATAGATTGCTCATCATTAAGCTTAAAGTCTTAATCTAGAGAATATCATATAGACAATACCATCTCTTATTATTATTATTTTAATTCTCCACATCCCCCCCCCCCCCCCCCCCCCCCCCCCCCCCCCCCCCCAACCATGCCATATAGGAGAAAGAGTTGCATTATACAATTACCAAGAAGCATATTCAAGAATTAGAATATGTTGACACATATTTCTTAACTTTATTTTATTTTCAAAGAATAACTTCTAACTGTGTGGATGCATATAAATATCAGCACATTGATACGAAAGGCATCTTGGAAATTCTATATTCTCAGTGATGGCTCCTTACCTATGGGTCACATTCCTTGGAGTTAGCAAACAGGGTTTCATTCCTGTGAAATTGTGTTGTATTCTCCATTACCATAAATGTTTTACATATTTATTTCCTTTCGGTCTTCCCTACTGTGAGAAACCAAGGTTTAATTATATACTCTTTAAGAAAATTTCATGAACTTTGTCAAAAGCTACTCGAATTTTCATGATTCGATACATACTCGATGGATACATATTCAAATAGATACTCGATACACTCTCTTATAATATATAAATAATTAAACAAATTTTGAATAATTAGTTATTATTTTTTATTTTATTTTATTTGTAATTTTTATTTTAATTTTATATTTGTAAAGTATAATTATAATTATATTTTCTCATTTTAAAGTAAAATAATAGGTTCAATTAGTAATTATATGTATTATAAAACTAGTTAGTACGTGGAGACTCGAATTCAAATTTGAATTTGAAGTTCGCGAATAGTTTAATATAATTCAATCCAAGTCGGATTGAATTCAAGTAACGAAAATTTGAGTTGAGTCGAATTTAAGTAAAGTTTTTCAAATATAATTCGAATCCGAGTCGAATTCCAATAAAAATTTAATCTTACTACCATATAGAGAAAGAGAGGTGATCACAAAGACAGTGTATGCAGTTGAAACCTCATTGAATGAATGATAATGGCCTGCTATAATTTGCAATTTGCTGGTGAACCCTCAAAGCTTAAATCTAGCACCACGGGACCATAGCGTCATGTGAGCTTCACGACTTTTTGTCGGTGCGACACTTCTTCATATCATTATATATAACAATGGTCATTGCGACTGGTTTACTCACTGATCAAGTCATTTTGTAGAAGCTTATAGTTTCTGATCAGCTTCAAGGAAGGAATACGGTCCTGGGACCGTAAAAGGCGTTGTTCCCAATGCAGATTCTTTTCATTTCCCGAGGAGTACTTCTCGGGTTCTTGGTTTCCTTATTAGTCTCTGTGAGCCTCTGCTATGCTGATGATAAAACAGTTGAGGTAGTTGGGCTAGGAGAATGTGCAGACTGTAAGGAGAGTAACATTAAGACTAGCCAAGCCTTTTCTGGTATATAAACTTCTTCCTTTTCTCTTCTTGGAGTACATTTTTATCTTTTTTTGGCAGGTTTAACAGTTGCACAAGGAATTAGTCCAAACAAAAAAAATATTGAAATCGAACATTTTAATTTATGATGATCAATTAATTAAATTTTGTGCATGCAGGGCTACGTGTAACGGTTGAATGCAAGTCCAACGAAGGACAATTCCAAACAAGAGGAGTTGGAGAGCTTGACAAAGAAGGAAAATTCAAGGTAAATCTTCCTACGGAAATCATAGAAGATGGAAAACTGAAGGAGGAATGCTATGCACAGCTGCACAGTGCATCAGCAGCACCATGCCCTGCTCACAGTGGCATAGAGGCCTCAAAGATAATTTTTCAGTCTAAATCCGACGGAAAGCACACATTTGGCCCTAGTGGAAAACTGAAATTTTCAACAGCTTTGTGCACTTCAGCCTTCTTGTGGCCTTACTACAAGTATCCTCAACACCCTCCGAAGAAGTACCTTCCACCATTCAAACACTTTGGTCATATTTTCCCTCTTCCACCAAAACACAAAATTCCTTTCCCTCCAATTTACAAAAAGCCTTTCCCACCACCAGTACCAATATATAAGAAGCCGCTTCCACCACTAGTTCCAATATATAAAAAGCCACTTCTACCTCCAGTTCCAGTATATACAAAGCCGCTTCCACCACCAATTCCTATTTACAAACCAAAACCAAAACCACCAGTTTACAAGGTTCCAAAAGTTCCAGTTTACAAACCAAAGCCAAAGCCACCAGTTTATACGCATCCACCAATTCCAGTTTACAAACCAAAGCCAAAACCACCAGTTTATACGCATCCACCAATTCCTATTTACAAGAAACCACTCCCACCTCTACCAGTTTATACGCATCCACCAATTCCAGTTTACAAACCAAAGCCAAAACCACCAGTTTATACGCATCCACCAATTCCTATTTACAAGAAACCACTCCCACCTCTACCAGTTTATACGCATCCACCAATTCCTATTTACAAGAAGCCACTCCCACCTCTAGTTCCGGTGTACACAAAGCCACTTCCACCACCGGTTCCAATATATAAGAAACCTTTCCCACCCATTATTCCTCATCCTAAGCTTCCTCCAAAGTACTTCCACCACCCCAAGAGTGGATATTTTCCACCCCTGCCACCTTACTTCCCCCCTCATCCTTAGGGTCACAATGTTGTTTCGTGTAATGAAGGACTTGGCGTGAAAATTTATGGCAGCAATAAAAAATGACCTTCTAGCTGGAAATTGGGAGAAAGCAATTCTCAGTGTTGATTGTTTGTTGTAGTTAATGCAATGAAGTTTATGTGTGTGAAGTGTTTATTTGAAGTTTGTATATTTATTCAAGCTGGTTAAATCTTCTTGAATAATAGTATTTCCCTTTGTGCATTTCAATAAAGTAATTGTCTTTGTTATAAGTCTCATCGATTTATATATAGGTTTTATCTACAACCAAATAAATAACTTATCATATAGAATACAATAACATAATCAACATTACTGCAAGAACTAGGTATTAATGTTGAATTGTAACATACTGTTAAAAAATGCCATGGAGGGGTGGCAAGGTTCGATAATAAAATATAATACTCCTATATTTGAATCGACCCTTTCTCCTAAAATTCAAGGCTTAATAATGTTTAAACTAAATGCCAATTTTACATTTGATAAGTTGATGAAAGAGTTCATCAATACTCCTATTGCACTTTTTTGTTTGTTTGTTTTGGCATGGACAGGGATGTATGTCCCTAACTCTGCAGTAGAAAGCATTTACCTGCAAGGGTGAGAAAGGTTTAATGGTAATAGTACAAGTACAAAAGGTTGTACACTTGCATATAGAGCTGAATATTGTTTTAAGACAGATTGGAGCTGAGTTCATAACATGTTAAATCACATGCTGTTCCGAAGTTAGTTATGAGTTTAAATTAATAATGCCCAACCTCGTCTCATGGTGCATGAGTGGTAATACCCACCTCATGGTATCCATGAGGTCGGGGGATCTAAGATTGTTAAATTCCCTTAAACTAGCAAAATAAATAAATAAATAATGCCCTTACAAGTGTTGTACACACAATTATGCAGGATTGTCAAGCAACTCTCTCAACTGTCTGTCTGTGCTTAATCAATGGATACAACATGCATTATATTGTAAGTTTTTTTTTATCAGTCTAGCCACACATTAGTTTTATGGGATCCAAACTAATTCTTTTAATCTATGTTGTATTTTGATTTAAAGTTTAGTTATGCAGGTTTTAAATTAGAGATTTTTTTAAAACAAAATATAGACATAAAATTAGATATCATGATAATCGAAAAGAGAAGATGAATTTATATAAAAGAATATAATTCGATTGAATGTAAAAATTAGGATTTGAAAATCTATTTCAATATATTTAAGGTCTATTTTATTTTATCTGTTATATCTCCTAATTCGACCGTTGAATCGTTATAAGTTTTGAATATGTTATACTTATATAAGTTGAGAATATGTTCAACAATCTTGAACTGTTTAAGCTTAATGTATGAATTGTCATGAATTTTAAGAAAGGGTTGATCTAAAATTTTTGTAGCAAAATTTTCTGCATTAAGTTCTAATATTTAAAAATATATAACTTAATGATTTTAATTTCGATTTGAGTGATTCTTGAGGCTAAATTAGAGTATTTAAAGTCTAGTTTCTACAAAAATTAATTATTTTGAAAAATAGTTATAAATCAGATTGATATAAGCGATACAGTGGACTGAGGTCTTAAAAATAATTTGTTATATTGGGGTTTTTAGATTTCTTAACTCTTGCTAATTTTTTTTATAGTACATTGGAGGTTTAATAGTGATTTAAGAAAAACAATTAAAGGCACCTTGAATAGTTTAAAAAGTGTTTAGAATTAGTAGGTGGAATTGTAAACTTAAGTTGGAGTAAATATGCTTAGGTGGTGAATAAGGTGTCGTATTAAATATCGTTTGCGTTTGAGGTTAATATTTTATGAAGTGTACTCTAAGTGGATTTGACTATTAGGTACGGATTCCATACTCCACTCCTTTGATTATTCTTGTATTTTTTTTATCTCGTGATCTCTCGTCATTTATAATTGTTCCTTATATTTCTATTGACACTCTTGAATAGAACTTTGATCTTTTATACCTCGACTTTATTTTGTAATTTGAACTCATTTCCTTTTATTATAATTTATATAGAGTCAGTAGTTCTTTAAGCGATAATCTCATTATGTTGATTTATTTATTTTACTAATCATTCAAAATTTGGTATTGGTTTAATTATTTCGTTTTCTAGTCAAATTCTTATTTTTCTTCGTTTTGGCCTAAATGTTTCGAACTTTGTATTTTGTACTCTTTTGAATTTTTTCTACATACATAGAACTTTGTTGATCTTTGTAAAGTGATTCATGTTGTTACCTTCGTTTGGAGATATTGTGCTTATGATTTGATTTGGTTCAATATATACGTTTAAAACATTTTTTGTTGATATTGTGTCGCATGTGTTGTGACACTATTTATTTGATAGAATAAACGATAGGGTATACCTGAGTTATAACCACCTGTGGGGGTACTATAGACATGTTATCTTAGCATCGAGAGATTCCACCTTTCATGACGGTGTGATCAATCTACATCGTTTTCATTTGTGCTCCAGTGAGAGTTGACCATATTGTGATTTTGTTTTGGGAGGCGTATGGGTCAACTCTAGTTTTCTGTTTTGTTCTGCAGTTTGGTGATGTTGTGCCAAACACACATTCCAAATTTGCATACATTTGGATTCGCGGTCCGATGTGTGATTTGCCTGTATAACCTTATTTTTATTTGCCTATGTGGCAATGTATATTTCTGTTTTGTTCTGAGCTCGGTATAAAATCACAACTTAGTCACTTTGATTCAGCCTTCTATTTGATTTCATTAATTCTGTTGATTCAGTTATACTCTTGTTCAGACTTTAAAATTTTCTTTTATTAACGGTATTTATATTTGAGGTTATTATTCGTATTGTGTTCAGTTAGTTCTAGATTTCATTTTTGCTTCTTTTGTATATCTTTTTTCGTAATGGGCATTTGACTCATGTTTTATTTTTTTACTGACAGATTTGCAGGGCTGATTCAAGATTGTGTGAAGAGAGCTTACATTTAACCATCTAGGTTGATTTGATTTTTAGTTTTGATTATTGTGTAAATTTTGGAGAATTTTATTTAATTTATTTATGGATTTTAGACTATTAAATATTTTGAAGTTATTAGTGATCTGTCTACTTATTTTGAAATTTGTTGTGTTTTGCACGTTACCTCTGTTTCTTATTCGGGAAGGGGCTGTTACAATAAAAGTTTCATTTTCTCTGTTGAAGCTTCATTAATATAGTGGTACAAATCTACCAGTAAAAGCCTGTGCTCATTACTACAATATAATTCATTGCAACACACTGAATTGGCCCCCCACTTCCAATCCGCAACCATAAGTTCAATGTTACAAGCCTTGTGAATCATTTGTCATGTATATATATATATATATATATATATATGTGATCTCAACTGTTGCAGTATATGTCGGAAACCTCTTGATTCTCAATTTAAGCCAGTTTCCATAAAGTTCTCAGCTTCTTGTCAGTTTACTCAATTGAGTTGTTTAGACTTTGACAGTCTCAATGCGGATTCTACAGCTCCATAAAGGAGCAACTTTTGGTTTCCGGCTGTCATTTTTGCTTGTTCTGAGCGGCTGTTACAGCAAGGATGAGACAGTTGAGGTAGTTGGATTCGTAGAACGCACAGATTTCATACAAAGTAAAATCAAGACTAGTCAGACCTTCTCAGATATAATATCGTTAGGTTCTATGTTCCTTAAGGATTGTTCTTGATTAGTTTAAGAATATGGTAACATTAGCATCCTAGTTTAGGTTGGCGGGGTTTTGTTGTCGACGCATAATGCTACTTGCTTGTTATGTCTATATGCTTTCTGCATAATCACCATTACTGTGTGTTAGATGTCAAGTTCCCAATTAAAAATTATTCTTAGTACGTGTTATATCTTAATAACCAGGTTCATTTCTGGACTACTGCAACTCTTCTACTTTAAGGCAGTTTCTAACTCTTTCTAGAATGCTTTGGTTTCTTTCCATGTCAATTTTAGGCAACTAAAAATCCTAAAAGTATTTGGCCTGAAGATCACTCATTATGTTCTGCAAAACTACTTGGGAAAATGATAATGTTCTTGTGCATTCCATTATTCAGGGTTTTATGTCTCCATTGGTTGCGAGTCTGCAGATGGAAAGTTGAAGACAATGGGACCTGGTGAGCTTGATGATGGAGAAAAGTTTAAAGTAATTCTTCCTCGGGGAGATTATAAAAGATGAGTAATCAAAGAAGAATGTTATGCACAACTTCATCATGCATCAGATTCATCATGCCCTTTGCACAACAGCCAAAAGGCCTTGAAAATAACCTTCCAGTACAAATACAGAAGCAAACAAACCATAAACCAGATTGGAAAACTAAAATTCTTTCCAATCACTTGCACTTCGAAGTTCTTATGGCATTTTCACACGTTTCCCCCATTACATAAATGGTGGCCACCTCTTCTAGGAACACCATTTCAATATCCTCCACCAACATTATATCAAGCAACTTCACCTCCGCCTCGGATTCCACCATCACCACCAACAAACAAGGAGCCACTCCCACCACTAGAAAATCCACTTCCACCGTCTCTTCCACCTTACGAACAGCCACTTCCACCACCTCGGTATACAAAAAATAGTTCCCACCAACAATTCCTTCGCCATTTCTACCTCCACTATATAAGGAAATTATCGGGCCAACACCTAGTCCACCGTCCTCAGTATCAAAGAAACCGCCTCCCACCCCTGCTCCTACTTCTACCAATCCTCCTGTCCCAGAATCAAAGAGACCACCGCCTTCGCCTACTCCGGTGGGTTATACTGTGACGCTCCCAAATCTGGGCCCACACAGCCCAAACTTGAGTCGTCAAAAGACTACAACAAAATTATTACAACAAAGCACAACGTACAACAATACAGTGTATAATAATACACAACTAAGTCTTCACTATTATTGCCACACTATTTTACAAAACGTGAAGACTATGATAACTATTCCTCGGACCCTCACTCCATTCCCCGGCTAGACCCTGTTATGTTTTCATCTCCTGTTGAAAAACAATGGAACAAAAGAAATGGTGAGCTCAAATAGCCCAGTAAAGAATATCATGACTAAGATAATGACGAATAAATTATCATTAGTCTTCAACAGTTGAGTTCTTGATAGAATACAATAGACTACAAGGTTTATATCAAAAACTGCAGTTAAATTCTTAAACAACGTTCAGATCAATAATAGCAGCGGAATGAGTAATCTATTAGAAGAATAATGCAGACTTTAATGTCCACTCGGTTCTCTTTTTAGGAAAAACATCATCAACTTTTATCATCTGAAATATCATTAGTCAAGATAATACAAATTCACAGTTTCTGATCATAATCATGCAGATCAACAGTTCATCTTTGCACTACGGGCCAAAGACATTCAATATAACACCAACGGTCATGATTATACCAGATTCAGCCTTTGGTCATAATCATACCAAACAACAGTTCATCTTTGCACTACGGGCCAAAGAGAACATTCACCACGTGCCATAAAAGACACCGAACAGATGTATCGCCTTTAACCTATTATATCGCCTTTAACCTATCATCTGTTCAACAAATATATCACATCTGTGCCCCCGGCCACAGATATTCACAACAGCTTGATTTTTGGATGATTAGAATGATATAAATGATGAACAGAAGAAATAGGATAACAATAAGTATCAGAAGTTTACTTTGTACAGATTCAAATAATGTCCAAATTGTCAACATGATGTGGAGTGAAATTTAAAAATGATATTCAAGATCCACAATTCAGAATAACGGTTACAATTCAATAGAAAGGTTCACGTAAATAGGAAGGTTCAGTTGAAATAATGAAGTTCAACTATTATGGAACATATAATATTTTCAGGAATTATAGAAGCAATAGTTCCATAATAAATTTCGATTTAGGAGTATGAAAGAAAATAATATCCCTTACCGTAGCAGGTTTGATTAATAAAAGGTGAAGGAAATTAATACAAAAGGTTATTCACCAACAGGCGGCAATCCGCTCCGTAAGGTTATTCCCACAATTTAATAGAATTTGAGTACAAAGAGTTATTCACCAAACAGGCGGCAATCCGCTCCGTAAGGTTATTCCCACAATTTAATAGAATTTGAGTACAAAGAGTTATTCACCAAACAGGCGGCAATCCGCTCCGTAAGGTTATTCTCAGAGATTAATAATGAATGAATACGAAAGGTTATTCACCAACAGGCGGCAATCCGCTCCGTAAGGTTATTCCCACAATTTAATACATGGAAATAAAAGGCACGTCTTATGAGTAAGGAAGAAACAATATTATTATCGAGAATCAAATAATGATAATCCCTTACCATAGTACGTTTGAATAATGGAAGATGAAAAAGATGGTATCCCTTACCTTGATATTGTGAAACAAGTTTATAGCCGAACAAATCCTTCCTTATTTGTAGCAGTAAAGAATCTGACTTTTGAGTCTTCTAGAGTTTTTTAAAATCTCTTTATGTTTTTAAAATAATGTTACTCTCGGAAAGATAGACGACATAGACTCAAGAATTGTGACGCCCCCAAATCTAGGCCCACACAGCCCAAACTTGAGTCGTCAAAAGACTACAACAAAATTATTACAACAAAGCACAACGTACAACAATACAGTGTACAATAATACACAACTAAGTCTTCACTATTATTGCCACACTATTTTACAACACGTGAAGACTAGGACAGCTATTCCTCGGACTCTCACTCCATCCCCCGGCTAGACCCCGTTACGTTCTCATCTCCTGTTGAAAATAATGGAACAAAAGAAAGGGTGAGCTCAAATAGCCCAGTAAGAAATATCATGACTAAGATAATGACGAATAAATTATCATTAGCCTTCAACAGTTGAGTTCTTGATAGAATACAATAGACTACAAGGTTTATATCAAAAACTGTAGTTAAATTCTTAAACAACGTTCAGATCAATAATAGCAGCGGAATGAGCAATCTATTAGAAGAATAATGCAGACCATAATGTCCACTCGCTTCTCTTTTTAGTAAAAACATCATCAACTTTTATCATCTGAAATACCATTAGTCAAGATAATACAACTTCACAGTTCCTGGTCATAATCATGCAGATCAACAGTTCATCTTTGCACTACGGGCCAAAGACATTCAATATAACACCAACGGTCATGATTATACCAGATTCAGCCTTTGGTCATAATCATACCAATCAACAGTTCATCTTTGCACTACGGGCCAAAGAGAACATTAACCACGTGCCATAAAAGACACTGAACAGATGTATCGCCTTTAACCTAGTATATCGCCTTTAACCTATCATCTGTTCAACAATTATATCACATCTGTGCCCCCGGCCACAGATATTCACAACAGCTTGATTCTTGATGATTAATATAAATAACAGTGATACAAATGATGAACAGAAGAACATGATAAACAATAAGTATCGGAAGTTTACTTTGTGCAGATTCAAATAATGTCCAAATTGCCAACATGATGTAGAGTGAAATTTAAAAATGATATTCAAGATCCACAGTTCAGAATAACGGTTACAGTTCAATAGAACGGTTCAGAAAATAGGAAGGTTCAGTTAAAATAATGAAATTCAACTATTATGGAACATATAATATTTTCAGGAATTATAGAAGCAATAGTTCCATAATAAGTTTCGATTTAGGTGTATGAAAAAAATAATATCCCTTACCGTAGCAGGTTTGATTAACAAAAGGTGAAGGAAATTAATATCCCTTACCATAGTAAGTTTGAATAATGGAAGATGAAAAAGATGGTATCCCTTATGAGTATAAAGGAAAATGATATCACTTACGAATATGGAATAAAAGTGTCATGTGATAATTTGTGTAGACAAATTATTTCCACACGAGACAAATAAAAAGGGTTATTCACCAACAGGCGGTAATCCGCGCCATAAGGTTATTCCCATCAATTTGAATACGAATAGTTATTCACCAAACAGGCGATAATCCGCGCCGTAAGGTTATTCCCATCAATTTGAATACGAAGAGTTATTCACCAAACAGGCGATAATCCGCACCGTAAGGTTATTCTCAAAGATTAATAAGGAATGAATACAAAAGGTTATTCACCAACAGGCGGTAAACCGCGCCGTAAGGTTATTCCCACAATTTAATACATGGAAGTAAATGGCACAAGAAAGAAACGATATTATTTTCGAGAATCAAAGAATGATAATCCCTTCAAGTAAGAAAGAAAATAATATCCATTTATGATGATGCAAAGAATGATACCCCTTACCTTAACACGTGACTGGATATTGATTTAAATGAGGTTGATCAACCTATATATTTATAATATAAATTAGTAATTACCACATATAAATTTCAAAGTGTATGATAACTCGTATATTATGAACTATCAAAATTATATATATTTAACATAATTTTTGTAGTATAATATAATAACTTTAGAATAGTTTTTAAAATAATAGTTCAAAATAAATCTTCCAAAGAAAGCTTTTAAAAATGAATCTTCTCAAAGAAGAGTCTTCTAAAGGAAGATTTGTGAATACCGTGAAAAATAGGAATTTATGAAATTACTACTCTTTAATAAAAGACTTACTTGAAAAATTCCTGCACTCCTTTTGGCTTTCAAACTCTCAAAATAACCTTACTATGCTCAAAATTCTCTCACAATAAACTTATAGAAAAATTTATGTATTTTAGATATGATTTTCTTATTCAGGGAAAGGCCTATTTATAGCAAATGAAGTTACTATGCGTAGCACGCCGGGGAAGGAAAAATGGGGGGCTGCGCCTACCCCCCCGGCTGCGCAAACGTTTTTTTTTTAAAATTTTCAATACTTGCACAGTAACTTTAAAATTTTCAAAAAGTGAATAGTAATGAACAGTGACTTTTGTCGGCATATGAACAGTGACTTCCCCGAGATGAACAGTAATTTCGTCAGTGAATAGTAACTTTTCCGGGAATGAATAGTAAACTCCGGGAGTGAATAGTAACTTTTGAAAAATAATAATAATATTTATTTATTTATTTCTATTTTTTTTTCTTAATAAAATAAATATTGTCTAATAAAAGTACCAATTAGTAATACGACAATTAACATAATGCTACCACAGTGATAACAATAATTCAAAGTAATGCAATGACTACTGTGTCAATTATCAGATCAATAATATGAATTACTGTGCATTTGTTACTGTAGCAATTATTGGTTTAATAATGCAACATGTCGTGTAGTAACAATAATGCAAAATACTGTGTAGCAACAATTATTGAATTGATAACATAAAATATTATGCAGTGATAATTATTGATGAAATGATGCGCAACAGTTACGGTGTCAATTATTAGACTAATAATACGAGACACTGTGCAATACCGTGTGCTACAGAAAAATACTATAAATTACCGTATCCTACTATTCTTTTATCACCGGTATTTTAACAGTTAACACCGTTGACTATTTTTATATAAAAATGTTACTTCTGTCGTTTTCTATATCCGACAAATATTCCGTTGTGGGGTCCACCAATAATTTGTTATTTCGGCGCCGTCGTACGACTCGAATATTCCCCGACAAAACGAATATTCCCCGACAAAGCGAATATTGTCCGACAAAATAAAATTTGCACATAACATCCTTAACTTTCAATTTCGTCAATTTAACCACTTACTGTTTCAGAAAAATATATATGTGAAGAAAAATTAAATTTTATATTTCATAAAATTCAGGGTCTTACAAGAATCACTCAATTCGGAGTTAATATGAATGAGTTATGAATTTTCAAAACTAAGACTGAAAATAGTGACGAAAATCAGAATAGGTTACGGTTTTTAGTATTTTAAGACATGAAGATGATTTCAGATGACTTTTCTTCCTTCTTCAAAGTTGTAGAGGACGAAAAACTGAAGAGACAGGCTTTTAATTCATTAAATTCTGACAAATAATGAATTTACTACGATTTTTCGAAAGAGTTGTTGTACATAAGAAAATTCTACTCGGGAATTCAAAGAAGAATGTAAAAGATTTCAAAACTAGGAATGACTTAAGAACACTTAGAGAGAACTTACACAAAGAAGTATTTAGAGAGAAAGAAAGAACAAGTAAGGAAGTTTATGAAAAATCCTTAAGTTAAGGCTTCTATTTATAGCCAAAAATCTTATCATTCATTTAATCTAAACCATTCATTTAAAGATCATCTTTTAATCTACACCATCCATTTCAAATATTATATTATCTTTAATCTACACCATTCATTTCATATCACCTAATAATCACCTAACTTTATATTATAAACAAATCAATTTAATTATTCAACAATAATTCACACTTTAATCTACACCATTCATTTCATATCACCTAATAATCACCTAACTTTATATTATAAACAAATCAATTCAATTATTCAACAATAATTCACACTTTAATCTACACCATTCATTTCATATCACCTAATAATCACCTAACTTTATATTATAAACAAATAACTTTATCAATTCAATTATTATGACTAATTGTTATAAATACAGTATAGTTAGCTCTTAGATATCAAGTCAATAAATTAATGAAATACAACTGTTTAAATAACATCATAATAGAGATAACAATAATGTAAAATAAAGCATACGTTACTGTGTAATGACAATTATTGATTCAATAATGTGAATTACTGTGCATATGTTACTGTGACAATTATTAGGTTCAATAATTTTAAAAACAGTGCAACAACAATTATTGACTCAATGATATAAAATACAGTGTAATGACAATTATTAAATCAATAATGCAAAATACTGTGTAACAACAATTATTGAATTGATAATATAAAATATTATGCAGTGACAATTATCGATGAAATGATGCGTAACAGTTACGGTGTCAATTATCAGACCAATAATATGAGACACTATGCAATACCGTGTGTTACTGTAGAGTACCGTGTGCTACAGAAAATACCAATAACTACCGTATGCTACTATTCTTTTATCACCGGTATTTTAACAGTTCCGTTGACTATTTTTATTTAAAAAGGTTACTTCTGTCGTTTTCTATATCCGACAAATATTCCGTTGTGGGGTCCACCAATAATTTGTTATTTCGGCGCCGTCGTACGGCACGAATATTCCCCGACCAAACGAATATTCCCCGACAAAGCGAATATTGTCCGACAAAATAAAATTTGCACATAACATCCTTAACTTTCAATTTTGTTAATTTAACCACTTACTGTTTCAGAAAAAAATATATATGAAGAAAAATTAAATTTTATATTTCATAAAATTCGGGGTCTTACATATACACCAATTCCACCACCTATTCCGGTGGCGTATAAGCCAATTCCACCACCTACTCCACAACACAGGAAATCACTCCCCCCAACAATTCCTCCACCATCTCCAAAATCCAAGTATCTACTTCCAGCACCTTCTACTACTACCAATCCTCCTGTCCCAATATCAAAGCCACCATTGCCTTCACCTACTCCTGCGGCCAATAAGCCATCTACTTCTCCAGCCTATTGTCACGCCCCGCTTAATTTTGTCCGAGGTTCCTCCCAACACAGATGCAGATTAATTATTTAACGCAGTACATTGGAACTCTGTATGGGAAACCTCTAGAATATTCTACACTTTTCTTGTATATTCTATACTTTACTAGAATCTTCTAGACTTGGGTAGAAAGGTGTAGGACTTGTACATATCTAGAATATTATATCTAGATCTTTCTAGGAGTAGGAATATAATATTAATTTCTAGAACCTTCCCTTAAGAAGGTGGAGGCCTATAAATAGGAGGATGGTCTCATTTGTTCACCATCCAAGGAAAAGCATTCTCCAAGCAATCTTGTAAAGCTCTCTTGTGTAATAAAAGCTTTCTTACTTTCAAAGAGTTCTCTTGTTCCTTCTTAAAGTTTCTTCTCAAGTTCTCTTGGTGTTCACTTGGCGTAAGGCTTACTTAGCAACTACAAAAGGGTGATAGTTGTCTAAGGCCGCACGGTTGGGCTTAGGAATCTCTAAGGCCGTGACAGTTGGTATCAGAGCTAAGGTTTAACGAAGGCGTTCGTTACTACCCGACACCATGTCGAACATGACGGAGGAGCAACTAAGGGGCAGGGAAGAGGTACCCACTTCTTCTAAAGGGGCAAGACAAGCCAAATTAAGGGACGCTATGGCTACCCTGGATGTTCGAGTGTTAAGGCTAGAAGTGGCCATGGCGGATGTTAAAGAACGACTTGATCGTCTTGAGCAAAACATGGAAGACTCTATCGAGGGGCTCGATGCCAAGGTAGAGAAGTATCATGACGAGTTACTCGAGGCCTTCAAGTCCACCACGTATGATGCGGCACAGGAAAGTATGGCTTTCCAAGCTAAGGTCTTGGAAGCCTTGGCGAATGTGCAAGGAGAAATGCAAACCATGAAGGCTTCCGTGGAGGAAACCAAGGCCGATTGGACCCTATGCAAACGAGCAGTGGCGAATGGCGCGGTGGAGGCTCCACGCCCTCAAGCTAGGGAAGTGGCGAGAGTTAAAGATATCCCCAAGCCAAAGGAGTACGACGGTAAGCGAGATGCCACGGTGATTGACAACTTCTTGTGGCATATGGAAAGATACTTCGCAGCACTCGACTTGGAGGATAAGGTAAAAGTCAACACTGCTTCTCTTTATTTCACTGATATTGCTATGGTGTGGTGGCGTAGGAAATGTGCCGAGATGGAAAAAGGCACTCTTGCTATTGATTCTTGGGATACACTTAAGGCGGAGCTCAAAAAGCAATTCTATCCCGAGAATGTTGGTCGTGATGCCCGTAAGAGGATGAAGGAGCTCAAGCAGGATCGGTCCATCCAAGATTACGTGCGGACTTTCTCCGATCTTATGCTTCAAATCACGAACATGAGTGAGGAGGATCTTCTTTTCAACTTCATGGATGGGCTCAAACCTTGGGCTGCTCAGGAGCTCAAAAGGCATAAGGTTGAAGATATTGCAACAGCATTAACGGTTGCAGAATCTTTGGTGGAATATCGTTCCATGGAGAAAGGCGAAAGTTCTAAACAAAAGGGGGAACCACCAAAGAACAAAGGCATCAAACCATGGCATGCTAAAGGTGGGGGAGCAAAGGATGGATCCCACAAGACGTATCCCCACCCCGACAAGTTAGGGAAGCAAGGGCCGGAAGGGAGCAAAGGCAAGAAAGATATGAAGCCTCGAGAAGGATGCTTCCTTTGTAGCGGTCCTCATTGGGCTAGGGATTGCCCTAAACGAAAGGCACTCACCGCAATGTTTGGGCAGCACGATGACGAAGGAGATGAAGGCACGGAGGCTACAATGGGCTGTCTCAAACTGTTAAACGCATTAAAGGTCCGGCCTACTTCTCACCAGGCGGGTGACCGAAGCTTGATGCACGTGGAGGGCCGCGTGAATGGAAAGACCACCCAACTTATGGTTGATACGGGTGCGTCTCACAACTTTGTAAGTCCCACTGAAGCTCGAAGATTGGGACTTAAGATGGCGGAAACTAAGGGTTGGCTAAAGACTGTGAATGCTCAAGCCAAACCCATTAGCGGCGTAGCTCGTGGCGTGGAGCTACAGCTTGGCTCGTGGCAAGGCAAAGTAGATTTCTCGGTGGCACCCATGGACGACTTCAACTTGGTCCTAGGTATGGATTTTCTTAAGCAATTCAATGTCGTTCATTTCCCTCGTTTAAACATGGTGATGATCTTGGAGGGAGAACCATGTTTGGTTCCGGCGGTTTCCCCTACCAAGGAAACATCATCAAAATTGGGGGCAATGTTCCTTTCCGCTATGCAAGTGGAGAAGGGATTGAAGAAGGGGGAGGACACTTGGTTGGCAATGCTTAAGGAAGAAGGAGACAATCAAAGCCATGATGAAGTTATTCCCCCATCCATTCAAAACGTGTTGGAAGAGTTCAAAGATGTGATGCCACCCGAGTTGCCCAAAAGACTCCCACCTAGGCGAGAGGTGGATCATCAAATCGAGTTAGAGCCCGGGGCAAAGCCACCTGCCAAGGCGCCCTATAGGATGTCACCCCCAGAGCTGGAGGAGCTAAGGCGACAGTTGAAGGAGCTTCTGGAAACAGGCTTCATCCAGCCATCTAAATCCCCATTCGGGTCGCCCGTGTTATTCCAAAAGAAGGCGGACGGGTCACAACGCCTATGCATTGACTATCGGGCGCTAAACAAGGTAACCATTAAAAACAAATATCCTATTCCTCTTATAGCTGATTTATTTGATCAACTTGGTAAAGCCCGATACTACACTAAGCTAGACTTGAGGTCGGGTTATTATCAAGTTCGAATCGCCGAGGGTGACGAGGGCAAGACTACTTGTGTCACTCGCTATGGAGCATTTGAGTTCCTCGTGATGCCCTTCGGCCTAACTAATGCTCCAGCTACATTTTGTACTTTGATGAACAAGATCCTCCATCCTTTCTTGGATCGGTTCGTAGTGGTATACTTAGATGACATTGTCATCTATAGTAATACTTTGGAGGAACATGTGGAGCACCTACGAACCATTCTCAAGGTTCTCAAGGAGAACGAGCTCTATGTCAAACGGGAAAAATGCACTTTTGCTAAGGAGGAGGTACACTTTCTGGGGCATATCATCAAAGGGGGAAAACTGATGATGGATAAGAAGAAAGTCAAGGCGATAGAGGAATGGGAGCCTCCGACAAGGGTGACGGAGCTGAGATCTTTTCTTGGGCTAGTCAATTATTATCGGCGTTTCATCACGGGGTATTCAGCTCGGGCAGCCCCACTCACTGACTTGCTCAAGAAGGATAAACCATGGGTATGGACTTCTCAATGCCAACAAGCTTTCGAGGGGTTAAAGAAGGTTGTCATGGAGGAGCCTGTGTTGGCATTACCCGACTGTGCCAAGGCTTATGAGGTACACACGGATGCCTCAGACTTTGCTATTGGTGGCGTTCTAATGCAAGAAGGGCATCCTATCGCCTACGAAAGCCGCAAGCTCAATGATACGGAGAGGCGATACACGGTCCAAGAAAAGGAGATGACGGCAATTGTGCATTGCCTACGTACTTGGAGGCACTACTTGCTTGGGTCTAAGTTTGTGGTGCGAACGGATAATGTAGCTACTAGCTACTTCCTCTCTCAAAAGAAGCTTAGCCCAAAGCAAGCCAGATGGCAGGACTTCTTGGCCGAGTTTGATTACGTCCTTGAGCACAAGCCGGGAAAAATCAATTTTGTGGCGGATGCACTTAGCCGCAAGGCGGAATTAGCGGCTATCTCCAAGGTCCATATGGAGTTGTTAGACCTTATAAAAGAAGGGCTAAAGCATGATCCCTTGGCCAAGCAACTGGTGGAAATGGCCAAGGAAGGGAAGACTAAGCAGTTCTGGGTCGAGGATGGCTTACTCCTTACAAAAGGACGGCGAATTTACGTCCTAAAATGGGAGAAACTTCGGAGAAGCATTATAAAGGAGTGCCACGACACCAAATGGGCCGGTCACCCAAGACAACGGCGTACCCGAGCCTTGTTGGAGGCAAGCTATTTTTGGCCTCATATGCGGGATGAGGTGGAGATGTACGTGAAGACTTGCCTTGTATGCCAACAAGACAAGGTAGAAAATCAACTACCCGCCGGACTTCTGGAGCTTTTACCTATCCCAGGACGGCCTTGGGAGAGCGTTAGCATGGATTTCATCTCGGCTCTCCCTACTTCTGATGGTTTTGGGAGCATTATGGTCATTATTGACCGATTTTCTAAGTATGGCACGTTCCTAGCGGCTCCAAGGGATTGTACAGCTGAGGAGGCAGCCCGTTTGTTCTTCAAAGGCGTGGCGAAGTATTGGGGCTTGCCTAAGACAATCATAAGTGATCGTGACCCTCGGTTTACCGGGAAGTTTTGGACGGAGCTCTTCAAAATCATGGGGTCAGATTTACACTTTTCTACGAGCTTCCATCCCCAAACCGACGGGCAAACGGAGCGGGCGAATGCCTTGTTGGAGCTATATTTGAGGCACTTTGTTAGTGCCAATCAAAGGGATTGGGCGAAGTTACTCGATGTTGCCCAATTCTCTTATAACTTGCAGCGGAGTGAGGCTACCAACAAGAGCCCATTTGAGTTGGCAACTGGCCAACAACCCCTTACTCCACAAACCTTGGTGACCAAGTACCAAGGGAAGTGCCCAGCGGCGTTTAAGGCTGCTAAGTCATGGCATGAGCAATCCGACATCGCACGGTCCTACCTTGACAAAGCTGCCAAGAAAATGAAGAAATGGGCTGATACGAGAAGGCGACACGTGGAGTATAGTATTGGGGATTGTTAAAACTAAACGCCGAGCAACAGAAGCGACTGCGTGGACTACACAAAGGATTGCTTCGGCGTTACGAGGGACCGTTTCCTATCCTTGCCAAAGTTGGAAAGGCCTCATATAGGGTGGAGTTGCCACCCAAACTCAAGTTACATCCGGTCTTCCATGTGAGCTGTTTCAAGCCCTATCATTCGGATGAGGAAGACCCCAAGCGAGGCGAATCAACTCGTGCACCCCCAGCCGTTACCACTTCCTTTGACAAGGTGGCAGAAAGTATCTTAGCCGATCGGGTCATAAGGAAGAAGCATCACCCTCATAGCCACGAGTACTTGGTGAAATGGAAGGGATTACCGGAGAGTGAAGCTAGTTGGGAAGCTAAAGACGCTTTATGGCAATTCAAAGACAAGATCGAGGCTTTCCACAACGACTCGACGAGGACGTCGACGGCTTAGGTGGGGGAGAATGTCACGCCCCGCTTAATTTTGTCCGAGGTTCCTCCCAACACAGATGCAGATTAATTATTTAATGCAGTACATTGGAACTCTGTATGGGAAACCTCTAGAATATTCTACACTTTTCTTGTATATTCTATACTTTACTAGAATCTTCTAGACTTGGGTAGAAAGGTGTAGGACTTGTACATATCTAGAATATTCTATCTAGATCTTTCTAGGAGTAGGAATATAATATTAATTTCTAGAACCTTCCCTTAAGAAGGTGGAGGCCTATAAATAGGAGGATGGTCTCATTTGTTCACCATCCAAGGAAAAGCATTCTCCAAGCAATCTTGTAAAGCTCTCTTGTGTAATAAAAGCTTTCTTACTTTCAAAGAGTTCTCTTGTTCCTTCTTAAAGTTTCTTCTCAAGTTCTCTTGGTGTTCACTTGGCGTAAGGCTTACTTAGCAACTACAAAAGGGTGATAGTTGTCTAAGGCCGCACGGTTGGGCTTAGGAATCTCTAAGGCCGTGACACTATGCTCCGGTTCCGGTATCGAATCAGCCACTTCCATCACCTACTCATGTATCAAATAGGCCAATTCCACCACCCATTCCACCATATAAGAACAAGAAATTGCCCCCACCAACAATTCCTCCCCCTTTCCAAAATCCAATATTTTGTCTCCGGTATCTGCTCCAACTCTTACCAGTCCTTCACTTCCTCCAACCCCAGTATCAAAGATCCCACCTTTTCTAAAATCTAAACATTTGCCACTGGCAGCTGCTCCTACTTTGGAAAATCCTGCTCCTCCAGTCCCAGTTTTAAAGCAGCCACTGCCACCACCCACGGTGGCGGCTCCGCCATACAAGAAACTGAATCCACCCCATATCCCAACTTTTATAATACCAAAATCTCCACCAATTCCATCATTCAAGAAGCCCATTTCAACACCTAGTTCAGAATTCAAGAATCCAACTCCTCCACCAATTCCAGCACTCAATTAAATCTTTTACCCCATCTACCTTGTATAATTGTCAAATTCTTATGCCTATAAATAGCCTCTTTGTCCATGCTTAAACATATTTATGTTCTTGCACGTTTAAATTAGGTGTAGATGAATTAAAATAAATGGGTGAGTGAGGTATTAAGTTTGTCATGTATCATATATCTTCAATCTTGATGTTGCAGCTGCTCAATGGGACTTGCCTCATAAGAACATGGTGCAATTAAACCTTTAGTATTATTTATTCATTTCATCGTTTTAGTAAGTCGGATTTTTTTTTTGATGTTTGGGCCTTAGGACATGAAAAAATGAAGGGTACTTTACAATAATATATAACAATTAGTAATAAATTACAAGATTAATGTATAAATAAAATAATTACAAAAAGAGTACAATAAGAAGAAATTAATTATACCACATATCTTTAGAATCCTGAAAACAAGGAGAAACTGCCATATTTACCAGTTACCAAAATAAAATCAATAATTCAAAATAAAATAAAAAACCACCTTCCTCGCCGGGCACCCCTTCCATCAAACCAGAAAAAAAGATGATCATTATCACCACCCTGAGAAAAAAATGAAGAAGAATACCATGATGGGGAGAGACGTAGATGGGGCGGCGAAAGTCGGACGATTATTGGGGCAAAAAGAATCGGTGATTATCGTCGATGAAGTTGATGGTGAGCTCACGAGTGGCTTTAGGGAGGGGTGGGAAACGGTGGACGGCGACGACTGTGTCGTCGTGATGGAAAGGAGTTGAGAAAAAAGGGGTAACCAACCCATAATACAAAAATACAAAGGTAACTAAACCTTAATACAAAGGTAACCAACCTTAATACAAATGTAATCAACCTTTAATACAAAGGTAACCAAACTTTAATACAGATGTAACCAACCTTTAAAACACATGTAACCAATCCTTAATACACAGGTAACCAAAACTTAATACAAAAAGTATCCAACCTTAAAATAAAAGGTAACTAACCTTTAATACAAAGGTAACCAAACATTAATACAAAGATAATCAACCCTTAATACAACGGTAACCAAACATTAATACAGAGATAACCAAACCTTAATACAGAGGTAACCAAACCTTAATACAGAGATAACCAAACCTTAATACAGAGGTAACCAACCTTAATACAGAGGTAGCCAACCTTTAATACAAAGGTAATCAAAAATAGTTACTACACATTCAAGAATTTGTTACCTATATATTAGTGTTTGGTTACCTAGATTTAGTGCGCGAAAAAATTAGTTACTATACATTCAAGAATTGGTTATCTCTATACTAGTGTTTAGTTATCTAGATCTATTGCACGAAAAAATTAGTTATTACACATTCAGGAATTGGTTACTTCCATACTAGTATTTGGTTACCTAGATTTACTTCACGAAAAAACTAGTTACTACACATTCAGAAATTGGTTACCTTCATACTAGTGTTTGGTTACCTCTAAACTATTGTTTAGTTACCTAAATTTACTGAACGAAAAAACTGATTACTACACATTCAGAAAATACGGCTTTGTCCTCATCTGTCGACCTCACAAAATTATATATGACACCAGAAGATTTAATACCATCTATCAATCATCTATCACCAACCACTACCAACAACTCATCCACCGCCACTTACCACCATACACCATAGCCACACACCACAAACTCATATTAACAAAGACAAAATAAAAGGAAGAAGAAGACTAGTATTTGATTACCTAGATTTACTGCACGAAAAAACTAGTTACTATACATTCAGGAATTGGTTACCTCCATACTAGTGCTTGGTTACCTCTATTCTATTGTTTGGTTACCTAAATTTACTGAACGAAAAAATTAACCACTACCAACACCTCATCCACCGCCACTTACCATCATAAACTACCGTCACACACCACAAACTCAGATTAAACAAAGACAAAATAAAAAGAGGAAGAAGAAGAAAAAGATCGGAAGTCACTTGATTTTGGTTCGAAGATTTCCGACGGTGTTCTAACAGAACGGAATCGTCGTGGCTTGATGAAATCTCCTCTGTGACTTTTAGCAATAGGCATGGTGACTGGTATAATAGATTTCAGAGGAGAAAGATGAACTAGTTTAAATATGGATATAAATTTGAATTTTGAAATGTGCAATCAATTAGAAAAATGGTCCACATAAGCAACCCATTAAAATAACTAACTAAATTAAAGGGATAAGAATGCACTAATTTATAAATTAAATATTAAAGATGTACTAATTTTGTAGATATTTTATTTATTCACTTTTATTGTAATTTTTTCTAAAAATATACTATAAAATGTAATTGTTCCAAAAAGGAAATCAATTATAGAAAAGTGAAGGTTTACAAGCATCTGGATAAATTAATAAAGAAAATTGATATTTTTATAAGGTTTTATTTATATGAGATGGATCTCATTTATTATTTATATGAAAAGATTTTGTGAAAATATTAATTTTTTTTATAAAAATATAAATTCCCTTAATAAATGAGTAATTAAAATCTGTGTCCAATTATCTCAAAATTATGAAAATGAAGATAAACGTATAAAAAATTATAAAAGTATATTAATATTGCACGTGTATTGTGTATTTAATTATAAAAAAATTAATATATATACTTGTGGCAAATTAATATTATATATTTCTTTTATTTTTTTAATTGACATTGTAAGAAAAAATATAAATATTTAAAAATATAATTAATATTTTATTCAATTGAACAAAATAATTATACAATTTTAATATTATCTTTTTAAAATTTATTGAAAAAATTGAAAAGTAAATTAATTAATAGTTAATATAGAGATAATATAAAAAATAAAATTATTAATATTGTTAAAAAAATTACAAATAAACAAATTTCACCATCTGAAAAGATAAATAAAAAAATGGAGGGAATACTTCATTTGTTTTACAAAAAAGAGTTTAGTAAAATATGAAACAAAGTTTGTCATTTTTAATTATCATATTAATATTATTAAATATTAATTTATTATATTAGTAACAAGTTTTGTTTATTTATAATTTTTGCGAATAAACTCTTTTTTTGAATTTACACAAATTAAGAGAATTATAAGACTGGGACAACAATTATTGTACTTGTGAAGGGAGTACCCTAGAATGATCTAGAAGACAAACAAAAGTCAATCCACGTGTCATCTTAGGAGATGCACTATGACGGTCCATCACTCAGCTAATTTCATCTCTCTAAAAAAATAGCCCATGTTTAATTATGATCGTCATGTATATGAATATATAAATGAAAAATTATAAATAATAATCGATTATCGAAAATTATTAAAATTAATCAGTCATAAAAAGTTTGTTGTAAAAAATATGAGTGATAAAATCAAAATTACGACTAAATTAGCGTATTGCAAAATAAAAAAATACCCTTACATTTATTACTGAAATAATATCGGTTACTATAAATATAAAATTAACTCATCATATAATTTAATAATCAAAAAATATATATATATTTAAAAATAAATACTTTTGGTTTCCCTGCGATTCTGCCGAATAATGAAAAGCGTATATCACGTGAGTCACTATCTGATTGACCGCGGTTAAATATTAACCAATTCTAGTAACTTCTTCCCCACACCATTCCATATCAATCAGAGTTCGATTCCCGACACCTGTCAACCTTTAACGGCTGAGATTCAGTTTCTATAGATAAACCTGCCGTACAAGCCCCTATATAAACACTACTATCCAAAGTTAAACCCAACGCTCCGTTTTTTTACTAGTAAAAGAGAAAGAGGAGAGAGAGGAGTAAGGAATTGAGACAATGGCAAATCCTAAGGTTTTCTTCGATATGGCTGTCGGCGGTACACCGGCCGGTCGCATCGTGATGGAGCTTTATGCCGATACCACTCCCAAAACTGCCGAGAACTTCCGTGCACTCTGCACCGGAGAGAAGGGAACTGGACGGTCCGGCAAGCCCTTGCACTACAAGGGATCGAGCTTCCACCGTGTGATCCCCGGTTTCATGTGCCAGGGAGGAGATTTCACCGCAGGAAACGGTACCGGTGGCGAGTCGATCTACGGAGAAAAGTTCGCGGACGAGAACTTCGTGAAGAAGCACACCGGACCGGGGATCCTGTCCATGGCGAATGCTGGACCGGGAACGAACGGATCGCAGTTTTTCATCTGTACCGCCAGGACGGAGTGGTTGGATGGGAAGCACGTAGTGTTTGGACAAGTTGTGGAGGGAATGGATGTGGTGAAGGCCATTGAGAAGGTGGGATCAACTTCCGGAAGGACTGCAAAGACCGTGACCATCGCTGATTGTGGCCAGCTCACTTAGATCTGATGATGATGAGAGAGATTTGAGCTCTTATTAGTATTTTAATTATAATTATGAGTTCTGTCTGTCGTCTTTTTTTGATTTGATTATGAATGTTAGGGTCCGTGATGTCTAGGGGTTCTATGGTGGTGTTTTTACTTTTGGATATAAATCTGGTATTGTTGGTTGTTCTGTGTTCGACTCTAGGGTCAAAAAGAATTGCCATTAAATAAGTTTATTGGTGCCTTCGTTTATAATCTCTTTAAATTTTAAAGGTTTGATCTTTTGTCTCCTATCTCCTCGGAAGCAGAGAACTTGAAGGACATTAAAGAGTAAATTAAGAAAAGTTTTGGGACCAAGAAGGAAATTATATTTTTCTGATAATGATAAATAAAGTGGATAATTCACCGGTGACAGGAAGCTACTTTTGCAGGCTGTGGCGCACCGGCACCATCGCCTCATGATTTGATTAAAGTAGGCCCCACTTCAGTTTCTTATGGTTTTAGGTATGTTAGGAATTGATTTTAGTTGGGAATTGGCATGAATAGTAGATAGTTTCTTATGGATCAAGTATATTTTAATTAGGAATTGACATGAATAGTCAATTAAGATTTAACAAGTGATCTGGTAAAAAATATCATTTTGGGTATAAATAACAATTATCTTTAATTAGTAGTCTTTAATTGTCTCCTATCTCCTTTGGAAGCAGAGAACTTGAAGTACATTAAAGAGTAAATTAAGTCTTTAGGGCACATGTTAAGCGTGAAAAATAAAAATAAATTTTATTTGTTTATATATTTATACGGAATTTAATATATATGGTCTATTAATATATTATTTTTTTATATATTAAATTTAGTGTAAATATATAAATAAATATTATTATATATTGTTTTTAGTGTTTAAAATGTGTTTTTAGGTCACGTTCTAAGAAAATTTAATTAAGAAAAGTTTTGGGATCAAAAAAAAATTATATTTTTCTTATAATGATAAATAAAGTGGATAATTCACCGGTGACAGGAAGCTACTTTTGCAGGCTGTGGCGCACCGGCATCATCGTCTCATGATTTGATTAAAGTAGGCCCCACTTCAGTTTCTTATGGTTTTAGGTATGTTAGGAATTGATCTTAGTTGGGAATTGGCATGAATAGTAACTAGTTTCTTATGGATTAAGTATATTTTAATTAGGAATTGACTTGTCAATAAGATTTAACACGTGATCTGGTAAAAATATCATTTTGGGTATAAATAACAATTATCTTTAATTAGTAGACTTAAGTTTGAACTATATTTAATTATCAAATCTAGATTATTTTACTTTTTTTGGGGTCCAGTTGCAAATAAATTTTATTATGTGGACAATTCTGTGTTACAGTTATCGTCGATCAACGATGTACGTTAAGATTGAATAAATTAAAGCATATATTATAATTATATTTCGGCTAATTTTTTTTACAATTAATTCGATCAAAAAGTTTGCAGGATTCTTTGGATAATCCTGCATTTGTTGTATATAAGAGCATTTTTAGTAGGTAGATTATTTGTTGGATTACATTTAGTATATGTGATATTAATAGATATTTTTTAGTTTTTAATTATTTTAGCAGATGAATTATTTTATTATTAATTATTTTTGCAGATTATTATATAAAACGATAAAAATAATTAATGAATTAGAAAAAAATTAACAGTTATATTTTAACGGTAATATTTTAACGGATATATTTTAAAGAACAATTAACCTCTATAAATATAAGTCATATTTAGTCGTTTATATTTATTTATCTCAATTTTAGTTTTTCAGTCAAATACGTTATTAGAAATATATCTCGTCGATTCGAATTAACTATGTTGTACATGGATGAAAAAACATATGGATAGTTTTTAGGCTTGGTGGTTATTGAAAAAAAATAACAAAATGTCAATAAGCATACATCACGTTATAATGGTTCTATACAAGGTCGTATTACCGTTGATCGTTGTAGACATGAATGTCATAATTGATTTTTTCGTGATTATTTTACTGAACATCTTACATATTCTCCGTATCTATTTCGGAGAAGGTTTCGAATGCGGCGCCCATTTTTCCTTCGAATTCAAAGAGCAGCTGAAGCGTATAATTCATACTTCGTCCAAAAAATGAATGCTGCGGGACAATTTGGTTTATCTTCTCTTTAAAAGATAACTGTCTCAATGTAGATGCTTGCCTATGGTGTTTTAGCAGATTCCGTTGATGATTATGTGCAGATTGGTAAAAGCGCGGCTATATTGAGTTTTAAAAGATTTGTAAAAACAGTCATTATAATTTTTTGTGATGAATATCTGAGATCCCCCAATAGTGATGACATCGTTAGATTGCTATCAAAAGCTGAAGAACGTGATTTTCCTGGGATGTTGGGGAGCATCGATTGCATGCATTGAAAATAGAAGAATTGTCTGGTTGTATGGCATGGTATGTATTATGGACATGTGTATGAGCCAACAATTATTTTAGAAACGGTGGCTTCATACGATCTTTAGATATGACATGCATCTTTTAGATTACCAGATTCTCATAATGATATTAACGTTTTGGGGAGATCATCTATCTTCTTTGCTCTTACTGAAGGTTGTGCTCCAGTTGTGAATTACTCAATTAATAAAAATGAGTACACGGTGGGATATTACCTTGCTGATGGCATATATCCCCCATGTGCAACATTTGTTAAAATCATTTCGGCACCTCGAGGAAATAAAAGAAAACTATTTGCTAAGACTCAAGAGGCGTTTAGGAAGATCGTTGAGCGAGCATTTGGGGTACTCCAAGCACGTTTTGGTATTGTTTGTGGTCCTGCACGATTTTGGGATCAAACAACACTAAAAGAAATTATGACTGCATGTATAATACTACATAATATGATCGTTGAGGATGAACGAGATGAAAATTAAGAACCAGCAACCTATGATACACATGACGAGATTTTTACTGTAAAAGTGTCTCATGAGTGTACCCCACAATTACTTGAATTCATTGAAGTCAATCATCGCATAAGGGATAGACAAGTTTATTCTCAATTTCAAGAAGATATTATTCAACACTTGTGGTCACACATGGTAGAGCTTAATCTATTACATTCTACTGCAATAATAAATAAATTATGTTTCTATAATAATAAGCAAGTCAACTACTAAATGTAACACTTTTCATAATTCTTTCCTTGCGTTGTTTGTAATATTCAACTACTTCAGGCTTTATGTTAATAGTGTCAATCATCATGATCCTTTCATCCTATTGTGCTTTCATTATATTCAACTTCTCTTACTCTTGAAAATATATTTTGTCCATGTTCTCCTGTCTCATTTGTTGGTTCAATTTCATCTGATGCTTGAACTTCTCAAACCTCAATTCCATAGGTGTACTAGTATCACCAGTTCTTTTTTCCTTTTTATCTTGTGCTTTCGAAACCTTTCTTCCCATTGGTCTCTCCAATCTTGCAGAGATTGTATCTTTAATACCATCGTCTTCATATAAACTTACTTCTTCTAAAGTTGATGGAGAAGACGCTATTAGACTTGACTTTCTAGTACTTTTCTATTTTTTTTTTAATATTATTTGTTCTCCATTTTGACGTATTCTTTAATAGTTTTCAACAATGCATAAATTCAAATAGTTATTTTTGGATACTTTTAAACATCTTTAATGTTTGACATATCTATTTTAAAAATTATTTACAAAGTATTAAGTATAAACTATAAGAATAAATTTATTGAAATTTTATATGAAAAAATTAAAATATATTATCTTCTTCACTTATACCGCTTTATTACAATCTTTCAATTGAAACATAATATCCACAAAATTTATTCATCGCAAGTTGGAATCGTTGACTAAGATGTAAAAGTGGACATTGCTAAAATGCAAATGTGTCCTATTAAACCTGTAAGACCCCGAATTTTATGAAATACAAAATTTAATTTTTCTTCATATATATATATATATTTTTTTGAAACAGTAAGTGGTTAAATCGATAAAGTTAAAAGTTAAGGATGTTATGTGCAAATTTTATTTTGTCGGACAATATTCGTTTTGTCGGGGAATATTCGTTTGGTCGGGGAATATTCGTTTGGTCCGACGGCGCCGAAATAACAAATTATTGGTGGACCCCACAACGGAATATTTGTCGGATATAGAAAACGACAGAAATAACCTTTTTAAATAAAAATAGTCAACGGAACTGTTAAAATACCGGTGATAAAAGAATAGTAGCATACGGTAGTTATTGGTATTTTCTGTAGCACTCGGTACTCTACAGTAACACACGGTATTGCATAGTGTCTCATATTATTGGTCTGATAATTGACACCGTAACTGTTACGCATCATTTCATCGATAATTGTCACTGCATAATATTTTATATTATCAATTCAATAATTGTTGTTACACAGTATTTTGCATTATTGATTTAATAATTGTCATTACACTGTATTTTATATCATTGAGTCAATAATTGTTGTTGCACTGTTTTTAAAATTATTGAACCTAATAATTGTCACAGTAACATATGCACAGTAATTCACATTATTGAATCAATAATTGTCATTACACAGTAACGTATGCTTTATTTTACATTATTGTTATCTCTATTATGATGTTATTTAAACAGTTGTATTTCATTAATTTATTGACTTGATATCTAAGAACTAACTACACTGTATTTATAACAATTAGTCATAATAATTGAATTGATAAAGTTATTTGTTTATAATATAAAGTTAGGTGATTATTAGGTGATATGAAATGAATGGTGTAGATTAAAGTGTGAATTATTGTTGAATAATTGAATTGATTTGTTTATAATATAAAGTTAGGTGATTATTAGGTGATATGAAATGAATGGTGTAGATTAAAGTGTGAATTATTGTTGAATAATTAAATTGATTTGTTTATAATATAAAGTTAGGTGATTATTAGGTGATATGAAATGAATGGTGTAGATTAAAGATAATATAATATTTGAAATGGATGGTGTAGATTAAAAGATGATCTTTAAATGAATGGTTTAGATTAAATGAATGATAAGATTTTTGGCTATAAATAGAAGCCTTAACTTAAGGATTTTTCATAAACTTCCTTACTTGTTCTTTCTTTCTCTCTCTAAATACTTCTTGTGAAAGTTCTCTCTAAGTGTGCTTAAGTCATCTTGAGTATTTGTGAAGATCTATAAGTATACGTGTACTGTTCAAGTTAATCAACCTCATTTAAATCAATATCCAGTCACGTGTTGAGGTAAGGGATACCATCTTTTTCATCTTCCATTATTCAAACGTACTATGGTAAGGGATTATCATTATTTGATTCTCGATAATAATATTGTTTTTTCCTTACTCATAAAACGTGCCTTTTATTTTCATGTATTAAATTGTGGGAATAACCTTACGAAGCGGATTGCCGCCTGTTGGTAAATAACCTTTCGTATTCATTCATTATTAATCTCTGAGAATAACCTTACGGAGCGGATTGCCGCCTGTTTGGTGAATAACTCTTTGTACTCAAATTCTATTAAATTGTGGGAATAACCTTACGGAGCGGATTGCCGCCTGTTGGTGAATAACCCTTTGTATTAATTTCCTTCACCTTTTGTTAATCAAACCTGCTACGGTAAGGGATATTATTTTCTTTCATACTCCTAAATCGAAATTTATTATGGAACTATTGCTTCTATAATTCCTGAAAATATTATATGTTCCATAATAGTTGAACTTCATTATTTCAACTGAACCTTCCTATTTACGTGAACCTTTCTATTGAATTGTAACCGTTATTCTGAACTGTGGATCTTGAATATCATTTTTAAATTTCACTCCACATCATGTTGACAATTTGGACATTATTTGAATCTGTACAAAGTAAACTTCCGATACTTATTGTTATCCTATTTCTTCTGTTCATCATTTATATCATTCTAATCATCCAAAAATCAAGCTGTTGTGAATATCTGTGGCCGGGGGCACAGATGTGATATATTTGTTGAACAGATGATAGGTTAAAGGCGATATAATAGGTTAAAGGCGATACATCTGTTCGGTGTCTTTTATGGCACGTGGTGAATGTTCTCTTTGGCCCGTAGTGCAAAGATGAACTGTTGTTTGGTATGATTATGACCAAAGGCTGAATCAGGTATAATCATGACCGTTGGTGCTATATTGAATATCTTTGGCCCGTAGTACAAAGATGAACTGTTGATGTGCATGATTATGATCAGGAACTGTGAATTTGTATTATCTTGACTAATGATATTTCAGATGATAAAAGTTGATGATGTTTTTCCTAAAAAGAGAACCGAGTGGACATTATAGTCTGCATTATTCTTCTAATAGATTACTCATTCCGCTGCTATTATTGATCTGAACGTTGTTTAAGAATTTAACTGCAGTTTTTGATATAAACCTTGTAGTCTATTGTATTCTATCAAGAACTCAACTGTTGAAGACTAATGATAATTTATTCGTCATTATCTTAGTCATGATATTCTTTACTGGGCTATTTGAGCTCACCCTTTCTTTTGTTCCATTGTTTTTCAACAGGAGATGAAAACATAACAGGGTCTAGCCGGGGAATGGAGTGAGGGTCCGAGGAATAGTTATCATAGTCTTCACGTTTTGTAAAATAGTGTGGCAATAATAGTGAAGACTTAGTTGTGTATTATTATACACTGTATTGTTGTACGTTGTGCTTTGTTGTAATAATTTTGTTGTAGTCTTTTGACAACTCAAGTTTGGACTGTGTGGGCCCAGATTTGGGGGCATCACAAAACCTCTGCTGCATCATAGTATTTTGATATGCACCCTTATAATGTGTAATCTTTGTCAAGACATATAATTATTATTTTTTATATAATTTCTCTCGATACATGTTTAATAGATAAATAAATAAATTATGTGATTATACTTTTTGAAATTTAATTTTCATTTAAAAAAAAATTTAAACTTTCATGCACTGTCAATATATACATAAACGATACTAGAATTATAACACTTCTAAAATATTTATATCGAACATTATTATTCTTATTTTTTTGGAGTGCCATAATTAAAATTCTATTTTTATATAACTATTAGTGTATCAAATTTTAACTTATCAAAAAAAATAAAAAAAATACAGCATTTTAAAAACACAAAAAAAACTTGGCAGTTAAATTAATCACAAGTTTCATTTCCAACCGTCCAATGGTATCCAATTCTGATTCATTTTGGATTAGCAAAGCATCCAAATTCAATCCTCACCGTTGGATCAAACTTCAAACACCTCACCATGTTCATCTATCCGATCTCTTTGCTTCCGATAAACGCTGAAACATATACCTATATTTTCTTCCCTGCATCAGAATGAAAGACTTTTACAGAGAGAAAGCAAGCAAAAACATGGCTGCAGGCCGGCCATGAAAGAGTACAGAAAGGGCGATCGTACAGGTCCTCAAATTTAGAGATTTTATGAATTTTAATTTAATTTTATTTTTTTACTAAATACGATTTTTTTTGTATGTATATTATATTTTAAAAAGAATATATTGTTGTTTTAATTAATAATATATTTTGATATAAATTGTACTCAGGGGTGGCTCAAGACATTTTGAGGCCTAAAGCGATATTTTTAAATGAGTCATTCTATTTTTGGTACATCTTTTATTGATTTTTATGGTCAAATTGATCATTTTTCAAATCATTATATCTTATTATTATTTAATATATATAAAGCCTATAAACATTATAAATTACATAAAATTTAGTACTAATCTTAATATTTATTTTTTTTAAAATCTAATTATATATGTTTAATTTTTAATTTTAAAATTTGTCAAATTTGACTACAAAAATCAATTGAGAACTTTTATTTTGAGACGGAAGGAGTATTAATATTTTTTATTTAAATGAGATTTTTTTTATACAGTTAATTTTTTTTACGTATTTAATATTTGAATTGGACTATAGGTCCTAAAGAATTAATTGAGCTTATATTTTTATAAAATATTTTTTATATAAATTATTTATGATATTTAAAAATTTGGGGCCTTATTTCAAATGGGGCCTAAAGTCCATGCTTTTTTTGGTATAATATAGGGCCGGCCCTGATTGTACTTTATATATTAGTACAGATAAAAAAAAATTATATCGAGAGAGAGGGTCCTTATTTTTTATTTTTTTTGTACAGCCTCCAAACTGACCGACCCTGCATGGCGGCAACTGTGAGCAGTGACTAGTGCGTGGGCAAAACCAGGGGCTTGGGCTTTGGATTCGGAAGAGCACTAATATGAACTCCTTCATCAACATAAGGATGAAATTGCTGCCGCAAACAACCACTCCACGGCGGCGCCGCTCGTTGGTTTCCCTTCCCTCTCCATCGCCGCCTCCACGCCCAACTCATATCCCTAGCCAAGTTCCCGAATTAGGTCGCACCTAAGCCCAGCCAAGCCAGGCTTACTCATGAAGATATGATGATGCTCCCGACCGGTCCCTGTCAGAGTAACAAACTTGGCAACGGATTCAGATGCTACGGTAATAGTTCTGATTCGAAATGGGGAAGCAAAAATAATAATAATTCTAGGGGTTTTGATGAGCCGCGGAGGCAGGGATCGTTTGGTAGAGATTCGATTAAAGAATTTACGGTGTCTCGTGCTGATGAGATTGATGATTGGGGTGCGGCAAAAAGAACGAGTCTTGGTGGTGGGTTTGAGAGGAGAGAGAGAGGAGAGAGGGGAGGGTTTTTTGAAAACTCGCAGTCGAGAGCTGATGAATCGGATAGTTGGGTGTCAAATAAGAGTTTTGTTCTATCCGAAAGGCGGAGGTA
Source organism: Hedera helix (assembly GCA_947179155.2). NCBI lineage: Eukaryota > Viridiplantae > Streptophyta > Magnoliopsida > Apiales > Araliaceae > Hedera > Hedera helix. Next base: position 34,446,907 of record OX359287.1, read on the forward strand.
TGAGAGGCAAAGAGAGGGATTTGAGTCGAATAGTGGTGGAGCTGATTCTGATAATTTGGGGAAGAAAAAGGAAGACGAGGGAAGGAAGTTTGGGGCTTTTGATAGTCTGAGGGAGAGGAGTCATGTTTGAATCGGGTAATGGGAGAGCGGATACAGATAATTGGAGGAAGAAGAAGGAAGAGTTGGGAAGTGGGGAACCTGGCCAAGGCTTAATTTGCAGCCAAGGAAGTTGCAAATTGGTGAACAGCAGCAAAATGGGAGTAACACTAAACCCAAGGTTCAAATTCTTTTGGAGATGTGAGGTCCAGGGAGGAGGTTTTGAAGGAAAAGGGGCAGGATTGGAAACAGGTTGATGAGAAACTAGAGTCTATGAAGTTAAAGGAAAAGGAAGCGGGACTGGCCGATGGACCTGTGTTTGGGAAGAGGATTTTGGTAGTGGGAATGGGCCGGCCAGCTTGAATGTTGATAGGTTTGATAGGAGCTGGAGGAAGACTAATGCTGTTGATATTCGTCCTCAGAGGTTGGTGAATTAGAGCTTCTGTTTGGTTCATTGAATTAGTTGTCATATTTAGCTGATGATTTTGTGCTCAAATTTACCCTGTAAATTTGTTTGAAAATCAATAACTAGCTTAATTATTAAACGTTAGTACTGTCTTAAGTATTCTGACTATTCTGATTGTCGAGTGTGGATATATTGTGTTTTTGAAAGATTTAGGATATATTGGTTTGTTATGACTAGTTAGGGTTTTCATTTGTAATCGTTTTTAATGAACACTGTCTTATGTTTGGCACCATTGAGTTAGGCCATGCTTCTTTTGTTGCGAATTCTTAAGGAATTTGATTGTAATTATTCAGTGAACCCTGTACTATACTAAGGGATTTGATTGTAGTCTTTTCTTTTCTTTTTATTTCTGCTGTGCCCAATTCTAGCCTGACAACTTTGTTGATTAAGTTATTGACCTGTACTGTGTAATCATTCGTTCTCGTCATGTCTCAACATTAAGTTCACTGTGGCTACCATATTTCTATACTGCTAACACAAGTTTTATTCATCAACATCACGTCATTGATTGTCATCAATTTTGGTATAAGAGCAAAACTTGGTTCAATTGAGTGCCAAAATTTAAAAATTATTCTCATTTGGCACCGCCATATGTTTCTCAGTTTTTCTTTTCCAAAACATTGGTAAAGTGATAGTGAAACCAAATAACTCTTCAATAATAATAAATTAAAACCAAGGCTAGTTTGAGAAAGGCTAAATAGATAAAGAGGGAGCATGTAAATCTTAATAAAGGGAGAATATGAAATAACAAGTATATGTTTTGGTAGCAAATCCTTACAGGTGCAAATATGTAAGGTAGGTACGCTGTATTTCCTTTCATTGGTCGTTTCTGTAACTTGTCGGTGACAAATTTTATCTGGTCATCATCTTTAGTTTATCTGGTTCTTAGAGGTTGGAACTTGAAAAGTTTTGTTTACTGTTGTCATCAAATACCATAGATTTTTGTGTAGTTGGTATGTTTATGTATAATATGATTTTGAACTGCCGAAGATTTTCCTGCAAAAGTAATTTATTTATCTTTGTAGTTCTGGGAAAGCTGAAGATGGACATGCTGAAGAAGCTGAAGATGGATGTGCTGAAGAAGCTGAAGATGGAAATTCACAGATGGGACACCGAAGGTTAGAAGAAGGGAGTAGAAATGGCCTTCGTTAAGATTTTTTGTGCATGACATAATGCTTCACCCTGTTGTTTTCAGTGGTTCTATTGTTTTGACATCTGGAGGCGCAATGTAGAACAATTTTGATAGAGTTTGATTAGGGACATTTGAGGCCTAAATGGCTTGTTTGTAGTGGTTGTCGGAATTTAGATATATCTTTTTGTTAACATTTTTAATATTGTCAATTGTTCTTCTCATATAAATTTTGTTTTTTCACATGAATATGAGTGAAGAGTTTAGATGTTATATTCTTGTGAGCAAATATAATTTATTTTTGTTATTTCTCCTTGAGCACATTGTACCTTTTCTACTTTTAGCTTCAGTTCTCTGGTCTCATGTTTGTAATTGTTAATACTATAAATTGAGTTTCTTTAGTCTCTCTTGTTACTTGGAGTTTTCTATCATCTTTAGGTATGAGTGATTTCATGCATACATTATACATCCATCCATCTCTGATGAAGATAAAGGTAGATGTGCCAATAATACGAGTTTTGTGGTGATGAATTTTTCGTTTGGCAACTGCTTTAGGTCACCGTCATTTATGGGAGCCTAATATCTGTTATTAACAGAGAGACATAATTTGGAGAATAATTAGTTAAATGTTCCACTCGTTTGAAATGTGAAGGAATCTTGCGGAATTGATTGTAAATTACGTTACCATCCAGATTGTGCTCCCAAATGCCAGAACTCCGGGTGGCATTTGGGAGCACAATCCCTCGAATATAATCCTAGTTGTTATGCCCCCAAATGGATCTCAAAATACCTTAAAATATAATCCAGTCTTTATGGAGGTCATTTCTATGGACCTGAAGAACACAGCTCACCCTAAGGGGTTGGTTAATGGTATGTACTAAACCATAACAACGAGGTGGCATCAAACCTTACCAATCACACACAAGGGTTATCCACACAAGCTGCTTGGATTTGTTTGGCGCACACATGGATCTTGCGGAGAAGTGTATACTTGTGGTATTAGTTGAATGTTTTAATGTCGTGTTTGGTTGGTGGAAATGAAATGGAATGGTCTAGGAATGGAATGACCATTCCTTCTCGAATAACTTAAAAACATGTTTGGTTAGTCAGTTGGAATGAGCATTCCATTCTTTTAGTTATTCCATTCCCATCTTAATGTTGTTTTTCATTCCTTTCTAAATAGGTGGGTTTATTTCATTCCTTCCAGCTTCGTTTGTTTTTCACCCGATCGATCTATCCCATCTCCTAGCTTTGCTCGTCTCTCATGTCCTCCATCACAGGTATCTCTTCTCTTTCCTTTCTCTTTTCTCTACTCTCTGTTCTCTCCTCTATCTCCTACATGGCCACATCTATCCTCTGAAATTGATTTTTGTTTTCTAGGGTAATTTTCTTTCTTCTGCTGTTCTGCTGCTCTGCTGCTCTCTTTCAATTTGGTAAGGCATAATCTCAGTTTATTTATTTGTAATTTCTTCACTTTGTTCATCCATTTGTGAATCAAATCTGATTTTGGTTCTATGTGGTCATTTTGGTTCATTAGCTTTAAAAAGACAGTTCTATTTGCACTTGCATTAGTGTACGAGTGTTTTACTTTGATTTTAACATCAACTGGGCACAAATTGTCCGTCCCCTTCAAATTCAGGTCTCTATGCTTTTGTTTATGATTCAGGAGTTCAATTATGGCAGCAATTTGAGCAACTTTTCTTTGCTAATTATTGCCCAAACGTTGTTTGTTTAAATGCCTGCTTGTATTTTACAATACTAGGACCTTTTTTCTGTTGTGGGCTTTGATTTTGGGGACTGGAAAGTAGGAGAGATTAGTGGAAATCATATGCCCAAACCTGACTAGAGTAAGCTCTTCACAGCTATAGGATGTATTTTCAATTCTAATAATTCTACCCAGGGAAAGTAGGTTTTGCAAAAATCTCTCTACCTAGTTAAGTAAAGCTAAAGAACTTCTGCCTTGAGTCCTTGACCCTTGAAATTAACTAGTAGTTGGCATAAAAAGTTTATATATTTAACTTTTATGCAAACTTCAATCTCTTGTTTATAAAAAGTTTATACAAGCGAAAAGAAATTTCAGGATTATTATACCAAAAATCTTGTTAATTATCTCTGGTTATACACATAGAAACTCCTAAACTATAAAAGTTGGCGTAAATGGTTACATATAACTATAGAATGCAAGAAAATTTCTTGAAATATATACCTCAAATCTTGAAGAATAGAACTTTTGAGGGTCGGTGAAGAATTTTGGGTTGTGATGAATGTTCCTAAATAAAGCCATAACCTTCCAACCTTTTGGAATCAGGTACCCTGTTCCAATTTGCAACATTTAATTTAATATCATCGTTATGACAAAATTTGTACTCTTTTACTTTAACTAGGCCAATATGGGGTGGTCCAAAATGTCTTTTATCATCTCAAGTAGATGTGAATAACTGAATATTGGCATTGGAATCTAAATTATAATAATTGTTTCTTCCAAAATTATCTTACCCTTGTATTCAATATCAGCCACAGCTTCTCTAAATGTAAAAGATATAATGCTTGCCATTCTCAAGGTCTCCAATATCATCTGAAAGTTCATAGCTACGTTAGTTTTCACTGTAACACACATGCTGTTATATTTTGCATGCAAAAAACAGATCATGTGTTATAAGTCCTGAACTGTGTTGTATACCTTATGAGTAACTGGCATATTTCTTGTCTGACTCCATGTCAATTGAGAACTACTTTCCTTATTAGACATGTAAATTGCCTTCTGTTCAGCCTGCAAACAGATTGTTACAACTACTAGTATGTAACACATGATCTGTTTGGAATTAACTTGATAGTAAATGTTTGGAAGAAAAAAATTACAAACCGGTGAAATCTCTTGTACTTGATGAATAATAAACTATGCTATATATTTGGTACTAACTATATACAAATTTGTTTCATAGATTGGTTATGAATAGTTTATTTTTCTTATTCATTAGTTATGGAGCCAAGTACTCAAGATTCAGAGAGAGGTGCTGGAAAGAATAAGAGAAAGTGGAGTAAAATGGAAGATGAAAAGTTAATTGAAGTTTTACTTGAGTTGGTGAATGCTGGAACCCACAAAGCGGACAATGGATTTAGGCCTGGATACTTGGCTGTTCTTGAAGATGCATTGCTTACTAAGCTTCCAGGATCGGATCTTTAAGGCAAGGCCTCGTATAGAGTCTCGGATCTTTAAGGCAAGGCCTCATATAAAGTCTCGAATTAAGACTCTAAAGAAGGACTCCACTACTGTTTATGACATGTGATTTGGACCTACTTCAGGCTTATGTTGGAATGATAAGACTCGTGTTGTCACTGCCCCTGGTCATGTCTGGGATGCATACCTCAAGGTAACTCAACAATTTACAAAATACCCTACTTTTTCCTCTCTTTTTTGCTTCTTTTTCACTAGAGTGGTTCTGCTGTTGTCTCTGTACTGTGAATTTAAATAGTGTGAATTAATCTGCTTATTTGATACACAGTTATTTTCTATAGCTGTTTCAAGACATTTTATTTTGGAAAAAGTGCACAGAGTAAAAGAGAACAAAAATGAAAAAGAAGTGGAGGTTGTTTTATTGAGGATTTGAGAGACTTAACTATAGCTTGGGTGATGGGTCACCTTCATCCAATATTTTCTAGTGAAATCAAAATGAATTTTAGTTTGACTTTTTAAAATGTATTAACTACTAGATTCTTGTTAGGAACTATACCTGTTAGTACATAGTTAGATTAGTGGGGTCATATAATCTCAATATCTTGTTTAACTATACATACGTTGTTGAATACCATGTTTAGTGATTGATTCTTAATTAATTAGCCAACTAACTTTCACTGTAATTATTATTTATTGTCTTTGCAGGCTGCTTGAATCTTTTGCACTGTTTGGACAAAAAAAGTGATTGTTTGACAAGTTCAAATGTAATAAGCTTTATAGTTTTATGTTTCAAGTAGTCAATTTAGGTAGGTTGAACATCTCCTTCAACCCATATCTCAGAATGATCATTTCTTGAGTTTAGTGGAATGTTTTCTCTAAATTAATGCACTATTTTTTTTTCTTTTTGCCTCGTTATGTCTTTTAACAAAAGCTAAGCTAAAATGCACTGTAGCTGTTTCAAGATACATATGTTTATGTGAATTAATCTGCTTATTTGTACTGCTGAAAATATTATTCAAGTCGGTATCCAAATTTCGAGAAAATCATAGCCTCATTTTAAAACCTGTTGAGCATCATCATCCTCTTGATTATCATTTAGAATTGTATATGCACGGATGTTACATAAAACTTTGGTATTCAGGTCTTTTTCCATGGTTTAATGATCTTAGTATAATCTTTGGAAAAGATAGGGCAACTGGTCATGATGCCCAAACTGCAACTGATGTGCTCGAGGAACTTGATAAAGATGATGCCCAAACTGGAGCTTATGAGCTCGAGGAACTTGATAAAGAAGATGTTGGATCTTAATTTTGATAGTCCATGCTACATGACACTTGTTAGGATATATATTTCGTCAGGCCTGATCCGATAACTCATATTGAGCTAGGCCCAATGGACCGTCAGCCTGGTAGTCTTTCATGAGGACTTCTGAGTCCGATAGGCTTGGGTTAGGTCCCTTCACCAATCTGGACTGTGACTATTTACTATATCTAATCCGAATTAGAATAGGAGTCAAGTTCTTAGATGGTTTAGGATATGACCTTCCTACTCAAACTATAACACGTTGATAGACAATCTTAAGAGGAATCGGTAAGAGTCAGACATGCACTATAAATACCCAGTCAATGATGGAGGTAGGGGTTACGCACACATACACATTATTCTACTATACTAGATACTCAAACCTCCATTGTTGACCAATCTTGAAACTTTCACTAACACTCACACCGGAGGAGTCCATTAACGGCCCAAGTCGTTAGGACTTTTGTGCAAGTATTCTTCCCGGATGGCCAGTAGGACAGCCGGACAGAATCAGGCGTCAACAACACTAATTTTGATGAGTCTTCAAGCAAGAAATCTTCAAAGAAAAGAAGTACAAGTATTGATCCAGTTGTAGAGACTGTTTATAGTGCTTCAAGAATGATAGCTGCTCAACTTCATGAGACTGCCAAAATGTTTAGTCAAGCAATTTGTGAGGACAATCTGATGGAGCAAAAAAAGAAACTCAATTTGGAGCTCCCCAATATTTTTGGAATTTCCAAAGTGCAAAGGTATCAAGTTGTGAAGAAGATAGCCAATAATAAGAACCTCATGATATTGTTCTTTGCTGCACCAGGATGATGAAAATGATTAAAGGATTATTTTCTGTAAGCTTTACTTTGTGGAGACATCTAAAAATGTAGTGAATTTAAACTTTCAGGCCTATTATATGAATGGTAGTAATTGTTTTCCTCTCATAGGACATATCATGTCATGGTATTATATAGAATCTATTATTACGTGAATACTTAAAAACTATTGTCTCAAAATTATATATATGATTTGTATTGGCTTTAAGGCTTTTTTTTCTTCTTTCATGAAGGTGTATTTGAATTTTAAATGCATAGAAATATAAAAAAATATTTTTCTAGTGAAGATGTTCTATTTAATTTATTTTATAAGTTTGTAGTATATAAAGAACGAAAAACATCATTTCACATTTAATTCGTGTAATTCATGCATGGTGACTCTGACAGAATGAATGAAAAAACCAAGCATAAAAATGAGAATGACCATTTTATTTCTATTCCATTTCTTAAGTCATTCCATATATGTTGAGGAATGGGAAGCAAACCTATAAGAGGTTCAGACACCAATGAATTTTCAAGAGGAGAGGGGAGGGGATGTCATTCAGCCATAATGGAGTATTTTGTTAATTGACAAGTGTGTTTCAATGTGAAAGATCTTACGAAAGAAAGATGGGCAAATGCTCAAACTACATACTTTGTATGTATGAGAAAAACTTATGTGAATGTGAAAGTGTTTTAAATCCTGTCAATTAGTCTTCCTTTCATCAATGCTATCTACCATTGAGGCCTAACTAATACCAGCCAGCAGCCACCGCCAAAGCTGCACAGTATCTTATGTTAACAAAGCATCCCACATCTTAGACTTTGAGACTTCCTCAAAGTAGATATTAACTATAACAGTAATATTTAATATCTAGCGGTGTTTATTTCTCTCATCATGTAATTTTTTTATATTAATTATTTAATTTGAAGAACTCAGGAATGATTAAGTAAAATCCTCTAATCCCATAACATAATTAGGTATTTGTAAGTTGAGGCACACTTAACATCCTCCCTCATGTTTCTCTCTCTCTCTCCCTTTCTAAAACCTTTTATACACTGGAGATGTGTGCACACAAGAAGCATGTTGTCATTAGGACAAGCATTTCTCGCAAAGGGCTGTTGATTGTATTTTGCTTCATAATTTTGAAGGTCTTAATTCACAACACATGATTATTGCTATGTAAGTTCACATTAATTTTACTGCCCGTGTATTTCCTATTTAGAACCATTCATTACCATATCGTCATCTTGTAAAACTGCTTCCAAATTGTGAGATTTCTGCAAGAGCTTAATGAATTCCAGAGCGGTTAATCTCTTGAATATACCTGTTATTCCAACTCCAATCTTCTTTATTGATGCCATGCTAGCACTTAACGATTGTGTTACAGCGCCACGTATCACATTTATCGAAGCAAGGACTGCAAAATGTCAAAGAAATCAAGCTCTATGACATCTAGCATGTATTCCTCAATATGAAAAGAGAAAGCACTTGTGATTTATCCTGAACAGCATTATCTTTTGGAGATACGAACAGTAAAGTTTCAGAAGCCACAAAGTCCATTTTTACTTAATGATATGGTATGGTAGCTGGATTATTAATTTCATCAGTCTTAAATGTGTTACCCGTACCATATTCTGGCCAGACTTTTTCAAAATAAATTCTACACCTCATAAATAGAGGCAGTTGAGAGGTATTCTTCCCTTCTTTATTATAGTAACTCCTTGTGCCCATGTTTACTTCACATTCATGCCAACCAAGCTTATTATTCTCTACAGTTCTTTATTTTCCTACTTGGTTTTTTTTCTCCAGCAGCTTCTCAATTTTCATGGGTTGGCCGGAAAGATTTCTCTTTGCAGCTTTTCTCATTGTTGCTGAAGCCATTCATGGCACTCATGGGGATGCCATGATTAGTGGAACTGTCTTTTGTGACCAATGCAAAGATGGACAGCTATCTCTCTATGATTATCCCCTAAATGGTGAGATCTTACTTGTGCATTTTTATTTCCGTTCTGTTTCAAGATGATCTAAATGTTCAATCTTTATACATGTATACAGATGGAATGAGCATAAAAACTACTAAAAGTAGCATAATTAGTATGCGAGACTATATTGGATCATCCATCAATCAATGCACATTTAAGCTTAGTTTTCTGAAAAAATGACTTGCTGTTTTCATTGTCCACAAAACGTTTTTTCTTGAAACAAATGAAGTTCTTGATTTTGTGGAAATATGAAAATGGACACAATCTTTTCTCCTAATCTCAATATGCCCAACAATTTTGATGATTTTAAAAAGGGTAACAAATATACACAATGTTAACACTAAAGTTTCTGCAGGGATGATGGTGTCAATTTCCTGTCCTGGAAGTGATGGACAGCGTACGAAGTTGGGAGAAGCAAGTACAAATTTCTTGGGAAACTATGCTATGAGGTTTGAGGGAGCCCCTGACCTGAGTAGCTGTTATACCCAAGTATCAGGCAATGGGCAGGGCTGTGGTGCAGTTGCTGGTTCTGCCCAAAATCCAAGACTCGTGTTTAGGATGTTTGATATGGAAATGTACTCGGTTGATCCATTACTTTCTCAGCCTGCCCAGCCTATGTCCCTCTGCCCCAGGTCAGCAACACCTACTCCAACCATTAGTTTTCCACCACCTGCAACAACTCCCCCAACCTTTAGACTACCACCAATGCCAAAATTGCCGCCATTGCCTCCAATGCCACCAATGCCGTTCTTTCAAGCTTCAGCCTGCCCATACCAGTAAGTTGATCATCAAGATTTCTCTAATATTCTTGTGATGACTTTTTAGATATAATAAAAAGATAGTGCTTATATAAAGTATTTTAAACAGTTCTATTGAAATTTCAAGTTAAATTAGGCTTTTGAGGCTTTTTAGCTAAAGAATTTCCCATTGCCACAATGCACTTAAAATGAACTTCATTTCTTTATTTTTAGTAATTTGATTATGGTATTTTGAACAACTAAAGATGAACTTTATGATCAGGACAGCAAAAAGGGATCAAATAGGCCCTTCAATATTTCAGTATTTTTCCCCCTTCCTCCACATTTAATTGTATATGGTTTTCCAGGAAGTGGACAGTGCCAGAGAACAGGTGTTACTGGAGGGCGTTGAGTCCAGACCTGAAAGTAGCTGTTGTTTTCGGTCCGGTAGCTGCCAGGAGATATGGGACAGACATTACACTATGGACAAGCATGAGAGGAAGAGGTGATCCTTATAAAACTCTCCTAAGGGAAGCAACAGTTGCACTTCTCAACTCCTACAACAGTGTTCTTTTTCCATATAATCCTCTTTCTGTGATCACACGTACGAATTTCGCACTAATGGGGTCTAATAGGAATGTCCTGATAACCGCTTTGCGCTTCATGCGTGCTAATTCTGGCAATGGCAAAACCACGTGCAGATTCACCCCTTGCAAGTGATATATCCTGGCTCATATTTAAGCCTAACATTTATATATTAGTATATTACTTATGCTGGGTGTAATTCTTGACGATGAGTTTGAAATTTCACCCATATTTATTGATGATCAGTTAATTGTAAGAATTCTTAGTGGGTCCAAAAGGTTACAGCAGATGGTACTTTTGGGTTTATACTATAACGGTAGAAAAGCAATGGTACCAAGTGTTAACGTCAAATTTTATAAGTCCGTCGAAATCTTTAAAAATACGAATAACCTGCACAATTAACACTGGAATAGCTCCAGTGTGTGCCGTGATCCTTGTTTTGGTTGTGTTTATAGATGTTGTGTCTATTCGAGACTAATTAGGAATAAAAATCATTTTCCAAATCATTTTCTAATATGGATTTTGATTATTCCAAAACAAGCCGCCAAAAAAAATTGAAGTGGGCTGACACAATAAATAGACCAACACCAGATCCAGATCTTATAATAAAAATAATTGAGTTGCACCTTAACCAAACCCAAATAATTATATTCTAACACTAAGATATGAGACAAAAGCTCGACCAGTAGATTAATTTCAGCTTGAGCCTATTACAGATAACTGAATTATACTGTACTGTATTATAGAAGGGATTGTTATTTTATAAACTATGAATGACTTACTTTAAATGAGGTTCCAAAAGTAAATCAAATACCTTTAAAAGTCTAGGATTTCAGTTTTTTGGAGATGGCTAGATTTTAATTACGATCAATACGTATGAACCAAAATAATAGGATGGGCCTAATATCAACAATCCTTGATGGTTCATGATTTGGATTTTCACTAGAATGACTATAAGAAATGGCAATTTCTTGCTAACTGTATTGAAAGTACAAAGCAGACGTACATTTTTTATTGGTTGACACCATTCTAAATAATATATTACTTTACACACGCTATAACTAAATACTATTCTAAACGCTACATACGTCACAATCATTAAAAAATAAGACTTGATATGAATTTTCGTATCAGACTTTACTTTTTAATTATCGTAATGTATGTAATATTTGGAGTTATATTTTAAAATTGTACATCTGGACTTATTCATATTGAAATGGCTTCTCATTGGTAATTGTATTTCATATCCAGTATTTTTCATTGCCTTTTGCTTTCCTGGTTTTGCACAGCATGAAAAATATCATTTTGCTATGTTTAGCAATTAGTTAACATAGATAATTTCATTGAATAAGACTTCTGAATGGTGATGGGCATCGGGCGGCACATAATTGGAAATGGTATCACAATACAGCAACCATATATATATATATATTAGTTAATTTAAGAATGCATTGAACAACAATCGGGTAGTCAAAGAATGAGTTTTATACGAATAAGAATATTTTCCGTATATGTGGATTGATGTAGTACCGGTAAAAAAATAAAATTATATATTTTGTAAATATATTAATTGGACTTTGTCTTTTATTTGGGTCAAATTAGTTATTAAATTATATGGGCTAATAATAGTTAATGGGTATTATTAATTTAGTAAAGTTAGGCCATAAAATTAATTGAGTCTAATTTTAAATCCTATTAAAATTTGGAAAGTTAATCAAATATATTAATGAACAAATAAATAAATAAAACATCAAAACCTTAAATAATGTACCCTACCTTTGTTCGTCTGATCCAAAAAGTGGCCGCCGCTTATTGCTATTAAGTGAGATAGAGAGAGAGTTGTGATTGTATGAGAAAAGTAGCTCAAGGAACACATAAAAATCAAGTTGCCTCCTGGCTCAGTTGGTAAGAAAATGACATACAACAACTTGAAAATCAGAGAATGTTATAATTTCTGCTCAACTATCCAAAAATAAAAATAAAAAAAATTCAAGTTTGTCTTCTTTTATTTTGCTTTTGCGTACATCATTGGTCATTGAGTCTTTACCCTTCTAATTTAGCAATTGAGAATTATGATAGGATGTATGCACCTATCATTGGTAATTAAAAAAATTATGGAACAAATAATTAGACATAACATTTTCAATAAACTCGGTTGTAACTATTAAACACAATATTTATTATAGACAATTCGACTGTAAAATTATGTGACAAATAAAGTTGCATAAATAAAAAAATACCTTAGAATCTAAAAAAGGAGAAAAAAATCATAAATTAATTGTGAATAAACAAATAGGGTGATGAAAAAAAATAGGAAAAGAGAAAGGAAAGTGGTGAGAGAGAGAAAGGGAGTGATAATCAAAACATTAAGGAAAAATAAGGAAAGAAAGAGAAAAGTAAATAAAACTCTTAATTATCATGTAATTGTGACTCAATTACACTAAAAAACAGTTATAAAAAAGATGCACACTTTATAATATAGATAGACTAGTGTTCACGCACACGCACTATGAGCGTGAGAAAAAAAGTTGCGAAAGAAAAAAAATTGAAGATAAAATTACGTGACAAATAAAATTGCAAGAGAAAAAAAATATATTAGAATTTGAAAGAGGATAAAAAGAAATTGTAAATTAATTGTGAGTAAAAAAATAAGGTGATGGAGAAAAAATTAGAAAAGAAGATGAAAGTGAATTATAATCAAAAGATTCAAAACATCGAGAAAAAATTGGGAAAGTGAGAGAAAATTAAATAAAATTCTTAATTATTATATAATTGTGATCCAATTATATCAAAAAACAATTATAAAAAATTATACATTTTATAGTAAAGATAGATAAATAGATAAAATTATAAACAAATTAGGTTACAAACCCCAACAACCTTATAAACCTTTCTGGGCGCAAACTACTATATTTTAGTCGAGTATAAACTACTAATTTTACAATTTCCTGTGTAATTTCTTCACGTTAGAAGAAGTTGTCACCATCAAACAAAAAATAAGTCTACACACATAACAATTAAATATTATATTTATTTATATTATTAAAAAATAAAGATAACATGACACGAATTTTAATATGGTGTCTTATTTATTCATTTTGACATTGCGTGTGTGAATTGGTGGTCGCTGAAAGAGACTAATGCATAGTTGTACCCCACCCCATGTTGATCATGAGTCGCAAGTTACACCAATAGAATGGAAACTGCAAAATTTAGAAGGACAAATATATTACCCACTTTTCTTACCCACAAATATATTATTTTGCGTGTTGATTGGTTAAAGTATAATTCTCTATAATAACTTTGAACACCGTCTTGGGACATAGGGAATACCTAAAATAGCACTAAGAAATTGCTCTTATAATTAATCTTAATGTGCCTTCCAAGGCGTGTGAAAGTTACAAGAGTATTTTTCCCTACCATGTGATGATGAGTCTTTATTTTCCTTTTCTTTTTCTTTTTTCTATTTCAGTCTTTTTATTTTCTTGGTAATAAGATAATAGCGTAATGCTGTACCATGACAACAGATTAATTATATCTAAATTGTTTTTTCCTATAAGATTCTAAGATTAGTATATCTAATTATTAACAATTTTGTGGTCTACCCCATTTCTTGTTGCTGAAGAGTTGTAAGCTTGTAGTTCTGATTGCTCATCTTTGGAATGTCTACTTATTAGTTGTGTGATGTCCAAGTCCCTTTTGTACATGCTCCGAGTGTCCGCTTGTTGTGCATAGTTTATACTGTATACTATCCCCGTTTTAAATTATAAGATTATTATTAACTTTTTAAAGTCAATTTAAAAAAAAATTAAGTTCAAAGTTGAGATAATTTATTAAAAATTATGAAATAATATCTTACGATGAGTAATAATATCTTACAATAAGTAATAATTTTTAGGTAATTTAATGTATTCATCATTGTATTGATGAAAACTAAAAACAATTATGCCAAATTTAAGTTAAAAAATATCTTAAATTAACTTTAAATTTAAAAAGTCAATAATAATCTTATATTTTAAAACGGATGTAGTAATATTTATGGTTGTTCTTTTATGTTCTTTGTTTATGTTAATAATATATTTCTTGAAGTTTATCTAAAGTAAACTTATTATCATATGGACAAGGAGATTTAATTTGTCCAGTGTGTAATTTATATATTTTCAAGATGTTTCCTTACATGTTTGACTTTAAGTTAAACATAAAGACTAATGTATATTGGGCAACTTGAACATCTTAACCTGCCTAGTTTTTGAATTTTTGTAGTGGCTATTTAGTTGTACTTCGAACGAAATTATCCGCAAGTCTGATGCTTTTGTTTCATGACGATGGCTGTGTGCCGGTTTTTTCCGGCATCAACGAAGGACTGACTAAAAAGCTTCACTTTTTTTGGTCGGTAAAAGTAAATTTGTATTAGAAAATAATATAAAAATTCATACAAAAAGAAACAGAGGATAACACTCCTAACAAAACCAGCTCAGCTAAAACAAAAACCAAATAGGGAAAGGTATAGCTAGCCCCAACTGGACATATAAACATAAACCAAAAGGAAAAAAACCCAAGCCAAAGTATGCTAAAGTTCCCTGCTTAACACCCTATTCTGTAGTTAACAACCAATTTTCAAAACTATTTGGGAGTTTCTTTCTGTGATAAACTCTCTCTAATATCCTGTTGGATGCAGTCTACCATTTGCAGAGCAGAATTCAACTTATGGCCATGGTCAATTTTGTTTCTATTTTGCCAAATGTAGTAGATACTGCCCTAGATAGCAAGCAATCTAATCCAACTTAGAAATGAAGTTCCCTCAACATTAAGCCGAGCACAAACTTGATCCCAACTATTTGGACATTTAGTAAGGTTGCATCTTCTTCTAATTGATTCCCAAAGTTGTCTTGATCGAAGATAACTAAAAAACAAGTGATTTAAATACTCTTCACCATCTTGACATAAAGCACACCCATTAATTATTAAGCTCCAAGACCTCCCCATTTCACCAACTTGTCCTTTGGTATCCCCATTTTCATTTGGTATCCATTTAACACTATCTTTGATAACCATGGAAACAAACACACCCTGCTAACTTCATCTAAGCTCTACTTTTATTTTCATGATATACATGTAAGTGGTGTTACTTCTATAGAAGTTGCGTATGCCAATAGCACTGCCAACTTCCCTGCCTTACTTGGTATTGCTAGCATAATTGATGCCCCCGTTAGTTGTTGGGCTCAAATTCTCTTCAAAGCTTGTGGTCCGGGAAATGCCGGTGGGCAGGTGTAATTCCCGATGCCGAGCGACCCATGGAGTTGCAATCTTGACATTTTATTTTCTTAATGTTCCTAATGGTAATGCTAACCATATTATAGTGATCATTATTACGTTATAGTAACGTTAGGATTTTTTTGTTCTTATTTGCTTCTAAAGTTGGATTGCATTCATAGGAATCATGGATGTTTATTTGCTTTGTTGAATGCTGTTGGACTTGGTGAAATTTTGTAACAATATTATAAATAGTATAGGTTGTCTTAAAATATTTGGTCGGATTTGTTCAGGTACATGCCATGTCCATGTTGATTGATGAATTGTATACGAATAAATAATACTCTTATTACTAATTACGGCTTTCCCTCTGCTTTGTGTGACGGGAAAGTCTCGTGTCTGGTAGGTCCTTAAGTGAGGTCGTTTGTGACCCATTCCTATTGGTCACTCACTGGCTGGCTGATTCCAGCTGTTCATTGTTAAGCAAATAAAACAATATGAGAAACAAATGAATATTTGGGTAAGCACATTTCCATATATCTTTTAGCCTGACCCCCACGTGACCTTCTGTATGTCTCTTATAAATAGAGAGATAACGACATTGCATATTAGATCATTATCTTTTAATTTGTTCGGTTGTCTGAATAATTTCTTTAAAAAAAAATTAACCTGATTATTTGCACGTTGCCAACCAGAAGTACCCAGACATTTCCTTATCTTCAGCCCGCTTATATATTCTCATTTGTTACACAAACATTCTTGCACACAAACAAAAGTAGATTCATACTTAGCAAAAGAGAGAGAAGGAAGTAGAGAAATGGTAAAGTTGGTCTTAACCCTAATCCTTTATGTGGCTGCAATGGCGGTGCCAGTGTTTTCGGGCAATGCAGACGGCCCAAAAGAGGTCGAAAAGTGGTTCCAGGAGCTTGGAACTAAGGCTGCAAACGAGCCGAATCGATCCGGATTTTAAACTGTTCGGATTCGATTCGTAAAGTTAAATTCGTACTCGAATTCGACTCGGATTCGAATTACATTAAAAAAACTTTACTCAGATTCGGCTCGACTCGAATTTTCGTTACTCGAATTCGATTCGACTCGGATCGAATTATATTCAAACTACTCGCGAACGTCAAATTCAAACTCGAATTCGAGTCTTCACATAATAACTAGTTTTATAATACATATAATTATTAATTGAATTTATTATTTTACTTAGAAATGAAAAAATATAATTATAATTACACTTTAAATATATAAAATTAAAATTAAAATTACAAAAATAAAATAAAATAATAATTAATTATTAAAATTTTGTTTAATTGTGTATATATTATAAGAGAATGTATCGAGTATAGATTCGAATATGTATCAATCGATTATGTATCGGATCATGATTAAAAATTCGAATAGTTTGAATTCTAAACGAGTCGAGTATAACCTTATTCAGATTCTACTCGTATTTTTATTCGAACTATTTTTTGTGCTCAGATTTGAATCATATTATTAACGAATTCGAGTCTCGTTCATATTTTTTCGAGTCGAGTCCGAATCGAGCCCGAACTGTTTGATTCGATTTGCAGCCTTACTTGGAACCGCCAAGGAGAAGGTGACCAAACTTCATTTCTATTTTCATGATTTACGTGGCATTACTTCTGTTGCCGTGGCCTCTGCCAACTCTAGTGCTACTTCACCAACCTTCTTTGGTATTACCAATGTTATGGATGACCCATTAACTGCTGGGCCCGAGTTCGCTTCAAAGCCCGTGGGCCGAGCCCAAGGGTTGTATGCCTCATCCTCTATGGAGGAACTTAGTTTGCTTTGTCTCATGAACTTCGTGTTCACAGATGAGAAGTACAACGGTAGCACTCTAACCATTCTGGGTTATAACCCCATTCTTCGTCCGAGTCGGGAACTGCCGGTCATTGGCGGGACTGGTGTTTTCCGGTTGGCACGTGGGGTTGCGCTGTTGAAATACATTTATTTTGATGTTCCTAGGGGAAATGCCACCGTCGAGTACAATGTTGTAGTTCAGCATTATTGACCCACTTTTTATATGGCGGTAAATTAGGTTATTTGCATTTTACTTACCGTTAGCATCTGTCTGAAACTTGCAAGCATTATTATTCCCAAAAGTTTATTGCACTTGTGTCCCCCAAACAACAACCAATTTATGTAACAAAGCTTATCTTGTTCTTATTCTCATGTTAAGCGGGAGGGTAATAGAGTAACTCGTGCTTTAACCGATTTGGCCGTTTCTGTTCCTTCATATTGGATAGGGGAGGTATCTAATTGTATTAATCTTCTTGTACTTTCAGATGATTCTGATCAATAAAAAAAATACTTCCACCCTCCCCTCCCAAATAAAAGAGTTTTTATTTGGTTTGTGCATGTTAAAATTTTGATTACTTTCTGGATCATTTGAAAAGGTTAAAATCCAATTATAATGGTGTCACATTTGATTTCTTTTTGGGTCAATTGTATGGACAAGTCTGCATATACAAAACTAGATACTACATTTATTTTAGAGTTCTTTTATACTTATTCACAAATTTTACCCATAAAGTTTACTCGCAAAAAAGACAAAGGAGTATGGTCTTACTATAATCATCTTAATAATTAAAAGTGGAGTCACATTCCTTTGTCTTTTTTATGGATAAGATTTGTGGGTAAGTCTAGAATTTTTATTTTTTTTAATTATTAAAAAGTAAAACATGATACAAATTTCAATATCATGTTCTATTTTTTAATATTTTATTAAAATAAATATAATATTTAAATGTTATGCACTTATATTTATTCCAATTGCATAGGGTACGGTGAAACGGCCACTGTAGAATAGCCATCGTGAATTCGTTAGGGTCGACTTTTATGGTAAACCCTATTGATATGGCAGCAAAAGTAGATGGCTTAATTGCTAATTTCTATTGGATGTTTAGTTGTGTCGGTAAACCTAACCCCTTTCAAGTTTGTCCACTGAAACTTGGTCAAAGATGTGTCGATGCAGAATATTCACGCGTACTCTGAACTATTCCAGAAGAATTCCTACCAAATCTTCTGCCTCATTGAATACTTTTATGCTATTTGTATGAATAGTCAATTTTTTTTTTTTTTTTTTTAACTAAGAAAGATTTACAACAAACTCTTTGGTTAACACGTTGTACTCAAAGAGTTATGTGACATGTGTTTTGATCAATAAAACATATAACATCGATCTATTCATTTAAAATTGAGTATTGTTATATATAATAACAAATTTTATATTAATATGTATGAATATTTATGAGATAAGAAGGGACTCTATATTAATTATTATTATTATTTTATTTTATCACTTAAAATTTTATATTAATCGCAATATAAATTAGTCCTAAAATTAGTTAACATATAAATTGTTTTCTGTCGAAGGTTCAACTCGAACATTCAACGTATGATTGCATGAATAGCAGTTGAAAATATACCTAATCACCTTACTATATCAACTATCAACGGCTGTCATAATGTGTTCACAACCCATAACTATAATTTACATAGTGACTCAAAAGTTGAAAGGTCATAACAAATATTATTTTCTAAACAGTGGGCCCCGTGTATGACTTGTTTACTCCTTTAGTTTCTTATATGTAGCTTAACAGCTTCTGAAATTATGCACCTAATCCTCCTATAAGTATCTCTCCCCTCTTTTTAGAATTTGAAGAGAGAAAAGAGAGTAGAGAGAGATGGCTAGACTAGCCCTGGCTGCAGTGCTCATCTCGGTGGTAGTAACCATGCTAAAAGCTCAAACCCAAGATACAAGCTGGGCCAAAAGAGACGATACTGGAAAAGAGGTGGTCACTAATCTCAAATTCTATTTCCATGACATAGTTGGTGGAAAGAGCCCAACTGCAATAAGGGTGGCTCAAGTAGCCCAGACCAACAATTCCTTGACAGGTTTCGGCTCACTTTCGATGGTGGACGATCTGTTAACTGAGGGACCTGAATCCACCTCCAAAACTTTGGGTCGAGCCCGGGGTATGTATGGCACGGTAGGGCAAGCAGATTTCAGCCTAATCATGGTCTTGACCTATGAGTTCACTGATGGTATATACGACGGCAGTTCTTTCAGCTTACTCAGCCTCAACCCGGCCATGAACTCGGTCAGGGAGATGGCAATCGTTGGTGGGACCGGTCTTTTTAGGTTGGCACGTGGATATGCCATAGCGCAAACGTATTGGTTTGATCCTACCACGGGTGATGCTATTGTAGGGTACAATGTTACTATTGTTACTTATATTTGACGGGAGTTCTTCTTTGTTTTCCTTTTATGTTTTCCCTAGGTCAACATTGGTTGGTTTTTTAGGTCAAGTTTATTTGTACCATCTCTTGGAGCAGGTTTTTTTGTTACCAAACGCATGTATTTAATATCTTTTTGACAAATCATTCACAGCGCATATCCTATTATTTAGTGAATGATATATTCAAATAAATATATATGCTTACCAACTATTATACTCCCCATGACATATATATATATATATACACCAATAATCAGTGATGAGATGACAGCATGGCAAATAATTTAGTACCAACAATATTACAAATTTCACAGCCATCAAGACGATTTACAAGTAATTATCATTCATAAATTTAGGTTCGTGATCGATAATATAAAGAAAAGTTGATTATGTAATGAGAGAGATAGATAGACTGTAACATTTAAATGTTGTCCCCGTTATAACAAATATATATTTTAAAAAATTACGAATGTGCGTATAATTTTATAAAAGAAATTAGAGTATTGCTATGTATTGCAATCAACTAATTTACGTTTAATTATAATTGCAGAACTTATTAATACATGGCAATGGTAAGAATTATAAAAATATTTTATTTATTACACATCTTTTTAAAAAAATTATTACTAATACTTATTCACATAAATGATAATTAAAAATTGGACGTAAAAGTTTGGCAATATATATCATTTTTCAAAATATTAATTCAAAGTGAAGACCAAGACTTTGCACGCAATTATTTGGCCGGCGTGCAATTTCAATACATAAGAAAGGTCAACCTATGTTTGATGTGTATTCATATATAAACAAGAACGTGTTAGTTAGTGGGCAATTGAATGTATTCAACAAATCAAACGTAAGACAGAGACCAAACTACTTTTGTTTTATTTCCAACTCAACAGTACATATAGAGAGGCAGTTTTAGTCCATTCTTATACAAACAAAGAGAATTAAAGAGAAATGGGGAAGGTATATATGATGGCTCTTCTACTTTTCTCAATGGTACTCATAACCATGCCAATGGCTCATTCCATTGACAAAAGCCCAAAAGCAGTTGAAAAATGGTTCAAAAATCTCAGCCAAAAAAAAGAAAAAGTAGCCAAGCTTCATTTCTACTTCCATGACACGGTAAGTGGGAAAAACCCAACTGCTTATCAGGTGGCCCAATCCAACATCACAGCCACATCTCCCACCTCCTTCGGCCTAGTCCGTGTTATCGATGACCCTTTGACACTTGGACCTGAACTGAATTCAACTATGATCGGTCGAGCCCAAGGCTCTTTTGCTTCTGTCTCCCTGAAGGATGAAGTAGCTCTAGCAATGACCATTAATTTGGTCTTCACAAATGGGAAATACAATGGTAGCAACCTCAGCCTTTTGGGCCGGAATGCAATATTGAGTCAGTACCGTGAAATGTCCATCGTTGGCGGCTCTGGAATTTTCCGGCTGGCAAGGGGTATTGCTACGGCCCAAACGGTTTCGTTCAATTTGACAACTAATAATGCAGTTGTTGAGTACAATGTTATTGTCATGCATTATTGAGTCGGGGGATTTTAATTTGTTTACACTTGCTTTGTTTACTTCTACTTAATAAAGCCCCTGCGAGGCACGAATATTTTATTTTGTCATTTTATAATTTCTTTGGGTAATTTAATTTATATATAAAATGAAAAAAAATTATAATCAATCAAAAGTTTATACTTCAACATATAATACAATAATTATTAGTTTTTTCTTGGTCATTCAAAATTGAGCATAAATTCAACTCATGTAAAATTTTGAACCACGAACTATTAAACTTAATAAGAAAAAATAAAATGCGTAGTCAATTTATAGACTTCCTTATAAAATGGGTTTCATCTCGTATTTACATAATTTTTTATAAAATATTCAATAAATTTGTACTTCTCTCTTATAGTCCTCCAATAATTATCTCTCCCCTCTTTTTCCTATAAGAATTTGAAGAGAGAACAGAGAGTCGAGAGAGATATGGCTAGACTAGCCTGGCTGAAGTGCTTATCTTGGTGGTAATAACCATGCAAAAAGTTCAAACCCAACAAAATACAAGCTTGGCCGATAGAGATGATACTGGAAAAGAGGTGGTGACTAATCTCAAATTTTGTTTCCATGACACAGAATTGGTGGAAAGAGCCCAACTGAAGTAAGGGTAGCCCAAGTAGCCTAGATCAACAATTTCCTGATGGGTGTCGTCTTACTGATGATGGTGGACGATCCATTAACCGACCTGAATCCACCTCCAAACCAGTGGGCCGAGCTTGGGGTTTGAATGGCACGGTAGGGCAGGCAGACTTCAACCTAAGTATAGTGTTGACCTATGAGCTCATCTAGGGTATATACAATGGCAGTTCTTTCAGCTTACTCACCTCAACCAGGCCCTGAACCCGGTCTGGGAAATGGCAATCATTAGTGGAACCAGCCTTTTTAGGTTGGCATGTGGATCATATTGCTTTGATCTTACCATGGGTGGTGCCATTGTAGGATACGATGTTACTATTGCCCACTTATGTGTGACTTGGGCTTGTTTTTGTTTTCCTTTATATTAATTGTGATATATATCAACAGTTAGAATGTTTCTCTCGAGAGGTTTGAATCATAAATTATAATTAAAAAAAAAAAAGTAATGAAGGATCGTGGGTGTGGCCGCCTGTGGGTGTCAACAATTATTAACCTTGTAATTAGCTAAGGAATAAATTGATATTTTTAATCATGTAGTTGGTGGGCATTTTCAAATCTCAACTACTCTTAAACAACTCATTTCTTAGTTCCATGTAATTTAAGAACAATCCACTTGTTGGGGAGTGGAGTGGGCGTGGGGTTCTTTAAATAGAAATGGGAGTAGTTTTTAAAGAATAAAATTGTTGAAGTAACCAACTCACTCGTTCATGTGTATTATTATCATATCAATATAAAGACAACATGCAATTAAGAAGATTTAAATTCAAGATTTTGTACACAGAAAATTCTGATATCATATTAAATTATTAATTCGCCAAAAATTCTGACCTGTACCGTGAGATGTTGTCCATTGTTGGTGGATCTGGTCTTTTCAGGCTGGCACATCCAATCGCTACGGCCAATACTTTTAGGCTCGATGCTACCACAGCTGTTATCGAGTTTAATGTTTGTAGTGGTTCATTATTTATTAAGAAACGAGAGGCAGTTTTGTAATTTCACTCTACTTTCTTTACATCTTTTTCCCCTATAAGACTTGTCTAATTGGTCTTTAGTTCACTTAATAAGGTATTCCAGAAATCTACTAGTCATAGGTTTGGGTTCATAACTCCACAAGGGCATTGATCCCCTTTAGGGCCACCTAAACAGAATTTACTAAGCCCCTTGCGCCATATATGTGGGATGTGTATTCACCTGGTGGCTGACCAGGAGCACACACAAAGCATGGTTGCTACAGCAACCACCGTCATAATAAATGATAATAACAATAATAATTTTAAATAAAAAACACTACTCATATGCCTGTCAAGTCTGATATAATTATGCCTGTACTAATTACTTGTCAAGAAAAATAATACGAAGCAAAATACCATTGCCATTACTGAAGAGGTAACAAAGCACTCGAAGTTGACTATGGCTGTGCTACTAGAGGCCTTTAAATTTGCTTATTCTTTCTGCACTTTTTCAGGGTATATTATTGCTCTTTGTACTCCTGATTCCCAGTTTAGATCTCATGTCATTTTTACAATAGATTATCACTTTTTCAGAAGTCTTAAAAGGACACTTTCAAACATGCCTCAAGAAGCATAAGATGCTCAAATTAAACAAGCATAAACTGAATGGGCACTCATCAAAATCCTAAAGCTGCTGCACTTTAGTAAACCACAAGAGATTCAACCCCAGTTTCAGGCCTAAAGTGTGTTTCACGTTCTTCCCCTAATGCATGCCTGAAAATTTAGGTTCAGCTTAAAAGAAGGTTAATTACCATTTGACTACAAGTACTGCTTTTCTTAGTTTACTATTTTATGTACCAAGTTCACCTAAAATATGAAGAAAAGAAGAATTGCAAAAAAGGTTAATTAATGACATCTGCATTAATCCTAAAACGAATCCTTAATTTTACAATATTTTTCTTAGGATGGCTACATGTTTAGAACCCAATTATCAAAGGTGTATAAATTCTTCTAATAAATGGTAACACGTTTAGAACTCATTTTCAAAGGCCCTATGCATTCCTTCAACCAATACCCCTACGGTGTAACAAGACGAACATCAAAACAAAAACAATGAAGGCAAGACTTTTGAAATAAATATCACTTTCCACACCTGCATGGATAATAATATTGACAATAAATTAACAAAATGTAAAAATCCCAGAATTCAGCTTAAAGGGTAAATGTCACCAAAATGTAAAATATCTAATGAAACAGCTACCATTACTATAACTAACACATGGCTGATCTGTGAAAAGAAGATGGCAGCAAAGTTATACTCAATTTTGACTCTGACAATGTCATTTCCTATTACCGCTGGACTGCTGCATCATGTAGTGATAGAAATTAATATCCAAACTGTGTTTGTTGAGCATAACCAAGTACCTTTCTCAGTAGAGGAATGAGAGCAACTAAGGCTATTTGAAGCTGTTCCGAGCTGTTCATGCGGATACTGACTTGTCCCTGGCCCCTGTTATTAAAATTGACACTACCAATCAAGTTTGTGAACCGTCCGATTGGGATCTGGGTTTGAGCATTCCATCCTGTGGCAAGATCTCCGTGCCAGTCCATTATCGAGAGACTCATAGTTGTTAGAGAACGGCCTAGAGGATAATCCTTATCTCTCAAGGTAGCCTCCAAACTGCCACCATAGGCAACATCACCACGACCAACAATTGCACCACCAGATACGACAACTTGGCCTCGTCTACTAACTATCAATTTATCCTCAACTTTCACTCCAGCAGTTACAGCATCACCCATATGAGAAACTGAAAGACTAGCTGTTCCCTTATTTCGCCTGAAATTGCTAAACTTCGTATCACTGCGTATAGTGTAGGCAATGTCCTTTCCGATCTGCTGCATATCAAAACCTAAAGTAGTTGATTTCCCTTCATTATGCTTAACTGTACCTGCTACTTCCATTTGAAAGTGAGCTTCCTTCTTATCTTTTGTAACCTGTCCAGAGAAAGACATAGGTATCTCGTCTTTAATCACAAATGACCTTTCCATATTAACACCTTCATAACCAACGTCATGATCCCAACTATGACTATCAAGTACAGGCCTCACAAGCCACTGGTTTGCGTTATCAAGGCAACGATACCGGTGAGTTGGATTATCAGAATCGAAAGAAGCAGGTAAGGGTAAATCAGCCATGGGAGTTGGCACATATGCTTCAACTCCCCTTTCTTCTTCTACCCCTTCACTATAGTCACTAGGTAAATCCTTAGCCTCAGCTGCCATATTCTTCATCAGCCTCCGCCTCTGTTTCTCTTCTTTCAACTGTTTCTTCATATCAAGTTTTTCCCTGTATTCCAGTTCATCATAATATGCCTTCTTCTGGGCCTTCGTTAGTTTGGCCAGCTGGGCCCTGGTCAGCTGTTTAAAAGGGGGTAACTCATCATACTCTGATTCATCATCCGAATCTGTTGACTCATCAAGATCGGCGTCTAGAGTGTCATCATCATCACCAAACTGCTCATGTGGCAGTTTCAGCTGTGGTCTCGATCGGAGAAGAGATGTTAAAAGGAAGGGCAAAGGTGGTGCTCTAACTTGAGCAGTAAAAGGTTTTCCAGGTGGAGCATCTTGCAACTTTAAGAGCATATTTGCTTCAGCCAAAATTTTTGATGCAAAAGAGAGCAAT
Source organism: Hedera helix (assembly GCA_947179155.2). Taxonomy (NCBI): domain Eukaryota; kingdom Viridiplantae; phylum Streptophyta; class Magnoliopsida; order Apiales; family Araliaceae; genus Hedera; species Hedera helix. Next base: position 34,472,545 of record OX359287.1, read on the forward strand.
AGCAAATGAGGCTTCCAGACCTGACCATTTGGCAACACTCTCTGGCCAGCCCTGTTTGTTCTGCATGCCGAGTGATTTTCCACTAAAGAAACAGGGTTCATGAGCCTCATATCCCCAGCAGCCTGCCGAATTGCTTGCTGGACAACATGCGAACGTTGAGTGACAAACATATCATAACTGGTAGCAACACCATTTGGGCCTTCAGGTGGAGCAGATGCAGCATGAGTCAAAACTACAATGGCATTGAACCAAATTGATGGTCCAAAAGTATCAGTGATGGTACGCAATAATGGCATGTCACCAGAATCTCTGCTCTGCATGTCCAACCTATCCAGATACAGAACAATATCTGGGGGTGATTTTTTGATAAACCGTTTAACTGAGTGGAGGATTTTCTCATTCTGGTGCTGATCTGACCAAGAAGGTAAAAGGCCTGGCGTGTCAATGACCCGTACCTTAATCCCCTGCACAGTCCCCACAACATCCTGAACCTTCCTTGTTCCCAACTGAAAAGCATCAGTGCTGAATTTCACTTGATCAAATATGGAGTTTATGGTTGCACTTTTACCAACCCCTGTTTTTCCAAGAACCATGATGGTACAAGTGAAATCAAGGGGTTCTTGCCCAGCTGCCTCCAGCTGCTCTGCCATTGCATTTGCACGATCATAGCTAAATGCAGCAACACGACCACCATTTCCCCCTCGCAACTGCTCAGCTAAACCTAATCTGTACAATACTTGAGCCACGACAACATTATGTGGAGTCTGCCCAAGCCTATGTGCAAGACGCAAAAATTTGACACGAATCATCTGCAGTTTTTCACGGGTCTCGTTATTTTCCTCAGCTTCTCCATTTGTTGGGTCTTCAATAACTTGATTTTGCATCTGAGGAACTGTTCCATTTACACGAGGCTGCAGCACAACTCGAGGAGAGGGTTCCAAAAATGGGGCAGCACGTCCAAGGCCAGCAGGACGAGAAAGAGTAGGGGCATGAGTCGCAGCTGGATCAGTAGATTTAGTGGATGAAGGGACGTCAGTCAAAGGCCTGATCTCTGATTCCCTAAGGCCTCCAGTACTTTGCTTCACCTCCTCATCTTTTGTGGGTTGCTTTTCCAACTTGCCAACAACATAATTTGGAACCTCAACTCTGACATTCTCAACGCGATATTGAGAATCCACCGATTTTTCTGCTTCAACATCAGATGCAACGCCCTCAACTGTGTCCTTTTTAACTGCGGAAACTTCTGAAAAAGGTGGCCTCCCAACCTCCCGAGTTATCGCACTTTCCTCCACGGAAGTATGAAGGTTATCATCCAATATAGGATTTTCTTCATGGTGGTTTGACTCACCAGGGGCTGATGTATCTGTGAGTTGGCTACTGTTATCTTGATCTTCTAGGCCCAACTTAGTTGGAGTCTCTGTCTGCTCATCAACCTTAGTATCTGAATGCCCTGGACCTAGTATGGCCAAAGCAGTTTCTTTCAGCTTCCTAGTACTGTCAGTTTCCAGTTCCATGTCCAAATTAGTCAGCTTATCCCCCGCTCCTTCAACTTTATCTACCTGTTGTTCAGAATGCAGCCCAGCTGAGAAGTTTTCCAAATCCCCATTCTTATCATCTTGATGTTCAGTATCAAATATACTAGAGCTGAAGTTCAACTCCACATTTTTATCACTTTGATGCAATATCTCTCCATTGGATTCAGTGTCTAGCTTTGAATCAGCTTCAACTCCCTCGAATCCATCAGCATCTCTACTTTCTAATTTTTCATGCAAGAGAGGCTCTTGCTTGTTGGTAGCTCCACGATCTGAAATTTCTTCAACCACAGAGCCTTCCAAATTCAAAATATCTGAAAAAGGAACCCCATTTTGCCACTTCTGAGGAACTACACCAGTCTTCTGATTCACAAAATTCCCATCTTCCAATACTATTTCATCTGCAGCACCTAAATCCAATGATTCAACTTTATCAGCTTGCTGATCAGAACACAGTCCATCTGCAACATAATCCTGATTCCCGTTCTTGTCATCTTGAGTTTCTGTATTGGATATTCCAGAAGTTTCATTCAACTCCAAATTCTTATCAATTTGATGTAATATCTCTCCATTTGATTCAGAGGCTCGCCACTGAGAATCGCTTTCACCTCCCTCCACTTCATTGGCATCTCTACTTTTGAATTCTGCAAGTGACTGCAACTCCTGATTATTGGCAGCTCCAGTATCTCTTGTCTCTATAACCACTGATCCATTCAAAACTAGATTGTCTGAAACAGGACATCCATTTTGAGACTTCTCAATACCTGTTTTCTCATTCGCTGCAACTCCACCTTCTAATACTATATCACTGGCAGTACCTAAATCAGGCACCTCCCTTACCTCATCTTTTAGGCTATTACCCAACCCATCATTTTCCAGCAGAGTTACATCATCTCTCACAACTTCCTCAGGGACACTCTGCTCATCAATGATTCCTGCCCCTTTAACCTTATCAACATCCTTCTGATCAATGAACTCTTCCCTCTTCTCGTGAGAAACAGTCAAAGGTTCCTCCCCCTCGTGACTTACAACCTCAGGAACCTCAATTGCCTCTTCCAACTTCTCTGTCTCGTGCCCTGCATCTAAGTTTCCATCCACCTCCAATGAATCCCCCAAATGCCCATTCTTCACGGCATTCTCTGAATCAACCTGCAGGGTCTCTGCATCGGTAGCCTCCTCAAAAACCTCATCCCCTTCAGAATCCTGACATTCATCTGACCCTCCCACATTCATCTCGTCTACCTTTGACTCCAAAACCTCATTTTCAACAACCTCCTTGTCTCCCAAACGAGACCAATCAACGGTCCCCACCCCATTATTATCCATCGCAAATCACCAACCAATCTTCAAAACACGAGAGTCACCGAAAACGAAAACAAATAAACCCTAATTAAAAAAAAAATCGCTTAAAAATCCATACCAATCATAAAACACAATATCCAGTCAATTAAACTTAATATCTTTCATTGTTTATTCAAGCACCCATAATTAAACATAAAAAATCACATAATAATAGAATCTCTGTATAATTATCCGCCCACAGATATCAGATCTTAACAGTGTTATATTTCATTGATTAGGGTTTTACATAAATTACAATAAATAATTAAACACTTAAAAGGAAAAGGGGTAAAGACTTACCCAATTATGTAGATGATTTAGAGAGAAACTTTGAGGAGCAAGAAAATGGGTAGTGAGTTGTTCTTTCTTCTTCACGGTAGAAAGAGGGTCTTCAATTGCTACATACTCCTTCCCGCAGGGTTAAACAGTAGTTAAGATAATTGAGCGAGGATAAGAGAAAAAACGACGGATGAGAAATCACGAAGAATGAAAATGGACGGTGAGAGATAATAAATCGGTTTTTAACGTGGAAAACTTTCACAAAAAAGACGTAAAAAATGAAGGGAAATGGTTAGGTGTTTTTGGGAACAGGTGGAGTTTATTGGATTGTCACGTGTAAGGTGTTGAGGATTAATATGGACCGTCCATTAGATTTGGACGATTAAAAAGGAAATCTAGTGGTGTTTCTTTCCGCTCGATCTACGTAACAATTCACGGCCCACCTGTACACAACTATATTTTTTAAGTAAGAATATTTTATGGGAAATATAAATCCACAATTATTTATAAGGTTTACTGAGTTTTCTTTTTTAATATTATAAGAAAATATTTCTTTATTATATCATAAATATTCCAATTATATATAATATAGAGTTAAGGAACATCTTCATTATTCAAAAATGAAACTCACAAACTTTCACAATCAAAATTTAAAATATATATATATATTTGTCGGAGACATGTTGTATCTCCATATTCAATTTTAAATATATCTGTAATTATTTATTATCATATATAAAATCAACTCTTTACATGACATAATCTAAACTCTCAAAAGGAGAAAAATAATTTTTACGGGAACGGAGAATGAATGAGAGATCTAACTCTAAATTAAAAAAATAATAAATTGATAAAAAGAGAAAAATAACAATACAATATGAGATTGATGCTAAAAATTAGCTAATTGTTCCATCTAATTTAAAATTAGTTACTGTTTATTTAAAATTAACTATAAATTGAGTACAACACCTTTAATATATAAAAAATAAAAATAAAAAAAATTTAGGTAATTAATTTCTAATTTATGATTTTTGAATATATTATATAACAGTTCAGTTACACATTATATAATCTGAGATACTTTGATATGTATATAAAGGTAAAAATTATTATCAATAATATATTTACTTATGATTTTTTGAGTAAATAACCAAAAAGAAAAATACTATTTTTGGTATTTTACTTTTTATTTGGACTCCAAATTTGACCAACATTATTATTTTAACATATTAAATAAATTATTATAATAAACTAATAAATAAATAATTATAAACTGTTTTGAAATAACACTCATTTGACAAAACCATATAAATCTTATCTGAAAACAACTTACGAGATAATGCCCACAAAATTGATTTATCTTGGCCCCTAACTAAAAAGCGACCATGACAAATACCTCGATCCAAGTTTAGAATTCACTTCTTATAAAAAGTCTAAAGCCCAACGTGACAAATGAACATACACCATCATCCCTGGCCCGTCAGTATACAATAGACTTCGACATCCCACCTTCCCACGTAGACAAAAAGTACACGAGTTAGGTCACAAATTGGTCGTTTTATGCCTTGTTGGCTTGTTAAATGTTATATGCTGGAACTGATTTTTGTTACCATAAATCTCGTCATACATTTAAACACAACTCAAACTCGCGACTTAATCAGAAATAAACGCGTGGCTTTGAATTAGCTAATATGATTGCGACTATATATAATACCTTATAAATTAATTCAAAGTTTTTGATTAGGTTTATTGTTTTTTTAATCTATCATTTTCGCAAAAAGTTAATGGTGATAAGATGGTATGAAAATAAAATTATAATGATAATCTTTACCATTTTATGTCTTTTTTACATTTATATATATATATATATATATATATATATATATATATAATCCATTGACAACGTTGTAAAAATATAATTATCTTTACAACAGATCACAGTCGTCTACACTGAGATCTGACAGTTGGAATGACCCTCGCTTGCAATATAATATACAGGTATTTAAAATATTATACTGCGGACGATATTAAATGTCCAAAATACCCCCAGCATGCATTTAATACATTCACCATCTGTAGTATAATACTACGGACAAAGTAACTAGAAAAATTTATTGTCTGCAGTTTAATACTGAGAGCGAAATCTACTCGAGGAAGTACAAGAGATCTGGGTGAATTTTTTTTGAAGAATCTATGTAAAAAAACTGCAACATCATTTTCATAGCGATGTTGTTGCGTTTTTACAGAGATTGTTCAACAATTTTTCACCCAGATCTCTTTTATCCTCTTTGAAGGTGGACCTCGTCCGTAATTTAATACTGCAGATGAATTTTTTTTTAATTATCTAAATCGATACTATTAAAACAATGAATAATGAACAATAAGCCATAAGCAATAAATAATGATCAATGACATGACATCTTCCAATACTATTTTTTCTAAGAGTTTTGAATATTGGAGAGTAATAAACAATCCTCCATTTTATTTATAATGGACTGAATTACTTAGATTCAAATAGTCGGGATAATTTTTTAGTCATTAATGGAAAAACGATTGGTACCCCAACGTAATCGCTTGAAATTTTGAAAAATTTATTGTAACAAAAAAAATTTCAAACCCAACGTCTACGGTATTAAACTGCAGATTGAGGGAATTCATAGGACAATCCCTAAATGAACGATGTCATTTTAGTTTCTCTAAATGACACTGCGGATGGTTTCTTAAGAGGGAGGGGAGAGTACCTCTGGGCCACTTCAATCACATAATATAAAAATCCCTGGATGGGGAGTATAGATGCCACCAACTGCTTCACTCGATGTTCATTTACAAGTGACTTCCTCTTGTTTTGTCAACTCTTATTGGAATACCCCTGTTCTCACCTTTCTACCAAGTGTATCAACAAGTCTTGACCTATCGGGTCGGCCTGTGGAGGGCCAAGATGATTCAAATTGATGTTATTGGGACAGCACATCGAGCCTTGTTCCGGGCTTTTAGTGGGCCTGGGTCGTTATACTTATCATTGATGTTTGTCTGTTTGGGGCCTTATGAGGTATTTTATTTCTGCTTGCTGATCAACTGAAGTTACAGACATGTGATTCATTTTATTAACTTCTTTTAGGTATCCATAATATCATCTGCTACTGCCTACCAATGCTCCTTTTGTGAGATTAGATGGGACTTTTTTTCCATGTTATGAAGTGTTAAAGGTTATTGGATCAAATAAAGAATCAGGAAGATAGATTTCTACTAATCACATTTCTTTAGAATATAGATTGCTTGCATTATGGTGTTATTTCTACTGCTATCCGCAGGGGAGTTTCTACAAACCTGTAATAATCTAGCATTTAGCTTCTTCAGCATACAGTTGGAATTATGTCTTTCAGTTTTCATGCCTCACAATAAATTTATAACCAAGAGAAGGTTCCATTAAATTTACACTCTCGGCAATAAGGTAGAGTGACTGTATAGTATCAGCATCAATTTATCTCACTCACTTGGTGAATCCTTTAAATGTTTACAGTCCTTAAGTGTTGTAAAAAGGTTTTCTCCTTACCTGTTGGCAAGTTGGGTTAGATGATAATCAAATGTGGTGTTCTGGTCTCCCATCTGAGTTTTTATGGTTTTCAAGTTCGTAACAGCTTCCTTTCTATTATTTTTTTCAGCCTTTATTTCCCCATCGCTATGAAATATCTTGTGGAAACTGGAAATGCAATTGAATACATTTAACTGGTTAATTACTTTGCAGGATGGGGGGCTTCTTGATGATGTAACTTCTTTTATCGATTGCACAGATCTACACGTTGGGAACATGGGTAAGATTTTTAAATTTGAAAAGTTTACTAATGGGTATAAATAGGTATCATGTCAATTAAGTGTCTGGTTATATATTGATTAATATCAATGATTGATATATTTAGCCTTAATGAGACCATGACCATCACATGGATTTGAATATTATTAGTTATATGGCTGTGATTAGAGGATATTTTCCAAAAGGTCGTACCCATGTACAAGACTCCTGCAAAATAGAAGAGTCTGAGAGGATGGCCACATATACAGTCTTATCTCTATTTATAGAGAGGCTATTTTCAGTGAAATTTTATTGAGATATGCAAATCTTGATATTTGTGGAAAGAAGTAGCATTTTTTTAAGGCCATAGGGTGTACAACAAATTGTTTATAAGATTTGAACTTTGACATGAGGTGGTTGAACCACAATTGAAATGTCATTATTGGTGTAGGTCCAGTTGGATATGTATATCCATTGAATTTATAGAGGTCTCTAATCCCTCGTTAGGCAGTTGATTTTATTGTTTCTCTATTAACAAAGACAGAAATTTGGACAGCTTTGCACAGGCCATACAAGTGGACCAACCAATTTATCACATAAACAAGATCGTGTAGCCGGGGACAATTGATTCTGTGACCAACAAGATTGGAATCTCATGGATCACACGCTCATTTGCTCGGTGCCAATCCTAGTCTATTTTTCTTCAACTTGTAAGAGGCACCCGAGTTGTTAATGTTAACGGTATGTCATGGAATCCTTGTTACATACAGCATATGTGGTCATCAAAGATGTCAAGAAACTTCTATACGTGACAGTCAGAGATTATAATTCTTGAGATCCGCACCAAGTTTGGGCACAAAGATCCTCTCGAGTTTGAAAAGTACATGAAGAACAACTTGGTGAGTTTCTGATACACCAGGATGAAGAAAATCACCTCAGCCCAAGGCAAGAAGTCCATTCTGGAGTTCTGGGCATTTGAAGGATAATTGGATCGACACGGATTTGCCATCAACAAAGTTTGAGAACAATTTGAAGCATTTGAGCGAGCAGCAACCAGTGACATCCAGGAAATACTTTTACAGGGTGGAGAACACAGTTACACCACAAGCTGATAATCCAATCTTATGTGTTTGTCTAATTTCAGGTATAGATTTTTTCTGTATAAAATATGTATTTACATCTCGTTAAAGGGTTATGTGTTTGTTTGTTTGTATGTTGACCAATTTGTTTGTCAAACAGGATGTACAGAAGGTTCTCATCCTATATTAATCATTAGTTTTGTTGCGTGCACAGCAGTAGTGTGCAAGGCAGAAACAGTATGGCTTGTTTTTCTGAAGTTTTGCCTTTTTCATATTGGGCGTTGCGTTTTTGTTTCTCTATTATTTGGAATTAGCACTGCTATTCATAATTTTGATTATACGAGTCAATTTTTGGCTTAAAACCTGGGAAAGTCCCCACGATCCTTGATTATTTGAACCAAGATTATGGGTATCAAGTACTGACCCCATCGAGACAGATACAAATTCAGCAAAGTCTTGCATGTTGTGTAAATATTTATAACAAAAGGCAGCAGGGGAAGAGATGAATAATAATAACTTTTTATATATATAAAAAAAAAAAAACTATGATTTACTAGAAGAACATAGTCAATTTCATCCAAATGAATCTGAAAACTAATCATTTCTTGTCATGATTTTCTATATAAAATCAAATGATTTTACTAAATTCTTACAAACATCTCCATTTACAGCCTGGTCTGGCTATCATCTTTCCGCGAGCGAGGCTATGAATGAAAAAATGACCATTCACTGTAAACTTGTGTTACCCTACAAGGGCCTACATTTGAGATGAGATGCTCCCCTGACCGATTGGAACTGTGAGTGCAGCAAACTTGACTATCCGGCACATTCCTTTTCTCTACAAAATTCTTCTCTTAAAACATACTCCAATTGTTGGAATATCAATGAGAATACCCCTGCAAAGAAAGAAACTTGTAATTAAATTAGTTTAACACTCTGATAAACATCAACAGTCACAAAAACTATCAGCAACAATTATGTTTGTCATTCTATAAATGGTAATGATACTGGGTGGCGGAGGTTGGGACAACGATTGAGAACCTTGAACTTGGTCTTCTTTACGCTGCAGTGATCCTCTCACCAAAAGTGTGCCTGGGATTTGCTGAAAGACCTGTGAAAGAAAATAAATATAAAATAAGTAAAAGTTTTCACACCAGATTTTTATTTAAGAAAAGCACATTAATTCAACAATATTACCGAAATGCGGAAATGCAAGTCATTTGGTGGAGAGTTCAAACAATTTGAATCATTTGACGAGTTCTGCTCATATTGGCAACTTGCAGCTCCGTTAATATTTAGGGTCCCATTATCAAGGATTGCATCACAGTGATACTTTGATGCAGTAATCTGATTTAAAAGATATTGAATTCCAAGTAAGCATACAAAATTTTGCATTCAAAATAACCACACTGCAATTAGATCTGATTGAGCATACATCAATGTGAAATGATGCAACATTTGATTTACAGGATGCGCCACCATTGCGGAAGAAGGACTCCACTGATTGCAAAACATCAATGGCACTGTGTTGTCGTTGAATACCCTAAATAAATATTGAAGTTGCAGTATAAGATCTCACATGTGCAGGAAACAAAATAAGAAATTAGAAATACCAACTGGTACAAAAACCTGCAACAAATGATTCAAATTGCAGATACATAAACATGCAAGTGTGAATCTAGAATAACTTCAATTTTCCAATAAATAACTAGCACCAAACCATCAATTTAACTACACAACCCTGTATGTGTAAAAAGACTATCTCAAGAAACTGTTAAATAGATGGCAAGAAGGTCGATAGGCTGTGACAGTTGAGCAGACTGTGGCATGCAATTGAGTCCAGATGGCATGGCTGACAGACTAGCAAGGTCTTATAACAAAGTTACAAAAATCATATCCCAAGGCCTTGCATAAGTCATCTATTGCTGTATGTTATGGTTTCATGTTCGTCAGCATTCTAATTGACAATTTATAATTCATGAGTTCACAGACGGATACAAATTCTGAGCCATAGGTTATCATATTTGATTTCCATTAATAGCTGAAGAAAGGAAAAACCACTCAAAAGACGTTTTACTGCAATTTAATTGTCATATGGAAATACACTCACAATTCTCAATGTCTAGTTATTTCCATATGCACCTAGCTGGTTATTAAGGGGTTAAGTCCTTCTGAGGTTCATTTGTTAGAATAATTTGGTAGCTACTGACTGGTTTAGAATCACAGTAAAGACTATAGAGTAGCCTAACACTAGGGTTCACCCCAGCCCCGGAAGATAAATAATTTAATTCTGTTACTATTATTCAGTTACTATTATTGTGAATAAATGTCAACCCATTCATGAAGGACATGTCATGCCATAAACTTTGCACAAACCACTGCAGAAGCCACTTCTTAAAAGTATTGCCATCATGAAAGGATAAATACAGTAGATTACGCATAAAGAGGTCCTCAGATATTGATAAGTGACAGATAGCTCATAAGTGAATGCATGAATGTTTTAAAAAATATATTTATACCTCAAGCATGAAAGACGGGAAATTTTTGGCTATATGCGATGTTACTATCTTCCTGCCAGGAGGCACAAAGGACCAAGCAAGCCCCCACCGACATGTTTGGCCTTGGACAAATTCAGTTGTCTTCACTATGGTGACTCCAACTTCCCACAGCTTCAATTTTAACATCTTCAAGTTTGATTTCCTTCCAACCATTGCAGTATACCACCTATCAAAAGATGAGTATGAATAAATAAATAATTACCTAATAGAAGAGTAACTTGAGGAATCAGATTAAGGCAAACAAAGTCTATAGAACAATATATTACTGGAAAGACTGCTTTAAGTGAACACTATCTTCAATAATGCGGCTGATGAAAGCCTGTTCACCACCAGGGCAAACCATCTCTGCCGGTGTCCCACCACAAGAAGTCTTGGGATTTAATCCTGCTTCCTCCATTGTCTCAAAAAATGGAGGATTGCACATACAGAAGTCAAAACTTTCACCATCCTTGACAACACCTAGTAGTACGGGCAATCCATCGTAACTCTTAATTACACCCGAGTTAAATTCAACCGCCAGGCCATTTTTCAACTCTTTGTTGCTCTCAACTTTCCTGATCTCAATTAATTCAGAAATGTGGGGATTACTTTTAACATTACTTTCTGACCACTCTAGTGCTACATCTGTCACATCTACAACCAAATTAAGCAGATCCTTTCAGATTATGTACAACATGTAAAAGTTTTATGACTGTCCAATTAAACAAAAACGTAAAACAGAACAAGTACCTGATCCGACAAAGCTCCAACCAAGGAGGGAAGCACCGAGAAGTGGGTATATACAATTAGCCCCAGTTCCAATATCAAAACCCTTTACAGTATCAGCATTAGCACGAGAATTAGGGATTATGTCAGACAACAGAAGATCTTCGATCCAATGAATGTAATTAGACCTGTTGGGTACTGTAGGGCAGAGCTGCCCATCAGGAATCCACCTACAATGAATTATTCAGCACAAAATTTCATTCTGTTGGGCAGTTACCAGGCTTGGAATCACTATTTTGCATCACTAGCTTACAGCTTCAATTCTAAACATGCATGCTCTATCTAGATTTTGAAAAGGGTCAGAAAAAGGTAAGGACCATGAAAAGTGAGAGGTCCAACTATATAATTAGATACACTTCTAACAAGTACCAAATTGTATATCAAGGACAATGGTAAACTCATGTGTAATGGATTGTCAGCAAAGTTCACATCTTTCTTTACTCAATATAGATTTCCCCTTTTCCCTTCACCTTCCTCGCATTTACCAGATTTCTGAAAATGCCTAATTCTAATGGCTCAACTGGTAGCTCTGAGAGTTCTAAAGATCCAATAAAAAATAGTTGGAATTAAAAAAGAACATTAAACAGAAGTTCAGAAGCTCGAAACTTGGGAGTTTAAACATTCATAGAGACCCCCTAAACAAAGAATAAACTGAGCTTAATGTACCTACCTGGTGCAAATCAATGTAAATTACTTTACAATTAGAATATGAAATATAATATAAACTAGGAGACAAGTCCTAACCTTTTTAGCTTCCAACCATTTCTTAGCTACTACAAGAACGAAAATAAAACACCCACGAAACATTATCAGCCTTAAATTTTCTATCTTGTTACTGTAAAATTACATGTTAAACTTACATTATTTCCAGTCCAAGTATATACATGCAAAAAAACAATCTTTCACCAAGTAACTCAACCATATGAGTATATAAAGAAAATCAATTCAATATCTGAACTAAGCAAGCTAACATAAAATTATAACCCAGCAATTACATGATTTTCTTTTCCAGTAAAAAATTAAACCCAACCCCAGTAATGGAAACCAAATGAAAACCCAAAAACATAAATATTAAAATCAAATTGTATATAATTCATATGAATGTATTACCAGTTGAGTCCATGATCGTGGTGGAGCAAAACCCGGGTGAGCTCTCGGGTTGCATTGAAGTCGGTCCAGTCGATTCTGGGCCGCCCGTCGCGAGAGTATAAGACGAAGGGCTGGAAAGATGGGTATAGTGAGGCCAAGAGTCCGAAATCTGGCGGATTATCGGAGTATTTGTTTCGAGGGTGAATGATCCGCTCCACTGCCCTCTTCCTCTTCTTCTTGCCTCCCATTTTTCACAGTTGCATACTTGCTTTATTACAGAAGAAGAACACAAGTATTCGATAATTTATGCAAGGCCTTTGGGCCTATCGAGAAACTAAGACTGGGCTACCATCGGATCTGATAGGTTATTATATATATATATATGAGCACAGATCTAAAGTATAACTCTTAAATAACATACATTCATCAAAATAACATCATTTTGAATATTATTTTTTTTAAAAAATAATATTAAAAGAAGATATGACATTATATGACATTCCGCGACCCCACTTGTTTTCCTTTTATTTATGAAAATGTCATAAAAGAATCTTCAAAACAATGTCGTTTTGATAAAGGTATGTTACTTAAAGAGGTACGTTATTTAAAAGGTATGCTTTTGAACCGTTCTTATATATATATATAGGGTAACGATCCATAGTATGTATTTGATATGAATTCTTATAAGGCATACACCATTCATATCATTAAAAATAAAAATGAACGACCATTATTAGAATTTGAAATTCGGCATCCGCTTCTAAGACGCTAATCAGAATAAGGGTTAATAAATCCTAAGTCCTGATTTTAAACCTTAAATTTTAGTTAATAGGCCCTAAACCCTAGTTAAATTAATTAACTCTGGTTTATAAACCCTAAATCCTAGTTAATAAACCATAAACTCTAGTTAATAAAGTCAAACCATTATTCTGATTAGCGTCCGCTACTATTAGTAGCGAATAATATGTGTTTTTTTACCGTCCATTACTAATAGTATAACGGACATCGATTTTCAGTTTCTAATCCTAATCGTTCTTTTTTATTTTCAATGGTATAAATGGTGTATGCCCTATAAGGATTCATAACAAATACATGTTATATATATATATAAAAGACATAATTATAGTTCAACCTAACTTTTTTAGAGTGCCCCCCTTAAAATTTAACAATAAATCGTAACTATAAATAAAATTCTACTTCACCAATTTCACCACAACCAATCTTTCAACATATTGAAGCTGAAAGTAAAGTCATAATGTATTATCTACATCAATGTTCATAACTTTGTCATATCCTGCTTTTGAGCATTCTTCATCAGGTTTAGTGGATATTATATAATAAATGTGACGCCCCCAAATCTAGGTCTACATATGTGACGCCCCCAAATCTGAGCCCACACAGCCCAAACTTGAGTCGTCAAAAAAAAACTACAACAAAATTATTACAACAAAGCACAACGTACAACAATACAGTGTATAATAATACACAACTAAGTCTTCACTATTATTGCCACACTATTTTACAACACGTGAAGACTACGACAGCTATTCCTCAGACTCTCACTCCATTCCCCGACTAGACCCTGTTACGTTTTCATCTCCTGTAATGGAACAAAAGAAAGGGTGAGCTCAAATAGCCCAGTAAGAAATATCATGACTAAGATAATGACGAATAAATTATCATTAGTCTTCAACAGTTGAGTTCTGAATACAATAGACTACAAGGTTTATATCAAAAACTGTAGTTAAATTCTTAAACAATGTTCAGATCAATAATAGCAGCGGAATGAGCAATTTATTAGAAGAATAATGCAGACTATAATGTCCACTCGCTTCTCTTTTTAGTAAAAATATCATCAACTTTTATCATCTGAAATACCATTAGTCAAGATAATACAACTTCACAGTTCCTGGTCATAATCATGCAGATCAACAGTTCATCTTTGCACTACGGGCCAAAGACATTCAATATAACACCAACGGTCATGATTATACCAGATTCAGCCTTTGGTCATAATCATACCAACCAACAGTTCATCTTTGCACTACGGGCCAAAGAGAACATTCACCACGTGCCATAAAAGACATCGAACAGATGTATCGCCTTTAACCTAGTATATCGCCTTTAACCTATCATCTGTTCAACAATTATATCACATCTGTGCCCCCGGCCACAGATATTCACAACAACTTGATTCTTGATGATTAATACAAATAACAGTGATACAAATGATGAACAGAAGAACAGGATAAACAATAAGTATCGGAAGTTTACTTTGTGCAGATTCAAATAATGTCCAAATTGCCAACCTGATGTGGAGTGAAATTTAAAAATGATATTCAAGATCCACAGTTCAGAATAACGATTACAGTTCAATAGAAATGTTCAGAAAATAGGAAGGTTCAGTTGAAATAATGAAATTCAACTATTATGGAACATATAATATTTTCAGGAATTATAGAAGCAATAGTTCCATAATAAGTTTCGATTTAGGTGTATGGAAGAAAATAATATCCCTTACCATAGCAGGTTTGATTAACAAAAGGTGAAGGAAATTAATATCCCTTACCATAGTAATTTTGAATAATGGAAGATGAAAAAGATGGTATCCCTTATGAGTATAAAGGAAAATGATATCACTTACGAATATGGAATAAAAGTGTCATGTGATAATTCGTGTAGACAAATTATTTTCACACGAGACAAATAAAAAGGGTTATTCACCAACAGGCGGTAATCCGCGCCGTAAGGTTATTCCCATCAATTTGAATACGAAGAGTTATTCACCAAACAGGCGATAATCCGCGCCGTAAGGTTATTCCCATCAATTTGAATACGAAGAGTTATTCACCAAACAGGCGATAATCCGCACCGTAAGGTTATTCTCAAAGATTAATAAGGAATGAATACAAAAAGGTTATTCACCAACAGGCGGTAAACCGCGCCGTAAGGTTATTCCCACAATTTAATACATGGAAGTAAATGGCACAAGAAAGAAACGATATTATTTTTGAGAATCAAAGAATGATAATCCCTTCAAGTAAGAAAGAAAATAATATCCATTTATGGTGATGAAAAGAATAATACCCCTTACCTTAACACGTGACTGTATATTGATTTAAATGAGGTTGATCAACCTATATATTTTTATTAAAATTAGTAATTACCACATATAAATTTCAAGGTGTATGATACTTCATATAGTATGAACTATTAAAATTATATATATTTAACATAATTTTTGTAGTATAATATAACAACTTTAAAATAGTTTTTAAAATAATATTTCAAAATAAATCTTCCAAAGAAAGCTTTTAAAAATGAATATTCTTAAAGAAAAGTCTTCTAAAGGAAGATTTATGAATACCGTGAAAAATAGGAATTTATGAAATTACTACTCTTTAATAAAAGACTTACTTGAAAATTTTCTGCACTCCTTTTGGCTTTCAAACACTCAAAATAAGCTTACTATTCTCAGAGAAAACTCATAAAATTCTTATAGAAAAATTCTATGTTTTAGGTGTGATTTTTCTATTCAGCTGAGTAAGCTATTTATAGGAGAAAAGAAGTTACTATGCGTGGTAGGTGGGCAGAAAATTTTTCAGCAGAGGCTGGTGCGCAGCCTCCACCAACTCTTCCCAGCCAAAACTCATTTTACACATTTCGTGTGGGCCCCACAGTGGGTCCCACATGTTTCTTACTATTCACTTACTATTCATGTTACTATTTCAAATAGTAAAATTAATTATTTTATTTTTTATTTATTTATTTATTTATTATTCCTGTGAGTCCAACATATAAAATAATGTTACCACAATAATGTAAGAAACACGTTACATATTTTTATTAATTTAATAATATAAATTATAGTGTATTTGCTACTGTGACAATTATTAGATTCAATAATTTTAAACTACAGTGCACCAACAATTATTGACTCGATGATATGAAATACAGTGTAATGACAATTATTGAATCAATAATGCAAAATACTGTGTAGCAACAATAATTGAATTGATAATATAAAATATTATGCAGTGACAATTATTGATGAAATGATGCGTAACAGTTACGGTGTTAATAATATGAGACACTGTGCAATACCGTGTGCTACTGTAGAGTACCGCATGCTACAGTAAAATATCATAAATTACCGTATGCTACTATTCTTTTATCACCGGTATTTTAACAGTTAGCACCGTTGACTATTTTTATTAAAAATGTTACTTCTGTCGTTTTCTATATCCGACAAATATTCCGTTGTGGGGTCCACCAATAATTTGTTATTTCGGCGCCGTCGTACAACCCGAATATTCCCCGACAAAACGAATATTGTCCGACAAAATAAAATTTGCACATAACATCCTTAACTTTAAACTTTATCAATTTAACCACTTACTGTTTCAGAAAAATATATATGAAGAAAAATTAAATTTTATATTTCATAAAATTCGGGGTCTTACAACATAGCCCAATTTGAAACGCCATAAAATATACGATTTTTAATACAAACAGTACATATAACAGAAATACAGAACTCAATAATACACAATTAAGTCTTTATTATTATTGTTACACTATATAAAACATGTGATGACTACAATATCTATCTCTCGGACCGTCACTCCATTCCCCTATTAGACCCAACTATTCTCTCATTTTCTGAAAAATAATGAAATACAAGAAAGGGTGAGCTCAAATAGCCCAGTAAGAAAATACCATGACTAAGATAATGACCAATAAATTATCATTAGCTTTCAGCAGTTGAATTCTTAATTGAATATAATAGACAATAAGCTTTATATCAAGAACTGCAGTTAAATTCTTGAATAAAGTTTAGATCAATGATAGCGGCGGAATGAGCAAGCAATTAGAAAAATAATATAGACTATGATGTCCACTCGCTTCTCTTTCTAAGAAAAATATCATCAATTTTTATCATCTGAAACACCATTGATCGTGATGATACAAATTCACAGTTCCTGGTCATAATCATACAAGTCAACAGTTCATCTTTGCAATACGGGCCAAAAATATTCAATATATCACCAACGGTCATGATTATACCAGTATTCAGCCTTTGGTCAAAATCATACCAAACAACAGTTCATCTTTGCACTACGGGCCAAAGATATTCAATATATCACCAACGGTCATAATTATACTAGTATTCAGCCTTTGGTCATAATCGTACTAAACAACAGTTCATTTTTGTCTCAGGCGAAAGAGAACATTCATCACGTGCCCTAAAAGACACAATAATTGTATCGCCTTTATCGTATCATCTGTGCCCCAGGCCACAGATATTCACAACAACATAATTCTTGATGATTAGAATAACAACAGTGATATAGATGATGAATCAGAAAAAATAATATGATCAATAAATATTGAAAGTTTATGATTTTTCTTTGTGCAGATTCAAATAATGTCCAATTTGTCAACATGATGTGGACTCAAATTCAAGAATGATATTCAAGATCCACAGTTCAGAATAACGGTTAAGGTTCAATAAAAATATTTAAAAAAATAGAAAGGCTCAATTGAAATGATATTAGATGAAGAGTAAACTATTAAAAAATATATAATCATTTCAGAAAACTTTACCAACAAGAGACAAATAAGAAATGAATACGAAGAGTAATTCACCAAACACGTGGTAGTCCCCGTAATCAGGTTATTCTCAGAGATTAATAAAGAATGAATATGAAAGATTATTCACCAAACATGCGGTAGTTCGCATAGTCAGGTTATTCCCACAAATTAATAAGGAATGAATACGAAAGGTTATTCATCAAACATGCAATAGTCCGCGTAGTCAGGTTATTCCTACAAATTAATAAGGAATAAATAAGAAAAGTTATTCACCAAACATGCGGTAGTCCGCGTAGTCAGGTTACTCCCACAAATTAATACATGGAAATAAATGACACATCTTACGAGTAAGGAAGAAACAATATTATTTTCGAGAATCAAAGAATAATAATCCCTTACCGTAGTAAGTTTGAATAGTGAAAGATGAAAAAGATGGTATCCCTTACCTTAACACGTGACTGGATATGAAGTTGATCAACCTATATTTTTATAATTTAATTAGTAACTACCATATATAATTTCATGGTGTATACCAATTCGTATGAAATCATCAAAAGTGATTTAATATAATAAAGTAGAATAACTTTAATATAGTTTTTGAAGAAGATAATATTTCAAAATAAATCTTTCAAATGAAGCTTTTCAAAATGAATCTTCTAAAGGAAGAATTTTCTAAAGGAATATTTAAAAACACTGTGTGATGTGTGTGGTCACTTATATAACTTTTATAAAAAGACTTACTTAGTCAGTACTCGTACACTTACAGATCTTCACAAATACTTAAGATGACTTTAGCACACTCAAAGAGAACTTATATAAAGAAATATTTGGAGAGTGAAAGAAAGAATAAATAAGGAAGTTTTTATGAAAAATTCTTAAGTTAAGGCCTCTATTTGTAGCCAAATATCTTATCATAAATCTAGATTTCCTAATTTAATCCAAACCGTATATTTCAAGATAATGTTTAATATATACCACTCATTTCATCTTTTAAGATTTCCTTAATCTAAACCATTCATTTAAAGATCATCTTTAATTTATATCATTCAATTTACTTTATATATAAAACAACTAACTTTCTATAAATCAATTAACTTTATATATAAAAATAAATAAATTTATATAATTTATTATAATAAAAATAAATAACTTTATCAATTCAATTATTCAACAGTAATTCACAATTATTCATTATTATGACTAATTGTTATAAATGCAGTGTAGTTGGTTTTCTGAGTTAGATAAGTAGAGAAATTAATTAATAATAGAATACAACAGTTTAATCAACATCATAAAAGAGATAACAATAATGCTGAAAATAAATAAGAAAATAACATGTTACTGTATAATGATAATTATTGATTCAGTAATGTGAATTACTGTGCATATGCTACTATGACAATTATCAGCTCAATAATATAATTTTATTATGCATGTGACAATTATTGGTTCAATAAAGTCAATATAGTACAATAGCCACTTTATCAGTTCAATAATATGAAATATTGTGCAATACCGTGTGCTACTGTGCAATACCCTAGGGGTGTTCAAACGGTTAAAACCGAACCGAACCGGTACCGAAAATAGAAAAAATTGAATACCAGAACCGGTACCGAAACGGTTAACCGGTTCGGTACTGGCTATTAACCAAAAATAATAATAATTATTATTAATATTATTTTTATTATTATTAGTAATTATTTATTAATAATAATAATAATAAGTATTAATATTATTTTTATTATTATTAATATTATTAGTATTATTTTTATTATTATTAGTAATTATTTATTAATAATAATTATTATTATAAAAAAAAAAGATAACCCGTACAACTGGTTCGGTCCGGTATGTACCGAACCCCCAAAACGTCGAATAGGTACCGGACCAGTCGATTTTGTACCGAACCGACCGGTTCGATTTTATCCGAAAAAGCGAAAAAATCAAAAATTTTGAACAGCCCTACAATACCTTATGTTACTATTCTTTTGCCATAAATTATTTTAACAGTTAAAAGTGATAGTACCGTTGACTATATTTATTTAGAAAGGTTACGTATGTCGCTTTCTATATCTGACAATAATTCGTTGTGGGGGTCCACCAATATTTGGTTATTTCGGCATCGTCGTACGAATCGAATATTCCCCGACAAAACAAATATTTTCCGACAAGATAAAATTTGCACAAACATTTCTTAATTTTTACTTTTTTCTATTTATTCATTTACCATTTTCAGAATAAAATATATAAAAAAAAATTTAATTTGTATTTCATAAAAATAGGGGTCTTACAATAAATAATCTATATATTATATAATAAATAAAAAAAGAAAAATTATATAATTGATATAATTTATCAATAAAAAATTATTAATATAATTGATAATAACTTGAATTTTACAAAATAATAATTGATTAGGTTTTTAAATTTAGGATATATAATTTGATGTTATATTTTATTTTGTTATAGAAAGAAGGAAAAACCCATATATCTCTAATAAATAACACAAAATCATCTCTCAATCATAAAATTTAAGAATGGTATTTCAACTCAAAAATTTAGGTAATACCCTAAAATCCAACATATAAATAAATGATAAAATTCTAAATTCCAAATTTTTTTTAAGTCAAATATATAGATACATAGAATTTTTTTAAAATTGAATAAAGGATGAACGAAAATACTTGAGTGAATTTTTTCCCTATAAAAACATGATATTTTTTTTAATTTTAAATATACGATAAATTCTTTTTCTAAATTTTAACTAAAAAAAAGATCTTTTGATTCTTTACGAATTTTTGATATAATCGAAACTTATAACTGTTGAAACAAAATTTATTGATAAATTACTTACACTGAAATCACTTAAAATTACTTATATTACACTGTTTAAAAACAAAAAAAGAAATAATTCTCACTACTTCCTTAACATTTAAATTACTATAGCATATAACATACTCTATTCACCAATAAAAAAAAGACACAGTTATTGAACTAAAATTTTAAAAGAATTGTGCGAAATAATTATCAAACAAATACCATACATCCAAATTTTTTATGATCGAATGATCATGATTGATAAGTAATTTTGATGATTGAATGTTCATGATTGATAAGTGTTCTGCAAAAAGTCATGATAGCGGCTGAGTTAGAGTTTTTTCTTGTTTAACAATAGTGGCTTATGAAAAGTTTTAATGTGTGGTTATATATATATATATATTTGTGTGTGTGTGAAAAAGTTTGACATAATTTTTTTTTAAGATTTAGAACTTCATCATTTATTTAAAAGGTAGGGTTTTAGGGTATTCCTTAAAATTTTGAGTTGAAATACTATTCCCATATTATAGGGTTGAAAGATAATTTTGCCTTATTTATTATAGATATATAGATATATAGATTTAAGGGTGAATGACTATTTTGTCTTATTTATTATATATTATCTCACGATCTCGTGCAAAGCACGAACTTTGTTTTGTTATAAAATTATTGTATTATTTATACTTTTTTATATTATACTATATGTAAGACCCCAAATTTTATGAAATATAAAATTTAATTTTTCTTCATATATATATTTTTTTCCTGAAACAGTAAGTGGTTAAATTAACAAAATTGAAAGTTAAGGATGTTATGTGCAAATTTTATTTTGTCGGACAATATTCGTTTTGACGGGTAATATTCGTTTTGTCAGGGAATATTCGGGCCGTACGATGGCGCCGAAATAACTAATTATTGGTGGACCCCACAACGGAATATCTGTCGGATACCTTTTTAAATAAAAATAGTCAACGGTGTTAACTGTTAAAATACCGGTGATAAAAAAATAGTAGCATACGGTAATTTATGGTATTTTACTGTAGCATGCGGTACTCTACAGTAGCACACGGTATTGCACAGTGTCTCATATTATTGACACCGTAACTGTTACGCATCATTTCATCGATAATTGTCACTGCATAATATTTTATATTATCAATTCAATTATTGTTGCTACACAGTATTTTGCATTATTAATTTAATAATTGTCATTACACTGTATTTTATATCATTGAGTCAATAATTGTTGCTGCACTGTTTTTAAAATTATTGAACATAATAATTGTCACAGTTGCAAATATAATGTAATTTATATTATTAAATTAATAATAATCTGTAACGTGTTTATTACATTATTGTTGAATTATTGTTGTAGCATTATTTTATTTTATATGTTGGACCCACAGGAAAAATAATTTTTTTTCAAAAGTTACTATTCACTCCCGGAATTTACTATTCATTCCCGGGAAAGTTACTATTCACTGACGGAAGTTACTGTTCATCTCGGGAAAGTCACTGTTCATCTGCCGACAAAAGTTACTATTCATTACTGTTCACTTTTTGAAAATTTTAAAGTTACTGTGCAAGTATTGAAAAATTTTTAAAAAACGTTTGCGCAGCCGGGGGGGGAGGCGCAGCCCCCCAATTTTTCCTTCCCCGGCGTGCTACGCATAGTAACTTCATTTGCTATAAATAGGCCCCTTCGCTGAATAAGAAAATCATATCTAAAATACATAAATTTTTCTATAAGTTTATTGTGAGAGAATTTTGAGCATAGTAAGGCTATTTTGAGTGTTTGAAAGCCAAAAGGAGTGCAGGAATTTTTCAAGTAAGTCTTTTATTAAAGAGTAGTAATTTTATAAATTCCTATTTTTCACGGTATTCACAAATCTTCCTTTAGAAGACTCTTCTTTAAGAAGATTCATTTTTAAAAGCTTTCTTTGGAAGATTTATTTTGGAATATTATTTTTAAAACTATTTAAAAGTAGTTATATTATACTACAAAAATTATGTTAAATATATATAATTTTGATAATTCATATTATACGAGCTATTATACACTTTGAAATTTATATGTGGTAATTACTAATTTTATTATAAAAATATAGGTTGATCAACCTCATTTAAATCAATATCCAGTCACGTGTTAAGGTAAGGAATACCATTCATTTCAAACTCTTAAATTTACTATGGTAAGGAATATTATCTTCTTTCATATTCTAACTTACTATGGTAAGGGGTATCATTCTTTTCATCATCATAAATGGATATTATTTTCTTTCTTACTTGAAGGGATTATCATTCTTTGATTCTCGAAAATAATATCGTTTCTTTCTTGTGCCATTTACTTCCATGTATTAAATTGTGGGAATAACCTTACGGCGCGGTTTACCGCCTGTTGGTGAATAACCTTTTTGTATTCATTCCTTATTAATCTTTGAGAATAACCTTACGGTGCGGATTATCGCCTGTTTGGTGAATAACTCTTCGTATTCAAATTGATGGGAATAACCTTACGGCGCGGATTATCGCCTGTTTGGTGAATAACTATTCGTATTCAAATTGATGGGAATAACCTTACGGCGCGGATTACCGCCTGTTGGTGAATAACCCTTTTTATTTGTCTCGTGTGGAAATAATTTGTCTACACGAATTATCACATGACACTTTTATTCCATATTCGTAAGTGATATCATTTTTCTTTATACTCATAACGGATACCATCTTTTTCATCTTCCGTTATTCAAACTTACTATGGTAAGAGATATTAATTCACTTCACCTTTTGTTAATCAAACCTGCTACGGTAAGGGATATTAATTTCTTTCATACACCTAAATCGAAACTTGTTATGGGACTATTGCTTCTATAATTCCGGAAAATATTATATGTTCCATAATAGTTGAATTTCATTATTTCAACTGAACCTTCCTATTTTCTGAACATTTCTATTGAACTGTAATCGTTATTCTGAACTGTGGATCTTGAATATCATTTTTAAATTTCACTCCACATCATGTTGGCAATTTGGACATTATTTGAATCTGCACAAAGTAAACTTCCGATACTTATTGTTTATCCTGTTCTTCTGTTCATCATTTGTATCACTGTTATTTGTATTAATCATCAAGAATCAAGCTGTTGTGAATATCTGTGGCCGGGGGCACAGATGTGATATAATTGTTGAACAGATGATAGGTTAAAGACGATATACTAGGTTAAAGGCGATACATCTGTTCGGTGTCTTTTATGGCACGTGGTGAATGTTCTCTTTGACCCGTAGTGCAAAGATGAACTGTTGGTTGGTATGATTATGACCAAAGGCTGAATCTGGTATAATCATGACCGTTGGTGTTATATTGAATGTCTTTGGCCCGTAGTGCAAAGATGAACTGTTGGTTGGTATGATTATGACCAAAGGCTGAATCTGGTATAATCATGACCGTTGGTGTTATATTGAATGTCTTTGGCCCGTAGTGCAAAGATGAACTGTTGATCTGCATGATTATGACCAGGAACTGTGAAGTTGTATTATCTTGACTAATGGTATTTCAGATGATAAAAGTTGATGATATTTTTACTAAAAAGAGAAGCGAGTGGACATTATAGTCTGCATTATTCTTCTAATAAATTGCTCATTCCGCTGCTATTATTGATCTGAACATTGTTTAAGAATTTAACTACAGTTTTTGATATAAACCTTGTAGTCTATTGTATTCAGAACTCAACTGTTGAAGACTAATGATAATTTATTCGTCATTATCTTAGTCATGATATTTCTTACTGGGCTATTTGAGCTCACCCTTTCTTTTGTTCCATTACAGGAGATGAAAACGTAACAGGGTCTAGCCGGGGAATGGAGTGAGAGTCTGAGGAATAGCTGTCGTAGTCTTCACGTGTTGTAAAATAGTGTGGCAATAATAGTGAAGACTTAGTTGTGTATTATTATACACTGTATTGTTGTACGTTGTGCTTTGTTGTAATAATTTTGTTGTAGTTTTTTTTTGACGACTCAAGTTTGGGTTGTGTGGGCTCAGATTTGGGGGCGTCACACTATACTAATATATTAATTCTACTAATAATAGATTAATATTGTGTGCAATGATTTTTATATACA
The DNA here is from genome assembly GCA_947179155.2 of Hedera helix. Lineage (NCBI taxonomy): Eukaryota > Viridiplantae > Streptophyta > Magnoliopsida > Apiales > Araliaceae > Hedera > Hedera helix. The sequence goes on from OX359287.1 coordinate 34,497,506, forward strand.
AAAAAATATTTCTTCTAAAACATCCTATTTAACTAATAATATATAACTAATTATTGTTAAAAAAAAATTAAATAAATTTAAAAATCTACAATAATAATTCTTTTACTTATATAATGTAAATGGTAGAACTTCTCTTTAAAATGATTTATTTGTGTCTATATTCCTATGTTAATCTATTTATGATAGTAAGAATGTAGATGAAAAGATTTTAAAATTAAATAATAGACGAAACAAATATTTTCTTCTACCAAAATTTAGGTTTCTATAACAACATTTTAGGGTTGTAGGATAATTCTCAACTTGTAGGGTTGAGAGACTATTTTGTGTTATTTATTATATATAAAATTTTTATTTATAGTTAGGATTTTATTATTAGATTTTATTGTTGAAGGGCCACTCCTACAATTTAAGAATGAACAATAATCTTGTCTTATTTATTATATATATTGATATATAAATTTTTAATTTAGTTAGTGTACTATAAAATTCATATTATTGCTAATTATATTTGCACAACAAAATATAAGTTTTAAAACCTTTCAAAGATTGAATGAAAATCACAGTTCTAAATTTAGTAAATGTGCATAAATAATGTGACGCCCCCAAATCTGAGCCCACACGGCCCAAACTTGAGTCGTCAAAAAAAACTACACCAAAATTATTACAACAAAGCACAACGTACAGCAATACAGTGTATAATAATACACAACTAAGTCTTCACTATTATTGCCACACTATTTTACAACACGTGAAGACTACGACAGCTATTCCTCAGACTCTCACTCCATTCCCCGGCTAGACCCTGTTACGTTTTCATCTCCTGTAATGGAACAAAAGAAAGGGTGAGCTCAAATAGCCCAGTAAGAAATATCATGACTAAGATAATGACGAATAAATTATCATTAGTTTTCAACAGTTGAGTTCTGAATACAATAGACTACAAGGTTTATATCAAAAACTGTAGTTAAATTCTTAAACAATGTTCAGATCAATAATAGCAGCGGAATGAACAATTTATTAGAAGAATAATGCAGACTATAATGTCCACTCGCTTCTCTTTTTAGTAAAAATATCATCAACTTTTATCATCTGAAATACCATTAGTCAAGATAATACAACTTCACAGTTCCTGGTCATAATCATGCAGATCAACAGTTCATCTTTGCACTACGGGCCAAAGACATTCAATATAACACCAACGGTCATGATTATACCAGATTCAGCCTTTGGTCATAATCATACCAACCAACAGTTCATCTTTGCACTACGGGCCAATGAGAACATTCACCACGTGCCATAAAAGACATCGAACAGATGTATCGCCTTTAACCTAGTATATCGCCTTTAACCTATCATCTGTTCAACAATTATATCACATCTGTGCCCCTGGCCACAGATATTCACAACAACTTGATTCTTGATGATTAATACAAATAACAGTGATACAAATGATGAACAGAAGAACAGGAAAAACAATAAGTATCGGAAGTTTACTTTGTGCAGATTCAAATAATGTCCAAATTGCCAACCTGATGTGGAGTGAAATTTAAAAATGATATTCAAGATCCACAGTTCAGAATAACGATTACAGTTCAATAGAAATGTTCAGAAAATAGGAAGGTTCAGTTGAAATAATGAAATTCAACTATTATGGAACATATAATATTTTCAGGAATTATAGAAGCAATAGTTCCATAATAAGTTTCGATTTAGGTGTATGGAAGAAAATTGTAAGACCCCGAATTTTATGAAATATAAAAATTAATTTTTCTTCATATATATTTTTCCTAAAATAGTAAGTGGTTAAATTAACGAAATTGAAAGTTAAGGATGTTATGTGAAAATTTTATTTTGTCGGACAATATTCGTTTTGTCGGGGAATATTCGTTTTGTCGGGGAATATTCGGGCCGTACGACGGCGCCGAAATAACAAATTATTGGTGGACCCCACAACGGAATATCTGTCGGATATAGAAAACGACAGAAGTAACCTTTTTAAATAAAAATAGTCAACGGTGTTAACTGTTAAAATACCGGTAATAAAAGAATAGTAGCATACGGTAATTTATGGTATTTTCTGTAGCACACGGTACTCTTCAGTAGCACACGGTATTGCACAGTGTCTCATATTATTGGTCTGATAATTGACACCGTAACTGTTACGCATCATTTCATCAATAATTGTCACTGCATAATATTTTATGTTATCAATTCAATAATTGTTGTTACACAGTATTTTGCATTATTGATTTAATAATTGTCATTTCACTGTATTTTATATCATTGAGTCAATAATTGTTGGTACACTGTAGTTTAAAATTATTGAATCTAATAATTGTCACAGTAGCAAATACACTATAATTTATATTATTAAATTAATAAAAATATGTAACGTGTTTCTTACATTATTGTGGTAACATTATTTTATATGTTGGACTCACAGGAAGAATAAATAAATAAATAAATAAATAAATAAATAATAAAAAAAATTAATTTTACTATTTGAAATAGTAACGTGAATAGTGACGTGAATAGTACGTGAATAGTAAGAAAACATGTGGGCCCTCTGTGGGACCCACCTGAGGAAAACCAAATTTGAAAATGTGCTGGGAGAAAACAGAAACGTGGGCTGCTGCCGCAGCTGCTGAAATTTTCAGCACTGACGTGCAGTACGCCTCCCACCTACCATGCATAGTAACTTATTTTCTCCTATAAATAGATTGTTCAGCTGAATAGAAAAATCACACCTAAAACATAAAATTTTTCTATAAGAATTTTATGAGTTTTCTCTGAGAATAGTAAGGCTATTTTGAGTGTTTGAAAGCCAAAAGGAGTGCAGGAATTTTTCAAGTAAGTCTTTTATTAAAGAGTAGTAATTTTATAAATTCCTATTTTTCACGGTATTCACAAATCTTCCTTTAGAAGACTCTTCTTTGAGAAGATTCATTTTTAAAAGCTTTCTTTGGAAGATTTATTTTGGAATATTATTTTTAAAACTATTTTAAAGTTGGTATTTTATACTACAAAAATTATGTTAAATATATATAATTTTGATAGTTCATAATATATGAGTTATCATACACTTTGAAGTTTACATGTTGTAATTACTAATTTTATTATAAATATATAGGTTGATCAATCTCATTTAAATCAATATCCAGTCACGTGTTAAGGTAAGAAATGTCATTTTTTTTTCACACTCTTAAACTTACTACGGTAAGAAATGTCATTTTTTTACACTCTTGAACTTGCTACGGTAAGGGATATTATTTTCTTTCATACTCCTGAATCGAAACTTATTATGGAACTATTGCTTCTATAATTCCTGAAAATATTATATGTTCCATAATAGTTGAACTTCATTATTTCAACTGAACCTTCCTATTTTCTGAATCTTTCTATTGAACTGTAACCGTTATTCTGAACTGAGAATCTTGAATAACATTTTTAAATTTCACTCCACATCATGTTGACAATTTGGACATTATTTGAATCTGCACAAAGTAAACTTCCGATACTTATTGTTTATCCTGTTTCTTCTGTTCATCAATTGTATCACTATTATTTGTACTAATCATCAAGAATCAAGCTGTTGTGAATATCTGTGGCCGGGGGCACAGATGTGATATATTTGTTGAACAGATGATAGGTTAAAGGCGATATATTAGGTTAAAGGCGATACATCTGTTCGGTGTCTTTTATGGCACGTGGTGAAAGTTCTCTTTGGCCCGTAGTGCATAGATGAACTGTTGTTTGGTATGATTATGACCAAAGGCTGAATCTGGTATAATCATGACCGTTGTTGTTATATTGAAAGTTCTCTTTGGCCCGTAGTGCATAGATGAACTGTTGTTTGGTATGATTATGACCAAAGGCTGAATCTGGTATAATCATGACCGCTGGTGCTATATTGAATGTTCTCTTTGGCCCGTAATGCATAGATGAACTGTTGATTTGCATGATTATGACCAGGAACTGTGAATTTGTATTATCTTGACTAATGGTATTTCAGATGATAAAAGTTGATGATGTTTTTACGAAAAAGAGAAGCGCGTGGACATTATAGTCTACATTATTCTTCTAATAGATTGTTCATTCCGCCGCTATTATTGATCTGAACATTGTTCAAGAATTTAACTGCAATTTTTGATATACACCTTGTATTCTGTTGTATTCTATCAAGAACTCACCTGTTGAAGGCTAATGATAATTTATTCGTCATTATCTTAGTCATGATATTTCTTACTGGGCTATTTGAGCTCACCATTTTGTTCCATTATTTTTCAACAGGATATGAGAACGTAGCTGGGTCTAGCCGGGGAATGGAGTGGGAGTCCGAGGGATATATATTATAGTCTTCACGTGTTGTAAAATAGTGTGACAATAATAGTGAAGACTTAGTTGTGTATTATTATACACGGTATTGTTGTACGTTGTGCTTTGTTGTAATAATTTTGTTGTAGTCTTTTGACGACTCAAGTTTGGGCTGTGTGGGCCTAGATTTGGGGGCGTCACAAAAATAATATCCCTTACCATAGCAGGTTTGATTAACAAAAGGTGAAGAAAATTAATATCCCTTACCATAGTAATTTTGAATAATGGAAGATGAAAAAGATGGTATCCGTTATGAGTATAAAGGAAAATGATATCACTTACGAATATGGAATAAAAGTGTCATGTGATAATTCGTGTAGACAAATTATTTTCACACGAGACAAATAAAAAGGGTTATTCACCAACAGGCGGTAATCCGCGCCGTAAGGTTATTCCCATCAATTTGAATACGAAGAGTTATTCACCAAACAGGCGATAATCCGTGCCGTAAGGTTATTCCCATCAATTTGAATACGAAGAGTTATTCACCAAACAGGCGATAATCCGCACCGTAAGGTTATTCTCAAAGATTAATAAGGAATGAATACAAAAGGTTATTCACCAACAAGCGGTAAACCGCGCCGTAAGGTTATTCCCACAATTTAATACATGGAAGTAAATGGCACAAGAAAGAAACGATATTATTTTCGAGAATCAAAGAAATGATAATCCCTTCAAGTAAGAAAGAAAATAATATCCATTTATGGTGATGAAAAGAATAATACCCCTTACCTTAACACGTGACTGGATATTGATTTAAATGAGGTTGATCAACTTGAAAATTTTCTGCACTCCTTTTGGCTTTCAAACACTCAAAATAAGCTTACTATTCTCAGAGAAAACTCATAAAATTCTTATAGAAAAATTCTATGTTTTAGGTGTGATTTTTCTATTCAGCTGAGCAAGCTATTTATAGGAAAAAAGAAGTTACTATGCGTGGTAGGTGGGCAGAAAATTTTTCAGCAGAGGCTGCTGCGCAGCCTGCACCAACTTTTCCCAGCCAAAACTCATTTTACACATTTCGTGTGGGCCCCACAGTGGGTCCTACATGTTTTTTTTACTATTCACTTACTATTCACGTTACTATTCACGTCACTATTCACGTCACTATTTCAAATAGTAAAATTAATTATTTTATTTTTATTTATTTATTTATTTATTTATTCTTCCTGTGAGTCCAACATATAAAATAATGTTACCACAATAATGTAAGAAACACGTTACATATTTTTTATTAATTTAATAATATAAATTATAGTGTATTTGTTACTGTGACAATTATTAGATTCAATAATTTTAAACTACAGTGCACCAACAATTATTGACTCGATGATATGAAATACAGTGTAATGACAATTATTGAATCAATAATGCAAAATACTGTGTAGCAACAATAATTGAATTGATAATATAAAATATTATGCAGTGACAATTATTGATGAAATGATGCGTAACAGTTACGGTGTTAATAATATGAGACACTGTGCAATACCGTGTGTTACTGTAGAGTACCGCATGCTACAGTAAAACATCATAAATTACCGTATGCTACTATTCTTTTATCACCGGTATTTTAACAGTTAGCACCGTTGACTATTTTTATTAAAAATGTTACTTCTGTCGTTTTCTATATCCGACAAATATTCCGTTGTGGGGTCCAATAATAATTTGTTATTTCGGCGTCGTCGTACGGCCCGAATATTCCCCGACAAAACGAATATTGTCCGACAAAATAAAATTTGCACATAACATCCTTAACTTTAAACTTTATCAATTTAATCACTTACTGTTTCAGAAAAATATATATGAAAAAAAATTAAATTTTATATTTCATAAAATTCGGGGTCTTACAAATAAGTCATTAATAAAAATGTAGAGTGACTGAAAAATAAAATATAAAAAGTAAAGAACACAAATATTTTAAAGAGGTTTGGAACATAGATGTCTCTTATTCCTCTATTCTACTTCACGATTAGGGATGATTCACTAAGGATAATTTAGTTAGACAAATCAAGGTTCACTTGGGACCAGTACAATAAAGTGATTTATAAAGAACCAAACAAGTCACTTAGATTATAATTACTAAGAAAGATATGTTGTTTAGGGTGATGCTAAGTTGCGTTAACTCTTTCTTTCATTGACTTAGTATCAATTTGTGTTTTTCAGAATTGTAAAGTGGAGCATTGAAAACTTATTCTTTAAGTACTTTGTTTTTTTATTGATCGTTGTCTTCAGCATTTGATGTAATAATCCTTTTATAGTGTTTCTTGGGGGTTGTTCGTTAAATTGTTATCGTTGTTCCATTTTGTCATAAATAAATTCGAACTTGTAAGTACATACTAAAAAGATAAATCTTACCGATAAGCTATATTTAATCTGCAAACAATTAAAAAGAAAAAAGAAAAACATGTTTCTCAATTAGGGAATATTGTCAATTTTTTATTACAACTTTAATAACTAATTTTGTAGTCTCTTTTTAGGATGGGTTAATTGTAAAATATTATATATAATTTTGTACTATGTCTAACCTTCCTAACCTACTATTTGCGGGAATTTTATTTACAGAGTACAACCTTTTTTAGGTATTTTTTTTATAAAAAAAATAAGGTATTGTTTTGATTTACGTCTAATAGAGTTGTCTATTAGATTGTTACCGTTATTTTATTTTGTCTACGATAAATTTGAACTTGTTATTACATGCTAAAAAGATGAATAACTATTTTTTAGTTACTTTTTATGATGGTTTACTTGTAAAATATTATATATAATTTTGTACTATGTCTAACCTTCCTAACCTACTATTCGCGGGAATTTTATGTAACTGGGTACAACATTTTTTTCTTTCTAATGTTTTGATTTACGTCTAGTAAGAAACTCTGGTTTTGAGGCATAAATATAAAATTTAAGGAATAAATAAAATGGCTCTTTCTATTTTTATATTGAGACCAAGGGATAACCATATAATTTTTTTAAAATTAACTGTCAAAAGCTCATACATGTACATTTGTATATATTATACAAGTTGTTGATTATACATGCAATATGGAGAGAGAAAATATAGGTAGGGGAAATATTGTATGGTTGGCATTTCCGATGATTTTTGGAGAGATGGAATAGTAAATGAAGGAGCGGCGGGCAGAGGCGGCAGATCGAGGTGGGGATATATATTTATGTATCATGTTTCTAATAACAGAGACATAATAATTATATAAAGAATAAATACAAAGGGTTAGAGCTAGAAAGGGACGTGTGCAAATGCATGGACTCGTTAGCTGTATTCTCATTCATCTGTTATTTTCGTACTTATCAATAATGATAAAAGCCTTAAATGGCGGCCACCTATTAACCTCTACCTTTGCATACCTTTGCAGTTGAAGTAGTCCAGTACTCCCTCTAGGAAGTCATTATTATTAGGTCAACATATCATTATACACTTGAGCACTATATAATTACTTATTATTATGAATAATTTCTATGTTTATTTTAGAGTATAAATATCATCACTAAAAAATACACACACACACACATATATATATAATCAGTTTAGTTATAGCTACAACTCTTTTGAAGTTCAAAATAACAAGGAAAATTGCTACCGATTGATTCCCAATTCCATAACTTCTATCGATCCCCCATTTTTTCAATTTTTGGGGTGGAAATTTATTTTGATTTGATTTCTTATATCTTTCCGTATGGTGATTGAAATAGATTCTCTTTGTTCCACTAATAATACTACAGAAACTGAAAACATTTATTTCAAATCGTAGTACAAGTTTTCACGTGAAGAAGTTGAAGTTGAATGAAGGACAGCATTTATTCTTGAATGGAACATATGCTAAAAGAATAGACTGCCTTACAAAGAAATCGACAGGTTGTTTCCATCACAAATTACAAATAAAAATCGCAACATACACAGATAAATAATCACAACAACAGTAGCGTTATAGTAGTAATTTGTTGTTATCGATGTTTAAAATTTTTAAAGGTCATTGTACTCCAAAATTACCACATGTTCAATATAATTTAATTTTTGTTCTTATTGACAAACACTCTCTCTCCCTCTTTATATTTTAAAAGAATTGATATTTTTATAACTTAATTTGATATTTTTATAAAATTAAATGAAATCTATTTATGAAAATATTAATTTTCATATAAAATTGATATTTTTATAAATTAATTTAATATTTTTACAAGATTAAATAAGACTTATTTATAAAAATATTAATTCTTTATTTTAATAATAAAATAGTAAATAATTGTCCAATAAATATTGTTACTTTTAAAATGTATCGTTATTTTAATAGTAAAATAGTCAGATTGGAGTCTACTGGCCTATATAACATTTGGATAAGGAATATCATATTGTATTAACGGGATCAATAATTCCATGCGAAGTAGGGACAATATAGATAATAGTTTAACAGGATCAATAATTCCATGCGAAGTAGGGACAATATAGATAATAGTTTAACAGGATCAATAATTCCATGCGAAGTAGGGACAATATAGATAATAGTTTATTATGATATATGAATAATAGTTTATTATGATAATTAATTAAATATAAGATAAATATTTAATTAAAATTTTGAGAAGATAAATGTAGGTATTAAATTATTAAATTATATATTATGGATTTATTTGATCAGTTATTAAGTTAAATATTTTGAATAAAATGTAGATTTATATAGTTATAATTATGAGATAGTAATTACTTTAATTTTATTTAGATTTGATGGATTCGTCAAAATTCTAATTCAAATAATATTATGAAACTTAAGATTTAATAAATTTAATTTAATTATGAAAATTAATTAGTAATGAATTCATTATATATTTTAAACTAATTTACAGCTATTATTAAAATTTATATTTATTATTAATTCAATTAATCATGTCATTTGATTAAACTTTTAAATCTTAATAAATTTAATTTATTTAGAATATTAATTTGATAATAAAATTCACGACTAATACTAATATAATCAAATCACATGATTTATTAAGAGATTTTTTAATATCTTAATAAAATTTTATTCATAAAATTATCCTACATAATTTTTTTTAAATATATTATCTTACATAAAATTTTGATAGAAAAAACTTATAATAAATTTGGTAAATATAAAAATAATTTATTTTAAAAGGTCATTTTTTTAATTAGAGATATAAAAACAAAAGACATTAACCTTTTTCTTAACAAGTTAGGTTTTTTTTTTATTTTAAATTTTGTACAAATTTAAAAATTATTTAATTATTTTAAATTTAGATGGTACTTATATTAATTTGAGTATAAAAGAAAAAAAATTAAAATTATGTGAAACCGAACTAAATTTGTGCTTTTAATTGTGATAGTATTTTGTTTTCCTTTTGTTTACAAATTTTTAATCTCAAATGATTGGAATGATAATACTTGATTGAACGTGGTATATATTAAATATCTTATATTCTAAGTTATTTTGTTATCTCGAAACTAATAATTTTATGTTTAAATTTTAAAACAAACAAAAAATGTAGAATTAATAGTCTAATTTCAATTACTATCGTAATATCTCAGTCTTATATTAAAATATGTGAGATACTTATTATGTATATAAAAATTTAAGTCGTTAACACTAATATATTTGATTATAACATTTTAAATAAAGTTATAATAAATTATTATTAGTTAATTTAGACTCGACATTTAACTAGACATTGCGTGATAAAGTGCTTCTAAGCCGTTAGTGTGTAGGACGTGTAATTTTTCCTTATGTGCTAATTTGAATATATTCCTTTCACTCTCTCTCTCTCGCTCTATATATAGAGAGAGAGAGACTGAAAATGCTCCAACGATGAAAATAATGTGTGAGATAGTGAGGGTAGGAATCTTCATTGCACTTTCCGTATGGTACCATGAAAGGCAATCATATCAGCATATGGGTGATCTGAAAATGTCCAAATTCCGAATCTTCTATGAACCTTCCGCTTTATCATAAAAAATGCAAATATATAACAATTTAGACTCAAATCAAATATATGCGGAAAATGCTATAGCCAATGATGTTCGGCAATGATATAGCTAATGACCTTTGTTAAAAAATAGTGGGACCCACCATGTATGGTGAAGCCCACCAATTTTTAACAAAGGTCATTATCTATATCATTGGCTAGATCATTGGCTCTAGCAAAGCCCAAATATATGCTTCATTTTAAAACCTCAATCATTTCGTATTTCATACTTTAGTAACTGTGGCGCGTGAGTGATGAGTTTGTGATATAATGTGGCAAGTTTTTCGGATATGGATATTTGTACGTGGACAACCCATTTATAACAATAAGTTGTTAAAAGTACAATTCAATAATTATATTTTATATCATCTATCATTATAATAATGAATTGTATGAATTAAAATTAAAATTAAAATTAGTCATATCATTAAAGTCTCTTGTGATAGTGATTTTTTAGTAAATTAACTCTATCGCTAGAATTTTTATCGACAGTGACTCTTATAAGAAAGTCTTTACCGCTAAAGACTCTAAAAATAAAATTAATTTTAATTTTAATTCACATTATTTATTATTATAATAGACGATATAAAATATAATTATTAGAACAATATTCATAATAATCACTTATTATAAATGACTTATCTTATATGTGCACATGTCTAGTTTATATGTCTCTTAGCCTTTTTTAGAATATAAATAATGCATGCAGGTGATATATATTTTCATCCCTAGCTAGCTAGCCTGTGTTTTAAAGCATTGACAATTGATTCATTGATATGGATATTAGAGCATCTTTATTGTATATGTTAATAAAATATTTTATGTTAGATTTTTATTTTAAAATAAAAAAAATGATGCATTGTATATGTTAGAGAGGTGGTTAGTAGTGGGTTCTATGTATTAGAATCTTATTTTTTTATTAACTATAACATGAAGTTTAACATTGTCAAATTATGGGGCCCATCAATGTAAAAATCTTTATAGCCGTTGATTGAAGTTTAACTTTTTGGTTGATTGATGTGAAAGTGTTACTAAACACTTCCATTACAATAAATGAGCTTTTCACAATTTTATTTTTACTATTAAATTTTTAAGTGGCTTGCCATGTTATTCGTGATCCCCATTTAACATCAATTTTCAAGCATCTTCAATGGAAATGCTCTAAGACTAGGTACGTAGTAATACAAACAACTGAATAATAAGGTTGTATGATAGATTGAAAACAAAGGATGCACATTACTCTGTTGTCAAATCCATGGGATCAGGTGTATGCGGAATAATTATGAAATCTTAATTGCTCAACGAAGGTTGAACATATTTTTAGTATTTTGTTTTGTTAGAGGCATAGTAATGAGTTGCGTATTTATTAACGTAAATGAGTTGTTTATATTAGATTTTATTTTTATATTTTATTAAATTTAGTGTTAGTGCGCTCATATAAAAATTCTTAACTTTGATAAATTTGGGTTTGTTATTTTATCACTTATAGCACTAACTAGTTATCATATCTAATACTAATTTATATGGTAATTATTTTTGTCAATAGGATATATACTATACAATTTCAATTAAGAATTATAATTCTATTAAGTATGCATGACTACTAAAAATATAAGATAAATAATAGATGTATGATACACAATATTCTAATCTACTAAATATTATAGACCTCTATTGTTAACACATCTTGAAATCTGTACTTACTCTTACATCAAAGGTATCCCTCAACGACCCAAGTCGTCAAGTACTTTTTGGTGATTTTTCTATATAGGTTCACATCCAAGCCGATAGTTAAAATTATGGATACATTCAATTGACCCTAGAAGGAGGGCATTTTAGTATTTAATAGAATTTTCTTTCAACCATTCTTTATAAAAAAAATCTTTAACAATAGTATTATCGTCATTAGGCTAACATAGCAATTCTCATGGAGAAACATGCTCGCAGTCACATCAACCAACTGATGCAGACAAGCAACAATGTCTCCAAGAGTTATAGAATAAGAGGAAAGCTCTTCAATTTCAAATGAGAAGAGTTTGACAAGCAATTTACGGATTTGATAAGAGTTGAGGATAACTTACTGAGCAAATGAGGGATACATTCCCGATCAGGTCGTTACGACTTTCACCACGATCGCAGAAGCACCGGCACTCGATCATCTAATTCGGGCAAACACCAAAGAAAAAGAACAAGATCTCCCTCACAACACAGAAGTGGTGCACAGTCCCTAAAACAATGCCGAAGTCGTAATAGTTTCTCTAGAGAAACGTCTCCCTAAAGATCCTTTGAGAGACGCACCATAGTCAAAAGCGACAAATCCTTCACATCTCATTTCACTAAGGATCTTGATGAAGTTAGGATTGACAGATCCCTTAAAGTCTCAAACTTAGAGACATATGATGGAATATGTTATCATTATGACTATGCATATTCTTATGAGCGTTTAATGTGTTTCTATGGTCATAATATTGCAGGAAGGTGTCATCATTTTATCTTAACCCTAAATAAAACTGCCACAAAATGGATGATCGTACTTCCTCCTTATTCCATTGACTTATGGGAAGAGTTAAAAGAATAATTTCACACACGTTTCGACAGTAACAAGAAACATGAAAAGAGGACGACTTTGTTGCTTCAAGTAAGATAGAAGTCAAACGAATCTATTTGGCAGTACATCAAGAGGTTTTGTGAAGCATTGGCTAAGATCCCCACTTTAGATCTAGCACTTTCTCAAAAGTCAAGTGCAAAAAAGAAATTAACTTGGATTGTTACGTGGTGGACAGAATCAGGCAATCAGTTTTTGATCGAATTGCGCCACTTCATTCCTCTTCAACACTGAGGGGAGTAGTTAACATTATTTTCGATGGTTTGACAACAGTTATGTCCAGCAGGAAGAGGAAAACCTTCACCCAAATTGTTCATTAGGCGTTCGGACAACCAAGGAATATCAAAATTGATTCCATTACTTTCACAGATGAGGATTATCGTCCAAGTATAGTCACACTTCATGATGATACAGTTGTTATAAGTGCATATGTGGGCACCATAGATCTTTGGCGAGTATTCATCAACAATAAAGTTCATTCGATGTACTATGTTGGTATGCATACAATTAACTGGACTTGGGGGGTGGGAAGCTTGAGCTTTGCAGCGAGTTAACTCTCTACGACTTTGGCAGCACTCTTGTCTTAATAGTAGGAATAATTAAACTGCCAATAATCTTTAGCACAACTTTTCAACAATTTTCCTTAATGGCGAAATTTTATATAGTCCATGTTAAAAGTAATTAGAACGACATCTTAGGGAAAATAACTTTGCCAGTATTCAGGACAATCACTTATATTCCCCATTTAAAGATGAAGTTTCCAATTGAACATAGAGTTGGAAAAGTTACTAAAGATCAAGACATGTCTAGAAAGTGTTATCTCCAAACTCTTTAGGCTACTTCGATAGGGGTTAGCAAACAAAAGCAAATCATGAAGATTGAGGTGGAACTCTTAATTGAAGGTGGTACTAAACCATTAGCTACACTAGCCGAAGAGATAGAAAATATTGAGTTGTACCCATACAACTATGAAAAAATAGTACAAATAGGGCTCAGACTATAGGAAGGTTTTCGAAACCGCTTGATTGCCCTTCTGCAGGACTATTAATTAAAATTAGACTATTAATCCTACATTTTTTAAGTTAAATGTCAATTTTCATTTGAAGCATGTGAAGAAGAAATGCCAAAATATAGCACAAGAGAGACAAAAGGTAATTGATGAAGAGAATTTTAAACTTCTGTTAGCAAGGTTTATCTTTGAAATCAACTATCCAAAATGGCTCATCAATGTGGTACTCATCAAGAAACATAATGGGAAGTGGAAGATATGCATAAACTACACTGATCTGAATAAAGCCTATTCGAAAGACTGTTATCTCCTTTTAGGCATCGATCGGCTAATAAACTCTACCTCTAGACATGTCATGCTAAGTTTTCTTGACGCATTCTCCGGTTATAACCAAATAGGGATGTGGGCTGAAGATATCCCGAGGATAGCTTTTATCACCCACAGAGTTATATATACTTACTGAGTCATGCCTTTCGGTCTTATTAATGCTTGAGTCACTTACCAACATATAATGAATAAGGTGTTTGGGAACTAGATGGGCAAAAACATAAAAGTATATGTAGATGACATGATTGTCAAAAACATAAAAATTGAAGATTATCTGACCGACCTTAGAGATTTCGTCTAGAATCTAAGGCGTCATAATATGAGGCTGAATCCTACCAAGTGAACTTTCGGCCTCGGAGCAGACAAGTTTTTGAACTACATGGTTAGCTGAAAAAGGATTGAAATAAATCCTGAAAAAATATAGACTATACTTAACATGTAGACCCTGAAGAATTTTAAAGAAGTACAAAGATTGATAGGAAGGTTAACAACCTTTTAGCTGCTCGTAGCTAGATTAGCTAAAAAGTATTTCTCATTCTTCAACACATTTGAGAGAGCCCAAAATCAAAAATATTTTAGTAGACCGAAAAGTGTCAATAAGTCTTCAAAGTGATAAAAAGGTATATATCTTATCCTCCCATATTGACTAAAACTTAACATGAAAAGAATTTATATCTTTATTTATCGATAAATTCTCTAGTCATTGGTGCAACTTTACTTCTAGAAGATTCTGAAGGTCAGAAGCCAATTTATTATGTTAATATTTTCCTTCGAGATGCTGAGACTAGGTACCTAAATCTTGAGAAGTTAGCATATATGTTGGTTATCTCTAGTAGAAAACTTTGACTGTATTTCTAGGAGAAGATTATTATTTTTTTGACCAGCCCCTTAGACGAGTCCTCTATCAGCCTAAACTTTCTAGAAGATTAGCAGTATGGGTAGTAAAGCTAAGCCATTTAACTTGGAGTTCTGCATTTTAATAATTGTCAAGTCACATGCCCTCATTGACTTCATCATAAAATGTTCCTTACCCGAAGGTATGAAGCTTGATCAATCTCTTATTTTAGATTAAGGACCACCTTCTGATGACCCCGCTTGGACTTTGTTTGTGAACAAATTTCCTACCGCTTAAGGAGTGGAGTTGGTGTCATCATCACCTCACCCAAAGGGTTCAGGGACAGTAAGCCATACGATTTAATTTTATGGCTACAAATAATATTTCAGAATATAAAACCCTTATGGCAAGATTAAAGCTAGCACGAAACTTGGACGTAAAAAAATTAATCATATACAATGACTCTCAGTTGGTTGTCAAACAAGTATTGGGAGAGTATGAAGCCCGGAAAGTACACCTACAAGCTTACCTTCAACTTCTCTATGGCTTACTTACTAGTTTCCCAAGGTACCAAGTCATCAATGTAGGTAGGGCTGATAATGTTATGGCTGATGCCCTTTCCAAATTAGCAACCACTGATTAGAGATCTCTTGAAGGCTTGGTTTACCTAAAGATTCCGTAATATCCAAATAATATAATTTATAAAGTTATGGATGTTGAGCAAAAAGTTTTTTGGATGACTTTTTGGATGACACATATCATCAATTTTTGAGAAATGATATCCTTTTTTTAATACAAAATTCAGGCTTAGAAGATTAAATATAAATTTGCCAAGTACTGCATTATTAATGATCAATTTTATAGAAGGTCTTATTCTTTTCTAAATGTCCTTTGTCAAGGATCGAGAGATGCTGATTATGCCATTTGGGAAGTACATTAAAAAAATTGTGGAGACTATATGGGGTAAGGATATTGACACATAAGATCTTTCGGCAGAGGTATTATTAATAAACGATGATACAAGATACCAAGAACTTTGTCAAATAATGCCATAAATGTCAATTCTTTGCTTCAGTGCCTCGTCAACCTCCCAAAAAGTTCACTCCGATTTTATCCCCGATCCTTTTTGCCATATTAAAAATTGACTTATTGGGACTAGTCCACAATAGAAATGGCAGCTGAAATTTATGATCGTGACCATCGATTACTTAACTAAATGGGTATAAACTAATCCCTTTACCCGCATTACCAAAGAGACTTGCCTTCAATTCTTTAAAAAATAAATGGCTTACCGCTTTGACATTCTTATGGTGCTAACATCTGATAATGTATTATAGTTTATGAGACAAAAATTTGAAAGGTTTCTCTAAGAATTACATATTCATCATTGACAAACCTCTGTTGGCCATTCACAAGCTAATTACCAAGTTGAAGTTATTAATAGGACTTTCTTTATGGGATTAAACAAAGGTTAGAGGATGCTAAATGTAGGTGGTATGAAGAACTTTTACATGTCTTATAGGCCTACCAAACCATTCTTTGTACCATTACAGGATAAACTCCTTTTAAGTTAGCATATGGAGCTGATGCCCTGATACCAATTGAGACCAGTATCCCTTTATTTAAAGCTCAAAATTTTGATGAACTTCTTAAAAATAAAGGCCTTCGGGTAAACCTTAATCTAATTGAAGAAAGTTGTGATACTACAGTTCTTAGGCTTACAATATATCAATAATGTACAATGCAACACTTTAACAAAAAGGTCCAGAATAGAACTTTCGAAGTAGGGAATTTGGTCATTCGACAGGTTAAAATGTTTACATTTTAGGATATAGGAAACTAATGTCTACCTGCGAGGGTCCCTATATGATTATCGAAGTACTGAAACCTGATACATATAAGCTTTAAACCATGAAAAGAAAACTTATCCCTAATACATGACATGCTACTCAGCTTCGGTAATACTACCAGTAGTCAGTTATATTGTATTTTAATATTTTTTAAGGATATTTCAACTGATATATGTTACTTCTTCAAATCAATAAAACAATGATTATGTCTTAATATTATTGTTTCATACTTTCTATTTTGATCAAATGTATTACTTACCTTGTTCTTCAGCCTTACGTTTAATTTTATCTGATAAAGTTAGGAGACAGGGAAGCCTAAGTGCTAATATGCTATTAAACAGTATAATAAATACAAAACTCATTCATCATAAGAAGAAAAAAAGAAAATTATATTGTAAAAATCATATTTTTACATTAAAATGAAGAGAAATTTATTACAACATCAAGGATTAAGTATGCTTACATCCTTGGGGGAAAGACTCTTCTCCCGGACCAACTATTTGATGTACTTGAAGCCTTTGTCGAACTCCTTGGCAACCTTTTAGTTGACCTCTTTAGCAAACTCCTTGGACTCCTTATATTTTTCGATGATCCCTTAGCGCACTTCTAGAAGAATGAGGCTTGAGAACTTAAGAGCTGAATTACTTTGCTTCCATTCAACCTTTTTTGTAGACCAATCCTCAACAACCATTTGGATATTGGTCGTTAAGTTCTGAATCTGTTCAATCTGTTGCTAAACTTGGGCAGTCTTCTCCTGAAGGCAAGCTTCAAATTCTTTTAATCTTCGTTCCAGTCAGCTACTTTTCCCCTCCCCCCTTCGGCAATAACTTTGACATGCTTTAGGTCAGCTTTAGCTTTCTTTTAGACAACTTTGGCAATAGCTTTGACAGCCTTCAAATGAACTTCAGTGTTTTTTCGCTCAATGTCTGCTTGCTGAACTATGTTGTAGAAAGTCCTTAAATGTTATTCTCTATCTTTAACTAGCTAATTCGCATTAAAAGCTTCTACTTCTAACTGACTAAGACGGTTCCCCACCTCCTCGCAGTAATTGACGAGTTTTTGATGAGCATAAATTATGCGAGAGAAAGTGACGCTGAATTGTTCAGAATTATTCATCGATTAATTATCATATAAGAAGAAACTAAGATAAATAAAAGAAAAGAAACGAGCAGATAAAAGCAAGAATACTTGACCTTATTGTTGTGTTTGTTTAAGGATGAGGGACTACAGATCTGTCTCCTTATATATTGGCTCGACAGCCGGCAGCTTAAAGTTGTGATACAAACCAATAGAAAAGTCCTTATACTCTTTAAAGTGGAAGGCATCAGCTCAAACTTTCCATTAGGGCCTTCAGGTCATTACCTTCTACCTTTTAGGAGCAGATTAGAGGTTTGAAGTTCTTTCACCCTCAACAAGAGCCTTCCTCTTCTCTCTACTAGCTTCTTTGACACTTGGATTCGCTGCCACTTCTTTGATTGGTGGCATTTGAAGAGGCTCATTCAAGTCAACAACTGGAGAAGAACGAGAGTGGTTGGGTACTGAAAGAGGCAGATGAGGTACAACAACTTCAACAGTTGAGGCTAAAGAAGGAGGATCGAGTTATAACAACCCCCATAGTTAGAGTTGGTATGGTCTTCTCTTCTAGCCCAAATCTAAGAATTTTAGTAGAGGTCATGGGTATTTTAGGCACCCCGTCACTTTCAAGATAGCCTCGTTCAAATCCTTCTTTAGCTGATTGGCCATTGCAATTATGACAAGAAAGAAAAAATAGTTAATGCCAAGATAATCAATGACATAAGTATATATGCAAACATTATATAGGTGAAAAGTTAGACATTCATAATAATGGCTGAATAATCAGTCCTGATCATTCAAGACTTTTTTGTCCTCTTTGGTTGAAGGCCTTTTGGAATACAAAGTCTCTAATTCCCCCAATCCGACCTTACTGATCTTAACAGGGTTCAGTTAGGATCGATTTAGCTCTAGCTAAGGACCAATTAATTTGGTTTTTGTACTCTTAATGAAAAATCAGTCCATGTTCCATCTTTTATTACTCAAAGGGGTTCCCATCAAAACTTCTCTATCTACCTGCGTATTAAATTGGTATAATCTCTTCTTTTTAAAGGCACCAATAGAAAATAATTGGTATAAAAAATCTAAAAAGGGCCTAACGCCCTAAGAATGACAGAATGCCATAAAACTATGGAGATTAATATAATAGTTAGGGACCAGTTAGTTCAGACTTAGAACAATGGTATGTAGAAGTTCAAGAACAAACTCTTAATAAAGAAAATAAAGACCCAAATGGAAGAGTTATCTTAACATGGCAATCCACCCATCTTTGGGTTGCTAGTACATCATCTCCTCTTTGCGAGATTTGTTATCCTCATAATGTTTGAGAATATAAAATTTGGTCTTTAATAACTCTATATCTATTTTAGATATCTCTGAAAAGGTATTAGTTTAGTTATATTTTGCACTTTTATATCTTTTGGGGTCCTAATGCGATCTACTATAAGAAGCTTGTAAGTTTGCCTTGTAACTTCATCTTCAACACGAGAAGATGAAGACAGGCCTAAATTTCTAGAAGAGCTAACAATTTGCAAATAATAATAAGAAGAATAGATATATCTTACTCAGAATAGAGGATATTTGAAGATGGAGGAGACGATCAATGCCGATTCTGCTACCAAACAAGGATTAGGGTTCTATTCACTCTCTCTTCGAAGATTTCAAATTCACAAAAGTGAATTGACTTTTACTATATTTTTCTACTTAAACCCCAAAATCAATGGTTTAATTGACCATAATCCAACGGTTGGGAGAGTAATGGCACGTGATTTCCTATACTTAGACATATGTGTACCAAAGGTTTCCCCCATTAAGCCAATTGAAATTCTTTATATAAACGGATAAATCAAATCGCGGAGCCCCCTTTTAAAATCCAAAATTGGGGCTGAGTTATTATTTGTGTCAAAGCCCACTTTTTAGAAGTCCGAATGGACTAAGTGGAGACCCATAAGCCCACGCCTAAGTAGATTGATCCCCTTTATCTGAGTTTTATCTTTGGTGTGTGTAGTTTTCGGACTCCCAAAATCTACTATCTATGGTCATTGTAGTCTTCGGACTCCCAAAGTCTACCACATTCGGTCATTGTAGTATTTAGACTCTTAAAACCTATCACATTCTATCTTTGTAGTCTTCGGACTCCCAAAATTTACTACATTCGGTCTTTGTAGTCTTCAGACTCTCGAAACCTACCGCCCTCGGTCTTTGTAGTCTTTGGACTACCTTCGGTCGTCATTGTAATCTTTAGACTCCCGAAACATACCACCTTCGGTCTTTGTAGTTTTCGGACTCTCGAAACCTACTATTTTTAGTCTTTGTTGTTTTTAGACTCTCAAAACTTACTATCTTCGATCTTTATAATCTTTAAACTCTCGAAATCTATTGCTTTCGATCGATGTAGTCTTTAGACACCCAAATCCTACTGTCTTCGGTCCTAACAATCTTTCGGACTCTCGAAGCCTTATATCTTTGATTGTTGTAACCTTCAGACTTTTGAAGTTTCCTATTTTCGGTTGTTGTAATCTTCAAACTCCCAAACTCTACTCATTCACCTAATTTCATATGCTAAAAGAGTGGGGGACAATATTGGACTATATATTTACTAGCCCAAATAGGTTGCCTATATTGAGTCTTATCATCACAACCCATTAGGTTTAGTGCGCTCATATGAAGACTCTACAATAAGCTTGAGTTCGCTACCTTATCACTTAATGTACTAACTACTTAGAATATTCAATACTAATTTGTATAGTAATTACCTTTTTTAATAGGATCTCTATTATATAATTTGTATTAGGAATTGTAATTTTATTGAGTAGGTGTTACTACTATAAATATAAAGTGAATAATAGAGGTATGATACACAATATTCTAATTTACTAAGTACTGCAGACCTCCATTATTAACACATCTTGAAACATGTACTTGCTTTTACACTAGAGGTATCCTCCGGTAGCCTAAGTCGTCAAGTATTTTTTTTTTTTGTGCAGGTTCACATCCAAGCCGGTGGTTGAACATATAGACAAATTTAAGTGTTAACACATAAAACATTTATATTCACTTTAATACATGGGTAATAATAGGAGATTTACGAGTAATTGTTCTATTTCACAAATTTTTGGACCAATTTGTGGTGTTTAGAATGCGTTCTTTCATTAAAACGAAACCACTCGTAAAACAAACCGAAATGCAATAAGCATTAGCAATTTGTAAAAATAAGTTTAATAATCTGTCTAATGCACAAGTAAATTTGTAAAGAACTTATCGGTAATCTTTTTTTTTAGACAAAATGAATAATTTTAACATTTATATTAATTTAGTCTTCTAATTGTATACATTAATTTATTCTTCTAATTATATATATATATATATATATATATATATATATATATATATATATGTATGTATGTATATGTGTGTGTAGGGAATGATCTATAGTAAATAGTTGTTACGAGTACTATTCTAGCATGACTTTACACCGTCCATATGAAAATTTAACAGTACAAAATGAGAGTAATTTTATACCCGCCGCTAGTTTTTTTTAGCTAGCGGTAGGAACATTTCTTCTAACGACATGAGAAATTACATTTTTGTCGGAAGAAAGAAATGTTTAACAAAAAAGTAGAAAACAAATAATCCGTAAAAGACGTTGAAACTTTATATTTTCGTTGTGTAAAAACTTTGGGGCAGAAGAATTTTTCTTCATGCAGGAGTCGGAGATTTTAGGTTTCTCCCCTGATGAAATAACACTTGTTATCTTGATTGGGTGGAGTTACAGTGAAAGAAAACTGAAGGATGCTTTCATTTACCTGTCGGCGATTTTGTCCAGGGGACTAAAACCTCTAATATACTCCTACAATGCTCTTATGAGTGGGCGAGGAGCAAATGTGGACGCATGCCAAGGACATTCCTCAAGAAATGCACGATAGAGGAATAACACCCGAAATGTCAACTTTTAGAGTTCTTCTAGCAGGACATTGTAAAGCTATACAATTTGATGAAGTGAAATAGGTGGTTAGCAAGATGGTGGACCATGGTTTGGTTCAACTCTCTCCGGTAGAAGATCCACTATTGAAAGCGTATATGGTATTGGGGCTTAATCCATCCTCTGTGAAGGTGAGAAGGGACAATGACATGGGATTTACTAAAACAGAGTTTTTTGACAATATAGGGAATGAACTTTACTTGATACAGATGTTGATGAGTTTGAAAACACTAAGACTCAAGTTCTTGATGATTCCATGATTCGTGATATTAATACCCTTGTGTTAAAGTATATTTCTCATAGAAATCTTAAACCTACCTTGTTGTTCTTTGTCTGCCTTTTCAACAGTATTAAAAGGGCTTTGTGCATCTAGTTGCGGTATTAAGCCAATCACCAGTCTCTTGGAAAAGATGCCAAAGTTGTGTAATCATCTTGACCAGGAAACTCTTAATGTGCTTGTTCAAGCACACATCAATAGGGGACATGAATCCAAGGCAAAGATCATTTTTGATTGTTCAATATCAAGTTTTCTAATAAAGATTTGTCTTTCAATATTTCCGGTGTTGTGATTTTATTCAGTCTTTGTATTTTATAGAGTTATAACGTCTTTACGGACTATTTATTTTTTGCTTTTTAATTGTCTTTGCAATAAAGATCCACTGTTCGTAGAGCAGATGGTTTGCCTTGGTTCTGTAATAAAGATGCCATTACTAACTGTCTAAGTACTCGGCGTCGAGCATTGCGTTCGTTCCTGTCATGTTCAGAATCACGTTGGATTCATTTTCGATATCTTTCTCTACGCAAAAACGTTGTGTGCCAAAACGTTTTGCGTAGAGAAATACACACAATCGATGAATATAATTAAAACATATAAAAAGGGGGGTTTCTTTAAAGGAGTATTTTTTTTTGGGTTTTTTAAATATATGCCTATATATACACACAATCGATGTGGAGATGCATTGGAATACCAAAATAGGAACGTAGGACTTGGAAGATCAAAAAACTTTCGAGCTATTGACCTGTTGAGTCGGCTAAATAGGAAACTAATAATTGAGAATGTCAAAATTTATGATTTGAAAGATAAAAAAATTAAATTTCTTTTTAATAGGAACTGTTGAGTTGATTCAGGACTAATTAAAATAACTCAATATTTATTCTATTATATTTTAATATTAATGATTGATAAATGAAAAAAATAAGGAATCAATACTAAGAGAAAATTTCCTCCATCCAATTACCTTGAACAAAAATATACCTTTAAGGCAAACAAATGCATATTAATATCTCATGTACCCGCCAAAAAAAAAAAAAAAAAAAAAAAAAAAACCCAAACAACAAGTCTGCAACATTAAACTACAAAAAAAAAAAAAAAAAAAATTTATGATGGCTCAAGTTCATCACATAAATTCAAAAAATCAAATATTTTTGTGATGATTTTAGTCGTCACAAAGGTTGTCTTGTATGTACACGTCATAAAAGCTTTTCATGATAATTTTGACAACCATGCAAATGCAAAATATTTTTCTAATCTCTTGTGATTGTCAAACTTATCACAAAAAACACCAACTTTTAGGATCAAAAATAAGAAAGTGAATATATTTTTACAGATAACAATTCCCCCCATTTGCAAACTATATAATTAGTAATACCACTACACTAAAGGTCATATCATGATTATAATTTTAAACATAAATATAAAGAAAAACTTATGTGAGTTGTCTTATTAAACAAACTTAGCCTCACATAAAATTTGGTGATTGTAATAATAGTCACAAATACCCTGTAACGATGATGAAACTAGCCATCATTATGAGTTATCATATATATTATTATTTTGTAATGACGTGAAAATTTCATCACAAAGTACGTTTTTTTGTGATTGCAAATAATAGTTGTCACAAAAATCTGTCTTTTTTAATGACAATCATCCAAAAAAGTTTGTTTTGATTATTTTTTACTAGAATATTGGTGATAACTTAAATACAATCATGAAAAATGTATATTCATAAGTGATGGCCTAATCCGTCACGAAAATAAAATTTATTTCGCGTAATTTGGTGATGGAAACCATCACAATTATATTACATTGATGATAAAATTGAGCATCACTAAGACTTATCATATATATCATTATTTTGTAATCATTTAAAAAACTTATCACAAATTATTATTTTTTATAATTATTTTTAAAAATAATTATAAAATTCCTGTTGTGTCATTATTTTTTGGGAATTTATATTTTCATAAGTTAATTTGATATTTTTACAAGGTCAAATGAGACTCACTTGTGAAAATATCAAATTAACTTGTGGAAATATCAATTCTCATATGTAATTGATATTTTCACAAGCTAATTTAATATTTTTACAAGATCAAATAGAATCCACTTGTGTAATTATCAAATTAACTTGTGAAAATATCAATTCTCTAGTTTTTAAGTTGATATTGAAAAATGAAATGCAAGTCATAGTATTAATTTCGAGAATAAATATAAATACATAACATTCAAACATAATATTTAAATAATATATTTATCTTAATTATTAAAAAATATGACATATTATTGAAATTCATATTATATTATATTTTTTAATAATTAAGATAAATATAATATTTAATTTTATATTTAAATATTATTTATGTAGACTTAATTTGATGGTGCATAATGCATAGAGTGCCAAACACGCATGTGGATCAAATTAAGTTGACTCCCATTTGTATTTAACTGGATGGGCAAAGCTCTTTCTCAACTACTAGTTTATAGTTTTGTTGCATTTGTACGGAAATCAGGTACCTAAGTACTGTTTTATGATATGATCCGGAGGCCATCTTCTGAGCTTCCCTCATCTTTGTCCAGTACCGAAGACAGACGGTTCATACATCAAAAATGGCGTTGGTAGATTAAATATATATTTAGTGATATTTTTTAATATATTTTAATAATATATTATAATTATTATAATATTAATATTTATGCTCTGATAATATCAAAGTCATAATTTCACGAGTTAATATGTTATGCAAATTTACATTCAAAAAAGTCAACAAGAAATTATGACTCTATACCTATATATCTAATGGGCTTTCTTACGACTTACTATTAGAAATATTTCTAACTTCAAAATTAATTGTCATCATTTGATTTATTGAGAATAAGTAACAATTATTCTTAAATTAGTTTATAGCTATTATAATTGTTTGCGCTAAATAAAATTTCACAAAATAATTAAAAAAAATTAAAATATATTTTTAATTTTAAAACTTGACAATATACAAATAATAAGATCATATTGACTAAAGAATGATTATAAAAAAATAGATACAAAATGTTTTAAATGATTATGAATAATTATAATTATTGAACTCACTTATATATGATGAATTATTTATTAATTATATTTTGACATATTATTTTGTAAGTTAATTTTTGTAAGAATTCTTTATAAGTGTAATGATGTATTAAAAATGAGTAACTATAAATGCAGAACGTCTGTTATAAACTCGTTAAATACAGGATAAATCACAAAAACTAGATTAATTTTAAAATATTCTTAATTTATATTTTAGATAAATTAAAAATAAAAATAATAGAGATAATTAATTAACTAAAATATGTAAACTAACTGTTAATAACGATAACTATCGATGAGAAAAATTACTTAGGACAAAACTTTCTAGCCACGCTACTGGACGAAAAAGGCAAAGGCAAAAAGAAAAATTCACACACCTCTCTCCACAATACAAATCCTAGAGAAAAATAACTTGTGCCCGAATTTAGGTCAATGAATTTGATCATTTTTTTCCTCCTCTTATTATTTTTTTTTTTACTTTAACTTCTACGTGATAATTTTGTAAAGTCCTTTTTAAAAAAAAAATTAAAATATTATATTTTACATGTTTACCAAAATAAATAAATAATAAATTTTATAAAACAAAAAAAAATATTAGTTAAATAAAATAAAAACATAAAATAATAAAATTGAAAAATAATAAAATGTAATAATACAAGTCTATCAAATATTCTCATATTTAACTTTCATTCGTCCTCAAGTAAAATAAAAATAAAACAAAAGTACTACATTTTCTCAAGAAACACGATTTTAACCCACTTTTAAACCCCAAATGGACGAAATGATTGAATGAAAGAAAATCAGCTAACGCCTGTGCTCACGCGCCAACTAGCGATTTTTTTTTTAATTTTTTTCTTCTATGCACAGCCGCGCATCGCGCAAATTGTGTATTAGCCATCCTTAATGTAAAACGGCGCCGCATCATCCAAGCTGCTGAACTTTAAGCCTGGTGCGCAGGGCGCGGACCATACATGATTAAGTTAATTACGATTTTGCCACCGATCACCTTTTATTTACCATTGTGCCATTCTCTTTATTTGACCTATAAAATAAAATTAAATAAATTACCTAAAACACTAAAAATACTTAAAAGCTCACAAATAATTAAACTTAAAAAATATCTAATAAATATATATAAAATCTACTTACCACTAATATATTTAATATGACCAAGGATAAATTATGAAAAATTTACAAAATAACTATAGTATATCAAAATCTTGTAATTAATATAAGAATCATATTTGAAATTTACGTGAAAATAAAATATAAAGACAAAAATAATTAAATGTTAATATCATAACAAAACTTATTTTTATTATAAAATACCTAATTTTATCATCATCCTAAATATAAAATTTTAGTTAGCCATGCAATTAGTTACGTACAAAATTAAAATTAGAACTAGTATTGATTGCATGTACTTAAAGATATAATTAAAGAAACGATAATTAATTTGAACTACTATTACTACTAAATAAGACATAAAAGAAAGCAAATAAAAAATCTAAAAACTTATTACTACCTTGCCAAAGTTGCATCCGTATAATGAAAGATTATGACAAGCTACAGGACGACGAAAAATGTTAAATAAAATCGAGACATTAAATAAAAATGATAATATGTCTTTATCGTGTAACAATACTTAATATAAATGATGCTAATTATATTTACACTAGTGACTATATAATACAATCAGGCTGTCGCACGTGTTATTTGGTCCCCTACCCTTCATATGATCGTGTAGGTTATGCCCCCGTTTAGTTGGTAACGCGTAGCTTTCATCTTCCTTCTATGGAGAGTAGTAATGTTGCTCTTCTTTTGCAGTGGAATGCGCCTGTAGAGCTTTCGCCAACCGATACACTTCCTATTAATACGCCTCGTAACGCTTGAAAAATATAAATTTGGAGAGAGAAAAAAAATCCTTTTCACCATTTTCAAAATCTATCCTCAATTCCCCGGCCGCCGCCGCCACCACCGAGCCGCCGTCACATCGAACCACCAACGATGGGCTAGATTAACAAAATTAAATGATAGATAAAAAAACTGTCCACTAGTGGTTATGCTTTTAGCATGCAAACGTTGTTACAATACACTTTTCTAAAGCCCCATTTTCAAGGAAGTCCCAACTTGATCAACCTATTTTTGGCCCTTCATCTTTATTCCTTATCTTTTCTTTCCCTCTCCGGAATTTTGTGAGCTTTTAGGTTTGGGTTTCGTTTAGATTATAGTTCTGGTAGGTCCGCCATGGCGGATATAGTGAAACAAATCCTAGCCAAGCCGATACAATTGGCTGATCACGTCGTTAAGGCCGCTGATGTCACCAACAATTTTAAACAAGAATGTGCCGAGATCAAGACCAAAACAGAGAAGCTGGCTGGCCTCCTCCGCCAAGCAGCTCGAGCCAGCAACGACCTCTACGAGCGCCCCACGCGCCGAATCATTGACGACACCGAACAAGTCCTCGAGAAGACCCTGGCCCTCATCTTCAAGTGCCGCGCCAACGGCCTCCGGCGCGTGTTCACCATCATCCCCACCGCTGCATTTCGCAAAACGTCCCAGCAGCTCGAGAATTCCATTGGCGACGTCTCGTGGCTCCTGCGCGTGTCCACACCCGCCGACGATCGCGACGACGAGTACCTCGGGCTCCCGCCAATCGCCGCCAATGAGCCGATTTTGTGCCTGATATGGGAGCAGGTAGCCATTTTGTGTTCAGGTTCAATTGAGGACCGGTCTGATGCTGCCGCTTCGCTTGTATCGTTAGCCCGAGACAATGACCGATACGGAAAGCTGATTATTGAGGAGGGTGGGGTCCCGCCATTGCTGAAATTGGCGAAAGAAGGAAGAATGGAGGGTCAGGAGAATGCTGCAAGGGCAATTGGGTTATTGGGACGAGACCCGGAAAGTGTAGAACAGATTGTGAATGCGGGTGTTTGTTTGGTGTTTGCGAAAATTCTCAAAGACGGCCACATGAAGGTTCAGGTTGTGGTGGCTTGGGCCGTGTCGGAATTGTCTGCAAATCACCCCAAATGCCAAGACCATTTTGCCCAAAACAATGTGATCCGTTTGCTAGTGAGTCATCTTGCTTTTGAGACGATTCAAGAACATAGTAAATATGCCATTGCTAGTAAACAAACCATGTCGATTCATAATTTTGTATTGGCTAATTCCAATCCCAGCACTTCACAAAATTATACCAACAATACTAGTCACAGTGAAATTGAAGAAGATGTAGGTAAAGTTTCTCGTCCGACGGGGGACCAGAACCAAATTCACAACGTGGTAGCCAACACGATGGCCTTGAAATCCGGGGCCTCACAAAATCAAACAAATGTTCAAATTAACAACAATACCGTCAAGCAAAATCAGAAACCGCACCAGCATAACCACCACGCGTTTAGTGGGACGAGTATTAAGGGTAGAGAATTTGAGGATCCAATTACCAAGGCAGAAATGAAGGCAATGTCAGCCAGAGCACTCAGGCACCTTTGTTCGGATAATGTTTCCATTTGCCAAAGCGTGACAGAATCCAGAGCGCTTTTATGCTTTGCCGTTTTGTTAGAAAAAGGCCCTGATGATGTTCAATATAACTCGGCCCTGGCACTCATGGAAATCACAGCTGTGGCTGAGCAAAATGCTGTCTTGAGGCGCTCGGCCTTCAAGCCAACTGCACCGGCTGCCAAAGCTGTTGTGGATCAGTTGTTGAAAATAATCGAGAAAGCAGACTCGGACATGCTAATTCCAAGTGTGAATGCCATTGGAAACTTGGCAAGAACTTTTCGGGCCACAGAAACAAGAATTATAGGCCCACTGGTTCGACTTCTTGATGAGAGGGAACCTGAGGTTACTAGGGAGGTAGCAGTTGCCCTTAATAAATTCGCCTGCACGGATAATTTCCTCCATGTTAATCACTCGAAGGCGATTATTGATGCTGGGGGAGCCAAACATCTAATACAACATGTCTATTTCGCAGAACAAATGGTGCAGATACCCACATTAATTCTGCTATGTTACATTGCATTGCATGTTCCTGACAGTGAGGAGTTGGCCCGAGAAGAGGTGCTCATCGTGCTTGAATGGGGATTAAAGCAGGGGCATTTGGTTCAAGATCCTTCACTTGAAACACTGTTACTGGAATCAAAGAGTAGATTGGTACTTTACCAATCCAGAGGTACAAGAGGATTTTATTGAGTTTTTATTAATCAGTTTGTCCCATATTGCTCAAGAACTTCACAAATAATTTAGGCTTTTTTTGTTTTTGTTATGCCACCTTAATCTTGGAGTGTAAATACCATTAGCTTTTGTTAAGTTACAGCATTCATGTTGTGATCATAACTCTTGTTATATTTGTTTGATAGAACTCCCACTTACTCTTGGCATTCTACTTCAATCTTATTATGCATTTTCTTTGTAGTAGGCATTATTTTCTTGATTAGTTGCACTGAGTTTCTTGATTTTTTCCAGCCACTTTTGTACATGACATGTGAATTTATTTTGATGTCAAACAATTATTATTATGAATAATTAACATCTGAACTTAATCCTTGAAAGCTGAATTTAATTCCTGTATAAAATATTTCATAGCATGCAGATTAGTTAAAGATCTCTTTTTTTTCTTCAGAAGTTCAAATTTAGTCTTGCAAAAACCTTTTAACTAATTGTATATGATTGTAACGATTTGAGTCAACTTCCAAATCCGAATCAACTCACAGTATAATAAGGTCTAATATAAATAGTCACTTTCACCTTTGACAACTTGATCTGATGTTACCCAACCCGAGCTTCAAGAGTTAGCTTTGATTACCATGTGTAAAAATTTGGGTCAAATTCTAAGTCGGTTCAATGCTGTCTCAATAATATATCCTACACATATGTGATCTGACCAGAACTTTTGAGAGTCGGCTTTGATTACCATATGTAACAATCTAGGTCAAATTCCGAGTCTAAATTAAATTATAACATAATAAACCCCAATACACTGTTTCAATAATATCTTCTTAGATTATTTTAGCTCACCATAAGTTCACGCAAAAGGTCATAACTGAAAGTATCTCACATGTTATATATATCTAAACATTTCACATCTTATGACGCGTGGGACTAAGATGTTACACTAATAGAGCCTTTTGTACTTTTTGAAAGAAAAATATATATTTTGTTTTAATGATGGTATCAACTTTTTAATTACCTACTTCATATTTATTTAGTTTAACAATATGAAGAATCCTCAACTGAAATAGTATATGCTCAGAAGATGGTTTAGTTACTATAAACACGAGGCAAAATTGCGACATTGCAAAATCACATTTTCATAAAGTAGGAAATTTTGATTTAAACTATACTACTTATTTGGATAAGAATAATTTCAGCAAAACCTATAAAACTCACATCTGTTCGTCAAGTTATAAAACTTGCTTGGATGAGCAATTGGGCCTCGTCCACGGGCAACAGTCCAAAAAAAATGGGCAAAGATAGTGATATTAGCCCCTTTTTTATTGTATAACTATTTTAGTAGTGGACTTATATTTTTTAGTAGTGGACTTATATTTTAAAAAATATTTGTAAAAACTTCACAATCTTTACGGTTCTATATTGGATTGTTTAGATACAACTTTTTGTTTGGTAATAAAAGCAAGCCCAGCTGATGTATCCCACTTGGGCTGAAAATTTCTTGGATTGATGCTTGGCGTTATCCTTATTAGAGACCTTAAAGGATCGGCCTGAGCCCAACTCAGTTAAAGATTCTACTGAAGTACATTTTAGATGGGCCTTCAGGCCCACATAGTGGAAGATGGGCTTTAGTTGTAAATTCAAAAAAAAACTGGCAGGACAAATATATGTTTAGATTAATAACACCCACAAGCCAAGGTTGAACAGTATAAAGATGTCATTTGCCATCATTTAAAGTCATGAAGTAGACTTCTGTTTTGCTTCGTTGACCGGGCGTGGAGTGGCGTGGGGTGCCGGGTAGGGTTGTTCGATTATCAACCTTTACGACGATAATGTTTAAAATATTAAATATATTTTATTAATTTTATTGTATAAAATTTAAAGTTTTAAATATTTTTTTAAGAATTAAATAAATTAAAATTTTAAATATTAAAATATTTTAAATATACTAAATACTGAATAATTAAATATATATTTAAAATATATAAAAAAAATAAACATTAATAAAGAGTTGAGGATTGTTTATTCCCGAAAATAAATGATGTATGGTTTTAATTCCACGAATTTCAACTTGCAGATGGAGTCAATTAAGTCAGCTGGACTTTTTGGAATTTGCACCAATTTTTTGTTAATCTGTACCCTATACTATCTATACCTCGGAAAAAAAGCATTACCTGGACTAAATATGTAGGAAATTAAATTTTAATATTTTAACATGATCCATATATAAAAATATAGTGACGGTATATTTATAGCAATATTTTTATTATAAAAATAATAAAATTTATTATAAATTTATTTATTTTTAATATTTAATATGAATAATGAATGGAAAAGTAATATAAATTAATAAAAATCAAACACAAAATAAAATATAATTTTTTTGATACAAAAATTTATATTAAAATTTATTTTTAAATAATTAAAATAAATATAATATTTATTTTTATTTTTATTTTTTGTACATTGTACTGTACATAATGAATATATACAAGTCCCAAAAATAGAAAAAGGGTTCACATAAAAAAAATACTATATCACTAGTAAAATTTATTTAACAAAAAAAAAATCATTGAAACTGTCTTATTTATAATGTCAAAATAATAACTGTTATTATTTTTTTTTTAATATTATTAAAATATAAATAAAAAATTAAAAAATATATATTTATTCTATCATCATTAATATTATTAATAATCATAACAAATTATATGCAGATAATTCAAAAATAATATCGTTAGTGTAAAAAAAATTATTGCCTCAAACAGTAAAAGTAAAAGCGGTAAAAAAATTAACCTTTCTTATTCCCATCCCAAAAATCTGCCCAATCCAATGGTCAATGAAAAATGTCATCAACCAGTCTCTAGCCGTTAGATTTCAACCGGGAAAACATCAGCCGTTGCTTTTCTTCAATCATCTACTGTTTTGCTGATATATATCCCCATACAAAGCCCATTTTGTTAAACCTAAATCCAAAAGAACGCAAGAGAAAGAGAGAGGGGGAGAGAAAGTTAGGGTTTGGTCTTTTCTGTAGGGTTTTTGAGATCCAACAACAATGGAGGACGATAACGGCAGCAGGCAAAAGGGTTCGGTCAAGTGGTTCAATGACACCAAAGGTTTTGGATTTATCACGCCTGATGATGGCAGCGAAGATCTCTTCGTTCACCAGTCTTCCATCAGATCTGAAGGCTTCCGTAGCCTCGGCGATGGTGAATCCGTCGAGTATGTGATTGAAAATGGTTCTGACGGCCGTACCAAGGCGGTTGATGTGACTGGACCGAGTGAGGGTCCCGTTCAGGGAACCACCCGTGGAGGCGGAGGCGGAGGCGGCGGAGGTCGCGGTGGTGGTGGAGGATACGGTGGGGGCGGCGGGTATGGTGGCGGAGGTGGAAGAGGCGGTGGGCGTGGAGGTGGGCGTGGTGGTGGAGGATACGGTGGTGGCGGCGGATATGGTGGCGGCGGTGGGTATGGAGGAGGGGGCGGCGGTGGGAATGAGTGCTACAAGTGTGGTGAGACTGGACACATGGCCAGGGAATGCTACCAGGGTGGTGGCGGAAGCGGTGGCGGTGGAGGTGGAAGGTTTAGTAGCGGTGGTGGTGGTGGTGGAGGTGGTGGGGGTGGTTGCTACAATTGTGGTGAGGAGGGACACTTCGCTCGCGATTGCCCCAGCTCAAACCGCCGTTAGACTAGACTGCGGTTTCCCTCAAAGAGGGTAAATGTGTGTCCTTTCACATTTACTTCTTTTTTATGTTGCTTTTACTTTTTCATGTTAGTTGTCAATGGGGTGAACTGTGAACTACATTACTGTGATGCTTGTTTGTGGTTTGTGGGGGTGATTTTTTGGTTTATCTAGTTGTTTGGTCACCTTTTTTAGAATTAGGATTTCAATATGTTTAATGAATCTATTAGTGGAGAATCCAGAGATTTTGAATATTCATGTCAATATTTCAAGGATTACTTTTCTCTTAACTATCTGTGCATGTATATGTATACATGTTGCTTAATTTTAATGAATGAACTTGTTTTTCTTATTTTCTTCCTTATGTTGATTAATGATTTATATTATGATATGCTTGTAAATGTGGTTGTGTTACGGATTATTTGAAAATGGTTGTTTAAAATTAATGTGTAGCGAGCTTGATGGACTTATTTTTATGGTGTGATGTATTGGAAATTTGTTTTGGTCCAAATGTGTATGTAAGATAACTATAATTTGAGCCTAAAGGCCCAAGACAATCGACCAAAACTCTCCAATCCAATTTTATAACATAGTTGAAAGTGTTTAAATAGAGGAGAAGTACGAAGGACCTAAAGCACTTATGGTATGTAAACTTGCTAGGTAAAACTGTAGAATGAAGTGGGATTGTTGATTTTATTGATTTGTTTCCTTTAGATGGAATCAACGATCAGTAGTTTCCTCACTAATTTGTTTTGGTTACATAAAGGAAAATTGATATGAATGAATGAAATTGCATATGCTGTCTTTTATTTGCTTCTCCCAATGTTTTGGGACACTGGGCATGATAGTTTATTTCTTTCAGTGTTTTTGTAAAAAGTAGGGAAAGGTGTATGGTTGGTACAATGTTAGTAAACTATTCCTTCTAATGCTTACTAATAGTAGTTACAGTAGTAATTGTGGACTATACTAGAATCTGGTAAACTATTCCTCCCCTAATGCTTACTAATAGTAGTTAGTAGTTACAGAATGTATGGTTTCTGGCTAGTAATTGTGGACAGAATGGTAGAATTTGTTGCCTTTGCTTATAAGTACATACCCAAAATTTTTTGGGAGAGATGATTTCATGTTCTTGGTTCATGTGAACAGTATGGTTTGGCTTTCGCATATTTGTGGGGCTCACTTGTGGTGGGTCTCACGGGTATGGTATGTGAAATGGTAACATACTTTTTACTTGATCCAGGGGCATGGAGCAATTTTTCATTGTTTGGCTATAAATGAAAATGACTTTGTTTGATTGAATGTTGCTGTTCTCCAGTTGGAGGGGATATATTTTGTTGGACTTGAAAATCAATTATGGTACTTGAAATGACAGATATATAAGTTTGCTTGTGAGATGCATTGGTTTTTGTAATACTATATTTGAGCTTCTTTTATTTGTTACCATGAGATTTCTATTCGTTTTGACATCTGATTTCTCCTTGTAACATAACTGTAGTAATTTATTGTCACATTGTGAGCGAGGATTGCAAATGATTAGTGAACCGATGTGTGATGAAAAATAAACGAGCAATTCCATTATCTGAAAAGTGTTACTTGCTATTTTGTCCAAACTTACTGCTGATGGAGGGATTTATGAGCCAAATTAGTTGAAAACGAACTTCAAGTTTGGCCCTCGAAGAGGAAGAACAGTGAGTGGAGGAGGCCGTCTCCTCTCCCCCAATTATTGACATCACTTTATTGCTAACTATAGAAAAGAGGAGGAACACGTGGTTTCATTGATGAAAAGATGAAGCCTTTTCTTGTCCTTATGTCGGGTCGTCGATCTAGCATGCCCTTTACAAGGGATTTGTTCTCCAGCAAAAGCATAGACCTCATGCGCTTATAAAGGGATTTGTTCTCCAGCAAAAGCAGGAGACATCATTTGGACGCCCCTCGTGCATGTACAGTACACTCAATTATTTTGTTCCTGTCCTGTTTTCACTTTTTCCAAAAATTGTGTCGAACGAGGGAGAGATGGACAGGTTACATTATCTAGCAAATTAATTTTCGTAGGTAAGTTACAAATTCTCATATATTGCAAACTAAACTAAATGTTGATTTCAGAAACAAATTAAGGTTTAGCCTAAACAACATTCTTAAAAAAGGGAGAAAGAGAGTGATGACTCTTTTTTGTAGATTCAATTGTTTTCTTTTTATCTCTTTAACTAGTAGTGGGTCTACAATAATAATGAAAGTAAGAATTAGAGACATAATATCCATAACCCTTGTCAATGTGGGGGTTGCAATTGGCAGCTAGGCAAATATTGGTAGAGTTTACAACTCTACAAATGGTCGTGGCCATTCTCTCAATGGTGAAGGTGGATATTTGCCGGAGACGGACGAGGGGCTGTGACGTTGAGGAGGTGCGGTGGTGGTGGAGTCGGTCGTGGTTGTTGAGGTGGGCATTGGTAACACTTGGTGAAGAGTCCAAATGTATCAATCTGGTGTACAAAATTTGTGACGCTCGCCCACCCACCAAATCCGAACCCAACTAAAAGAACCCACACCACCACAAAAATATTGATTGTGTATGCGCCCGCCCATCTTCCAAAAAACTTTGGCGGTTGTTCCATTGCGTTCTGCGTCAGATCACAAATCGTTTCCGATCAATCAAATGGCTAAAATTACCGAAGTAAATCAATCATTCGTGCACGTTTAGTAGATGGTATAATCTCTTCGTTAGTGTTCAAATTATAGATGCTTTTCACGTTTAGTCCCTAAACTATTTTTTGTGTGCATATTTCGTCCATAATTATTTGTTTCTTTCATGTTAGCCCTCAAAATATTATATTCACGTTTAGTCCTCAAACTAAGCTTGCAAAAGAGTTAAATCGATCCAGATTTTAAACTGTTCAGATTCGGCTCGTAAGGTTAAATTCTTACTCAAATTCAAATTGACTCAAGTTTTTGTTTACTCGAATTCGATCAGACTCGGATCGAATTATATTCAAATTACTCGCGAATTTCAAATTCGAGTTTTCACATAGTAACTAGGTTTATAATACATATAATTATTAATTGAACTCATTATTTTACTTAGAAATGAGAAAATATAATTATAATTACACTTTATAAATATAAAATTAAAATTAAAATTACAAATAAAAATAATAATAACTAATTATTCAAATTTTATTTAATTGTGTATATATTATAAGAGAATGTATCGAGTATCTATTCGAATATGTATTAATCGAGTATGTATCGAATCATGATTAAAACTTTCGAGTAGTTTGAATTCTAAACAAGTTGAGTATAACTTTACTCAGATTCTACTCGTATTTATATTCAAACTATTTTTTGTGCTAAGATGTGGATCATATTATTAACGAATTTGAATCTCACTCACATTTTCCGAACTGTTTAGTTCGATTTGCAACCTTACCTCAAACTATGGTTGATGTTCATGTTTGTTCTTCAATCTATAGTTGTTTTTCTACTACTACCACAAGGCAACATAAAAATAATTAATCTTATAACTAAATAAATTTGTGTTAATTTTAAATTTGAAAATATTTGATATTAATTTTTAAAAAGTCAATATTAATTTTATAATTTAAAAGGAAGAGATTATTATTATTATTATTATTATTATTATTATTATTATTCACATTTAGTCCTCAAACTATGGTTGTTATTCACATTTGGTTCTCAATTTATAGTTGTTTTTCTTATTTAGTACCCTTCAATTGTTTTATTTTTTTTTAAAGTTAGACAAAGATTACAAAACTAGAAAAATTTAAGAAAAAAGTATGCAAAAAAATAATTTGAAAACTAAACGTGATATATATATATATAATTATAGGTTAGGAACTAACGAACAGGTTAACCTAGAACTATTAATGGCACTTGAAATTAAGAGTTTTCACCGACCCACAATTTAAGTTCTGGTGTAATTGCCCTCTGTGAATTGTAATAGAAGTATACATAAATATATATATACAATAAATTGCAATTATGTAAAAGGATACTTTTTAAAAATGTAGAGGTTTTAATTGAAGAATAAATAATCTGGTGTGTGCGTGGAGCATGAATGATATGGTGTACCTCTCTAGCTGCGGCTGATCTGAAGGTGAAGATGTAAGCAAGGGAAGGGATGATATAAACAGTGAAGCTAACAAGAAGTGATCCAACGGTGGAGTTGATAGGTCCAAAGAAAGGGAAGACGATGGCCAGGAACCAGATGGGTATGACCACAGGCAATCGCGCTGCCGCCCGCTTGCACATGCTCTTGCACTGGTGCATTCCAATTGCTTTCTCCCACACAAAATATAATGGCGTGCATGCGAACCCAAATGTTATAAACTGTAACATCAAAATAACGCTTTTCATTACAATTACTAGACATATATAATAAAAACTTCAAAATGATATTTACTGCGTGTTATCTGTGTGTAGTCAATTTTGATAAATAGATTGAATAAGAAACCCGTTTTTTTTTACTTTCAACACATTATACTTGACCAACGTATTGTGTTTATTGCCTATTTGCTAAATATCTGTCAATTTGCTTCTTTCATCTGTCTAGTTCTTTCTCCTCTAAACCTTAGTCAAGTCCTTACAATATCAAAAGATATTGGATGCCTCTACCACAATGTGAAATTTGTTTTCCCATCGATTATTGAAAATTCAAATTTATCTATATTTGTTGTCATCGTATTACACGAATTAATTCTCTCTACCTCGGATCCAATCAACATAGTTTTGATACCACTTGTTGAGGATTTAAGTCGACGTATACCAAATAATATACAATAAAGATAGATAAAGTAACACAAGATTTAATATGGAAAACTTTTAAAGGGAAGAGCAACAAGTCAAATTTTGAATATTTACTATATCAATATTAATGAGTTTACAATAATTTTCTCAAGTTTTGTACCTTAAAATTTGAGGTTACAAAATATAGCAATCTCTACGTAAAAATTTTTGCACGAAATAAAAGTGGAAAAAACCCTGTCTTACATATCAACCAAAGACTCAATTACACACTATCTCAACTCTCCAAAATATTGCTACGTCTTAATTATTTTACCTCTCTCTAAACACAAGATTTTATTTATAAAATACCCGCAACTCTTTTTTTTCTAATCTAATTTGGACACTCTTATATAACAAATATACCTATTATAAACAGGATAACTTCCAAAATAAATTTCGACCATAAATAATTTTTTTTCTTATAATAAGATTCGAAAAATTGCCTACACACTTGGTTAGAAGCAATCAGAAATATTGAGAATTTTCGATTTCTGCCGACTCTAACATGTATAACAGAACTAAACATTTAATCGCCAATGATACAGTGTAATTATGTAGTCGGAGGGATGATTAAATGTAAAAGCAAGTGAGAGTAGAGAACGAAAAGACACATGCCTGATGAATGAGCATCAAAATGACAGCCATGTCTCTGAAGGGAGATTTAGGGAGGAGAGCAAAAGCATTGGAGTGATTAAGAAGCATGTCTCCAAATGCCCAATACACTGCCGTTGCGGACGGAAGTGTCAGTGTCATCACGTACAAGGTAGCCAATAAGTATATTGCCTTAAATTTCTGTGGCTTCCACATTGCATGCATTATCTCCCTGTCACACGGTCCACACCAACACCAAAACAATACATTAATCATCTTTCTTTTATTTCATACTTGCACTTGGTAAATCCATGCTTATGTTTAGAATCCGTTAGTAAATAATGGAAATTCCGAACATAAATTAATCAAGTTTAATTTGTTAAATTAAATCTCGAGCGAGTTTTCAACTCTTTTCAACTACGACTAGGTAGTGAAACAGACTCATTTCGACGGAATATATTTCGCCGGAAATAGTATACATAGGAGCATAACTTAAGTAATCTCGACGGAATTCTTGATGGACTTATTCCGACAATATTATATTCGACTGAATTTTTGACAGAATATTTGGTTAAAAATAGCATAATTCCGACGGAATAAAGTTATTTCCGTCCGACAAAATATTATGTCAGAAATAAACGTTTTTTAATATTCAAACTTGGTTCAAGTACTAAAATGTATATATGAACTTATACAATTCAGTGCATTTAGAATGTTTACTTATATAGTAGCACTTCAATTTTGATTTGAATATCTAAAGGCATTCCACTACTTTTGGTTATTCAAGAGTACTAAATTTGTATAACAAAACGTGCTTAGGTAATTGCTATTTCAAAAGACGTGTAATTTTATGCAAATGTTTAAGCTGGACTACTCATCATTGGGTTTCACAGCTTAGCTCGAAAGCCCATAAAGCATTGTGTGTAGGACCAAACAGGTCCTCTTCTTTCTCCTCGTGAATAAATAAAGCAAAAGTGACTGGGAAAAGAAATTTGGCTTTCTATACATTAAAAGAAAGAAAAGGGTTTCCAAGAAAGTGCGACTTTTTGCCCCCCACGCCTAACAAGGGCAATTTCGTAATTAAAAAAACTTAATAAGGTGTGAAAAATATGCAATACACAACAATAAAGTTCTGTTAAATAATATCACCAGGTGGTCAGACTTTATGTAAAATAGTACTCTCTCAAATTATAAGATTTGCTATTGAATTTTTAAAGTTAATTTAAAATATTTTTAAATTCAAAATTAATATAATTTATTTAAAATTTTAAAATAATAAAATTTATAATTAGAAGTATTTTTTTACGTAATTTATAATATTAATAATTATTTTAACATCAATTAAATAGATTTAACTCAATTTTTAGTTTAAAAATATTTAAAATTAATTTTTTTAAGATTAATATTAATGTTATAATACAGAAGGGAGGAAATATATAGGTATAACCATTAGTCCTCGTAGACAGCTTTGGACAAGGATCGGTCATTAGATCACATGGTCAGATCGTGTCGAACCAAGCCAGGGAGCAGGGGCTAGTATTTTTCAACACGATACATAATCTATTTATTTATTTATTTTTTAATTCTGTTGCAAAAATTAATGCATTGAAAAACGTGGGAAAATATTTATGTAGAACGTAAGAGACGAAATGTGTAATACTCGTATTATTATTGTCTTACACAGTGACGGCATGTCCCCCGAACGTGTAGAGAATGTTTGTAGCCCCTGTGAAGTAGAGTACTAACTTAGCTGGTCCCGAATGCTTCACCCCTTCCACCTATTATAGTTTCAAACGAGTCATTAGGGTTACATTTACTCATGATTCTTAGCGTGAAATGTGACAATCTTTTTGGTACAAAAATAAAAAAAAAGGAAACAATTTTTGAGACAAACCTAAAAAAATGACAATATTTGTGGAATGAAGAATCTTGAGCTGTTTTACAAAAAGCGACGATGACTAATATAAATAAATGATGATATATGCACACTTTATAATATGCATTGTTTAGCACAATCACACGTTATATATTATGGTATATATACATTTATCAACACCCATGTGTATATATTATTGAATTATGTAGTACAATGTCTTAATACATATCTGTAACTATTATTGTAAAATGTGCATATATATATCAGGGCTCGATATTAATTTAATTTGTGTGAAGCACTTGAAAGTGAAAATCTTTGTGGAGACCCAAGGAAAGCTTAATAAACAAAGATAGTACTATATTTGAACACAACATAGAATATTACATGAATCTCAATTATTAAAAAGTGAAATTTGATACGAATTTTCGTGATAAACCCTCACTTTTTAATGATTAAGACTCGTTTAGTGTTTTATATTTTGTCCGAATATAGTGTGTCTATACTATTCAATAAACAGAGATTAATAAAGGAATATTAGTACCTGGCCATGAAGGAGTGATGCAATGGTGAGGTACCAGGCAGTATAAGTGGTCATAATCAAGCCTAGGAAAGACCAGATTCGATAGTTGTGGAATGAAGGTATGAAAACAGTAGTAGCGCAGCAAGCTCCGAAGATGTAAGTCCAAGTTCTCTTGTCCAGATTATCATTTATGTAATATATATTGCTGCAATATTCAAACCAAATCCATTCGAACAAAATTAATACGTACTAAATGCCCACAATCTTTAGTTTGTTTTAGCGGAACAAAAGCAATATATTAGTGCGTGTGTATATATGTCATGGTCACAAAGAAAGAAAAAGAAGAAAACTCAAGTCCAAAAGAAATTGATATTGTTTTTATTATAATTTTTGATTCGTTTAGAGTTACGACACACAATACTCATCGCTTTCTGTCATGGCGAACACCATTTTAAGCCCAAAAAAAGGCTAGGAAAGAGGCGTTTGGGCTTTTTGAAATTCTTACTAATTTTTGGACTTATTTAAGTTTTCGTAATTTTGCTTTTCACTTTTCGTAATTAAGGTTTTCAGTTTATTGTTTAATATTTAAGGATATTTTGTGTTTTAAGGTTAACTCTTACTATTCAAATTTTATAAAAATATTGTGATTGCTTAATCAATTTATTCAATTTTTTAAATTCATGTGATTATAAAATTACATGAATTTAATTGTTGTGATTGTTTTTTTTTCTTTATTTAGTCTTTTGCTGTGTCAATATATGTGTATGTGTGCTCAGTCATTTTGGTACTAAAGTATGAAGAGAAAGCCAAAGAAGCTAGATACCTTGCACAAGCTATGAGCTGAATGACAGATCCAAACAGAAGAAAAGTACAATTAAATGCCAAGCCCACGTTCCTCCAGTGTTTCCCAAGAAGTCCATCAAGAACTTCAAACCACTGTGCTCGTAAATTTATTCAAAAAAAACAAAACTAACCCATGTGAAATTTATTTACAAACCAATTACGTGAAAAAAAAATATGAATAAATTAATTTTGAATGTATATATTTTGATTGCGAGAAAATATATATATATAGGATGGATCTAAAATATTATTCTTAAATGGTATACTTTTCTTGAATAACATACATTTATCAAAACGACGTAAGACGGATTTAAAACATTCTTCTTAAATAGTATATCTCTCTTAAATAACATATATTTATCAAAACGACATCGTTTTGAAGTTGTTTTTTTTAAATATTATTAAAAGAAGATGTGATATGATATGACATTTCACGGTCCCACTTATTTTTCTTTTATTTACAAAAATACCATTAAAGAATTTTCAAAACGACGTCATTTTGATAAATATATACTACTTAAGGAGATATATTTTTGAACCGTTCTCTTTCTCTCTCTCTCTCTCTCTATATATATATAGATAGATAGATAAAAAAAATTAAGAACCTGAATGACATGGTTTCTGAAATCAACTTTTTCTCTCTCCTTTCGAGTTCTGTATTCAACATAAAGGACGCTAATAAGATAGGCAGTCCAACTACCCATTAAGCCATAAAAGAGCTGAAAGAGTATCCCCGAGAGCATCCCAAGTTGTGAAAATGAGTAGGGCAGTGTGAGTAAAACTTGAGCCACCTGAAAAATATATTAAGAAAACAATAACCACAAATTAACTCCACTTATATGGTACTACTAATACTCCATTTGTCCCAAATTAAAAGACAACCCTCTTTTATGTTTAAGATATATGACATCAGAACTAAACTACATTCTGGGACTTCCATAAAACCAAAAGGTGGATTATCATTGGGGACACAACTTGCATATATAGAATTAATTGACTATATAGGGTTCAAGTCATGTCTTTTTGATGCATGGCACCTAAAAAGGAAAGAGGAAAAGGGACTGTGATATTGGAACATATATAAAGAAATGAAAAAAGAAAGATCGAGCTACCTGATTAGAAGAACAGCTAAACCAAGCATCATAAGCAGAACCACCATGCCAGAAGAACTTGGAAATGCTAGTTTTGATGTCCGTAGGCTTCCCTTCAGTTTCCATCTCTACATAACTCCCTACTAACACCGTCTCCACCATCTTCTCCTCTCCCATTTTTCTCTCTCTCACACGCACTCAGTACACACGCACACTGTTTTCTTACTCTCTGGCCTTTTCTTTTCCTACTGTAGCTAGCTAGTGTTGGATATGAATGCAAAAAGGTATTTCTCCAGATAAATAAACAAATGAGAATGAATGAGGCTTATACGGCTGCATATGTTACTATATATATAGACGTAGAGAGAGATTTATGAATGACTGAATGCGAAAAGGCTGTATTAGAAAATAATTCGGTTATAGTAAAGTTCATTTTATCGTAAATTAATCCAACAATTAATAAAGTTTTGACACATAAATTTTTTTTTTGTCAACATGTTAATATTTTATTAATTCTTAGACTAACTTATATTAAAATTTACTTTACTATGACCGTATTCATTTGAAAGGTACGTGAGAGAGTAGTTTGGGGAAGCGAGCTTGAGTTTTTTTTCTTTGAATTTATTACTGTTATAGTTATTGGTGGACCCCTATCTATTATTGTTAGGGTAAGCACTCTTGGAAAGCTGAGGAAAATTAATTAGCAACAAAAAAAAAAAAGCTGAGGAAAATTATAATTTCCTTTTTTCAGAAGTATTTTGCGAGTATTTTTAGTTAAGAAAGGTAAAAAAAAAGTTTTTAAAAAATTGAACGCAATTTTTTAAGATACTTTTTTGACAAAAATGGTGAAAAAGCTGAGGAAAGAAAAATAAGTTTAATGATTTTTTTTAATTTATAATTATCCTTACTTATAACACATAAAATAAATTTTAAACATCATATTGCGATTTTTTTTACTAAACTCACAGACAGAGTTTACAAAGGTGTTTTCCCAATCATTTTCCGAGTTATAAATTTTAAATAATTCTAATCCGAAAAACTCACAAATAGAGAAGTGTGAGCAGATTAGAATTTTTTG
This sequence comes from Hedera helix, assembly GCA_947179155.2. NCBI lineage: Eukaryota > Viridiplantae > Streptophyta > Magnoliopsida > Apiales > Araliaceae > Hedera > Hedera helix. Next base: position 34,541,551 of record OX359287.1, read on the forward strand.
TAATTGTCACACTTTTAAACATTTTTAAGTTATAACAATATTGTATTTGTGTTAATCTATAAAAAAAAAAGATGTTAAACGATAAAGATAACGAATTCAATTTTATTATAACAATTATACAACAAGAAAACAATAAATATCGAGAATACAACAACTTGGTCAGAAGAATAATCATGCATTATGCTGTGGAATGGACTTAATCTGCTTCCTAATAGTGGCTTAAGCTTTGATGAGTACCAGAGATTTAGTACCTAATTTTCTCTATAGTTATTTTGGTTTTAACTTTTTTGTTGTTTTGTAGCGAAGAACTTTGTTAAATATAATTATCCTCTTTAAATCAATAATTACGAGGGTGCGAGTGATTTATTTGCACGAGTGGTTCCTCACTTCCAAGGTAAATTATTACTTCTTTATTTAGTTAAATCTGCTGGTCTATTGATAACCTCCGCCATGTTATTAATCTTCAACTGGTCAAATCACTCATCTCTTCTTGTTATATTTTTATTGATAATAAAAACTTAGAAAGTATTTTATTAATGGAATTTGAACGTAATACTGTACATGTTTTTAGATTCATTAGTCGTACATTTGGATTAATTAAATTTCAAAATTTATTATATATACTTGACAGGTATATATATATATATATATATATATATATATATATATATATATATATATATATATATATATATATATATATATATTCGCTTTTCTTTCTAATCAAAAACTCTAATCTCTACCTTAAATTTGGAGAGAACTCTCATTTTAGAGATACCCTTCTTAGGTCTCTCTTATTTTGATTTAATAAATAATTCTTTTTTCTTGTGGAGTTTGTTTTCCTCTTTTGTAAGACTTATTTTCTTCATGAGATAACTTATTTATCTAAGAGGATTTTATTATCATCTCTTAAAAGATTTTATTTTCTCCATTTGGCATAGTTATTTTTTTCATTCGTGAGACTTTTTCGATGCATGAATTGTAAAAAAATAGATTGTTTAGATTTGGAGAAAGTGTAGCTATTATAGTGGCTTGTTCTTTCGTTACTCGTGTTGATGCACGGTCTAGATCTATATATTCTATTATTAATTTTAGAATATGATTGTTGTTAACGCTTAAAGATATCGAGATGCTCAATCACCATCTAAGACTTTTAACTTGCACAAATGAACAATCGAATATACTTCAAAAGGTGTTAACAATATGGGTGCTTAGTATTTAGTAAGTTAAAAATAGTATTAGTCTTATCTCTATCGCCTACCTCTCTTTCATAGTCATTGTTCTCCTTTAACCGTTGAGTCGTGCAATAACTACCTCGGAGAAGTAACTCACATTTCCACTACGCCTGATAATTGTCATAATGTCTGGAGTGATGCTGAGTGGTAACCATTATAGTAAATGTCATACTATTCAATCTTTCGGAATTTAAAATGCAACGGTCCAAATCTATTGGGTTGGGAGCACTTGGGCTTAATGGGCTATAGGGTCAAGGCCCAATTTAGACAACTCATTTATCCTAATAAAAATACGTAGCCCAACAATTGTATTTTAAGAGTTTATATGGTATTCAACGACATATAATTGACATTTTTTTCTTGATTATTTGTTATTTTATTTTAAAGAATTACTATTTCAAATTTTTTATTATAATTTTTTCAGCTTTTGTAATAGATTATAGTTTTAATATATTTTGATCTTTTGAACTATTTGATTAAAAAACAATGATTTAGTTAAACTTTTCCAAATGAATTTGTCTCCGAGCAAGTTTAGCTCCATCCTCCTCCTCATCTGACTCCACAATAAGAACAATAGTCCCTAATCCCTATAATTTGGTAAGTGAATTTTTGTTGTCAAATTTTATTAAAGGAATTTACTCTTTTAGAAAAATATTAAAGGTATTTATTTGAAAAGGGCTACAATGTCCATTTTTTTAGAGGATCAAGGTGAATTAATAGAGAAGAGGAGGGAGGAGGGAGGAGGGAGGGGGGACAGAGATTAGAAAAGAAAAGAATAAGCAAATAGGAAAGAGTGAAATGAAGAAATTATAACAAAGTAGACCACATGATTGGCTTTGCTGCAAACAAACGGGCGGGGTCACTTTTTTAACAAGTAGAAAGAAAGCTTCTTTTATCACATGGCCAAGCGCAAATTCCCCCCTTCCTTCCTTCCCTTTGTGTACTCGAGAATTCATCGCTCAAAGCCCAAATACCAAAAAGTCACTTATTATTTCTTTTTTAATCATGTTTATTTGTAAAAAATATATTTAAGATTTGATTATTTATTTTAATTTAATACCATATTGTACTATTTAATTCTTTGATGAGGGATTATTAGTTCTTTAATGTTAGACTATTAGTCTCATAAAATCATTTAATAGTTTAAAATGAGAGGGACTATTAATTTCAAATTTTTCATAGAATTATATAATTTCACATAAATAGTCTTAGGAATGATAACAAAAATAGTTCATATGACTATTTAAAGGATTATTAATCCTCCATCATAGGATAAAATAATTCGAAGAAGTGTTAAATTAATATAAATAGTCTAACCTCAATTACGTTTTTTGTAAACAAATATAGCCATAGTATATAGAATTACTTAACATATGGACAATTTGAGAGATTTTTTGCGTTCAAATTCTTCTAGTACAAACCTATACTTTTACTTTTATGTGGGCTTTTCTATTTGTTATCTAATTTCATCATTCAGATGCTCTCAAATTATATTATTAGTACATCAAAGGCAGCAGCCTTCTTTAGCTTTTCTTCTTTTTACAGTTTGATAAATCATTGCCTCTTATTTTTTATTTTTTTACTTGTCATGAGAATTATCATATATATATATATACACACACACACGCGCGACCTCAAAAAAGGTTTTGTTTTGGTGCAGAGCAACATATTGATGGGGTATGTTCGACACCACATGCATCCACTCTTAATGTTAAGTCATGCTTTCTCCTCGGTGGTACCAAAAACATTCCATGCCTTTTGTCCCCTTGACTCAAAGAAAATACCTACCCCCCAAATTCATCCGCAGAATTATTAAACGTACACCATTTGCTTATTCATTCTGATCCATCATTTTCTTCCTGCATTCTCATTCTGTTAATTAATCTTAAGAAAGTTTTATCATTAGTTGAAATACATGTTCTTCGCGGTCCGAGTCTGACAAATCAGCATGGGTTCATCATTCAAAAATCTCGCATGTTTAATTTATGCTACTTAATTCTGCAGAAAATGAATTATTTTTGTAATCAAGTGCAGAATTCATGCGTATCGACCACGACAATCCCTTTAAGAAGGACAAAAAACTTGTGTTCATCCTTTTGTTTTTGTGTCGAGAAGAGACTTGGGAACAAAAAGATTGTGAAAGTTTCTTCTTTTTTATTTAACACTATCAGACTATTAGTTATGCAAGTTTGGCCATTAATAGTTAGTCTCTAGATTTTGTGAATAATTATTTGCCTAAATGATGTTAGAATCGTGTTAAAGATCGTATAAAGGCGTTGGCATTAATCGCTTTCTTGATCATATTCCACTCTCTCAATGACGTAAATATATAAAAAAAAAAAAAAAACTGAATTAATCTCCTAAGGTGCATCTTTCCATTGGATACTTTCTTTGATCTTTTGAAAGGCTAGCCATGGAAATGATTAAAGCTTGGTGAATGAGGTGGGGTCAATCTTTTTACCAACCTTTCTCTGTTTCTCAAACAAACTGTATGATCATACGGGGCTACATAAGAAAATAGAAGCACCTTCGAGTTTTGAATGTTCAATACTGAATAGGGATGGAAAATCAACAACTTTCATTGACTTAGCATCCATTGGACATGATGGTCAATTCCATTAGCTAGAGCATTGGTTTCTTCATGCCTATATGCACAAATGCATTATAATTGATGATTTCTTTTATCAACAAACACCATCATGCTAAATTCCCCCTTTTGGCCTCTGTATTGGGAGCCAAGCTTAGGACTTGAAAAAAGGAAAGCAATAACATTGTTATGCTATTTAGTTACACCATGAATGGTTTAGTTGGATAAAAATCGAAAAGAAACCATTTTTTTTGACAGCTTTATGACACGTTGTTTGTGATAATTAGGGTTTTAGAAATGTCGTCGATTCAAATTCAACTTCATTTTAGTGATGATATTTTTTACTTTTTTCACCTGCTCCAATCCATCGATAGGCACTTAGCTTGGTCGGACCGAAAATTCTAAAAAGATTTAACGCTCACTTGGACTTGGCTCAAGTTTACCGTTAAATTTCAATATCATACCACCAATATTTGACACCTAAAAACATAAGAGTAAATAGTAAACAAAAATATATCCTTAAAGTAAATAAAATTTTGAAAGGAAACATTTTTTGTTGAACATAGAGAGGATCACAGACATAGTATATCTTTTGGCTCATGGGAGTATCATATTTTTGTGAGAGAAGAACCCTGCGCCAACTGCCAAGGGTAGGGGGAAGACCTTGTAGGTAATAGTATCGTCTAATTTAGGCCCAGTCAAGCCTTATACCTTCTTGGGGCCTGTCTATGATCTCAAGAAATTGGCTGCATAGTTTGTGTTTGGTCTTTGAAAAGAAAATATAATGACTAATGAGACAGTTTGAACATGAATGGGCAAACAGTTGGCTTCTAGTTTGACTTGTTATTTCTACAAAAATGCTTTCACACCCTAACAGGCCAAGAATTTTGAACTCTTGGCATTAATTAGATTATTTTCTTTCGAGGTCTATTTAGTTTACTTGATGATTTCATGTACCTTAGGTGGTATTTTACGGTTATCCATTTTGCTCGTGCGCAGGGATGATAACTATGTAAGGCAAGCCTCGGTTGAATTATAGAAGTACATACTCCCTTACCCTATTTTTTGGTAGAGGGTTGACACGAGTAGTTCTTATTCTTAAAATATTTATTGTCTTTATTATTAAGATTTATTAAAAGTTACTGACAATATATTTCTAAGATATATGTTAAACCTATATTATTTCACTTCTACGAAAAGTGTTTTGTAAAAGTTGAAAGAAATTTCAAAAAATAAAGAGACTACACACAGAGAGAATAATTTTATGAACAAATAAACAAAATTGAACTTTACAATTTATTCAAAAATGTCAGTTATAAAAATTAATTGAACTTTATAATTTATTCAAAAATATCAATTACAAAAATTAATTCCGCAATAACATTTTTGAATTAAAAACATAATAGTTTTTTTCCCCAATTATTATGTGTATATTAATTTCTTTGCAACTGTTTACTGTTTAATTTAACTTTTTTTGCAATTCATCTTGGGTAAGGTTCACCAAACTGATTTGAGTTATGTGCATATTAATTTCTTTGTAATCGTTTAATTTAACTATTTTTGCAATTCATCTTGGGTTAGGTTTATCAAACTAATTCGAGTCCAATTCATCATAGGTCAAGTTCGTACACCCTTGCAACATGCACCTAGGACGTGAGCGCGAGCAAGTGGTGCTTTACACCACGTTATGGTGATCATTTTCAAACCTTCCTTTTAGTATCATAAGTAAATTAAACTATTCTACTTATACTTAAAAAGTATTACAAAAAATTATTTCTTACTATCGTGGGGCTTACAAAAAATAGTTTTGTAAATAATAATTATATACCCACTTTGAGTAAAATTAAAATGCAATATATAATTCTTATTTGAAATATATAATATTATCTTTTAATCTCCTTGTAATAGACTATCAAATATACCTCTAATTTTTATCTAAATTCAATTAATTAATGGGTCAAAATTAAACCTAAAAATAATCAAAACTCATTAATTAAAAGTTACATTTTAACATTTTTCCTTTTTTTTTTTTTTTTGTTGTTGATAATTTGCATGTTTAGTAAAATTTTAGTCTTCTTTTGGATGTATTCAAAAACATATTTAATAAAAAAAAGTGCCAGCTCACAATAACTAATTCATCCAAACAAAAAAAATGTGCTTTTCACTTTTGCTTGGTTTTAACACATTTTTGGGCAGGGGCTCATTTGTAATCATACAAATAAGGAGGGAGTAAAAGTAATATGTTTCTTTAATCGTATCCACCGTATAATATATATTCAGGAAAAAAAAAAGGTGGCAAAAAGAACTTCGTTCTGATTTCACCTGGTTTGCCAATACGACGGCGTGGCGCTTTCTGTTTTAGGGCGAAATCATTCTGGAGTCTGCCCCATTACAGAGTAGAAGAGGACGCTGCCAATCTGGACAAACCCTAGCTTCTTCAAACGAATTCTCTTAGGTATTGGTAGGGATTGTTTCTGTAATCAGAAAAATGCTAACTGAAGAAATTTATGTTTTTCATGATTGATTGCTAGTGTGCTGCTATATACAGATAAAATTTAGTATAATTCTAATCCTCAGAATTAACCCTTTTAGATTTTATGTAATATATGATTTTGTGTGGTAATAAAATGATAGAGCAACTAATCAACACTAGAATTTGGATCTGAACCCTTCGGTTATGTTCTTAACTTTCTTCGTTTACATGATTATCGAACTCATGGCTATTTCTATTTTCTTCATTTGCCCAGCATTATTTCTGGCAAATAATACTAACTCCTACTGTAAATGTGAGTTCACTTCCAAAAGTTAAAATTTGTAAGAGAAAAGCTCAACTTTTTAACATAGTCAACATTTTACTAATTTTTGGAAGTGGATTGGGACATCAAAGAAAGAAGAGTTGGTCTTTTCAGTTTGGTACCGACTATGGAGAGGATATAAACTATATATGTAATTCTACACATTCTAATTTGGTGTTTATAGTATTAGTTGCATTGGTTGATTGATTGGATTCTGGGACTTGGATCAACTTGTTATTTGCATTATTATAGTTGAGATTTCAAAGCTTGAAGTGTCTCCCAGTATTAATAACTAGTTGAAAGTTGCAGATATAGAGTATTGGCCTGTTTGTATCATCTGAAAATAATATTCTAATTTAAGATATATGAATATAATTGTCTGATTTAGGGGTTCTTTTAGTTCTATCATAGTTTTATTGGGCTAGAGGAGTAACAAAATATAAGAATTCTATTAAGCAGATTTGAAATAATTTAAAATGCAGCTTGGACCAAATTTTTCTTAATGGTCATTTTCACTTATTTTTGCAGCCCAAAATTGCTTATTGCTTAAAAAATGGGAACAAGCATGACAAATAAAGCTGAAACTACCAGGCCTTATGTCAATGTATTGTGATTCCAATGAAATTATGATCGAAAATCTTTTATCACTGATTTGATCAGTAACCTTGAGCTTTTATATGGAAACTAATACTCCACAAGTCTACTATCCCTTCGCAGGGTTAACAACTTTGATAACATGTGCTGATTCATTCGTTTTGGAATCTTTTTTAGTTATTAACAATAATTTTTTATAAGGAGAAACTTAGAAGTGTTAAGACTTGATATACTTTTGCGCTGAATTATTTCATTTTTGATATAAATTGTCTTTGTTGTCCTCTAGTATTTGCTTATTTCCTTAATGGACAACTTATCAACACATTTCTGTTCAGCAATTACCACCTGTTCTAGTTCTTTTACTTATGGAAATAATTATTTCAATTTTTTTATTTTCTTCTAATTTTAAAGGATTAGACCTTCTGAATTAGCGGTCTAAGATTCTCCATATTGATGGACTTCCTTTCTAGTGCATGCAAGAAATTTATTACATAACTTGAGATTTAAGTATGCTACAATTATTTATTTATTTATTATTTTATTTTTTTTTGGGGGGGGGGGGGGGGGGGAGGGGGGAAATATTGAACCTGAGAAGTTTTTTGGCATTATTTTAGCTCTACTGTTTGTGTGGTCTATTCTACTGGAGTAAGAAGGTAAATTTTCCTTTATTCCTTAATCTATATAGTGCAGACAAGTTGACTGCAGAAGGGTTGTATGTATTTATCATGTATGCTCCTCTGTAGAGTCTATTGAACTGCTGCATGTTAATCATATCTATATTGGCATATGATTGGTTTTGAAGTGATATCCGTAGTAAGATTTACAACCAAGAGATAAACACTCTGTGTTACTAAAGACGTGATAGCTTGGAAAATTATAGTAAGCCAGTTCTGTCATATAAGAATGGATGGTATTGATTTTGACTTTGGTCTCTGACCGTGTGACTTTCTTGTCTGTTGAAGAGCCTTAATGTGCCATTTTGATTGGTAATCATTTTACTCTCTCTCACGAGTTTGGTTATTTGGCTTGAAAGTTTGATGTGTTTCAGATAGGATTTGCTCTATTAATCGCTTGTTAGACATCAGTTCTATTTTTCGGCTTTAGGTTGGATGCCACTGAATAAGAAGCTAGAAAATTAGTGAGAGGGGGATGATCGTACTACTATATCTTAAATACAAGGACACAAGCTTACAAGAGAAAAGACTATAAAGGACTAAGGAGCCATGTAATTTTTGTATTTTAACACAACATATTATTATTGATTATGTTTGGACATTTTCTTTTGTGCACAAGTCTTTTAATCCATAATTAGATTTGATTAGCTGATGTTTTGAATTTCAGCAGTTCATTTTTATATTTTCCTTCTATAATAATCGTCATACTAACTGTGTTAAACTTTTCCTTGTCGTTGAGCAGTGGGTAATATGTCTGTCACACAATATGGACTTCTTGGCTTACGGAAGGCGTGGACTCCAGCTCATGATGAATATTTGCTTGAATTGCTTCTTGAACAGCACAATTGTGGAAAAACTACTTATAATTTATTCAGACATGAAGTATTCAAAACTGTAACACATAAATTAAACAAGAAGTTTGGAGTGAACTTGGAAGAGAGCCAGATAAAAATCCGTTACAATGCGATGAAGAAAGATTACAGCATGCTTAAAACCATCCTTGGTCATACTGGGTTTCATTGGGATTCAAGCAGGCAAATGGTTGTAGCTGATGATAAAGTTTGGGAAAAGTATACTGCAGTAAGTATCAAATCTACATCAATTTTTTTACTGTTAAAACAGACGCTCAAGTATCATAGTTGCAGGTAAGAAGTGATGCAAGACCTTACCGGTTTAGGAGCTTTCCTCCGTATGATCAAATGTCTATCATCTTTGAAGGTAGTTTTCCTTTTATTTGCTGGTATATGCTGGTAGATTGATCTAAAGTTCTCTGGTCATTTCTGACAGAATCTGCTAGCGAAGATGGGGCTGTTAGGAAACTGCAATTTCCAGGCAGAGTAAATAAGGCACTTGAAGAGGTAAATAGCGACCCAGAAACCGTACAGTCTTCAGAACCAAAGAAACGGCCTGCACAATTAGTTGATGATGCCCTTGATGTTGATTCAACATTTCATGTGAACAACACACAGCCCAAAAAAAGAAATTCCATTGGTTTAGCAATTTCTGGCTGTAAGGATAGCGCACTTGAAGCGGAAGATAGCATAGAAAATGCATTTTGTGAAATTCCTTCTGAAGATAGGGTAGTGCAGAATAATGTGAAAAACACACTACCCAAAAAAAGAAAATCCATTGCTCTAGCAACTTCTGGATCCAATAAGAGGGCACAAGTCGAAGCGGAAGATTGCATAGAAAATGCATTATATGAAATCCCATCTGAAGCCAGGTTCAAAGCAGTGCAGAATAATGTGAAGGATGACAGAGCTTTATATCAAAGGTGCTTGGAGGAGTTGCAAAGAATAGAAGAACTGAATGACTCAGAATTTGCAACGGCTGTTAATGTTCTTAAAGATGACAAAAATGCAATTGCATTCATGACAATCAAGGGGCCTAGGCGACTGATCTGGTTGAGGTCTTTACTGCATGGATAGTAGCCACTTAATAGAACTTCGGAATTCCATTTACTTTTGTGAAATTTAGTTTCTTTCACTGGATAGTTCGTTCGTTTATAAACTTGTGGAGGCTTTGATGCATGTTAATCTAGATTCTTGAAATAATTTCAGGGGTTTTTCCAGACTTTGTCCGTGTCTGGCGTGTCATGGAAATTCTTAGAAAGGTAAAAATCAAAAAAATTCTGCCAGCTTGCTTTGGTCTTGTTCGTATGTATCATTGTTTTATTACCATCACATGTTGCTTGAAGTTTTAGTTTTTAACAAATGTTTTATGAACTTGTGTACGCTCAAGAATTCAAACTTTTTTTTATACAGTTGTAGCAATTTGCAGCATCTTTTTGCTTGATTCTTTGTTTACTTGATAAAATGTTTATAGAATTCAGTTTGCTAAATAATTCGACTCTTGATGGTGTTCAAACATTTCAACCATTTTGGGCTCCCATTATTCCCCATCTTGCGGCACATTTGAGTTTTCAATAGATGTGTACTTTTCTTTCTGAGATCCGAAATTAGGATGATTAATCTCACTTGTTTCTTGGGATTTCTTTGGCAGCAGATGTCTTGTTTGAAGTAATTTGTCATGAGCGAAAGACTAATCTGGTACTGAAGGAAGTTATAGCTGTTAGAAGGAATTCATAACAATACGTGGTCGTTTGGAATCTGCTGTTAGAATTAATCTTTTAGTGAAACGGGGTCGTTCTAGTGTATGTATTAGCTTTAATCAGCTATGGCAAAACGAGGTCGTAATGACTGATGAGTTTGTTAAGCTGGGTTGTTTACATTGAATCAAAAAAACCACGTGTCACATGGAGAGTGGAGTATTAGTGTTATCATAACAGAATCAGTTAGGAGTATATATGGAATGCTGGTGTAAGAAAATATCATCAATGAAATGAATATCAATTTTTAATTCTCCTTTTTCGTTTCTTGCAAGTTTTCATTATTCTGCAAATTTCCTTTCTATTGCAATTTTAGTTGAATTCCTAATAAAGTGGTATCAGAGCAACCCTAGGTCTGACCGAATCTACAGCAAGAGCCAGCTTGCAAAAGCATGAAAAGGATCTCAAGTTGTTGAAGAATAGAATGGATCAAGTTCAGCAGTAAGTTAAGAAGAATGGCAAACAGACTAGGGAGCGATTCGAGGTAGTTGAGGAGCAGATCGTCACTCTCAGTCACAAGTTTCAATCATCTAATGAAGAGATCTCAAAGAGGTTGACCAAAGTGCTCGATGCTGTTCATAATCAAGGAATAGACAAATCTCGATCTAAGGAAGTAAGTGTTACCACCAATTTGAATTCCAGTAATCAGAACCTTATTCTGTCATCACCTTCATGTATCAATCCTACTATGACTAGGAATACCAGTTCAATTTCCCCAATAATTCCATATACTACTCAATTTGTGCATAGTAATTGGCACTCCAGTAAGTTATTTATACCAATTCCTTCATACAATTCGGTTAACATGTTATCGTATAACCTTGTTCTCATCAGTTCCACAGTCACTGATCCATAAGTCCGACCTTATGGCATGAATTCGACTATTTCTAGCAGTTCAAAGCAGGTTCCCACAAACCTAAATATACCCTCCTAGATACCTTCAACTGAGTTTTCCCATACGTTAGGGTCCAGTTTCGCTGTGACCACTCTTGGAATTAACACCCCATCACCCCTCATGTACAGTACTGTAGGTCTTTATACAACTCTTGGGCTCAGCCATGTCAATAACAATACATGTAGCTGGTTTCCTTCCCAAAAAGAGGTATCCCTAAGACCACAACCACACTTGCTACCCTTTCCGTTATCTAAGATGGATTTTTCAAGGTTTGAAGACAAGGACCCCATAGGTTGGATAAATAAATATGAGAAATTTTTTCAATTGAAACCCATACTGGACTCCAAATCTAAAGTACTATATGTAGCATTATACCTTGAAGGGGAGACTGATGTATGGTATTAGTCACTTTAAGAGGAACAACCCCACCTGCTGTGGGAGGAATTCATTTCATAGTTATGTCAGAGATTTGCCACAAGGGGATATGAAAACTTAGTGTAACAATTCAATAAACTAACTCAGAAAGGGAAAGTAGATGATTGTATTAAGAATTTTGAAAGTTGAAGGCTTACATAACTACTCAAAATAAACATTACAGTGATGAATACTTCATAGAGAGCTTTCTGACCAAACCCTTAACTCTCAGGGATACTATTAATCAAGCCAGAGGATAAGAAGTTTACCCGGAGTCTTCAGACAAAAGGCACCATACCTCTGCCAAACATGTGACTAGCAATGTTTTTACCAAGACTTCAAACCCTGCCAATAAGGAACCTTAGATGATGGTCATGGGGAATGGACAAACCAGAACTTATCCCATAAAAAGGCTGTCAACAGCTGAGATGGCTGCCAGGAGAAATACAGGCTTATGTTACCATTGCGATGAAATATATACTCTAGGGCACTAATGCAAAAACAAACATATTTACATTATGATTTCAGAATAGGAGGAGTTATGTTAGACTATGGGAGAACCAGAACCTGAGTTAGCAGTAATCATTTAGGAAGCAGAAGAAGAAAAATTGTAGATATGAGAGGATTGTAGAGGAGTATCAATACACGTAATCACCGGAACAGATGGAATCAACACCATTAAACTTAAAAAATGCAATTTTAGAACCAACCTATAAGTACGTTACTGGATAGTAGATCAACCCACAACTTACTATCAGAGTCTCTGGTCAGAAAATACCAATTAACCACTGAACCTTGCAATCCTATCAAGATCAAGGTGACAGTGGTTAATAGGGATGCAATTGAGTGTAAAAGAATGATCTCAAGATTCACATGGGGAAATAGAGCAAGAGAAGTTCTCAACTCCAATGTATGTCATTCCACTATGAGGTTTTGATACAGTTTTAGGCATATAATGGATGAGAATTGTCAGTCCTATAATCTTTAATTTTGAAGAGAGAAGGGTGATCATACGTTGGAAAGGCAGAAAGTTAATATTAGCATACCAGAAGGAGAGTGCTCAATATTATGCCATCCAAATATAGAAAAAGTTATATTGGGACCCTAAAAATGAGACCTACTTTTTAGCCCAACTAACTACAACAGAAGATACAAGACTCAAGGAACTAGATCCTCCAGTAAAAATCCAAGATCTGTTAGAAGAGTTTGAGGATGTCTTCAGAGAACCATTAAGGCTGCCACATATCAGATAACAAGATCACCACATTCTAATAATGTCAGGCTGCCAACCAGTTAACTCTAACCCTTACAGGTATCCCTATATCAAAAAATCTAAAATTAAAAAAATGGTCAGAGAAATGTTGACTAGTGGGATAATCAGACATAACAACTCTTCTTATGCCTCTCCTGTGTTATTAGTGAGGAAGAATGATAACACATGGAGGTTTTGTGTAGACTATAGAGCCCTAAATATTATAGTCAAGAAAAGTTCCTCATTCCTGTGATAGAAGAACTTTTGGATGAATTGAGGGAAAGTCAGGTGTTTACCAAAATAGATCTGAGAAATGGGTACCATCAAATAAGAGTCACAGATAAGGACATCCAAAAAATAACATTTAAACCAAGGGCATTATGAATTCGTGGTAATGTCATTTGGTCTGACAAATGTCTCAAGCACCTTTCAATGCATAATGAATAAGGTGTTCAACCAATATCTAAGGAAGTTTGTCTTGGTATTTTTTGATGACATCATAGTTTATAGTCTATCTATGAAGGACCATGTCAGACATCTTAGGAAAGTATTTATTGTACTCAGAAAGCAGCAGTTGTATGTTAAAATAAGCAAATATAATTTCTCACAACCAAAAGTGGAATATTTGGGGCATGTCATTGGGGCAGAAGGAGTAGAAGCTGATGAGGGGAAGATTGAGGCCATGAAACAATGACCTACTCTACAGAATGTGAAGGCATTAAGGGGATTCTTAGGCTTGACATGATATTATAGAAGATTTGTCAAGCACTATGGCATCATTAACAGACCTTTAACCAATCTACTTAAGAAGGAGTATTTAAGTGGGATCAAGAAACTCAAGAGGCCGTCTGTAAATGAAAGGGAGCACTTTCCATTATACCTATGTTAGTTCTACCTGACTTCAGTAAACCATTCTTACTGGAGACTAATGTCTGCCAAACAGGAGTGGGAGCTGTGTTAATGCAAGAAGGTATACCCTTGTCTTTTTCCAGCAAGGCCCTCTCTAGCAATCATCTTGGGTTGTTTACTTATGAGAAATAATTGTTGGTCATTATTATGGTTGTTCAAAAGTGGATGACTTATCTACTGGGTCAGAAATTTGTTATTAAGACAAACCATAAGGCCCTAAAATACTTTATAGAGCAGAAGCTGACTACACTAGTACAACAGAAGTGAGTTTCTAAAATGTTGGGGTTTGAGTACACCATCATGAACAAGAAGGGCAAAGATAACCCGACTGCAGATGCTTTATCAAGGCAGCAAGAAACAGAAATTATATGTACCATAGTGGTGGAGATAAGTCCTAGTTGGAAAGAGGAATTCAACAAAAGCTTGGAAGGAGACTCAGAAGCATAACAAATAATGGCTCAGTTAATTTTAAATCCTTAAATCATTCCTCAGTACAGCCTGCAGAAGGGAATCTTGAGGAAACAGGGCAAACTCTTTGTGGGAAGTGAAGGGGGGCTAAGACAGAAAATTATAGAATTCATTCATAATAGTCCGGAAGGTGGGCATTCTGGTATTGCAGTTTCTATAAAAAGTGCAGAGGCTCTTTTCTATTGGCATAGTCTCAGAAAAGATTTGAATGACTACGTGAAGCAGTGTGAAATCTGTCAAAGAAATAAGACTGAACATGTTCCCAGCCCTGGTCTGTTACAACCACTACCAATCCCTAACCAAGCTGGGAAAATCATTACTATGGATTTCATATAGGGGATTCCTAAATCAAAATGGAATGACTCTATTATGGTGATAGTAGATAAGTTTACTAAAAGGTATCGCTTGATAGCATTAGCACGCCCATTTACACTCTCACAAGTGGCACAACATGTCTTAGATTATGTTATACAGCTTCATGAACCACCCAAAGCTATAATTTCTAATAGAGACAAAAAATTTATGAGTCATTTTTAGAATGAATTGCTCCAAACTATGGGAATTCAAGTGAAGTTAAGCACTGCCTACCACCCTCAAACAAATGAACAAACAAAAAGAGTAAACCAATGTATTGATGCATGATAGGGAATAAGCCTACTCAATGGAAAAAATAGTTGGCCCTAGCAGAATTGTGGTACAACACAAATTTTCATACATCAATTGAGATGACACCTTATAAAGCCTGTATGGCCTAGAACTTCCTATAATGGGCTACCATCAGATAAACAAATCAGATAATGCTGCAGTTAAAATGTGTATTCAAGATATAAAAGAGATACAACAGCTGCTTAAGAAAAATCTTCATAAATCCCAAGAAAGAATGAAGTTGTATACTGATAGAAAGAAAACAGAAAAAGAATTTACCATTGGGGATGAGGTATATCTGAAGCTACATCCCTATAGGGAGATGTTCATCAGTGCCAGGAAGAATTTGAAGCTATCTGCTAAATATTATGAGCCTTTTCCTGCAATCAAAAGAGTGTGAAAAATGGCATATCAATTAAAGTTGCCTGCTACAGCTAAGATTCATGATGTTTTCCATGTGTCATAACTTAAGAAGAAGATCGGGGATAAAAAGGTAGTATAGACTATGTTACCTCAAGCAACAGAAGGTTGGGAGGTGAGACCTGAACCGTTGGCAATCTTGGACAAGCTATTGATTAAAAAAGAAAATAGGCCGGTTACAATGGTCTTGGTACAATAGATCAACAACATTCCTGAGGATGCCACTTGGGAGGAATTGAGCCAAATCATCATAGAATTTTCGCAATTTAATCCTTGAAGACAAAGATTTTCCTAAGGAAGGGGGAATTGTCACGATCGAAGGACTAATATGGTACTGAAGGAAATTATAGCCATTTAGAAGGAATCCATAAAGAAACGAGGTCGTTTAAGAGTCTGCTGTTAGAATTAATTTTTTAGTGAAATGGGGTCGTTCGAGTGTATGGCAAAATGAGGTCGAAATGACTGATGTGTTTGTTAACTGGGCTGTTAAGCTGCATTGTTTACAATGAATCGAGAGAACCACGTGTTCACATGGAGGGTGGAGTATTAGTGTTGTCATGACATAATCAGTTGGGAGTATATATGGAACGCTGGTGTAAGAATAGATCATCATCGAAATGAATGTCAATTTTTAATTCTCCTTTTTCGTTTTCCGCAAGTTTCCATTATTCTGCAAAATTCCTTTCTATTGCAATTTTGGTTGAATTCTTGACATAATTTTCTCTTGCCCTAAAGATCTGGCTTTGCCATTTACTAGACCATTCATTACCATTTTCTGATCTTACAGAATTTTGGTTTAGTAATTAAAAGAAGAAGTTATATTTTAGTAAATTTAACAAAAAGTTGGATGTACTTATGAAATAAAATATTTGTATGCTTAATTGGCATCCGGAAAAAGAAAGAAACCACATAGTATCAGAGAAATTACAAAACCAAGGCTTAAGGACCAAATTCCTCTTTCAAGTTATTTACTCTTCTAGACCTCCAATAAAGGGCTTTTAAGAAACGAATAGACAGTCAATGGGCAAAATGCACAATAATAGCAAAGTTAAAGGGTATAAATTACAATAACCCAAAATAAAAAAAGTAGCCTCCACTATCAATTTCACCTTTCCCTGTTTCAAGCTCTCTCTCACCACCTTTCTTGTCTATTATGGACCTCCCCACTGTTCAAGAAGAAGTAAACTAGAAACTCCTTAAAAACTCTGTTCTCAATTAATCTGTTTCTCTCTCTCTTCCAAATGGGTTGTTCTCTGTTCCCTGCCACCGCAATTCTCTATCTTCTCTTCATGTTTTCTTCCTTCTCAGGTAATTCTCTCAATAATCTTTTTCATTTTCTTGAAATTTCCTCTTCTGGGTCTTAAATCTTTTTCAACTTTATGTTTTACAGAAGTTCAATCAACATCTTTCAGGATTGTTAACAAGTGCCGGTACACCGTCTGGCCCGGAATACTAACCGGCGCCGATAGAACTGTGCTCACACCGACCGGCTTCACCCTCAAGAGTGGCAAGTCCAGGACTATCTCCGCACCCAAATCTTGGTCGGGTCGGTTATGGGGTCGGACCCTCTGTTCCACTGACTCCGCCGGAAAATTCGCTTGCGTCACCGGCGACTGCGGCTCCGGGAAGATAGCATGCGCCGGGAGTGGTGCTATCCCTCCCGCCACACTGGTGGAATTCACACTAAACGGTGATGCAGGGTTGGACTTTTATGACGTCAGCTTGGTGGATGGGTACAACCTTCCAATGCTTGTGGTGGCGAAGGGAGGTACAAGAGGGGGATGCAGCTCAACTGGGTGTTTGGTGGACCTGAACGGGGCGTGTCCGGCTGAGCTGAGGGTGGCGCGTGGGAATGGGAACCGTAGGGGTGTCGCGTGTAAGAGCGCGTGTGAGGCGTTTGGGGATCCGATGTATTGCTGTAGCGAGGCATATAATACGCCGGATACGTGCCGGCCGTCGGTGTATGCGGAGTATTTTAAGCATGCCTGCCCACGTTCTTATAGTTATGCCTATGATGATAAGACCAGTACCTTCACTTGTGCCGGAGCTGATTATATTATTATCTTCTGCCCATCACCTTTCACAAGGTATATTTTACTTCTTTAAAACCTTGTTTATAATCATTTACTGTATGTCTAGTGTCTGGAAATTTAAATTTAATTTTTTTGATAGGTATTTAATGTTATGAAAATTTATATATGGACAAAAGCACTCAACTTTAGGCAATTGGTCAATTGCGTTCCATTCTAGAATAATATAAAATGGGTTCCAAATTAACTATTGGGGTTGAGAGCGAACGGTTGATTGGAATGCATAAATCATCCCCCATTGTTTCTGGGTCAATTTATGAGATTTATGAAGAGTTCGGTCTTTCGGTGTGTGTGGTCTTTATTCATTAGTATGGTTCTTCATGTGTGGTCTTTATTTATTAGTATAATATAATTGGGGTGTAATCATGTAACATGCAAATATCTAATTAGTTTGGTGAATGAAGACAATGTGGCCTCTAGGCATTTGTAGTTGACAATGGTCCAAGACTCGGACTTTATTAGGCATATATAACAGGAGGCTTAATGGTGTTTATGATGGTTGTTAACCATGTGGTTATAACTAAAAATAACTAGAAGTACAATTGACTATTAGGTGTGTCAGAGAAATCATTTGGACCATAATATTTGAAGAAAACTATTACTAGAAGATAAGGTTATATATATACAATTGATCAGACCCACCCTATTATGTATTCTTTGATGGGATGTTTTCAAGGATACTTAGGCTAAAGGAGATGTTTATAACTGTAGAGTGGAATTGCTGAAATGTATAGTCAACTATTTTTGAAGCATTATCTGTTCATAAATTGCTTAATATGGGACGGATAATAAGTTGCTTATAAAAAATTTGTAGCCAGTTATGCAGTAAGGTATAGGCGATAGGGTTTGTGAACAAAAGAAGTATAATGGATAAGTTTGTGGTAAGAATGGAAGAGTTAATATTAAAGCAGTTGCATTATTTAAGTGTGCAAGGTAAGGGAAAGTTGTCGTCGGACTCTTTGATTGTTCCCTTTGTATCCTGCTGCGAAGGCAATGACAGCTTAAAAATATTAGTGAGAATGGGATTGAAAGGAATACATTCACAGAAAAAGTTATATGCAATTCCAAACTGATCGCTTATCGTAAGTTCTGTTATATTATGGTCAATTGCATTTCAGAAATCCAAATTGGAAGGGAGTTGAAAAGGGCGAAAAGAAAAGAGGTAAATATAACTAAGTTTTTTGTGTTAGCTTTCAGAACTAAATCACCAGCAACCAAAGAAATGCTGAAATTAAGCAGGATGGATCGAACCGAAACTTGACAAAGTTGGACTAAGACCTAACTAAACAAGGCAAATGGTAACAAGTACCCTTGGACACTAAGGCTCTTGTTAAGGAGCAGTTATTATGTCCTGATTAGTTTCTTTTGGAAAATATTGTAAAGTTATTAGTATGGATTCCCTTAATAAATTTTTGTGAAAGCAAGTTCTTAAAAAGTGTCCCTAGGGCATTCGTTAGCAGGATTAGATAAAGAACATGTCCAAGGAGAGGCTCCAGCTTATGGACTGTGATTGCCAGGAAAAGAGCAGATCTTACCTTAGATCCGAGCATGCAATTTACAAAATTCACTTGTGGAATTTTAGTTCTGCAGATTCTAAAAGTTTCATGAATGTTGAGAAAGGCTTTAGGTTGATCTTCTAAGACATTTGACTCTTTCTTTCTGCAATTTCTTTTGAGCTGACTTTCGATGCTCAACTGGTTGATGAGACTAGAAAATTTTGGCTGATTCCATGACCAAGAATTGCAGAATAAGGCTGATTTGCTGGTCATCTTAGGACATCTGGAAATACAAGACAATCATTGAGAGCGGTGTCGGTCTGCACTTCACTTTGCATTCTCTCTCTGTTCACATTTCCTCTGTGAAAGCTATGGGACTGTGGACAAATAGATTTTCAAATACAACAAGTTAACAAGTAATCAAGCATACAATCCTGCTAAGTATAACAATTAGTAAAATCAGGAAAGAGAGAAACAAGTTTATAACTTGGATAAAGCAGACAGTAATAATAAACAACACTTCAACAAATAACACATATAATCCAATTAAAGCATGCAAAAAAAAAAAAAAAAAAACTTGCCAATATTCCTGTATTTCCCAAAATTGGGCAAGAATCCTCTATCCTTTAGAAATGAATAGGCACCACCAACTAGCCTCATATCATCTGCATTCAAACATGTATCCATAACCTCCCGATCTCTCCCCAATCCCAAGTCACCACCATTACTTTGCAACCGAGTTGACCCAATAGAAGAAGAATCTTCAGGTAAAATAGGTATATCTTTTAAGAACCGAAGACCCCAGCAAGGTCTTTCTCCTTCACAGCGGCCTCGTACTCTTGCCATTATCTCAGAGCTCTAGTTCGGGAGCATGGAATTCATTTTCGCTCAAATTTTTTGGAAAAAATTGAAATTGGGTTTGCTGGAAATGGAAACGATTGTGAGAAAGTGGACTGGATTGAGGGAGATGTGAGATTTGGAGAGCGAATTGGAGTGATGGTTGTGAAATGGGAAGGACAGAGACAGAGGAATATGGCCATTGATGGGCTTTTCCTCCCCAGAAAAATCAATTGGAATGGAATAAATAGTTGTGACCTGGGTTGGGCTTTACCTTCTCGCGATGTGAATTTAGTTGATATGGTTAGAACGTGGGCAATGCAAATAAATTGGGCCAAATTTTGAAAGTATTGCAGGAGAAATTAGAAAATATCACCCAATAGCCAATACAATGGTGTCTTTTTTTTTATTATTGATTCCTTTAAAAATAAACATGTTACAATTTAATCTTGATTTCATTTTAAAAGTTATTTTTTAGCTGAAAATAATATTTTTTTTGTATCATTAAAAATTTAGTACACATTATATAGGAATGTTGAGAACTGATCTTTCACTTCTACTGTGAGAGGTTGATTTTTCCTAAAACTATTACCTGATTCTTTACTTATATTTATTTTTGTTGTTGACATTCTTTTGTTTTTTTGGCAAGTAACTTAAGCAATCAATAATCGTAACATTTTGTAATGCGATTGTTTCACATACTCTAAAAGTAGCTTTTGCAACTTATTTGAATTTTAAATTTCTTGTGTTTTTTCCTCTAGGCATCATCTAAAAATATTGACTAGATTATGTAAGTGATTGGATTCAGTTTGCTTATGCAAATCTTGTTTTGGTCCTTAAATGTGTTAAATACTCGTATCATATCTATTTATAGTATTTTATTTGGGTTACTGTAATTGCCAAATGGTAAGCCTATATACAAAAACGCATAAAGACATGCTTCATGCTCCATCCCTCTCCAACTCTTGCTCTTGTCCGTCCTACTCTATATGATATTGATCACCACTAGCTGTGGTCAAAATACTCC
The DNA here is from genome assembly GCA_947179155.2 of Hedera helix. Taxonomy (NCBI): domain Eukaryota; kingdom Viridiplantae; phylum Streptophyta; class Magnoliopsida; order Apiales; family Araliaceae; genus Hedera; species Hedera helix. The sequence continues at coordinate 34,562,497 of OX359287.1, forward strand.
AGAACCTTACAAATTGTTTTAAGAATATTAAGTTTCGCAACACTACTCATAATTCTTCAACAATTGTATTTTAGGGTTTCTCTGTGTGTGTGTGTCACAGAGAGAGAGAGAGAGAGAGAGAGAGAGAGAGAGAGAGAGAGAGATGTATTATTGTTTGATACAGTATTTATGTTTTTTGGGACATCAGGATTTGAACAACAATATTCATTTATTATTCAAGTTTTTTTTTAAAAAAAATTAAAAAAATTGAGTACCTATCTCATAAAAAAGTGTTTTAAAAATCATTTGAGAACCATAGTAAGTTTGATGATACAATTATCAATACAGGAAGGAAGCTGCCAGCTTTTTCTTTATATTAAATATTTAAATGTTGTATAATGGTCTGAAATAAAATAATATAGTCCAAAACTAAAGATTTTTGTGGAAGCAGTAACATATAACAAAGTCTTTATTTGAAACATATTCCCCTATTGATGGAATTGCATATCTCTAGACGGAGCATCCTCTTTGAATCAGTTAAGCACACAACTTTCTTTTATTTATTTATATGATTTCTAAGGGTTTTTTTCTTTCCCTAACTTAGTTACCCTGTCTCACTGACTATTTGTCGCTTTGTTGTATTCTAACAAAAAAAATAAAAATTAGGCGAAGACTTGTTTCCTGAAATGCAGAAAAGTTTTCTGCAGTGCTTCATGAGGAAAACCTTTTCACTTACCATTGTTTATTTAGTACACACTTTTTTTTGGTGGCATATGATTGGAGAACTATCCATCTTTTTCTAGGACAATATAGGACAAGTATGAGTAATTCATTTATTCGGAATGAGGGTATATTTTGCATTCTATATCAGTTTTGTGGGTCAATTAATCAGGGACATGGTAGAGCTTGTACAACTAAACTTGCACCCTCCTTGAAGCTGTCCAACCTGATGGGATTAGGTTTGCCAACATGGAACTCTTTCGTCAGGTGATCTAATAATCTGTTTATCATAATTATTATATAAAGGGAACATGTTGTTGGGGTTTTCGATTCCCCTTTCCCCGGTAATGAACGAAATTTACTAGGTCACATGACTAGGTAGTGTAAATCTGCAAACTTTAAATTTTGAAGCTTCTGCTCACTTAAATTTGAGGGATTATCGAAACATGATAAAATTTGTTCCCACTTTTCTGAAATGCAAGAGATTTGTGTCCCATCTGTTCTCATTGGTTCAAAGATTTTAACTATGACTTGATATATCAAGCAAGGAGTGGATTAATATTATTATTGGAGTAATACTTTTATATATATTTAAGTGTGGTTTGTATGGAATGCTGCAGTCAAAAGTTACTTGGAGCACGCAAAGAAGTGGCTGATCTGCCGCTAGTTAACAAAACTATGATGTACATAGGAAGCCGTCACTCAAAAGGTTCGTCAAGATCAGGTTTGATTCCATTGCATATTGTGGCTTGTGACATCACTGTTGCACTATATTTCAGTTTTTGCAGCTCTTATTAAGTGACAGACCTAACAGTGTGGATGCTTCCAGGATGATGTGCCAAAATTTGCAGCAATATGTGGCTATCTTCTGCTGATCCCCTCCATTACAGGACTAGTTTTCTGATTCATTCTTCTGCAACCTGGGTTACCAAGACCTAAATATGAAATCTCACAGTGCTTCGTCTAATCTGTACATAGCTTCCTATCTTCTTTTGTATTATTTACCTTGTCAGATTTTTCTGTAGTGACATGCTCAATGCTCATGATTGCACGTATAGGTACAAATGTAGGAAGATCTCTCTCTTTTGAAGTGGAATTTTGTAATCGCAAGGAGTGTATATAGTGGTATTTGTAGCTCATGACAAGCTCTTATTTGCTCAGTGTGATATTACTATATGGATGAGTTATGTTATACTCAACTCTGCAGACCATCTGAATATAAGATTCACGGTGGTACATGATTTTGAGAATATGGCAGTATTATTGGAGAAGTATTCATTGACAAAAACATACTTTATCCCATTCAAGTTGACACGTTTTATACAATAGCCCACTGAATTAACTGTAATTTTTTTTGCGGCTTTTAAAAAAAAAAAATGAATCAGTAATTACGTGGCCTACTCAAAACATAAACACACGAGATACTTAACTCAGAGAGAAGGAAAAGACACAGAGATTGTCACCGGAGGAGATGAAAAAACTGTCGCTGGAGAAGACGAAGAGACTGTCAACAAGGGTTTATATATTTTAATTGTTGAATTTCTATGCAGTAAATCAAAATTTTAAACTTTAATTATTGAATTTTGATCTGAGATTTTAGGCGCATAATGAATTTTAAATTAATTTAATTATTGAATTTTAAACTTTAATTATTGTATTTGTGGAAAATATCATAATGAGAACGTTCTACTTGTCTTTTCGATTTATGGGCCGCAAATGATTTTCTTACATCATACTCTTGTTTGCTTCGAGTATTATTTAGTGACTGGACTAATCAAAACTTGGAAATAGATACTCCACCTGTTGTCTTCTGAAATTGTTTTTATAATTTATTGTCAAGAAAATTTAAATTTATTTTAATAAAAATAAATAATATCAATAGATCACGTGACTATCAACTAACTTTGTTAGTGTTAAGTTGGATCCCCACCAATATCTCGTATAAATAAATATAAATACATAATATTTAAATATTATATTTATTTTAACTATTAAAAAATAAGACATGATATTGAAATTTATGTTATACTTAATTTTTTAATAATTAAATTAAATATAACGTTTAATTTTATTTTCCTAAACTTGTCCATTTACAAAAATGATTTTTTATGGGTGAATGGTCCACACTATCCTATCCAAACATAGTTTTATTTAACTATAATAAACCATGTTTTCATTAAATTTTCTCTATTTAATATAATCATTCATTCCACTTTATATTGAGTTGGGCCTGGTTTAATAGTGGTGCACTTTCGCTTGGTAGTCCCAACATCCCAATCACTGCTACTACAAAATTTTCTTTAGTGGGCCGGCGGGTCTCTTTTGTAGCATCTGTCTAATTAAGATAATAGAGAATGGTGTTAAAAAAGTCTAATAATAGTAGTGCATAATCGTATAAAATGAAGTGCGTTTTGGTTTTATAATTTTAAGCCGGCTAATAAGAATTTTGGAATAAAGAGTAGGAAATTTCTAATAGTTATTAGCCACACGATATGGTAATTTAAGCAGAATTTTAGTAATCTTGGTTTTGTCAAAATTGAATCCTAAGATCTCATGCACCTAAAGTCTTATGAATAATTATTTTACTATTAAATCATGAGGGACTTGATCAGATGTTAAGATTTGTCGAAACTTGATTCCTATTTTTTTTTATTTCATGTATTAGTGTCAGATAATATGTATATGCTCTTAAAATTAATTGTAAATAAATGAAATATACTCCTACGTAACGACAATTAAGGAGACGACATCATACATTTGAACTCGATGAATTCTTTCAAAAATACTCACTTAATGATTCGTCTGGTGCTTTTCACTATGTTTATCTTCTATCCATACTCTTAATACAAATTAAAGAAGCCAAACTTTAGAAGTCAAAGTTGTTAGTCAATTATTTAATGTAATTATTTAATATTTTTGATATTATATTTAATTGAATAAATATATTATTTTATTATAATTTTATTTACTGCGTTATATAAATGTTAGCATAATAAAAATTCTTAGAATAGTGATAAAAATTATATAGCTTCAAATATATGACTTGAAAATGAGATCATATAATTATAATTAGTATCATTGCTCTTAAATATCCTTAGTTGAGTATCATTGTTAATAGGACAACAATGATATATTAAGACTAGTATGAGGATTGACTGATGGCCAAATCTCATTGACATAAATATATGAGATGTTGAGTCAATGTATATGTACATGTTAAAGAATAATGTACTGGACAAACTCACCATGAGAATTCTACGTGGAGCATTATGTAAAGTGTCATAAGAAATTCTCATAGTGACAATGATGTAATGATCCTCCGACCTGAAATCACTATATTATTACACGAGAATTTATGTACTTTGATATCATCAAATGTCACATTTAATAGGGTGAACAATAAAGGTAATTATTGGGTATATCATGAATCGTGTGAGAAATATTAGTGATCTAGATGGAATTTAACCCTCCTATATATTAAGGGGTGATATACATAGGTCTCTTGATTGAGTAGGACTATGAAATGCATAGCCATACTCAAATAGTGTTTCGTTTCATATAGTCTACTCATTGATCAAGAAAATTTAAATTAAATTATGAATAGTATGACACATTTCATTTCTCGAGTTTAATCTTGGAAGTCAAGGTTAAAATGATTTTAATTACATTAAAACATTGGTCACGAAAAGGTTGTATCGAATCACCGATCTTATTATTACTTGGGTAGCAGTGATGCATTACTAGATATCGCTCACTATTTATAATTTTATAATATAATTTTAAAATTATTGCCAACATAATAATAACTTATAGGCTCACATACTTAGAACGTAATTAAAAAGAAATTAATTTAAATTATAAGAATTTAAATATGTCAATATATATATATATATAATATTAGCGATATTAGAAAAGAGAGGGAAAAAATCAAAACAAAAACCCTAGTCGCTTTTAGAAAGAGACTAGAGATAAAAACTTCAGAAAATTCAAATTTTTGGCGGCTAGTACCGAAACTCTCTTTGTTGCAGATCGTGTGACGATTGCGTGGATACCGTAGAGATGTATTTCCGTTGGATTGCGTTGAAGATTCGAAATTGTTCCATAATTTTTCACCATCTTCATTCAAGTTTGGATAATCAGTAAAACAAATCTAAATCTCTGAATTAATATGTTTTGGCATAAATTCTGTTTTAGAATTTTGGAAATTATTTTTAAAAAATTATAATTTCTCTACTTTTATGCGTCAAAATTCCTAAAAAAGTTTCATGCATTATAAAGCTTAACAGATGGAGAAAAGAATCCTTTAATCTTCAAGCATATGTCCCGATCTATTAAGACTATTGCAGAAGATATCAGTCTATTTAAATATAATTAAAATTAACTGTGATATCAATAAGACCCGAAAATTAAATTATTATTATTAGTAGTAGTAATTTTGTAAATCTAGTGACGAGAATAAAAACTTAATTTATAGATTATCATAGTTTACAGGATTTTCTTAATATGTGTCCTAAGGGTACATGTTAAATGCAAAAAATAATAAATGAGACCCATTAAATATTATTTGTTTATGCATTTACACTGAAGTCAATGTATAAAAAAATAATATACTATTGAACCCCATATATTGAATTCAGTACAAATATATAAATAAATAATATTTAATGAATCTTATTTCTTATTTTTTATACTTAATATGTATTTTTAGAACACATGTTAAGAGGACCCTAATTTATATATTAAATAGATTTAAATTTTACTGTCACTACAAAAAAAAAAAAAAAAAACTTTACTGCTGTTTAGACTTTGGGCACAGTCGGAGCATCAAAAGAAGAGAGAAGGGAATCCAAGGGCCCTTTGCCGACCTAATTACAGCTATGGGCTACAGCCCCAATGAATACAAGTCCTTTCCGGCCCCAGTTTCTGACGCGGCTTAAGATTAACGGTAAGTTTGTTGACGTGGCACCGATCAGGGGAATACGGGTCCTATCCTATCTACAAAAAATTATGTCATGTTTTCAGAATATAATTACAGTTTATTTTATCTTTTTACATGAGAGTGAGGGCCCATATGTAATGGAATTTCACTCTGTAATATAATGCAGCAAATATTAATCATATTTTAGGAACATACATACAATCTTCATCTCACTCAATAAATGATGACGTGGATAAGGTTCAGCAAACGAGGTAGGTGTGAAAGTGACACGTAAAGTAGGGGTTTGTTTTGTCAGCAAAAGAGCAGGGTGGTTTCCGTTGGGCCTGGTTAGAGTTTATCAGGTGAGTAGTTGTATGAACATGGTACATAATAATAAGTACTCTTAGCACCGTATAAAAGTTTTAAAGATATTAAAATATGATAATTAATATTATAAGTAAATTATTGTAAAAAAATAAATTATTTAAAATAAATAGACATTTAAGTTGAGAGTACTTAAAATAATAATAAGAATTTTTATCCTATAACAAAGAGAATAAATGACAAATAAAATTAAAATAAGAGTCTCGTCTTATAGTGCAATATGTTTTATTTTCATAACATTGCGTCCGAATTTATATTTTATTATTTGTGATTTATGAGTTTCATATGTTTGGAAATGCAAGTAGGTCGGTTTAAGCCAAACTTTTGGATTTCCAATCATTTTAAACTTGCAATGAATAATTTATGTATGATTCATGTTGAAGTTATATATAAGTATGAAAATTGACATGATTGGAATCATTAGAAACAATTCTGAGCTGAGGCCCAGTTAGTTCCAGTTGCCAATCAGAGCCTTGGTTTTAATTGAATTAGTACTCCCTTAAGTTAAATTAAAACAGTACATAGGTCTTGCTGCATTAATTATTCGTACTGTTTTGTTAATCTTGCCTATTAATACCTTGCAACTCAATTGTTAGGGGCGGGTTCGGGGCCTAAACCATAAGGACCTGAAGCCCATGGGTTGGGCAAGGCCCACACACTTCAACTCTTTTTTTTTTCTTTTTTTTTATTCCAAAAATTAAAATATATTAAAAGAAATCAAACATACAAAATGAGGTTTCCCTAATCGTATTATAGTAAAGGCATCAATAGACATCCTTAATAATCGTTACTCATGGAAAGGATTGCCTTGTTTACATGGGATGGTCCTCCAACTGTCACCAATAGGTTGGAGGAGTTGAAAGGACACATCCCATTATCCAAATTGGTCTATATAAGGAATTCTCTTACGGACATTGGGAAGATTAGACACTCACACTGTTTATTTTAGTTGATATTCTATCTTCTAATATTAATTACTAACACCTATATGGGAGGCGTTTCACGACGACAGAACTCCATTGTTCATCATAAGAACATGCTATGTAAGATAGGTGGGACCAATGGAGTACCAGAGATCCATAAAATATCATCATCAATTTAAATCTCAAATATTATACGGAAGGAAAGATAGTCTTAACGACAAAGCCATGAATTTTATTCGGTGAAATCAAAATATTATAAAGGTTATAAATAAATTTAGCGAAGGTTTGTCGTATGTCACCCTTTCGACTTCTTTAGTGTACAAGAGACCCGATATAACTAACGTTCATCACCTAGTCGAGGGAGAAATTGTTCGATATTATAAGATTAAATGAATATTATGTTTTTTTATTTTATATAATAGTAGAATTTATAACCGATAAAATTCTTGTAGATATTACAGCTATGTGAAAGAAAAAAACATAATATTTATTTATTTCTGAGGCATTAAATAATTTTTTCAATAGGATTCCAACATATTTAGCAAAAGAGAAGAAGAGAGAACTCGAATATAATTAAATATTATGGTGATTAAATCACTTTTCTGATCAGACGAAGATAGCGGTCATCTACATTATTTCAATGAGTATACCGCTTAATTTGTAGCAATTTTTGACACAGTACTTTGATCTAACACAAATGCGATATAAAATAAAAGGATTAATTTTTAATATAAACAATTTTTGTATCGTAAATAGGTCAATGCATTTGTATAAAATTTAAATGAGTCAAATACGTATAAACAATAGGTGGACACGTTTTTAGTTTTCTTAATTACTTTTCTAAACATGTTATCCTATATTTTGTTAAATAAATATTATTGTGATGAATAAATTATATTATTATTCAATAAATAAGTGAATGATATTTATTTTTTTATTTAAAATTTTTAATTTATATAATAAACAGACTAATCCGTTAATACTATTAATAAATAAGATAACGTTAGTGTTGAGTATTTTAATTCAAATAATTAAACGAATAATATTACCGTTAATTTATTTAGTATAATATGTATAACCTGAGACCGCGCTAATTGCTGACACAACATGATTGGCATTCCCTACTTCCAACTTGGTCCCAAAGTTCTAAATCCAAATACACGGAAGTATTATATAATTGTAGGCATATTTATAAAATATTGACATAATTCATCCTATTAGAGTTGGCGATTAATGGAGAGTGAAAGATTCTATGATAAGTTTTTTTTCTTGGGTTCTTGTTTATGTTACATACTCTGGTGGTATTTTGTTGGTCAATTATAATTTTAATATATATAGTACTAATATTTTCCTCTTCCCCATTACCTCACCACTTTCTATAACTTATGTTCGGATTGGATTAGAGTAAAATTAATTTTATCATAAATTATTTTAAAAAATAATAAAATGATGATACATAAATTAGAATATATTTTCTCTGTTCATAATTAATATTTTATTAAATTTTTAAACTAATGAAATTAATTTTATCCTAACAACATCTCTTATATTCTTTTACTAAAAAATCCACTCTTATTTGTTTTTAAGGTTCTCTTAGCATTTGTCCTTAGGACTCATGTTAAACGCGAAAAATAAGGATAAATTTTGTTTGTTTATATATTTATACGAAATTTAATACATGGGGTTCATTAATATATTATTTTTTTATATATTAAATTCAATATAAATATATAAATAAATATTATTATGTATTATTTTCGGCTTAGATCTAAAAAAATTTATGTGCATTGAACCCCTCTCCTATTCCTTAATTAATCCCCATCCCCATCTCCATCTCCCTCTCTTTCTCTCTCCTCTTTCTACAACTGCAGTCAGGGCACAGAGCTCTGCACCATCCCCATTAATGCCACTTCCTTGCCTTTATCTCAACAATTAGCACCACCTCCAAACGCAAACAAACACGTCTCCGCCTTCTCTCTCTCCTCCAAACTAGTTCATTAGACTAAAAAGAAAGAAAATAGTAAAAAAAACTTCCAAACTCACATGGATCCCTTCTCATCTTGGTATGCTTGTTTCTTCTTCAAACTCTCTCTTGCTGTCCTTCTACTTTCTAGAGGTAAATTCATTTACCCATTTTTGTACCTGGGTTACCTCACATTTTCAAATATTACAATTATTTGATCTTGGGTTATTGTTTTTTATTTTTTGTATAATGTTCTTACTCTGTTTTTGTAGGAATATTTGGGGCTACGTTTACATTTGTAAACAAATGTGAATACACAGTATGGCCAGGGATTCTTGCAAACGCAGGCAGTCCTAGTCTCGACAGCACTGGATTTGAGCTCCCTGAAGACAGTTCTCGCTCATTTCTAGCTCCGACTGGCTGGTCCGGCCGATTTTGGGGTCGAACGGGCTGCAACTTTGAAGGATCTGGGTCGGGTTCTTGCACCACCGGAGATTGTGGGTCTGGTCTGGTGGAATGCAATGGCGCTGGAGCTTCGCCGCCGGCCACACTGGCAGAGTTCACACTCGGGGCGAGCGGGCAGGACTTCTATGACGTCAGCCTGGTGGATGGGTACAACGTTGCTATGATAGTGGAAGGGAGTGGTGGGTCGGGTATGTGCGCTTCGACCGGGTGCGTGACGGATCTGAACCGGCAGTGCCCGGCTGAGCTAAGGGTGGGTGACGGCCAGGCGTGCAAGAGCGCGTGTGAGGCGTTTGGGAGTCCGGAGTATTGTTGTAGCGGCGCGTATAACTCACCCGCCACCTGTAAACCGTCGGTTTATGCAGAGATGTTTAAGACAGCTTGTCCCAGATCTTATAGCTACGCTTATGATGATCCTACGAGCACGTTTACGTGCACAGGTGCTGACTATACGGTGACATTTTGTCCCTCCATGCCCAGGTATACTACCCATTCTTTCACTTCACGTAGCTTAACAAGAATGCTCACTATGGTTTGAAGATTTAAACTTGTCAAACTTTTTTCTTGGTTCAAGATTTTCTACTTAGAACTATACAAATACAGTATTCACAGAAGATTATTATGATGGGTTGGAGTTTAGTATTTTGTAGGTGTAATATTTGTTATGTTTCAACTCCATTCGAAATTAGCTTATGTTAGACGAACAGGAGAACAAAATTCTCTAGTTCTTTCGAAATTCTAAATGCCAGTAAACAAATGTCTTAATTTTTAGTAACAAATAGTACATAGTATTAAAATCAGCCATGCTAATATAGTTAGTGTATAATGTCACAATGTCAATATCTGATTCAGTTATGCTATAATTTTTTTATTGCATTTTGTTATAGTAAATATTGCATTAACCAATGCAATAAAAAGGTACACAACTTTTGTAGGCAATATTTGCTTATACCAAATGCAATGAAAAACAACTTCATTCGTAAATATCCTCACTTGAGTGGGATTTTAGTATTTATGTAATTTGGCATATCAATTATCAAGTATTTTCCAATTAAAATTGAAGGTTGTCTGTCCTAGGTACATAAAACTTGTCTTTACAACATTATTGATTTCTATTAATAGGAGTAGTCTATTTTACTTTGTGGTTGTACAGTCAGAAATCTTCAAGAGAATCATCACCAACCACTAGCACTCCAACAACCACCACAACAACAAATGGTGATGGATCAGTGTCAGGGGCTGATTCAGGATCGGAGCCAGGGACAATGGGTTTGGGTTCGGATTCTGATAGGGGTTCTTCAGGATCAGGGTCAGGATCCCAAACAATGCTGGCTGATGGGTCATGGTTAGCTGGTATGGCCATGGGTGACTCAACTAGAAGAACTCTCTCTCCTTGTGCTTTATATTCTCTGTTAGTTGCCTCTGCAACCTTCTCTTTCATCCTTTCTTTTGTTTTCTTGTAATCTCTCTCATTCTTTAAATTGCATCTTCCTGCCTGTTGGCTTTTGGCTCACAGTTGCTTGCACTCATTAACTAGTGTGGCACTGGCCTTAATGGGAATGGAATTTTGCTTTAATTTTTTGGTAGGAAAGCTAGTAGATTCATTAGCTTTAATGTAAACAATCCTCCCTTTCAGATCATTTCCTAGATTATTTAATTATATATTATATAATATATGCCTAAAAGCTGTCCTAAATTATTCTCTTTCGATATACCGGTAATTTATTTATGGGTTCTCTTAACATGTGCCCTAAGGACACATGCTAAGCACACGGTTCAAGAGAATATTCTCTTGAACTGTGTGCTTATTCTCTTGATTTCTGCATTTGCACCAAATTCAAGAGAATAAGCACACAGTTCAAGAGAATATTTTCTTGAACCGTGTGCTTAGCATGTGCCCTTAGGGCACATGTTAAGTTTTCCCTTTATTTATTTACTATATGATCCATTTGATGATGGTTAAACTTTAGGTTAGGTCAGGGCCAGGGGCAGGGCAGGTGGTCAGGTCTGAGAAAGATTGATTCACTTTGCGGGAATTGCAAGCATTTGCTTGGCCTTTGTCATTCGTTGTTCCAAAATATGAACACAGATAAAATATGTATTTTGTTTTTCTTTATCTATACATTTTTAAGTACCAACTTTTTTCCCAATCATATTTGTCACATTGTTTGTGTAAAAGTATCGCGTGATAGAAAGTCTCATATTGAATATAAACTTAGTAAGTTAATTTTTTGAATTTTAAACGGGTATATATAAATTAAATATTTTTCAACAACTAGTATCAATATTGAAGGGTTTATTGTTAATGAGAGATGTAAAAATCCCACATCAAATCACATGAGTGTATATGGGTTGAACATTTTTCAACAGTTTGATAGTAGTGTGTTAAATTTGTTGAATTTTTCTCAAGAAAAATGACTTTAATCCTCTTCCTTTTAAAGTCTAATAAAGCCAAATCCGTTTGTTTTATTCTTTCAAGTTTAATGGCAAGAAGATTATGTCACTAGATAATGCTGGTTAGCACTTGATAATATCTTATGTGCATTTGTGAATTTGCTATAATACTTTTAATAGAAATATTATGCTCGGAGAAGTATGTGATCAAGTTGGGAATCAATTTATTTATAAACAAATTTGAATGATAATTGGAGAAAGTATCCTGGAACAGTAAAATCTAAGTTCATGTGAGCCCCATACTATGTGATTTGATCATTTGTAAATCGTTGATTCATAACAAATAATTGAAGTAAGGATGCCAGAAATATATATGTATGTATGTATGTAGATGTTATAAAGCTGGCCAGAAATATGTATGTATGTATGTAGATGTTATAAAAGCTGGCAGTTGGCTTAAAGGCGGCGCTTGTGTACCAAAATCTTTGATAAATGTTGAAATTAGAGGTAATAATTAAGAATCAAAGATGCCTTGATTGATGGGGATGGCGTTCAGCTTTTTTTGTTATGAAAGCGCATAATATAATCTTCATCCAGATTATATTATAAACCAGTGGTCGGATGATCACAGCTGGCTGCCTGCCTGATGTCTGAATTGCTTTATTGGGCCCTTTGTTGTTTTAAAATTAAGGTTCTTTACGGTAATATATAATAATTAAAAAATATATATAAGATTAATGTATTAATAAAATAATTATAAAAAATATATAATACAATACTCATATTAAATTATTTCAGCTTCACAAATCTCTTAAATCAAGGAGAAATAAATTAAATTATTTCAATTCAATTTAATTTCTTCATTTCTTTCTCTCTTACTTTGACTCCAGTAGCATAACAATACTATTACGTATAATTAAAGTCATTTCTTCTAAAATTCCGTCGAGTTTGTCTTCACGTTCATAGTGGTGTCAATGATCGACGCCGTTATAACCCTGATCAATTCTTTCTACACCATTGTCAAGATTTAATGGGAAGTCATAGTTGATCACCACCTTGAGAAAAAAAAATCATAATCGTTACATAACTTAAGTTATAATAAGTGTCGATAAACAAGAAATATAGGTACATACCGAAAATAAGTAAATTCAGGAATTAGTTATCTCCATACTAGTGTTTGGTTATCACCATACTAGTGTTTTGTTACTTAGAGTTACTGCATGAAAAAATTAGTTACTATACATTCAGGAATTAGTTACCTCCATACTAGTGTTTGGTTACCTAAATTTACTGCATGAAAAAATTAGTTACTACACATTTAGGAATTGGTTACCTCCATACTAGTGTTTAGTTATCTCCATACTAGTGTTTAGTTACTTAGATTTATTGCAGCAAAAAATTGTCATAATAGTAGTGTTTAGTTACCTCCATAATAGTATTTGGTTATCTCCATACAAGTGTTTGGTTATCTAGATTAAATGCAACAAAAAATCGACACACTATTATTTGGTTATTTCCATACTAGTGTTTGGTTACCTGGAGAAATCGATAAATCCAACCATGAACATGAAGACTCCATTTACGCCACCATGAGCATGAATATTCCATTGACGTCACTCTTGACGCAATCATGAACGTGAAGACTCCATTGACGCCACCATGAGCTTATCAATAGTGGTGTAGAAGGAATTGACAGTGGTTATGTCGACGCCGATCATTGACACCACCATGAACATGAAGACGAAGTCGAGATAGCAGCAAAGAAAATGGAGGAGAGAGAAAGCGGCGTATGAAGTTTTGGAGAAGATGAAAAAAAACGACGGATGAAGAGAAAATGACGGAGGAAGTTTGGAGAAAATGAAAAAAAAAAAATATCAAAGTATTTGGTAGTGTAAATATTGTTAAGTAATTTGAATTTTGAATTTTAAAATTTAGAACCAACTATCCATTAAATCACCTAACTAAATTAAAGGAATAACAATGCACTAATTTAAAATTTAAATATTAAAGATGCACTGATTTTATAAATATTTTATGTATGCATTTTTGTTATAAAAATTTTTAAAAATGTATTAGTAAATGTAATTCTTCCTTAAAATTATGTCCTCTCCTTTGTTAATTGCATGTACTGAAGCCTGTTGGCCTTTTAACACTATAACCCAAAATAAGATCCGGACACGAGACTAGATTTTGGGTCGTGTGACATTATTTGTTGAATTACATCTACATAGCTAAATGAAATATACACATTGCCTACCAAAGAAAATTGTTCATCTGAGCTAGTGAATTGATGTGTTGGGGGGAGGAAGTTTTAATTTTAAGGCTTATAGTTGAATATTAAAATGTCTAGTTCCGCGACCTCGGCAGAGTGAGAATGTTGAAGTTACTGTCTTTTTACCGTACCTTACACCTACTTTATATTCACCAAAAAATCCGTAAAAACTAAATGAGCCATGGTCATTTGTTTTACCCTTGACAATCCCAGTTTGCCATTCTTTCAGGAGCTCGTCCACTACATCTCCGGCCGGGAGGTTGCGTATATTGTTATCTGTAAGGCACATCCCATAACACCCAGTTGGATGTAATGCTGTCCAAAGCATAATTCCATTCACAGATGGATGTGAGAACCCTTCTCTCAACACTACTAAATATTTCCCCTGCAAATTAAAAAGAACAAAAAAAGTTTAATACTCTAAAATTGTAGTTAGATTAGGCAGTTGATATTACCTACCAAAGCAAAAATAAAGTGTTGTAGCAAATATACATTTACCAACACTTTTACAAATATTTTAGCGGCACTTATTACTCTGCCAATATCATTTTTGGTCTAGCAATATCAATCAGCCTCAAGTTCGGCTGTTGATAATGTTAGAGCATTACTGATACCAGCAAAGCAGTAAGTGTCGCAAAGACGAGTGCAAAAACGTCACTAAATGCATATTTGTTTTGTCAACATCAATAATGCTCAAGTATTATCAGCAGCATTTAATCATGGTAATGTTGTTACGCTTGCTTACTTGAGTTTCTTTGTCAATGGTATTGCTGATATCAACTTCAATAAGCCAAATGGGAAGCTCTAGTGTACCCATCTTGTCAAGAATGGCTCTAATTAGAGGGGATTTGGTATAGTAATGTGACCTTCTAGGCCAATTCCATCCATTGAGACGCCCTCTCTTTGGAGTTCCCTTAGCCTTGAAATATAAACATCCACAGAGGACCTCAAATCAGCACAAGTCTCCACCACATTATACTCGTTCAAAAACAAAGTTGCTAATGGATTCGACACGTGCTGTCTCGAAAAACTGAAAACTAATGTTGTGGCCAAATTTTTTCTCATAGAAATCAAAATGAAGTATTTCATTGTCGACGTCCCAGTGTATGAATTCATTTTTGTATTTAGTCATTAGGCTTTGAATCCAAGAGTTAACAGCTTGCTTTAGTTCAGTACCAGTTAGTTTATGCACCCATGAAGGTGTTACCTCAGGGTTCTCCCAGAAGATATTGTGCCCTCTAACCGTAATTTGGTTGGCTCAAAGGAATTCCAGCATTCGATCTGGTATTGTGTAGTTCACCTTCCCTTGTTGAGGTTCTGTTGCGTACCACTTGAGTTCATTTTCAAATACCGCAGCATTGAATCTCTCGACGAACCATTTCTGAAATAATTAGTCAAATTTATAGTTCATGCTCTAATTTAAAGCTATGCTAACTGGACTATTAGGAGAAAAAAAAATCACCATAACCTCATAAAACAGATAGTAAATACTTAAGGTAATACATATTGTTTGTCTCACTTGGTAGGGCAAATTTCCAAGAATGGGGTCTGCTATGGCAGATCCAAATGGGAAATCCTTTGAAAGTTGTTCTATCACAATTTCAGCTCCTTGAATCTGACCTCCATGTTGATCCGATACATGGACAGTTGTCACACGTTTCCTTTCCTAAATTATGACGGTTTAGTTCAGAGCCTAATCAGCAAGAGATTAAAATGAATATATAAAAACTTTATAGTTCATTCTTATGCCTTAGTTTTCTTGATAATCTGAATAAGAACCATCACTTAACAATTGAATTTCGATTAGTAACTTACAGTGTTGATTTTGTATTCTTGGTTCATTCTCCATTGCTGATCAGAGAATGGTTGCAAAGAAGCACTTGCAACAGTTACATTGATATTTGTTCCGTTTGGATTCTGCAGACATTATAGAAACATTGTTGCAATTTCTCAGTCATTCTTTATATTTTTGAACTGAAATTCACTAAATTTGCAGAATCAAAATTTCCCAAAAGTAATCATACCTGGAAGTATAGATAAGCAGAATTTGAGGGATAATCCAAAACAAATCCACCTTTGAGAAATGACCAGCAACCCGGCTCTGCAGTGACGGTCCCTACACACTTATATGTGTGATAACAGCTACTAAAGGACCAGTTAAGAAATATAATATGGCAGTTCCGACATGGCCAAATCTTCAGTCCCCATTACTTTGATGCCAATTTAAATGAACCCACAATATCTAACATTTGGATAGAGTATTGTATAAGCATGCAGCTATTTGTTTAAATTCTTATTAGTTCCTTTCATTAATCCTGGTCTCGTCACGCCACCTGAAATTAATTATTTTAGGCTTCCCTGTCATTTGAGCATAATTTAGCAGTTCAGTCAGCCTATTGTTTCATATTCTTATGCACTTTCAGTAAATTTTCCTATAATTTGACAAGTTATCATGCAAGTTTATGTATGCAGTTACTAAACCATGACTGTAATTCCATACTATAGTAGTGTTATCAAACTGCGAGTCTAAAATTATAGGTGTGTGACCACAAACCGTGCCGTTTATGGCGAAACGGTGCTTGTTCATGGTCCCTTTCTATACCTCTGACAGCCTTCTAATTACGCAAGAGGGTGCTCATGGCTTCAACATGCATGCGTGCTTTGGACGAGGGAATGGAACCAATAAACACTCCACGGGCCTGTCAAGAAGTAAGCAGTAAGTAATCAATAAAATTAGAAATATAAAGAACTAGTAGAACAAACTAATCCATAACTATTATGCTTTCTTACCAATTGTCTGTTTATCAAATTTACAGCTAATGTAAAAGCATGTAGAAATGTCGGTGTCTATTGTCACTACAAGTCACCAGTACAAAACAATCATTCACAAAAAGTGTCGCGTCTCGGAGCATTCATTCCACTTTTTGAATCTTCCTTGTATTTCTGAATCAAAATCCAGTACTTGTAACAAGTCAATACAATTTACTGAACTCATCATCAGAAAATGAAGAAATCTAGAACATTCACATTGATTCATTCACTTGACAAATGAATGCAGACATACCTATTCATACCAAGTGTGTATAACTAACTAGAGTTTACAACTAACTTTTAACTATAGTTAAAAGTTTGTTACAATAGAAATGATTCCTCCATCATATAATACTTGTTACAGCTGTCATTGTTAAGGCATTGTCTATCTAGGTGCATCATGGTGTGCAACAAATGCTGCAGCTGCTGGCCTGAAGTGTGCAGATGCTGCTGCATATATTCTACTCTATTACATTTCCAAAGCTTTGATGAATGTTTCAATATAAAGATTGGAAAGGGGCTTCTCATTATAAAACCAAAGTTTTCCTTCTCTTTAATAAAGCATTATCAAGTGTGCTCAATGTCTTCAGGGTACCTACTTTATTAGTTTGAAGTTTAAACAAGCTAAAATTTTCTCCCAAGCTTAATTACTCACAGCCAAGTGTTTTGCTGATTGAGTGAGCTTGGCAGTTTCAATAAGAACCAAGCTTCGAAAGGGCAAATACCTAGATTAATGGGATCCTACGTATTCTCAAGCATCCCCAAGTGTTGGAGTGATTAATAACCAAGAATACATCCAAAAGGGTTCGATAAGACCACAAAGGAATTACAAATCACTATATTTCTCATAAGAATCCCCAAGTTGGTACTTACATTTTATGAATTGGTTGTTCTAACAAATATAAATCTCAAGTTAGTACTTAGACAGAATTTGAAATTGTAGAAATTATTATTTTACAACTGCCTAATAAAGTTTCCATAGACATTTTAACAGAGAAGGTATAAAATCTATAATAGAGATACAACTTCCAAATGGTGTCTAATGTAGTCAAATCTTCTTTAGATTGGTGATAAATAGCTTTCATTACTATGCATTAAGCCAAAAGCTATGCATCAAGATCAAGCTATATAGGCTACTCTCCTCCCCATCTTGCAACCGGAAAAGATAGAAGAAACTAATTTCTACATTAGTTTTACAAAAACAAAAAACCATAAAGTACAATTACAATTAATCCATACAAACATATAATCATGAATAGGTTGAAACTAAAGCCATACACTTGCTAAGCAGCAGCTACTTGAGCTACTAAAGGATATCACTGGGAAGAATATCTAGTCATTTTGAATGGCCATTAAGATAGGGCCGTCGACCTCTTCGACTTCTTGATAGCATAAATCTTAGAATAAACAACTTTTGTTCTAATAGCCAGTAATACATCCAAACCAAGCCCAATTATGCATGCAATAGCCATGACAACAAACACTAGCCTGTAACAGTGAGCGCCTATGCACGTGTTTCCTCCTCCAGCCGTGGGCATAGCCTGTGAATCATACAAGAAACCAGCAAGCATGCCGGAGAATAGGAATGAGCCGAGTGGAAGGTTGAGGATTAGGATGCTGTAGATTAAGCCATAATATTTTAGACCAAATAACTCAGAAGCAGTTGGAATTGTGACCGCAAGACGAACTCCATAGCATATCCCAACTACTATTGAGCCAACATAAAGTGAACCGGGCAAAGCCAAGGCCATCAAAATGTATCCTACGGCCATTAGAATTTGAGAAGCTGCATTCCAAATAGGCCTTGGTGTTCCAGCTTTCCTGCAAACGTTAATAATTAATAAGTTGATATCAGTGACTTCACTGAATAAAGTTAAAAGGACCATACAATCTAACTAAATGGATGTATCAAGATTATGACAAAAAGATTCGTTTTCAAAACTTCTGCCGCTTGATGGGCTAGGATTGCAAGGTTATGAATGTCAACATGAAATTTTAGTGGCATCAATTCAGTAGACCAGATTAGTTAGCATGTGGTCCATGTGTTTCAGTGAACCGACAAGGACAATGTAATCTAGCGAGCCACTTGCACAAGGCTTCATAAATGGACAATAATTTTCCTTAACAATTTTCTAATACAACCTTTTCAGTTAAATTTGGAACTAAAATATTTACGAGTGCAAGGGAAGGCAATATCCACTTGTATAACCAAAACTATATGTAATAACAAAAATCAATTCAATATTAGACTAACATTATGCCCTGAATACTAAATAAAGAATTTTTAGCGGGGACAGAGAGGGGGTTAATTATAATGCTAATCAGAAGGAATGTGTAACCATGCAATAAACTAATATTTGATTTTTTTAGAGACACCACCCGAATGTAGGGTACAAAGTCTTCCCAAACTAAAAGTATACTTTTGAAGAGAAAGGTGAGATTGACAATGGCAAGGGGTTCCCTCCTCCCTAATCTCCCCACGTGGTTTAGCCTTGCCCACATCATTATGACCATACCTCAAACTTCAAAGTGCAAAATAAACAATATTTTTATTATCTTTTGCTAATAAAAGTAGACATGCTACGTCCACCAACCCACTATGACAAATCTTTTTCTTGAAAGGAAAAAAAAGGGAAGCGAGAAGAAAACTGATCTCATTTACTTTTTAAAGAAAATTTCTAGGGGATTGGGGAAAATTATCAGTCAAGCTCACTTTGCTTGGCTGCATAGGAAGAAAATTTACTGATACCAACATATATGTTTTGATCAGACACTAAAACCGTAGCGATATGCATCATGCTTTTCTAAACATATTAAGAACATAGAGTATACTTTTCTATGGCTACTTTAAGCTCATGTTATAGTACATTCAAGAGAAGTAAGAAACTTGAAAAAGTAGTTAACTTACTTGATGAAGTACTCTGAAACTGAACCCGAAAGAATCCGCCCGAAAAATCCCCAAATGCTAGTAAGAGAAATAAATATTGAGGTATCAACATATCCAAGAGCCAACCCCATTTGTCCCATGTTATTCATCACTGCCAAGCCGGTCCCTACTCCACAAAGAAATGAGATAAACAAAATCCAGAAATCAATCGTTCTTAATGCCTCAACTATTGTGTGATCCTCCCCAATCACCGGCTGCCTTTTCTCAACCTCCTCCTCTGCCACTGCCTCCACCATTGTTGTCTCCGGCCTTTTCTCCGCCTCTGGATGTTTTTCTTGCACTAGAAGTGGTGCAACTATGTGATTTTCAGCATCTAAATTTCTTGAATTGGACCGGTTAAAATTTAGTGCCATAAGGTATAAAGGCACCGATAATGGGGAAACTAAAAGAATAAGAAGTACGATGGCAAATGCTTGTGATAGCACGCGGCCATGCTTGCCACTGACATCAAATGCTAGCAAATAAACAGCTATGACTACCGCAACAACATTGAATATTCCAAAGTATTTAACTTCCTGCTTTTCTTCGCTGGAGGTGGAAGATGGTGGTATTTCGCGAAGGAAAAGAATGGCAGTCAGGCAGACAACAAAAGGAACAATTGCTAGCATAAGAACAAAAGCTGCAGGATCATCTGAGAATAAAGCAAAACATAGATCTGTAAATATGGCAGTGCTTAAACCCACATAACCTTTGAGAATTCCCGAAACAGGACCCCTATTCTTCCTAAAGTTCCGAATGCATGTAACCAAAATTGCAGTGTTCATCCACGTCGTGCTGTTCCCTCCCAAACACATAAATATGCACATCTGCATTCAATGATATATTTTGATTAACATGAGCTATCTTATAGTAATTATTTGTGTTTCTTTAAATGTATGAAAGAATATAGTTCATCATAATATTCCATGATTTAACAGATTTAGCAAACAAAACCTTTTACATCCAACAGAATCATATACCAAGATTCATGTATAGCCAACTTAGACATAATTTAGTTCAGTAAGACTTTTTTCTTCTCAATAGTATAATTAAGTAATACTCCCTTTGTCCCGCATAGAGTCCCATTTGTAAATAATAATAACAATAATAATAATTGTAAACAGATAGTGTTCTTTTTATTGATGTTGTCAACAATAACAACATAATGTCGCTAACTATAACAACCCAATTTCACAACCATGCATCAACTACTAAATTATACTTATTTAAGGATAAACATGGTAGAAAAATATATCTTTAAAGTTTGTAAACTAATTTTCGGCAATGACTTATAAGTTGGTCAAACGAACTTATAAGTAATTTGCTACCATGAGGTGTTTGATAGTGGCTTATTTGTTAACTTATAAGTTCATTTATAAGTCAAAATAAATAAGTAACAATTTGTTACTTACTTAAAAATGACTTATAAGTTATTCTTAATAAGTTAATTTGACCAAATGTAATGTCTGTTTTGCTTCTCTTCTATTTTGCTAAATTACATTTTTATCTTTCCAACCTAATATCTATTTCTTCTCTAACGTAAACAAACATGTGATAAAAAATGTTAAAACAAAAATGTCATCACCCATATAAATAAATAAATATATATAATTGATACAATACAATATAATATATAATATAACATTAAATATAATATATATATAATATTATATATGTAAATATTATATTATATGATCACATCTTTGGAATAAAATCAAGTTGGAAAAGGAAATCCAATTAGTAGGCATTATATTTATATATATATATATATATATATATATATATATATATATATATATATATATATATATAGGACAGTTCAAAAGCATACATCTCAAATAGCATACCTCCTTAAGTAACATACTTTTATTAAAACGACGTTGTTTTAAAGATTCTTTGATAGCATTTTCGTAAATAAATAAAAAAACAAGTGAAGCCGCAGAATGTCACATCATGTCTCATCTTCTTTTAATATTATTTTTTTTTTAAAAAAATCTTCAAAATGATGTCATTTTGATAAGGTATATTATTCAAGAGAGGTATGTTTTAGATCCGTCCTATATATATATATATAATATTAAACATACAATATTATAACACATATTATAATATATGCATATATAATATAATATATTATTAATATCTATTATATTTATTTTATATTATATTATATTTATAATACAATATAATATGTTTATTGCTAAATCTATAATTTTAACTTATAAATGTACTAAAATTTTAACTTATAAATCTACTAAAATTTTAAGTCTAAGTCAAAAAAAAAAAAAAATTGATCTTGAACAGGCCCATAGAATTCCCAACTTACAATCTTTTAAGCTAGGAGTTATAAGCTATGGCGGTGACTATAATGCAAAAATGGAGACAACTAATTTGAAATGCTATTATGAGGGTGACAATCATTTTAGTACATAATACAAAAAGGGAAAACTAATCTGAAACAGAGGGATTTATCTTTGTGCAGAAAATTCAAGAAAGGGACATTATTAAAGTTAAGAAAAAGTTGTTCTTGTGCTTACCACCCAATAAGGAAGGGGCTGAATGCGACCGCTAATGACAAGCCACTGAACCCCATAACCGATAAATCCTTCGACGGAACCGATGAGAAGCAGAACTTGAGGGGACAACCGGTCGGAGCCTATTCCGGCGAGGATGCCGAAGGCTTTTCCGATGTCTTTAGCAACCGAGAGGTTGTTGAGTTGGAGCTGAGTGAGGGACATGAGGGACTTGAGTGCGTCGGAGTAGTTGGAGAATGTGTAGTTGTTGCCGGAGATGGCTTGGACCCAAACGGCGGTCACAAAGCCTAGCCATTTTCCGGCGGGAGATGTCGGAGAAAATTCCAAGCCCATTGAAAAGATAATGAAGAAGAAGAAGAAGAAGGTCTTTGGGAGGAAAAAGAGAAGACTTGAAGTTTGGTAGTTGTTGGTTTGGAGTTTGGGGTGTGAGATGAATTTATTTAAAAGCTTGATTTATGGGAGAATGGATGACTGTACTTTATAAAGTGACACGTTTACTAGTACATTATTTTATGATTGTTAAGATTTTATTACAAAATAAGGGTTGAATAGTACTTCTTCCGTTGTTTTTTATTTGTCATAATTAATTTTAGTGATAAAATTAATTATATTTAAAATTAACATTTATTTTTTAATTTATTATATATATATATATGTATAAAATTATTATTATAAAAATATATATCAAATATATTATTAAAGTTAACTTATTTAATTTTAAAATTTTTAATATATTTATTTAATTATTAATATTAAAATTGGTCAATTTAACAATAAAAAATCAATTAAAAAAAGTCAAGTCGGATGGAGAGAAAAACATTTAATAAAAAGGTAATATTAAGAGTCTCAAATTTTTAATCTCAAAAATTATCTTAAGTAATATATCACCATAATATTGTTTTAAGTAAATTTTATGTGATTAGTTATGTCATAAATTATTATTAAAATATTCAATATTATGTCATTTAAGATTAAAATTTGAGACCCTTAGAATTAAAAAAAATCGAAAAGATATATCCAAAAGATATTGTTATGAAAACATAAAATTTTATATTCAGTTATCTTGTTTGGGAGTTTTTTAAAGGATGAAAAAAAAATGGTTATTCTTTTTGTCAAAGTTTTATATTTCAAAATTGATCCACGAACTTTGATGTAAAAGAAACTATTTAATTATCACATATTTACGGACTAGATACCCAATATTACACTTGCTACCTTTTTTTTGGTTTTGGACCAAGGATTCCCTCCATATCATTTGCCTAATTTCCTTGAATACATATTTATCGGCACAAGTTTTTTATTTAGTGACAATACTAAGGACAAAATTATTTTTAACAAATAATATTATGTCATTAAATGTAACAGTTTTGTTGTTGAATGTGCGTGAGAAATAAAATAAAAGGGTTGATGGAGGGGATTTTTGTACAATATTACAATTATACACATTTAACAACATAAATATTTCTTTTAACGATGCTATAGTGACACAATTATTTGGACAAATATTATTATATTATTAAATATAATATTTTTATTGCTAAATTTGCAAAAAAAAATGGATTAGGATTCCTTCTAATACACTTTTCACTCAAATTTTAAAATATTAATTTAGTTACGCATATAGATTTTAGTGGCAGTGTCAACGATTAATTATTTATGACAAATATTAGTATTTTGCGAAATATAATATTTGTGTTATTAATTGTATATAACAAGCAGGAAACAAGTCCAAAAAAATTGAATAAAATATATAATTGAGATTAGAAAGAAGCTTGATCCTTTATTTACAAACATAACATGATTTAATTAAAGTGAAGTGGTACTCTCCCGTTCGTTCTTTTTTTGTTCCAAAAGTTACAGAGTGTTACGTTAGATATACATAGTTTACTTAAGTTATGTTTATTTGTAAAAAATATAATTAAGATTAAATTATTTATTTTAATTTAATATTATTTTGTATTATTTAATTTTTTAAGTAGAAATTATTAATTTTTTAATGTTAAATTATTAGTCTCACAAAATTATTTAATATTTTAAAATGAAGGGAAGCATTATCTCATATTTTTCATTAAATTATATAATCACTCATAAATAATCTCAAAAATAATAAAAAAATAATTTATAAAACTATTTAAAGGACTCTTAATCTTCCATAATAAAATAATCCAAATTAATATTAAATTAATATAAATAATTTAATCTCAAATATAATTTTTATAAACAAATATAATCTTAATCTCTCGATTAAAAATAACAAACAAACAAACAAACTTGTTTAAGTGCGATGATCGGAGCAAATTGGAGTTGCGGTAAACGTGTCCGTATGCTGCCACTTTCTTTTATTTTCTTATTAATATTTATGCTACTTTATCGTATAACAACATTGCTTTATAATATAAATATGAGTAGTTCTACATGGACATGAAAATTGGACATGAAAATTGGACATTTTCATGTTCCCTTAGTTTTTTTTTTTTTTTTTTTTTTGTATATATCCAAACATATTTATACTATGGATTTTTAAAAAAAAAAAATTAAAAATCCAAAAAAAATAGGTATAATTTGGATATATATCAAAAAAATGGTTGTATGGGCCCATATAACCATTTTTTTGATATATATCCAAATTATACCTAATTTTTTTGATTTTTTTTTTTTTTTTTTAAAATTCATAATATAAATATGTTTGGATATATACCAAAAAAAAAAAAAAAAAAAAAAAACCAAGGAAATATGGGAAAAAAGGGGACCGGTCCAATTTTCCTGTCCAATTGGCCGGTCCGCCTAGACATTCTGTATAAATATATTTAATGAAATAATAGAAGGAAAAAACCGCATTTGCATAGTCAATATATAGCCAAGTCAGCCACTACACGTTCTCATGAAATTAGTATATATATGGCCATGTTTTCATCAAAGAAAAAATATATTATGACGGTACATCTACACGATGATTGTAGAATTCCTCAAAAGTTTAACTCCGATAATTAATGAAGGTAAATTTAGGTGTTAAATTTACTCTATATATATATATATATATATTTGTCAGCTTGGTAAAAACAATTTGTGTCCATGGACCACGTAGACATGCAATAATTGATAATAAAACGATTTGTTTGGCCTCCTCTCTATAAGCTTGAAGCCTTATCATCATCATCATCCTTAGAAATCTAATTCAGTGGTGATTGTGAGGGCTTAAACTCTTCTATAACTTAAGGATTGGATAAGTTTAAGGATAGGATAAGTTTATATATACAAAAATCAATCACAATATTATTTTAATCATTAAAAAATATATTTTTATATTAAAATTCATGTTATGTACATCTTTTTAATTATTAAAATGATATTACGGTTGATTTTTGTATTTTATTTTTTTGTTCTTAGATTTTTTCTTAACGAAAACTACCATCACGGTCTAGTTTTGGATTTTACAGACAAAAAGAAATGTGAGTTTGGTTTTCTTGTAAAACTTGACACTATTGGACGAAACGGGTTAATTTTTTATTTTTTTTATATATAAAACTTAATTGACAGTATTTAACAAAATGGATGCAGGTAAGAAAAAACATTTCATTAATCGTACCATTTACTTGATATTCTATTAGGCAAACGCTAGCGTTCTACAGCTAGTATAGTATAACAGAGCAACCAACTTCAAAGCTGACTTTATTCTTAGAGAAAGGGACAACAAGCAACCGATTGAGCCGAGTGAAAATCGTTACTCTAATACCTCGTTACGTACTAGTCCTATAATCTACTAATCCCATAATTAATTATGCATGTGTGAATCTAAAGAGATTATTGAATTAAAATTTCACATCGATAAAATTTACCCTAAAAATTATATTATATATATTTCAAGAGCATACTTGATCTCTATGTAATATTAATTAATTTTAAGTTAAATATTTCAACAAAAATTGTCGTGTATTGCAAGCATGTTAACACTCTTGTATATGCAAGTTTGATAATCCATGCGAGGCACGACCTATTTTATATCACTTTTCTTTTATAAATATTTAATAATTTTTTATCGATACATATTTATTATTTGTCATTGATATAATATATATATATATATATATATATATATATATATATATATATATATAAGAGATTGATTTATAGCAAATGGATGTTGTTAGTATTATTCTAACAAATACATTTTACACCCTTCAAAAATATGTTTAACGGCTCAAAATGAGGACTTTTTTTCCGTACCGCTAGAAAGAGTGGTGACAGACTTGAAATGTCGTTATTCCTTCTAGCAACAGGCCTAATAAACTTAGTCGCTACTCCTTCTGACAACAGACATTAACACGTATCAACAAGTATCGACATGCATAGACAGACATCGGCAGATGTCTGTATGTATCAGCATCATTAGCATGCATCGATAAGTATCGGTTGATACATGCATGCATTGATGTGCATCTGCAGACATCAGCTGATCGACTGTTACCTGCATGCATCAGCACTTCTTCTGACAGCAAGTATCGGCATGCATCGACAACTGACAGTTAGCAACAATCGATGATTTCATGCATCAGCAATCATCGGTTGATGCCTGCATGCATCAACATACATTAGCCAACGACAACCAATGTATGTCGATGCGTGTTGATGTCAGCCTTTAAAAAGAGTAATGACTGGGCTTTTATTTTCTACCGCTAGAAAGAGTAACAGCAGCTCAGACTGTCATCACTCCTTCTAGCGAGAAAGGTAAAAAAGTTTTCATTTTGTACCATTAGATCTTCATATGGAGGGTGTAAAATACATTTATTAAAATAGTGTACATAACAATCATTTATTATGAATCATACCCCCATATATATATATATATATATATTGCATTGTTTTCTTAAATTTGGCTAAATGTTGAAAGTGAGATATGATGAGTGGATGTTTGGGCAATCCTACCATGATGGGAGCCCCCTTGGGGTTGACCTACACCTTTGGGGTCGACCCTAGGATCAGTAGGATGGCCTCCCACCTCATGGTAATTTATTTCTTAGTTTCTTCTTATTTGATCGCTCATTGCATAATTTTTTTGAATTTGGCTAAGTGTTGAAGGTGAGGCTTGATGAGAGGATGTTTGGGCAGCCTCCACCGTAAGGGGGAGCTCCCTTGGGCCCAATCTACACCCTTGGGACGACCCTAGGATGGCCTTCCACCTCATGGTGATTTCTCCGTTGTAGTGTCTTACTTTTTTGCTTACATACCTTCGTATTTTACTTGTTTGACCTTCCTTTTTTTCATTCCTTCTTTCTTGCTTGTGAAAGTGTGAGGTGTGCAATATGCAGTGGCATAAGGCACTTCGTCATACTAGCCCCTAGTGAGATTCTTTATACTTAACCATTTTCTTATTAATTTTACGTACTTAGCTAATTTTGGCCCGTTTGGGGTGAAAATAGTCAATACTTTGTTTTGGCTCCTTATTAAGCAACTATGATAGATGTTGAGATGTCAATAAGCATGTTGAGTTTTCTGAACTTGACTTAGCAATATGGGTGCCTCAGTGGTATCTCGAGTGGGGCCCGTGCGAGAGCCATTTTCTATCAAAAACCATACGGTCAAATTTGGGATTAATTATTATTATTTATGATTTAGTTATTTAATTTATACCCAAAATATAAAGATAAATCAATTATAATTATTAGTTATTAATTGAATATTAAATATAATAATAACCGCTGATCACTTAAATTATTAACAAAATATAATTAAAAATTAATTATATTAACTCACTCGAATTAACTTGAATGATCACGAGGTAGAATCGTTATATGTATGTATATAAAGTCTGTATATATATAAAGCAGATCTGGGGAGCCGATGACGTGGATAATGATTTTGTGTCACGTTTAGTTTGTTTTTTAATTATTTTTTTTTCCCTTATCATTTTAATTATATTACTTTTGTTTTTGAATTTAAATGTTTTATATTTTTTATTTAGTCAAGGAGATCTAGTTATCAGGGGGTCGAGAATATATACGGTATTGGGCCTAATGCATCCATTCTTCTTACATCCGTAAGGATGATGATGAAGGTCGATTGAGACAGCCTACCATATACCTCTATTTAAAAATTTAAAATATAGTTTAATTTTTAAAATTAAATAATAATATATTAAATTTTAAATTAATATAAATTTATTTAATTTTAATTAATATAATAATTATAATTGTATAATATATAATAATTATAATTGTATAATATATAATAATTTAATTTGGTTCGTGCATAAAGTTTTTTTTTTTAAATAAAAAAAAAACTTAATGTAATTTTAATATTACGCAGACAAAATATCTGTACAAAAATTGTGGTGTCGTGCATGTAGCATGTCCTTATCTTTACTAAAATGTCGTTTTCTCACAGGTCTATTCCTAACATTATTAACTTGAAATGAACGTGAACGTAGAATATGGAGCCTAATGTATTTCCTCAATTCCATGCTTTGTTCGTTTAATTTAAAATTAAAACTTTGTAACTAGTTCAAATTTGTCAGCTTGATCCCATCAAAATAAAGATATTTTTTTTTGTTCAAGACTCCTGTTGGCTCCTACTCCTCTCCCTCTTTGATGAGAAAAAAAGTTGTGGGGTACATGACAATTACGGCAGAACCAACGTTCAAGACTTTATGCTACTCTAAACATAATTTAAATTTATTTTGCTATTTGGAGGGTGAGAAGAATAATGTCACAGATTAATATTGCGGGAGTCAAATACAAAATATTCAGTATACAAGATTTTTTTTAATGCCCTAATCCATATATATTATAAGATAATTTATTCAAATTTAAGAGAAAGAGTTTTAAATGAGAGAAAGAGAGAGAATAACTTACGGTTTTCATCGAGTTACTTTTTGCTATCATTTTTTTTCTTTCATAAATTACGATCCATAAAATTCAAACGCATGATTTCTGCACCAATAAAAATGAATCGTAACAATAAACAAGTAATCATCGAACACACTTATCAATAAGAACGCAATTGCAAACTATATCATTAGGACGATCTTGAAGTGATTTTTTTTTTTGTTTTGAAAACTTAATTTCAAAATCAGGCGGACAAAATCTGTTCAAAAATTGTAATGTCGTGCATGTTGCATGCCCTTTTCCTTCTAAAAAGTCGTTTTCTACATCACTGATGTATTGAAAGTACTATATAACAAGTTTAAATTTGTCAGCTTGAAACCATTAAAATAAATAAAGGTGCATGAATTCTCCCTCCCTCCCATATATAAATTTAATATTAACTTTTAAATGTTAATAATTTAAAATATCAAATTGACATGATATATTAATTTGTTTTTCGAAAAAAAACAAAAACAATTATTCTCCTATTTAGGTGGATATACTTATAATTGAATTGATTAAAATTAAATTAATTTTATAACAATTAATCACTATTGTCTTATTTAGAGATACTTTAAGTTAATTACTCCCCTCTTGATTGATATACTATTTGTTTATGCATTAATTGATGAGAAAATATATGAGTAATGATGTTTTACAATGATTCATGTAATGACTTTTGTAAAAAATAATAGAACCCACCATATAAATAATAGATCTCACTATTTTTTATAAAAATAAATATATAAATCATTAATAAAATCATTATACATAATAAAACTCATATATATATATATATATATATATATATATATATATATATATATATATATATAGCATTTTCTAAATATGGCAGTCAAATATTAGAAAGTTTTATAAAGTGAATCAATCAAGAGCTTTGACTGCCATCTTTAGAAAATGCCATATATATAGTTGACATTAAAACACAAACTTCATGGAAAATTGAGAGATTCGAATCATGCCCATGAATATCCTCTAATTTCCACAGCCGCAAAGGCTTTCATGTAATTGCATGAATACTAATTTTTTTGTTCCACAAAATAATTTCATTTTTAATAAAATATTTAATTAGACAAAAGAATTCGCATTTTACTACTAGGTTCATATATGTTATAATGATTTTTTTAATTTTTCTGTGTCAAGACTTATGACGATAGTTTTTAAAATTTATGGCGGCGGTATGTCACATCGTTGTAACCCTATAAAAAAAAATATGACAACAGTATATACTGTCGTCATAAATTTCAACATATAAAAAAAAAATTGTTACAGAGATTCTCATGTCTATTGCTGATAATACTATATTAGTATAAACTTTCAAAATGTCCTTTAATTTGTTATCAAATTTTATTATCTTGCCAGTACTGCTCAATTAATAATTTAATATTATTTTTCGATGTAAACGAAAAATAAAACATAATCTTAATCGTTATAAAATACTCCTACGTAACAATACAGTTTTGATGAGACTGATAGAGTAATATTGCAGACAGTCATCAACTACTACTAGGCGACGTGACAAGTTACCATGTGTTCTTCTAGTGTCATTTTCTTCTTCGATGGAGTCATCAACTTGGCGACGCTACCACTCTTTTATTACGGACCGTTCATGCCCACAGCCATCGGCCCACCGCATACATACCATCATTCTATGCCAAATTAAATATTTAATTTTAATTTTTTTAAGTCAAATTAATAATTTCTAAAATTAAATTTTTATCATAGTTATCAAAATATAAGTGAAATCAATATAATCAAAAGAAAATATATAAAATTTATTATTAACTCAAATCTTTATAATTTTAAAAATATATTTATATATATTTAATTATTAATTCTAAAAATAGTGAATTTGACTTTAAAAAAAACCAAAACTATACATTTAATTTAGAACAAATCGGAGATAGTGTATATATATACTAGGGATAACCTGTGTCTGAAGGTACGGTGTAATTAATATAACAATTAAATACTGTATCCAATATTTCTAAATTGAAAAATCTAAAACTGTTGTGGACTCTCAGTTCCATAATATAACCGAGAGTCCAACCATTACTACAAAAAGATTGATATTCAATCCAGTCATAGTTTCTTTTTAAGACAAACATTAGTGTGCTACTCATTCCCAACTTAAAATTAGTTCTTGACAGGTTTGAGCAATTAATTGATTGATGATAGCAGACTCAAATTTGTGTAATATAGTATTTTCGAGTATCTCACACACATTTTATTTATTGACAAAACATAATAAAAAAATTTGCAACATTTATTATTATTATAATTATAATCATAATTATAATAATAATAATAATTATTATTATTATTATTATTATTATTATTACAGTGTAGTGGTAAATTTGATTTGGGCGGAAAATATGATTGGATAGATTTTTGAAAAAAAGACGTTGAATTAGGGGGGAAAATGAGAGATAGATTAGTGACCATCGGATGTTGAAGCCTCAAATAATTTTAGATTGTTGGATATTGAAGTCTAAATTGATTTTAGGCCGTTGGATGTTGAAATCTTGGGATTTGAACTGCTCTGTTTTATATTATTATTATTATTATTATTATTATTATTATTACTACTACTACTACTACTACTACTACTACTACTATTATTATATTGGATAGATTTTTGAAAAAAGACGTTGAATTGGGGGGAAAAAATGAAAGATAGATTAGTAATCATCGGATGTTGAAGTCTCAAATAATTTTAGACTGTTGGATATTGAAGTCTAAATTAATTTTAGGCCGTTGGATGTTGAAGTCTTGGAATTTGAACCGCTCTGTTTTATAGTATAGATATTATTATTATTATTATTATTACTACTACTACTACTACTACTACTATTATTATTATTATTATTACTACTACTACTACTACTATTATTATTATTACTATTATTATAATTATTATTGTTATTATTACTATATTATTATTATTATTACTACTATTGCTATTACTATTTTTTTTATTACTATTATTATGATTATTATTATAATTATTATTATAATTATTATTATTATTTTTATTACTATTATTATGATTATTATTATAATTATGATTATTACTATTATTATTATTATTATTATTATTATTATTATTATTATTATTATTATTATGTTGTATTGGTGCATTTGATTTGGGCAGGAAATATGATTAAATAGATTTTTGAAAAAAAGATATTGAATTTTTTTTTTTTGGGGGGTGTATGAGAGATAGATTTGTGACTATTGGATGTTGAAATCTCAAATAATTTTAGACTGTTGGGTATTGAAACCTAAATTGATTTGAGGTCGTTGAATGTTGAAGTCTTGGAATTTGAACCGCTCTATTTTATATTATAGATATATATATATATATATATATAAGAATAAAATCCATGTTATTCTCTAAATTAAAATATATTTCATGAAAACAACCTCTCTCTCTCTCTCCTTTTTCGGCCAATCTTGAATAAAATAAAAAACGCACTCTCAGTTTTATATTATTTAATTATTATTAATTTTTTACAATTAACTTAAGAAACTTTAAAATTTAAAATTAACTTAGATTCGTTTAAAACTTACAAAAAAATTAATCAATACAACGATAAATATTATAAATTATGTAAAAAAATATTAATTATTATAAATTTTATTATTTTATAACTTCTAATGAATCATCCTAATTTTAATTTTAAACATGTCTCAAATTATCTTTTAAAATTAGTAATAATTAAATAATTTAAATCGGAAAGAGTATAATACAAGAAAGTAGATACATTGACGGTCAAGTGAATTAATGCCTGATCACTACATTATATAATTTTCACAATCCACCAAGTATATCCTTATTTAACTACTAGTTTGAACACCCTCAAATCTGGGCCCACACAACTCAAACTTGAGTTGTCAAAAGACTACAACAAAATTATTACAACGTTTAACAATACAGAGAATAATAATACATAACTAAGTCTTCACTATTATTGTCACACTATTTCACAACACGTGAAGACTACGATAACTATCCCTCGAACTCTCACTCCATCCCCCTGCTAGATCCAGCTATGTTCTCATCTCCTATTGAAAAACAATGGAACGAAAAGAAATGGTGAGCTCAAATAGCCCAGTAAAAAATCTCATGACTAAGATAATAACGAATAAATTATCATTAGCCTTCAACAGTTGAGTTCTTTATAGAATACAATAGATTACAAGGTTTATATCAAAAACTGCAGTTAAATTCTTGAACAACGTTCAGATCAATAATAGCAGCGGAATGAGCAATCTATTAGAAGAATAATGCAGACTATAATGTGCACTCGCTTTTCTTTTTAGGAAAAACATCATCATTAACTTTTATCATCTGAAATACCATTAGTCATGATAATACGAATTCACAATTCCTGGTCATAATCATGCAAATCAACAGTTCATCTTTGCACTACGGGTCAAATATATTCAATATAACACAACGGTCATGATTATACCAGTATTCAGCATTTGGTCATAATCATACCAAATAACAGTTCATCTTTGCACTACGGGCCAAACATATTCAATATAACACCAACGGTCATGATTATACCAGTATTCAGCCTTTGGTCATAATCATACCAAACAACAGTTCATCTTTGCACTACGGGCCAAAGAGAACTTTCACCACGTGTCATAAAAGACATCGAACAGATGTATCGCCTTTAACCTATTATATCGCCTTTAACCTATCATTTGTTCAACAATTATATCGCATCTGTGCCCCCGACCACAGATATTCACAACAATTTGATTCTTGATGATTAGTGTAAATAACAGTGATACAAATGATGAACAGAAGAAACATGATAAACAATAAGTATCGAAAGTTTATTTTGTGCAGATTCAAATAATGTCCAAATTGTTAACATGATATGGAGTGAAATTCAAAAATGATATTCAAGATCCACAATTCAGAATAACAGTTACAGTTCAATAGAATGTTTAGAAAAATAAGAAGGTTCAATTGAAATAATATTAGATGAAGCACAAACTATTAAGGAACATATAATCATTTCAGAAAACTTTACCAAATAGTATTTACCATAGTAAGTTAAAAGTATAAAAGAAATAATATCTCTTACTATAGTAAGTTTAAATAATGGAAGATGATAAAGATGGTATCCCTTATGAGTATAAAAAAAAAGAATATCACTTAGGAATATGAAAGAAAATGATATTACAAATGAATATGGAATAAAAGTGTCATGTGATAATTTGTATAGACCAATTATTTTCACAAGAGACAAATAAGAAATAAATACAAAGGGTTATTCACCAACAGATTGTAATTCGCAGTAAGGTTATTCCCATAATTTAATAAAATTTGAATACGAAGAGTTATTCACCAAACAGGCGGTAATCCGCGTAGTAAGGTTATTCTCAAAGATTAATAAGGAATGAATACGAAAGGTTATTCACTAACAGGCGGTAATCCGCGCCGTAAGGTTATTCTCACAATTTAATACATGGAAATAAATGACACATCTTATGAGTAAGAAGGAAACGATATTATTTTCGAGAATCAAAGAATGATAATTTCTTACCGTAATAAGTTTAAATAATAGAAGATGAAAGAATATGATATTTCTTACAAGTAAGAAAATAATACAATTTATGATGATGAAAAAAATGATATCTCTTTAGCGACGGATGAACCTATGACGACGGACCAAACCGTCACCCAGTCTGTGCTAAGGGGGGTATGCCCTTGAACCAGGTGATATATATATATATATATATATATATATATATATATATAGAGAGAGAGAGAGAGAGAGAGAGAGAGAGAGAGAGAGAGAGAGAGAGAGAGAGAGAGAGAGATTATATAATTTAGTGGCAGTACTAAATTAACTAAAGGGATAAACACTTAAATTCATTTTGTTCATTTTCTTTTCTTCATGGTGTGGGCTAAAGAGGGCCGGGGGATGATGAATTAGTGTTTTGAAGCTCTGGACCCTTTTGCAAACACTAGTATACTGATAGATATCCATATATTCAGATCATACTTGGACGAGATGGCCCAAAAAAATTGCTCTCCGCCTTAAGCCTGCAAATCTCTCCTCTCCTTTTTGGTAAATACTTTATATGATTTAAATAAAATTAAATATTTCATTTGTTTTAAATTATAAAACTAATATTAACTTTTAAAAAATTAGTTTTAAATATTTTTAAACTTAAAATTGACATATATTCATTTAGTTTATGTCAATATAATTATGAATATTATAAAATACCTAAAAAATACTACTAGTTATATGATTAATTACTTTTAAAACTTAAATTAATCATATCAATTTTAAATTTAAAAATGTCACAAATTAACTTTTAAAAAGTAAATGTTAACCTTATAATCTGGAATCGAAGAAGTATAATGTATGAAGGTATAAAATATTAAAATCTTAATTTACAAATCGTATAATGAATTTCATGAGTTTTTTTTTTCTTTTGAGAAAAGGTTAAAGGAATTTTAAATTTACAAAATTTGGTGAGTAGCCAAAACTCGGGTAATTTACAAGGTTTTTAAGTATTACTTAACTATGAACTTATTTTCTGACAGAGCTTATTACTTTTCTTAAGCAAGAAATAAAGTTCCAAAGATAAAAATGAATTATTTGATTCAAATAATTATATTTTGACAAAATTTATAAATAAATTCGCTCTATTTTTCCAACTTAGATTATTTATTTTATGTTTCAGGATAAATGCAGTAGTAATATATATATAAATCGAATTTGAAGCACCAAGTAATTTTACTAAACAAAGCTACAAAAATTTCAAGATTATTTCAACAGTTATAGGAATAAACAAATCCAAACATATGAGTAGGCTAATGGTAAAAAAAATTAAAAAGTACTACACTAAATAAATTTCTAAGTAATAGAAAAACAATGCCCCAAAAATAACGTAGTAGAAAAACATTAGAGTATAATAAGCATCTCATTGTATGTATATAGACTAAATTGATAACCGATAATCAGTGCAAGACACGAGATTGATAATGTAAACTAAAATTGTGATGTGTTGATATCATAATTTTAGTATAAATAATATAGTATGAATTTTAAAAATAATTAAATATGAAATTAAGGAATTATATGCCTACCAAAATCATTATACATATTTTGTAATACACGCGTGTGCACTATTAAAATAGATAATTGATATTTTTATAATTAAAATTTAATATTTTTATAATATATCTTTCATATAAGTGTGTGATTTATTTACTATTCTTGTGATAGAGAATTTGTGAAATTATTATTTTTACTTGAAAAAATATTAATTTTCTAACATTAGACATGATACGATAGTATAATTATAAATATGATATGTATTGTATCACCATAGGTGATAATTTAAGATTAACTCAAGACTAATTTACGACTACCCAAAATAATTTAACTAATTTATTAATCGATTAAAAATAAAGATAAGATCTTAAATTTTCAAATATTCTTTTACAAATTTTTTTTCGTATATCTGTTATGAGGCCTATAACGATAATTTTTAGGGTCTACGATAATAATTTGTCCCGTCGCTATAGAATAAGTTATGACGACATGACAAATCATCACATAAATCTTAAAAAATATCCCTATAAACTTCATAATAAAAATACTGAAAAATTTTATTACAGAAAATTTGGTCCAAGATCTTAATTGCCTCCTTATATACGATAATAGATAATACATATTCCATAGATTAGATTTACTTATTTTTTCTAAAAAACAAAACAATTTTTTTTTATACCCAAATAAGCGAAGGGAATTGAAATTCCTTTAATTTCTCTCTTTCTTTCTTCTCGAGGCCAATAGCGGAGAAGATAGTCAGCACAGCAATAACATGCTCTGACAGTCGCACTCACTGACGCTGTGTTTTCCATAATAATGATGTATGTATGAGACCAAGAAAATATGCATAATAGTTCAATGTATGTATGATAGAGAAAAAGGAAGAATTGGAGAAGCCGAAGATGAATCGACAGATCTCAATATTACTACAGCCACGATTCCTTCTCATTTTAGCCGTCGCCATAATCCTCATATATCTCGCTTTCCCATTTTCTCAAAAGGTATATATATGTGGGATGGTTGTTTGATTTTGATAAAAATTGAAACTTGATCAGTAATATTTGTGTTTTGGATCTGATTTTGTCTTTGCAATTAGATTTTCGAGTTACTTTGATTTCTTAGAATTCAGATCATGTCCTTGAGTTCACGCTTATATGGGGTGGGAAGCTGTTCAAGAAAAGAGAGTTGGGAATAACTTAGATGATTGGGTCGTATGGCCATTTTGTTTATGTTCCGACCTGTTTCTCTTTTTGCTTATCAATCTGTAAAAGTCAAGAGCCTGACCTAATGGTCCTAGGTCGTATGATACCACAAGGTATGTTGACAGATCATGATTTGTTAGTTTAATTGGTTGTTTGCTAAATGGGTGGTTTATTGCACAATACTATATATGTAGTCATCCTTCCTTACTCCTTAGTTTAAATCTTTTTACTGATTGGCTATGAATGTAGTTTATACATGAGTAATCGAAATGATAGCTTCTCCTTGTATATATGTTTTTGTAGTTGGGTTACGTAATTTTGTGCTAAACAAAAGTTATATCTTCTTGCAGGGCTTTTAGGGTTTTCAGTTGTCATTATAAGAAATTAGTAGTCAGATTGGGTAGTTGGGTTCCAGCTTACTGGCCATTAGTTGCAAACTGAATTTTACACGCACAAACAGTTGAATTTGAATATTCCTTCAGTTTTTCTTTTACTTTTTCCATTCCATAACTTCTTAGTTTCTATGTTGGTTCTTCTACCTTTTCAATGGTGGCTCCATGTTTTTTCCCCCGAAAAGATGGTGATTTTTCTCATTGCCATGTAGACTCGACATAATTCTTTGTTTGGTTGTAAAAAGTTAAATTAAACTCATTATTACACCTGAAATATTGTCACTATGATTGTTGATTATCTGTTTCAGTGTTTTGTCTCTGATGTTTTCTAATTTGTTGGCTAACATACTTCGAATTTTATTATTAGGAAAAGGAGGTGGTGGAAGAGTTTCATGAAATTACCCACAGAGTATTTCTGGATGTTGATATCGATAAGCAACGCATAGGTATGGACTTTCTTCACATCTATGTTTAGATATGAATTCTTTTTAAAGTGATCAATTTTGTGCACAAACATTTTTCAATTGCATGTGAATTTTGCCTCATTTCAAGTATTGTAGAGCTTCAGAGTCTTTATTAAATCGATGCAGTAGATGCCTAATTCCGCCAAGGTGGGGGCCTAGGTGCCCAACCAAATAAAGGCGGTAGAGGACCTGCCTAGTGCTTAGGCGGGGATTTTAAAGCACTGAACCATTATCATTGGGTGATTGTCAGCTCAGGATCATGTATAATTATTTCATGCCTGTAAACTCATTATAACCTTCTAGTTACATGAATTACGAATGATCACGAGTGATTAAGGTATTCTAATTTAACACTTTTTTCTGCTCGTGTGTTTGGATTGTATCCTCTTGCTTCCTATTGAAGTTTTGGATATTAAAATATTTTATTTGATTCAAACGCCGGGAGAGTTATGCCTTTTGTTAAGAGCTTATTCAGTCTTCATGTATTCCTAGGATGCTACTTTTCACAAATGTTCCACGTATATGTTTCATTTACATTTTAGGTATAAAGTTATGATTGGCATTAAGTAATACCAAGTTGTTGGCTTGTGGTTCACAATCACATGGTGTTTTGTCCATATTAATACTCTCCTAGGGATTACCATTTTCGTTATTAAATGTATGAATGAAGAAGATAATTGATTTAATCTGAGAAAGAAAGATTTATTTTCTCTTCTAGATGTGTTAAAAACATTTAGGTTCCTTTAGTAAAGAAGTATCATCTCATTTCTTCATCTGAAGTGTCAGACTTGTTTGAGTATCTGCAGGTAGAATTGTTATTGGATTGTATGGACAAGTCGTACCCAAAACTACTGGTATGCCTTCCGTCTTCTGTGTGGCTACTTTATTATACAGATCCTAAACTGAAGTAATCACTTCACAAAGATAAATTTTCTTGCTTTCATGTAATGAATAATGATTGTTTTATACCAACAAATTTTGGCTTGATAATAATTCTTGCAATTTCCTAATGCATTTGAATTTTCCTTTTGCAGAGAATTTCCGCGCTCTGTGCACAGGTATTTACACAATTTTGATATGGGAACTGCTCTATATATGCTGTATATAACCTGCTCTTTGAAATCAGGGGAGATGGGCAAGGGTACCAGTGGGAAAGCTCTCCATTACAAGGGAACACCATTTCATCGTATCATACCAGGGTTCATGATTCAAGGTGGAGATATTGTCTATGGCAATGGGAAGGGGAACGAGTCTATATATGGTGGCACCTTTCGCGATGAAAATTTCAAGATAAAGCACTCACATCCAGGTCTGTCACATTTTTTAAAATTGCGTTCTGCTCTACATTATGGAACTTTCTTTGCACAAATCAATTATATGGACTTTTGAGAGTTTTCTTCTTTTCATCTTTCTGAAGCTATAGTTCTTGCAGGTGTTGTTGCCATGGTGAACCCAGGACCTGATTCTAATGGCTCACAGTTTTTTATCACCACAGTGAAGACCAGCTGGTAAGCTGATGTAGGGAGTAAAGTAATGATAAACTAAGATTTGTAACCTACCATCCCAGATGAAATTTTTTGGTGCTCAAACCCTGTAATCCTTGTTAAGTGGGATATAGCTGTTAGTCTCCACCTAGAAGAACTAGCTCGCTATGATATTTGGTTGTTTTTCTCCTTGGGCAACCTTTTCTTCTTTTACTTTCTTAGTGTAATGGGAGTATGTGAAATCTAAGCCTGCTTTGCAGTTTGATAAATCCAACTTCAATGATCTAGCAAGGTTTTCCCTTGACTTACACAACCTCAATAGGTATGTTTTGTTGGCATACTATCATGAACATTGAAGGAGAATTCAATGGAATTCTTACATCCATTTTATAAGGCTAAAATATCATGTAATTACAATCTTATTTGGGGTCGACATATCTGTTCAGGGTCGGTCGACATATCTGTTCAGGGTCCTCCATTACTAAACTTGAGCTATGTGCGTAGTTTGTTTTTTTCAAGGAGGCAGCTTATTTTCACGTATCATAGATATGCTTTATCATTTTTTTGGAATTCTTCCAGGTTAGACGGGGAGCATGTTGTCTTTGGCAAAGTTATTGAAGGGATGGACAGTGTGTATGCAATAGAGGGTGGAGCTGGAACATACAATGGGAAACCCAGGAAAAAGGTTCTCATTGCTGATTCTGGAGAGATCGCTAAAAGTGACTGGGATGAGGAAAGTCGAAGCACAGCTACGGCCTCATAACAACGAAAATATAAATTTTTGGAGTACAAGTATATTAAAATGGTTTCAGATAGTTGATGTGCATTCTCTTTGTATCAATCATAGTATACTAGATTGAACTTTTTATGGAGTACATTTTACTAACAGTCATTAGTAAATTAACTTTCCGTTTTGAGGTTTCTATTTCACCTCGTGTAGAGAAAATCAAAGTAATAATATCAGATTTTTTCAGTATAAATTTCTGATTTTTGGACAGTTGGAGAAGGGGTTACTTTAGATGGTTTGTAAGAAAAAGTTGATATTGAGACCAAGATTAAAATGGATCTCAACAGTAATAAAATTACTAAGGTTGGAAGTAAGAATTACCAAAAAAATAATAAAATTTATAAGAACGATCTTTTTTGTCTTACGTTTTATCAAGATTTAGAAAAAAAATTGCTCGATCAGAAACACTTTTTTGATTAGATAGAAATGAATGAAGAAATACGAAATCGCCATTAACTATGGTCAACAAACAGTACGAGTTTGGGTTGTGCTGAGAATTTTGTGGTCAGGTATTTAGTAAAGAGAAATAGAAGAAATCTTTGAAGAACTTGATATCCAGTAATAAGATTGTATTACCCAAAATCATTCATTCATATCGATTTTGAGTTTTATGAAAGGACAGGATGGTTAAAAATGGACATGCATTAGCCTTTGATCATGCTGGCTTTTGAACTCAATTCCACTTGTTTGCAACTAATCAGAGACGTGTTCCAACAGCTGGAATATTTGGATTTGGATCTAGATTTAGTGTGCAACCAAGAAAAGAGCTGAGTTGTAATGATTAAACTAATTTATGTTTTTGTGCATTATCAAATTTTTTTTCGGCATTAGTATCAAATCACCAAAGCTTATAAATTATTATTTTGCGTCTTTATGTATTAATTTATTTGTTATTAATTATATAATTAAATATAAATAATAACTATTTTAACGAGATATATAATATGAGAGTCAGCCTTATAATTTATTTAAGTTCATGTATTGATAATTTTTTAAAGGGTAAAATTCAGATAACCACATGAAGTTTAGTCAAAATTCTCACTTGATCACTTATTAGCTAAAAATTTACATTTAAACCCTTGAGTTTTTAAGGTGAATTGAAAAAATTACATTTTTCTTCCAAATTAACTTTGCGTGCAAGAAACTCGCCTAAAGAGAGAGAGTGAATCATGCTACTGACAGTCAAATGAGGCTATAAAATGTCCAGTTTGCCCCCACCATCTACATTGGCTATAAAACTCCCATTTCCTTCCATTTTTTCACCCAAATCAAATCTTTTCTACCATTTCAGAATGTGGTGATGACCAGAAATTTTTATAATCTCTACCTTTCTAGACTGATGGTCATTGGGCATCATGTAAGCGAAGGGATAAATCTCCCATGGTATCAATACATGAAGACATCAAACAGCTTCTGGGCGAGAAATGTGCCACGTTGATTTGGGCAGTTAGTCAGTTTGGCTCTACCCTTGATCCAGAGCATAGACTAACAGCACTGCACGTCCAAGCTAGCAGGGTGCTCGAGTCGGTCGGTGTTTTCCCATTCTTGTTCAAAAGATATAAATAGTGCATCTTCTAGATTTTATGATTGTAGTTGAAATTGAATGATTGTATTAAGTTGTACAGATATAATACATGGGCAAATTCCTATGCTAATTCTTGTTCAAGTCTCATGAGAATTGTTAAGTTATATAAAGTTGTGTATATCTCTTCGCCTCTCTTGTGAGCTCTGTCACCCGCCACAACGACATGAATTTCATCACCAGCTTCAATCGAGCTGCATCCTGGGTTCTTGTGCATCTGTTTATCTTTAATCATCTGTTGTGTTCTCGCTAGATCGCGCTCCATTTACCTGCAGAAGCATACAAGTTTCCCAGCATGATATAGTCGACCACTCCTAACTTTACATTACCATGGATAACACAAATGTAAGAAAATGGGATTAACACGAGGACATCTCATGGCTTAACAAATCAACAATATCACCCAATAATCTAAATATAACTTCCTAACAATCTTTTTTGAATTTGAAATTTTCTATTAGATGATAACTCCCTAACATACCTTTAAAATAACAGTTACTCTCCCGTGAGTTGGAAACTGACCACGCATTATCCTAATTCTCATTGACCTTCATCAAACACCTTGCTGTAAATTCTTTCCCTACTACATTCCCATACTTCAAAACCCGAATCAATGGCACAATTATCCCTCCCCCTAAAACACTTTTGTAGGTCTCAAAACACTTTTGTAGCTAGGCATTTTGTGACTTCTTCTAAAGAATCAAACACTTCTGCAGATTGTTATTAAAACTAATAGCAAAAGCAGAAGTTTCAATAGATTTCTTACTCAGATGACTTCCCATAGTTTCAATTCAGACCTATTAAACAAAATCAAACAAAAACAATCAACCCCACTTCAAATTAAGCTAGCAACACACAACAATCACCAAATTCCCAACTTCAATTCACCAATCTTATACGAGGACTTCCAAATTTAGTAAAGAAAATGCAACCCAATTTCACATAAATCAAGACAAATCTATGAGAACTTGAAAAGAAGGTTTAATCCCAGTGAATCTTTAAAATCTATTCTCCCATCTCCGTTTTCATCAAACACACTGATCATCCTCTTGCAGTGCCCATCTCCGATCTTTCCTCCAATCCCAGAGCACTTACAACTCTCTGCAACTCCCCTGCATCAATAAACTCATCTCTGTTTTCATTAAACACATCAAAAGCTCCCTGCACCACATCCAAGCCAGGCTCTTTCTCTTCAAACAATCGAGAAAAATTATCCAAACCAAACCCCTCAAGAAGCTTTAAATCTTCAGGGTGTAAAAAAAATCCAATCTTACCCATCATCATCCCCACCTATTCTCTGTAAATATATACTCCCATCATCTATTCTCTGTTCTCTCTGTAAATACTTGTAAATTTTTCTGACCCAGTTGAAATTAAGTATCTGGGAGAAGAAAAAGTACTCGACCAATCCAAGAATCAAGAAAGAAAGTGGCATTGTATGTAGAGTTAAAGATAAAGATAGCTTCTCCATTAGAAACTGATTTTAGATAGCAGATTAGAGACATGGTTAGCTAGCTATTGGTATTTTAATTCCTTCAAATGAAACAACAAAACAGAATTTGACTATTTTCCCCAAGTAATGAGATATTATTATAATCTCCGCTAAAAAGTATAGAGAAGATGAAGACTAAATATGTTTCTTGGGATTTCAAGAAAATGAATGGGTTTGTTATATAGATATGGATTAAAGTGGGTGAAAAGGTCACTTCCCTTCCGCCGCGAAATCAGTCTCTGAAACCCTAGACCCCACGACAAAAGTGAGGGTTTTGGAGGAAAGACAGAAGAGGAGGTTCGATGGGCTTTTTGAGGAGAGAGAGTAGGATTTGTTGTGTGAGAGAGGAGAGAGATTGGTGGTGCTTATGGCGGCCATGAGCGGAAGGAATGTTTTTTTTTTTTTTTGCAAAATTGGGGATGAG
This sequence comes from Hedera helix, assembly GCA_947179155.2. NCBI lineage: Eukaryota > Viridiplantae > Streptophyta > Magnoliopsida > Apiales > Araliaceae > Hedera > Hedera helix. The sequence continues at coordinate 34,606,588 of OX359287.1, forward strand.
AGATGGAGAATGGAAGGGCAAAAATGTCTTTAATCAGTTAAAATAACGGCGTTAATACGCAAAGTATTTTTTCATTTCGTTTCAAAAATTCAAACGTTTAAATATAAATTTTTAAACAATAAATAATTAGATAAAAATTTGATCAAACTTCAAGTATTCATTTAAAATTTATCCTTTTTTAAATTATAATTTGGTATAAAATTTTGTTCCGCATTTTAAAGTTAGTTTTTATTTTCTTCCGCATTTTCTCTTAACTCGTTTGGTTACTGCTACTAGTTGCCAAAATATACTAATAGACCAAGCAGAACATGAATCATCAACTTCCAGCTCAGGTGAGTAGGCAATCATTCTCTGGACTACACCTACACCACCACCGCAGCCAGTTGCCTCCTCCTCCTTCCCTAAAATCTTAAACCTTTCTCTCTTAAAATCCACCACCAAATGGGCAGCCCAGAAGACTCCACCACCACAACCAAACCTTCCAGTCTGTACGACCCTTCTTCATCCCCCTCCCACTCCCTTCTCTCCAAACATTACCCATCCCCAATTGACTACGACCCATCCACCTCCGACCCTGAACCGACCCAGATTTCCTACAACAGCGGCCGCAGACCCATCAGAGACCTCCCTTTCCTCATCCTCTTCTCCCTCTTCGTCATCTCCACTTTCGCCTTTGGAATCTTTACCTCCGTTCACAAGAACCCTAATTCCTCTCGCGTCTCTTCCTTCACCTACGACTCCTACACTGCTTCTTGCATCAAACCCACTTCAATTTCTCACTCAATTTTCATTTCATCGAATTTTTACTCTGCAAAATCCGATCTTTTAAAAGTTTTGGTATGGACCCTTGTAATTACTTTGGTTTTAAGCGCACCCTTTGCTTTATCTGTTCTTTTGCTGCTCAAACATTACGCTAAACAGATTGTCTATGCTTCACTTCCCTTCTTTATTATAGTTCCCGTTTTCATAAATATTTACTGGTTTGTTGCTTGTACTGTTAATTCCACTTGCAGCCAATCATTCCCATTAGCTTATCGAATTTTAGTGCTGCTGTTTGTGTTTTTAATAATTGGGATTATTCTGTGGATTTTTGTGGCAAATTGGCATAGGATTGAGTTGACTGTGAACATAATTGGGGTTGCAGCCAATGCATTATCACGGAATTTGGGCTTGTTTGGGGTTCTTCTTGCTTTGAATATAGGGTTGGTTGTGTATTTTGTGCCAATTGTCGTATTTTTAGTGTTTGCCAGGTTAAATGGGAAAATTGTACCGCGGGAAAAGAATGGAGAGTATTATTGTGCTTGGAAGCAAGATAGTTGGGTTCCAGCGTACTATGCGTTGGCCATTCTTACAATGTTGTGGTCTGTGGTAGCGATGGTGGAAGCACAGGTGTATGTGATTAGTGGGACTATTGCTCAGTGGTACTTCTCAAAGGATGATTCGACTTTGAAGCGAAGTTTAAGGAGTTCTCTTAGGTGATTTCTTGACTCTAGTATTTGGTTAAATTGTATACTTTGAAATTTCCCTTAGTTTAGAGATGTGATTTAACTGCTTAGGTGGTGTTGCTAAATATTTGCTTGGTTGGAAAACTTAGTTAAATGATAGAGAAGATATGATACTTGCAAATATGAAGTACCTTGTGGCTATAACGATACTCAAAATTAAAAGATTGCTTCAAATACTTAACAAAATGAATTGGATGGTATTTAACTGTGGAGTCATTGAACTATATTAGGGTGGTGATCACATAGGTAAGTTTTGCTTCAACAGTTCAGCTGGTGGCTGCTGTCTGGGCCAACAAAAGTCGCGGAATAAGGTTTCCATACATCTTCTTTTCCTTCTTCTTGGACAATAAGGACGTAACTGAAAATTGAATAAAGAAAGGATAAGCCCTACTTTTTGACTTAAGGACTAACTGCTTCTACTTCTTTTATAGATCATTGAATATAACTTTTAACTATAGGACAATGATGTAGGTACTAATAATAATATAGTTTCTTTTGTGCTTGTCTGACCTTGTCAAAATTCAATTATTAGGATTCGGCTGAGTAAGCTGAGCTCTTGATGTCTTGAATTAGACACAAGCACCATTCTATATAAGAAAAAGATCATATCATATTCTGAGATGGTATAAAAAAAGTGTTTCCAAAATACGCAATGGTTACAATGCACTGAAATGCAACAAAATGCTTATTAGAATAAAGGGAAAAAACAAAGAAGAATTGCTGCAAAATACATTGAACATTTAGCCAACTCTTTAATCATCTAAGAGCAAATTAACCATGTTTCCTGAAGATTGTTATTTACTTTTTTGTACTAATGTACTTACTTTTTATTTTTCACTGTGAAAGTATTGCCATTCCTATAAATTAAACAATATTGTCTGATATATTTTATGTATGAATCCTACAAAAGGTTGGGTTGAGGAGTTCCTTCAAGGAGTTTTAGAACCTCTTCATTTTTTGGTAGATTTCATCTTGTTTACATATTGTGGCTCTTAGGCATTGTTTACCATTTCCCTTTTAATTTTTGGGGGGAAGGAGTTGGGAAGGCGGATTACGTTTCTTCCTTTATAAGCAAATTAAACTTCAGTATCAAACGCCAATAGGGGTTAACCTGAGTATACAATTTGACCGTTGTATAGAAAAAGATGGAAGATAAAGGAAACACATATGCCACCACAACCTTATTCAAGCCCGCGTACAAACCTGAGGCACCAAATGGGAGCAACTACAGTTCCAGTGAAATTTATATAGCTAGGTAACACCTCATAATGCCAAATATTTAAACTCAAAAAGCCAAATGAATTAGCACAATTGATGTCTCATATCCTCAAAGCTCTGTTTACTTTCTCATCTCATCTTTGGTTCGCTACTTTTTAAACAGTTATTGTAGAAAAACATACTCTAAAGATTTATAAATTTTACACAAGTTTTATTGAATTTGAGCGTTCTGCTTTAAATTAAAGAAACACTCCTTAGACTCGCATGAAATTTTGGCTCACATTTTTATTCTGCAGAGTGTTTGCTCTGTCCTTGACTTAATATTTGGAAGATTTTCTTGGGATTTCGTGATGGATTGTGCTTCATACATGAAGTTTTTTAGTATGAACAGTGTCTTTGAACTATTTGCAGGAATGCATTTGGCCCCTCCTCTGGCACGATATGTCTATCTGGATTATTAATTTTTATTGTTCGTTTGGTCCGTGCTGTGGTAGATAATGCAAAACAAGATGTTCCTGGAATAGTGAACCTCGTTCTTCGATGCTGCGTCAACGCTTTTATGGCAGCATTTGATTTTCTTAACAAGTTCACTATCAACTTTGCTGCCATAACGGGTGAATCGTACTGCACTTCTGCCAGGATGACATATGAACTTTTAAGTCGTAATCTTCTCTCGGCTGTTTTTGTGGAAACTGTCTCCACTCGTATACTGGGTGGAATAATTTTTGTCCTCTCAACAGTTTATGGTGTCGCAGTGAGTAGTGCTAACTTCATCTATGATCATCTTACTTTCCGAAATTAACTACATCAAGTTGTGGTGTTCCAAAGTCTAAGTGAGTGATTGAGCAGCATATAAGTCGATACTTGAGCAACTAAGGAGGCATTTTATCAGTCGGTCAATAGCATTTTCACAAAAAAAAAATCTAGTTACTTTATTGTGATCTATTTATTTAGGTAGTTTCTTATAAACATTACTTTTGGGTTTACCTTTGCCCTATGTTTTTTCTGATTTTTTTTTTCTTTTATTGAACTATAAACATCTTAAGATTTTTGCCTTTCGTATTTCAAAAACAGTGTTTTTTATTTTTTCTTGGATTTTGTTGAGTGCTTTCACTTAAAATTGAGACCTTTAGGATCTGAAGTGTAGAATGAAGGTATTCAGCTAATGGTAGTGCCAAAAGGGCATTATTTTCTAACTATAATATAACTTCGTTCACATAGTAGCGTTCTAAAATGTCATATGCTTCTTAGTCACTATTTTAGAGACTTACACAATAATTTACTTATTAGCGTCTCTCTAAGTTTTTGCAAGGTTGAGAGGATATCGAAGTAGAGGCTTCGCAATAAACCAATGATAAGATTGTGTTCTTATACCTGCTTGGATATTCGTAAAAGTCTGGTTTTTCTGGACATGCAGGTTTTTGCTATATTGAAAGGCACCAGTGATCTTGGGGTTGACTCTTACTTTGTAGCTGTTATGGCATGGGTCCTGCTGATGGCAGTGCTCGGTTACTTTGTGCATGTGCTGGATAATGTGATTGACACTGTATACGTTTGCTACGCCATAGACAAGGACAGTGGAGAGGTTTGTAAACAGGAAGTTCACGAGGTTTACATTCACCTTCCAATCAGTAGGAACCATAGATCTCAAGTTGCCAGGACACCACTTGTTGTATAAGCATTGTTTAATTGGGATTAATGTGTTGTAATTTGTCACTAATTCAGTGTGTGGAACGTATAATCTGCCAGGTGGAACAATGTGCATATTGATTCACTCTGTTTTGTACAAGTGAAGTTTGCTTAATAAAGAGTTTAGATATAAAGTGAAGTTCTTTTGTGGCTTTTCTTTATTGTGCCGAATTTTTACAGCTGTTATTTTATTTTTTACACGTTAATTGAGATTAAATCACTCCTTGGGTGAGCCTCTCACATCGCAAATATCAGAAAATCAATGAAGGGAGCAAACTTTTTTTATCTCGGGGCCAACCCCTTGAGGTTTACAGCTCTATTTCACTCTTCACGCCATGCGTGGTTTCACCATCTTTGTGGTGAGGACTAGAGGGACACAATTTTCACGGAACAAAGGAGTCGTAAACTATAACAAATCAACATGGACTGGAGGAATTTTTTTTAAAAAATAACACTGATGCAACTCTACTTTGTTTAAAAATTATGCTACAAATGTAACATTTTTGTATAAGATTACATAGAAAAAATTGCTTCCTGATAGCAGAGGCAAAACCAGGGGGGCGAGGGGGGTCATATGCCCTGGTAGCTCGTCGATTACAGGAGAAGAAGGCACCGATGACCCTGGTAGCTCGTCGATTACAGGAGAAGAAGACACCGTTTCGAAGGGTAAGCAAGGGTTATTAACTACCGTAGTGACTCCGGCGCTGCGGACTTTCTCGTCTGGGAAATCGCCACTTCCGTCATCTCACAGGAAAAGATTCCGTGATCTAGAACCCTCTTACGGAATTTCCGGCAAACACTCCAAGTCTCCAACTCCAACTCACGCGGTTGCCACTGTTGCAAGAGATGAAGGTACTAGGTTTTGCTTATAGTTTAGTTAAATTCTTGTTGAACTAGCTGGAGCATATCAATAACTATATATACATCTTATCTACTAATTTTATAATTTTATGAAGTTATTTTATAATACATGTATAAATTATGATTAATATATAAGTTTTTTCTTTATTATTATAAAATATATATAATAAAAAAATAATATAAATTAGTCCTACATGGACTATTAAACTTGTATTTATTAATTATTCGTACAATGGTGGTCAAAATTTGGTGTAGTATTATTGCTAGGATTTTCTTAGAATGTGCCCTAAGGGTACATTCTAAGCACTAAAAATAATGCATAATAATATTTATTTATATATTTGCACTGAATTCAATGCATAAAAAAATAATATACTAGTGGACCTCATGTATTGAATTTCGTACAAATATATAAACAAATAAAATTTACCCTTGTTTTCTGCGCTTAGCATGCACCCTAAGGGCACATACTAAGAGGACCCTTTGACAACAAGTTTAATTAGCAGGATATCAATTTATTATAAATGATGAAATGTTTGAATTGATGAATGATGAAAATTTTAAATTATGCAAACTTGTATGATACAGTTATCTCCTCTCAGTTGTATAACTGAAAGAAGCATTCTAAGCGTCAATAAATAATTTTTTTTACTGATATATTTTGACCTCCTATAAAATCGTTCTGGTTCCGCCACTGCCTGATAGGCTTTTGTCCACAACACCCTCATTAACATATTACCCATAGCATAGATAACCAAGAGGTCTACCCACTCAGGTGCTAGTCCTATATCTAACGTATTAGATTTTTCTAAATAATCATTATCCTCATTATGTGAAAACGAATATTTACCGGAAGATACATCATTTTTTAGATTTTTTAAGTCTAAGTTAGAATCAGTAATATTAATAATTTCTGATTTATGAGAGGGCAAGTCGAGGGCAAGTCAATCGCATTAATAAACTTTAAAGAATTTCAGGAGTAGGAGAAACAGAAGCAGGAGAACAAAAAATTTCATTTTAAAGAAGATAGATGAATGGGGTACCCAGAGACTGAAATGCAGTCTTTGATCAGTGTCCTTAGCGAGAAGCATAGCCTTTTAAATTTAATGGAACTCCTACCAGCTGGTTCAAATCAATCATTGGACTAAGGCAAGGGTGCCCATTGTCACCTTACTTGTTCTTAATGGGATCGGAGGTGCTCTAAATTCTTATCAAGGAGAAGATTGCTACTGGTGCCTTGAGAGACTTTCAATTAACACCTCTCCCTCAATTGTACTAATCTACATGTCTTTCTACTACCAATCGGTACTAATTGAAGTAATGAAAATTTCTCTATTTGTTTTGTTTGATGAAAAACGCGAAACAAAAAAGATTCTGTAATTTCTTATGGCGGATGTAGTTTTATCCTATCGAATAAAAAAAAGTATAACTGCACAATATCTAAATAAAATATCAAATATTACATCCATCTTAACTGTTAAAAAATGGAATATGATATTGAAATTCGTGTCATACTTTATTTTTTAATAATTAAAATAAATATAATATTTGGTGCGGTTTATATAGATTTGTCCAACAAATAGTTGCCTCTGGCGATGCTAGTTCATAATTATCTGTTGGTTTATTTGTTTTGTAATGAAAGGGTCGGGAAACCCCAAAGGCCCAACCACGCTTACCTTGTGAGGGGACCTGTTTCTTCATCCACGCACATATGTTGATCATGTATGGTGTTGATTGACATGGTTAGATTCTAGTGTTTGTCAACTCTCTACATCTACTTGATTCTCTCTCTCTATATATCTTATTTCTCAACTTTATGTACTATCTCATTTTTACGAAAATAGTCTCAATTATTAAATTTACAAACATTAAGAGGAGTATTTTTGTTTTATATTTACTTTTACAATAATAAACTATTAATTTAATAGTAATAATATGATAATAAAATTATGATGGCAAACTTAATAATATTGTGTTATTTTATATTATTTTTTATAAAAAAAATAAAAATTTATGTATTACTTTTACATGTTTCCGTTTTCCCAAAAGAAAAAGGTGATGTATCCTCCTCTCCTTTTCCTTTGCTTTTACGCAAATATTATATCTATCTGTCTATCTATCTATCTACAGAAAGAGAGGGAGCTAGAACATTGTTGATACACAAAAAATAAAATAAAATAAAATAAAGCTATATATGTTCCTCACGCTTTAAGTCCATATATACAAGCATCAATAAGATAGTAAAATAGTAATAACATACAATATATAAAGACTAAAAAGTTTTAAATTTTAGATAAGTAGGAAGCATAATAATTAATTGTTAAAAATGAAATTTTGTGTTTGGCACTTACCTATCGCATACACTGCATCGAGGGCGACGTAGTCATTTACCACAAAGCCCATTAGATCTACTACAAACGAAGTTCGTAATTTGGTCAAATATCAATGGCATACTGTTAACCAGAACTATATATAATAGTAGCAGCCCAACATATATTCTGCACCAAATTCAAACTAATTTCACTTTCATTTATACTCATCACCACCACCACCTGTTAGCTGGAAAAAAAGAAAAACCACCAGTTTCATCACCATCAACAACCACCAGTCCACCACCATGGCTATGGCTTTCAAGATGGTACGTTTTTTTATTTATCATATTCTATGTATCTACATATAATTAATCTATTGAATTTTAATTGTATATGCGTGTTTTATGTGGATTTAATTTAGTTATTATGTGCATGATTTATTTGTTATAAAAGGCTACAACCGGCATGTGGGTAACGGATGAATGCAAGAATTCATTCATGGAGATGAAATGGAAGAAAGTGCACCGATACATCGTGTTCAAAATTGATGAAAAATCTAGGCTGGTCACGGTCGATAAGGTCGGTGGCCCCGGCGAAAACTACGACGATCTAGCTGCATCTTTGCCGGAGGACGACTGCCGATACGCCGTGTTCGATTTCGATTTTGTTACGGTGGATAATTGCCGGAAAAGCAAAATCTTCTTTATTGCATGGTCCGCCACACTTTCTATCTTTTGACATCTTTTGTTGCTTTCAGTTGAAGCTACTTTATATGCTCTACTTTTGTGGTACGCAAAATTTACTAAATTTTCATGTAAGGACCGGACCATAGGAGAAAAGATGAGATTAAAGTTGGTGACATTGTATTCCAACAAATAATAGATTTTTAATTGTGGTATAGATTTAGTATCAATCGGTTAAAATACATAATTGAGCCCAATGTTTTATGACAATATGATGTTTTAAAAATTAAACTCAACATGTCCCACTTGACATTTTTACCATAATCCCAAGATTACATAATTAATCATCCCAAAGTTTCTTTGTAATATACCTTTGGCAAGTCCCATTCTCACAACAATATTTGTTGTTATTATTATTATTATTATTATTATTATTATTATTATTATTACAAAAGGTACTCCATCATAATTCATTAAATTCAAAATATTGTACATGACAATGACAATAAGTTCTACCACAATATTTAAGATTAGAGTTGAATTTAGTTGCACCGTCTTAATCGGAAATTAAATGTTGATTAAGTATATATGTTGATGTATATTTTAATTAGGGCTCCAATGGCGTCAAGAATTAGAGCAAAAATTCTATATGCAACCTCCAAAGATGGATTAAGGAGAGCACTCGATGGCATTAGCTATGAAGTTCAGGCAACCGACGCGGCGGAGATGGGTTTTGATGTCATTACCGATCGTGCTAAGTGATATATATTTAAGATGATGCAATTACAAAATAACCAAATCTTGTTTTGGCATCTTAATTACTCCGCTTTGTTTAATAAGTACTGATGTTGTATCTTTCTCGCTTGTATTTTCTTCTTCTAATTTTCAGTAGAGTAGTGATGATGATCATGTAGTAATTAAGTAAAGCTCCTAATTTGTCATAATTATTTATTGTGTCTTTTTCCTAATTTAATGACAAACCAAACCCACCTTTCAATGGATCTTTCTCGCTTTCCCTTTATATTCCAAATCAGTCACTTTTGGATCCAACACCAAGAAAAAAGACGCATTAACCTCATCTTTTGGGTGTAATACTATTTTGCATTTTCTCAAATCAAAATAAACATTTTGCTTTTTTTCTTTTTAAGCCCAACCTTTTGGTTAATATCATATAATCTCATAATTAAATACTATAAGTGAAAACACAATACCTCAGTCTTAACCACTAAGTTAAGAATTTATCGACATTTTTTACTTAATACAACTTAAACTTCTCAAAAAAATATTACTCTCTCTATTCCGTAAAAACTGACTTAATTTGACATTTTTGGCCATATTGATTAATTTTAGAATTGATAATTGAGCAAATTTATTTATTTTTTGAACTTCCAAAAATTGAATGTTGTAATAAATTAAACATAGTTTTTTTGTAATCTTTTTACCAAGATTAAAAAGAAAATATAATAAATTTTGATTATGAAATTGATCAATTTTATTTCACAATTTAAATTAAACCAGTTTTTACGGGATGAAAAAAATATATATACTATAATTGTCATTGCGTGACGTGTAATCGCGGAATATTTTAAATATAATACTCACTAACTCCTATAGGAATATAGATTGGACCAACTACATACGAAATTAAGGACATTAATTTCATAGTAGTGAGGAGGGATAAGATTTGACCCATATCTCTATTGTTGGTGAATATATATATATATATATATTGCACTAAGTTACTACAGTAGTTTTTGAGTTAATTTTAATATCTTCTTAATTTGAAAATTGATAGCACCCCATCAATTTTGGTAATGTCGACGCAAGATACAATTAATAATTATACAACGACCCATTACTTTCATTAAGCGGTAATTTTTTCTTATTACGTCTTATCTTTTCTTAAATCCAGATAAAAATAGTATCACACAAGTTTTTGACGAAGTCATATAAGGTAAAATAGTAATTACAATTCTCATTTAGTTTTCTGAGCATTTCTTTTTCATTGACTTGTACCTAATCTTATGTTGTGTGTGTTTAGATATATGGGTAAAGGACATTAGCTAACTGTTAGTTATCCCATCTAGTTGAAACACTCACCCATAAATTATATAGGGATCAATAATTTCAAAGGCTTGTGCCAAATAATTGCAACAAGCCAACAACAGAGCATCTAGTCATAAGAAAGTAGTTCCCTCTTGTTTCTTACCTCCTCTTTTATCTGGAGCTAGAACTATATTTTCCACCGAGAATTATTATGTTTCTTCTCTTTCTATTATTACTCATTTCATTCACCCAAAAACAACGCAAGAATTTGGTACATTTGATTCGGTTGGTATGAACAATGAAGGATAGAAAAAAACGATATGATTAAGAGATAGAAGGGACATTGGAATCAATATATATCTAAAAATATATCAACTCAATTTTTCTTTGTTGTTATTTAGTAGTAATTAAGTAGGAATGAAAGAAAGTAGATAACGGGTCTTAGTTTATTTTACCATTGCACCAATATTGTTCACATGATGAAGGCAATTTATAGCAGAAAATGTCAAAAAATGAGTTTTACACTGAGGGAAAAGAAAACGGGAGTCTAGAGGAAGAGTGCACCTTTCTTTTTTCTTTCCCTCGCGTTCTTTCTTCTACCAAACAAGCAAAACTAATTTAACTTTCTTCCTTTGTCATCCTCCAATCTTACGACTACCACCGTAAGCATGCTACACCAAGGTCAAAACTACCAAGAATGGCCGCCATTTTCTCTTTTTGAGGCTGATAAGAGTAGATATTGTTAGGATATATATATTACAAGTGAGTTAAAATTTTACATTAGAGAAATAATGAAAAAGTGAATAACTAACATATATGAATGGTCTCAAGACCTCACAGTTTAAACTTTTAAGTCAAGTTGAATTTCAAACATGTGTGTTAATGTCTTGTGTACATGTACACTACGTGTCGGTTAGCTCCCCGATTCTTCCCCAATAACTTGTATCAGAGTTATAGATTGATCCCGAACTGGTGAGCCTTTTTAAAAGATGCGCGACGATGGTTTAGATTTTAATCTCGAACAACCTCTTTCAAAATACACACAATGATATTGTATTCTTGATGAGGGTTGATATATATTCTTTGAAGGGTTCTCCATAGTTATGTTGAATTCTTAATGGATTTAGCCAAAAATTAGTTTAGAGAAGTGGTTATTTGAAAATTGATGATCTCCAATGATTGAAGAAAATGCAATTCTGGATGGAAGTTGATTCTCGAAAGAGAAAATGATCTAGAGTAGTTAGCCAAGAATTTGTGTGCAATGATTGAACTCGCTTGTGGAAAAAAAATTTGTTAGGATATCACAGGTGAGTTAAAACCCCACACAAGAGAAATAATAAAAGAGTGAGGGATTAATATATATGAGTGAGTATGAAATTTAATGGTTTAATTTTTTAGATCAATTTAAATTTCAAACATGTATTAGTATCTAATATACGTGTACATGTGTATGAACTCCTCAATTCTTCCTCAACAGATAGAGATTTTTGGATGAGTCACTTCAACACAAAAATTTGAACACGTTGCTTATATGAAAAAGGGAGTCTTATTTTTCTATTGATTTCTCTTTAACAAATATTAAGGTTTGCATTATAATTTTTCACCACATAGAAGTTGGGATTTGAACCATTGACACAAGAAATTTCAGTCATTTACTCTAACCAGCTGAGCTACCTGAACTACCTTTCTAAGGTCTTTTTCTTTTTTCTTTATTCTTTTTTATTTTTTTTTATTATCAAATAGTGCCTTACCTTACCAGTTGACTAGTAAGGGAAAAACTCTTTGATTTTTATTTATTTATTGTATAAAATTTTTAAAAATTAATATTTTAAATTAAAGTCGTAACTAAATAAATTATGCATGTCAAAATGTGTCCAACCATCTAACATAATAAGAGGAATATCCTTTTTGTCACTTTAAGTTCTCCTTTTGGTCTTTTCTCAAAAGAAGGAGAAACAATTACATCAAAAGAAATGTGTCCTTATTCTACTTTTTTGATATTTTCTAATTTTATTAATCCCTAGTTTAGCCTCGAGAAGAAATTAAATTCATGCTATATTTCTTTTTCTCTTTTGTCTTTGCAAAATTTAATTATATTACCATATTAGCTTTTTTATACTAACTTTTTTAATCTTTTATTTAGTTTTTTAAATTTTATAAAACTCTTATTTTACTCTTTACATGCGAAGCGCGTATGTCATTAGATGCTAATATGAATAAGACATGTGACTTTGTAATTATTATTAAGCCCAGTGACATCTTGGTGTCTAATCCTCGTTGTATTATTGTATTGCCCCTAATTGGGCTGGACTTGGTAAGCCCCCTAATTACGTACCCCGGGGTCTTCTTGTACTAGAGTTATATTAGAATTATTTTTTGGTCCTTATTCTGCAATCATGATAATTTTATTATACGTAATGATTTATATAATAATTTTTTATAAAATAATAAATTTTATAAAATAATTAAAATATAAAATTTATTATTTTATAAAAAATTATTATATATATTATTACGTATAACAAAATTCGAGAAGAGAACATGTGAAGTGAAGTAAGCTGCCTACTTAATGTTCTGTACAAAATACTTACAAAACATAACACGGGATATGACAAGAAGAATTATCACAAGACTGCTGGATCTTTTATAGGACTATATAAGTATGAGAAAACTTAACATGTGTCCTAAGGGCACATGCTAAGCACACGGTTCAAGAGAATATTCTCTTGAATTGTGTGCTTATTCTCTTGAATTTGGTGCAAATGCAGAAATCAAGAGAATAAGCACACAGTTCAAGAGAATATTCTCTTGAACCGTGTGCTTAGCATGTGCCCTTAGGGCACATGTTAAGAGAACCCTATAAGTATATCCATCCATCGTTATGCGATCCACACGAGAATGTACATTATTTATTTATTTATTTATTGGCTTCTTTATTTATTATTAGTTGGCTTTTAATGGTCTTAAATGTACCCATCATAATATTGATTAACGAATTTAAGAGTGATTGTATGATCATCCCAAAAATGATAATTAATAACAAGGTAGGAATATCAGCTATGGTCCCTTAATTCTGGATATGATTCATTTATATTAATATAAAATTTAAAATTTTAATTTTATTGATAACGTATTATTATAAAGATAAATTCACAAAATAGACTATAAAGATAATAAATTTTTTTGATATTAAAAAAATATTAAATTATTTTATGATTATAAAATATATTTTTAATTTTAGTTATTTCAAAGATTATGTACGTCTAAATTTAAAACGGAGGGAAAGAAAAAATGCATAAAGGATTTGATTGATGGTTGAACAGGATGAGTTAGTACATGCAAATTGCCAAATTTCATGGCACAATGCGCGTGACTAACCTACACATACTGATTGTGATTGTGATGGAGATTAGGTGAATGCCTCAATCAATGTGCTTCCAACTAATTCTAACTCATCGCTATCTCATCTTCCACCTGTTATCTTTGACAATTATTATAGAAAATTGATATTTTTATAAATTAATTTAATATTTTTATTTTTATAAATCTCATTTAATTATATAAAAATATTAAATTAATAAATCAATATTTTCATAAAATAAAATAAAATCTAATTATAAAAATATCAAATCTAATATGGAATTAAGTTAATTTGATATTTTTATAAAATCAAATAGGATTCACTTATAAAAATATCAAATAGACAAGCTTACATGCACAATATTCAAACACACTATATCTATTTTAACTATTAAAAAGTAGGACATGACACGAATTTCAATATTATGATTAAAATGAATATTGTGTATTTATAGTTTTTCATAGAAAATATCAATTCTCATATAGAATCAAATTAATTTGATATTTTCACAAAATTAAATAGGATCTGATTATAAAAATTTCAAGTGAACAAATTTACATACACGACATTCAAACACTACATCCATCTTAACTATTAAAAAATAGAATATGACATAAATTTCAATGTCATATCATATTTTTTAATGATTAAGATTGATGTATTATTTGAATATTATGTATTTATAGTTATTCATATCAAATTAATTTATGAAAATATCAATTCTTTTATTATAATAAAAATTGAAGAGATCATGAGCATTAATCTTCAAGTAATTAACTCAAAATGTATTTCTGAGAACATATAATTCAGCTCAACTTAGGAATCAAGTATATAAATCGAATTTTTGATATATTTAAAAATATCTCTAATTGATTACAAAAATATATCTCTGTCATAAGTTGATACAGATAAATAATACTTATAATTTACGTCATAACTAAATATATCCTACACAAAATTTATTTTAAATGAAACTCTCACTTTTATTTAATTTTTTTTAACTAAAGGACATCAAGTAAATGAAAGCAATCATCTAGTAATAGTTGACACTTGACAATGTCGGTTATGACTGGGATTTTCATCATCAAAAGTGAGAGGAAATGGTAGTCAACAACTGTCGGTAGAATCATTTCAAAGTATAATATAAAATATCACCTGACAGATATTTTAAAAATGTCTAATAATTTTTCAAGCTCCACAGAACATTTAAATTGCTACAAATCTAAGGTTTGCCCCAGAGATGCATAAAAAATTTACGATTCACAGGTCGGTTTGACTTAGTTTGAGTCCGGCCTGGTCAAAGTTCAGACCGAGCCTGACCGGTCTACAGTCTTTGAACAGACTGTTATTTTGACGTAAAAATCCGGTATACAAAAAAGACCAACCTGACCCACTCTATACAAAAGCCCGTCCCAGCCTACGTAGAGGACCGGCCCGACCCAGCCTACGTAGAGGACCGACCCAACCCAACTTATGCAGAGGACCGGCCCGGCCCAGCCTAGCTAATTCGTTTTAATTATAAACTATGTTTTATGACCTCATGTTGGTGTGGTACAGAATCTCTTTATTTATGACCTCATGTTGGTGTGGTACAGAATGAGTTTGAATTTTTCTATGGCAGTCTCATACAAATACCAAGAATATGAATATGTTTTTACTGGTGATCAATGTACATACATATTTTACTTTCTCATGCTCACCAGAAAAATAAAATAAAAAAAAGTTACATACAAGTATGGTCTAGCCAATGAGACAATTTTTTATAGTAGTGATTTGTGGGATATTTTTTTTTATCACAATTTGTGGTTACAACTTTCAAAAATGTTATATTTTTTTGAAGATTTAAATTTTGAAGACATTTTAAAAATATTTTGAAGTAAAATATTTGTAACCGACCCATTAACTCATTTTTAATTTTTTTATCAATACATTTAATTAATATAATAGTTAGTTTATTTAATATTTATATTTCACATTAAAAATTAGTTGATTACATTTTTAGGTCTGGCCCGGCCTAGACTAAGGACTGGCTTGACCTGACCCAAAGTCTGGCCCGACTTAGCCTACAGGCCTGGTTCGGTCTGACCTACAGGTCTCAAAAGGCCAGACTTTAATCGAAAAACTCAGTCTGACCCGGCCTACAGGCTCAAAAGTCAAAATCTGATCTGACTTGATCAATAACCAAAACCTACTAAATCCAAACCAAGCCGAACCAATCTAACCTAATGTCCATGTCTAATTTACCCCATAAAAGTTTTTGTAAATGGTACTCCGAAGTCCCAACCCCACTTCTCAATTTCAACACCATGTGCAGCAGTACAAGACATTCAAATGGCATACTGTAATAATATATTTGAAATCACTTTTTAGCACTTAAAATAAAATTATAAAAATATAATTTTTCGATTCTAAATTATAATTAAGATCACTATTAACTTTTAAAAATTAATTTAAAATATTTTTAAACTCAAAATTGAGATAATTAATTAACAATTAATGAGTAAATTTTTTAGACAGTTTATAATATTTATTATTTTATTGACCAAAATTAATAAAATTTATGTCAATTTTAAGTTTAAAAATATCTTAAATTAATTTAAAAAAATTAATAGTAAACTTATTTTTTAAAATTAATGAAATATATAGCATTAACTATATCAAATTGTTGCTTTCTACCGGTGCTTTCGATGTTTCCACTCAATTTTCACACAAATATTAGTTAAGTACTCAAGTCCCGCATTCATATATATGAAGGGGACTTATATTACATAAATTTGTATTTTTTTTTTAAAACTTATATTATTATAATATAATAAATTTAAAAGTATATTTCAATTTTAAAGAGAGCTTGGGGAAGGGGGTCATGGGAGAATTAGGGAGAAATTAAAGAACAAATTCTTTTAATATATGAAGCGAGTGCTAATATCTGACTTTTTATTGGATTATTCGAATATGTAATATTGCACAGTAAAATTAAAATTACGTATTTTCCAAAAAAATAAAAGCAAACAATTTGTACAATAATTTAGACGAATTTAGTTTTCATGTTCATAATATTACCAACAGTTCTGACCCGGGCAAGGTGCAGGAAATCACGCCTTTAGACTTTCTAAAATTTTGTTTTCTACCGTCAAGCTAAATCATAACGAGTTCGAAAAATGTGGAGGTCCTAGCAATCTCAATTCTCCAATGAGAATTATTTGTTGTTGACTCATCAAACTTTTTGAAATGAAAAAAATATTATATCGTAGTAGAAGATTATATTAAAATAGAGTGATATTATATATGACGATATATTTATGTGAATGTTAAATATAAATTTAATGTATATACATTGAATAAAAAAAATTGCACATTACTATTATGTAACTTAACATTTATTGTTCTCCGTTAATAAAAGTTCAAATTTGATACGAAACTAGCCCTTATAGTGTATTTTTATCTAATAAAATAAAAATATATTTACTCGAGTATTTTTTTTAGGGAGAATGAGTGAATAATATATTTCAAATTCTTTATCATTTGCATTTGTTATTCAATATCGAATTAGTTGTGAGTTTTTAAATTTTTTTATTCAAAAATTATGCAACTCAGTGTTATTTATAAACAATAAAATTTAAATACGTAACAGTCTATTATTTTAATGTATGTGATTTAGATGAATTTAAAATAACCTTTTAAATAGTATATATTTTTTAAATAATATATTTTTATCAAAAAATGTTGTTTTGAAGATTTTTTTTATAAATAATATTAAAAGAAAATATGATAATTCTGCGACCTCACTTATTTTCTTTTTATTTACGAAAATACTATTAAAAAATTTTCAAAACGACGTCGTTTTGATAAAGATATACTACTTAAAGAAATATGTTATTTGAGAAATATATATTATCATACCGCCCGTAGTTTACATGGGGATAACGAGCTTGTTAAATATGTTACACATACTTATGAGTAATTAGCAACACAATAATAAAAATATATGAGTAATTTCCCTAGCAGTTTAATTCAGAGAATTTCTTAGGGTGGATTTAGAATATCCCCTCCAACTTTCATCAACCGTATATAAATAAATATATGTATATGTATAACAAGATGTAAATCAAACCAATAATCTTGATTTGGCACTTTCGCTACAATTATTTCCCATCAATAAAAAAAAATCTGTGTGACTGAAAAGGAAAAGAGGGTCACATTATAAATCACCTTAAAATAAAAGAACTACATGAAAATTATAAACTAAAAAGGAAAAAAAGGCCACAGTAAATTTTATTTGAACAATGCCTAACTCAACCAAATTAGTTGTCTTATTTTCCATATGCATGTTTAATTAGAAGAAATTATTACAACAAATTCACAATCAAAGTGAGTAGAACGTTACAGAAATATTAATTTTTTTTTATAAAAATATCAATTCTTTATATTTTATGATTGTGCATATTGAATAGAAAAATTGTAACCGAAGGAAAAGAATTATTAAAGGAGAATTACAATGTACGGACAAAATGAGAGTATTGATTCTCACAGGAAAAAAATTATTGCAATCCTATAACATCCACCTGGAAGAATTTATTACGATCTTATAAGAATTACCAAACCAACAATTATCTTTATTTTATCTCTTTTTATATAACTATAGATTAATCGTCATATGTTCATTTTCCATCCAAGTATGACTCCTCCCTTGTCACAAAAATAGTCCTATTTAAATTTAAATTTTATTTTATTTAATTTAAGAAATCAAAAAATTTAAATTATGAAGTGAATTTATTTTATTTTTTAAATAACATTTATAATATTTTTAAATTAATTTATAATATTATATAATATTAATTAAAATCAAACAAACTCCCATTAATTTTGAATTTCATAAATTTCGACTTTCATGGTTTTTTATAAATTTAATAGAAAAAAAAAAGTCAAGTGAGGAGAGAGTAATTAAGAGTTAATTAATTAGTACTGATTATCCAATTAAAATAATGTAAAAAGACAATAACTACTACTATATCACAGTAGTCCTGCTTCCAGTTCCACTCTCACTATCGAGCTCTACTCTCATGGCTTTACTTCTCCGCCCATTTCTCCTTTTCTCTCTCCTCTTCTTCATTGGAACCCAAACCCCACTACTTTCAGCTGATCAAACGGTCAAAACCTACATCTTTAGAGTCGACAGCTACTCCAAACCGTCGATTTTCCCCACCCATTACCACTGGTACACCTCCGAATTCGCAGACCCGGTCCGAATCCTCCACGTTTACGACACCGTTTTCCATGGCTTCTCTGCTTCTCTAACCCCATCTCAAGCTGCTTCAGTCCTCCAGCATCCTTCAATCCTCGCCGCTTTCGAGGACCGCCGCCGGCAACTTCACACCACTCGTTCCCCGCAGTTTCTTGGTCTTCGAAACCAGCGCGGTCTCTGGTCGGAATCCGATTACGGTGCTGATGTCATTATTGGAGTGTTTGACACCGGAATTTGGCCGGAAAGACGAAGCTTCTCCGATCTGAATCTGGGTCCTGTTCCGAAGAGTTGGAAAGGCGTTTGTCAAACTGGAGTCAAATTTACTGCCAAAAACTGTAATCGGAAAATCGTCGGAGCTCGGTACTTCTCCAAAGGGCATGAAGCCGGTGGGGGATTAGGCGGTATCGGTGGTGCAATCAATGATACGATCGAGTTTAGGTCTCCGAGAGATGCCGATGGCCATGGGACTCATACGGCTTCCACCGCCGCCGGAAGGTACGCTTTTCAAGCTAGTTTTTCCGGTTATGCTGCCGGAATTGCTAAAGGGGTTGCTCCGAAAGCTCGATTGGCCGTGTACAAGGTATGCTGGAAAAACGCTGGTTGTTTTGATTCCGATATCCTTGCTGCATTCGACGCGGCCGTAAACGACGGCGTTAATGTGATTTCAATTTCAATTGGAGGCGGTGACGGTATTTCTTCTCCATATTATCTCGATCCAATCGCAATTGGCTCATACGGCGCCGTTTCTCGTGGTGTATTTGTGTCCTCTTCAGCCGGAAATGACGGACCTAACGGTATGTCAGTTACAAATGTTGCTCCATGGCTTATGACCGTCGGAGCCGGCACAATTGATCGGAATTTCCCTGCTGACGTAATCCTCGGCAACGGACAAAAATTCGCCGGTGTATCATTATATGCCGGACAACCAATCAGCGGGAAAATGTACCCTTTGGTTTATCCAGGTAAATCTGGTATTCTTTCAGCTTCATTGTGTATGGAAAATTCACTTGATCCTACTGAGGTCAGAGGCAAAATAGTAATTTGCGACCGCGGAAGTAACCCGCGAGTAGCAAAAGGATTAGTAGTGAAGAAAGCTGGAGGTGTAGGAATGATACTCGCTAACGGAATTTCCAACGGCAAAGGCCTCGTTGGAGACGCTCATCTCCTTCCGGCTTGCGCCGTTGGTTCCTACGAAGGCGATGCCATTAAGAATTACACTTCCTCCGCCGTGCTAGCTACGGCTAGTATTAGTTTCGGTGGCACGATTATCGGAATCAAACCGGCTCCGGTGGTGGCTTCATTTTCAGGGAGAGGGCCAAGTGGTATGAATCCTGAGATTCTAAAGCCAGACATAATTGCTCCGGGAGTAAACATTTTAGCCAGTTGGACCGACGCTGTGGGTCCAACTGGCTTAGATTCTGATACTAGGAAAACAGAATTCAATATTTTATCAGGGACTTCAATGTCCTGTCCACATGTAAGCGGCGCAGCGGCCTTGCTTAAATCTGCGCATCCAGATTGGAGCGCAGCGGCAATAAGATCTGCAATGATGACTACGGCTAATACTGTTGATAATATGTTTAGGCCCATGACTGATGAGTCCACTGGTAAGGCGTCTACGCCTTATGATTTTGGCGCGGGACATTTAAATCTTGATCGTGCATTGGATCCGGGACTTGTGTATGATATAGTGGATGATGATTATGTGAGCTTTTTGTGTGCAATCGGATATGGTCCGAAGACAATTCAGGTGATCACGCGCTCGCCGGTGAATTGCCCAATGAAGAAGCCGATGGCCGAGAATTTGAATTATCCTAGCATTGCTGCTTCATTTTCGAGCTCATCAATAGGGGTATCGAGCAAGACGTTGATGAGGACGGTGACGAATGTGGCCGGACCGAATGCGGTTTATTGGGTGAAGGTGAAGGCGCCGAAGGGAGTGACGGTGGTTGTGAAGCCGGGGAAGCTAGTGTTTTCAGATAAGGTGAGGAAATTGAGCTATTTTGTGACTGTGAAAGCCGCAAGCAAGAATATAGCGTTGGGTGAGTCGGGTGGTGTGTTCGGGTCATTGTCTTGGACGGATGGGAAGCATGTGGTGCGGAGCCCCATTGCCGTGACTCAAATAGATCCTTTCTAAGTGAATATGATCATGTGGTCTTTTGATCCAGGATCCGGGGTTGTAGTTGGGTGGGCGGGTGGATAGATAATGGGGGAGGGTAAGTTTTTGATGGATAGAGGAATTACTACCTCAATTAGACTCTTCTTTGTATGGTAGCATTATTTTGATAAGGTTAAAAAAACAGGAGTAGAGTAGTGGTTTTGAAGGTGTTTTATTTTGTGTTGTGATCTTACTTTCCTTGTCAATGGTAAATTTTTGCAATGGATTAAGAAATTACTGCATGTATCATACACAAAATCTTTAATAATTTGTTAAAAACTCATAAGATTAAATAAATCTACCATTTCTTACATGTAAACACTCAATACCCAAGAATTACCCAAATAGGTTTACAAAGTTGATCGATGGCTGAAATGGAAAGTCTTGTATCTATATGTATGTCTTTTTTTAAAGAGGGATAAGAAGGGGACAGGGGGTCTGCGAGGTTTAAAGAGGCCAAGCCATGAAAACTGACCTTATAAAATCATGAACATGGGACAAGATAGGTTGATATCAGAAACTCAGAAACAGGACCTACCAGTCACCCATGGAGGAAACCTCAATAATTCTGAGCGAGGGCCAGCCCAGCCCCAAGGGTATGTATATATAGTGTTTGAACAGTCATTTGGGTTAAATATGGGTGAAGGGGCCGGATCCTTGGTAACGGGTCAACCAATTTAGAATCTTTTTGTATATACTCTTCTCGGCCTTTAACAGAAGGCATTTCGTTTGTAAAAATATTTGTTATTTTATATTATTATTAATAATAAAAAAAAAATCTTTGTTGGAGGCTATTTTTGTGAAATATAGACCTTCACAATTAGATTAAAATAGAAACATGAAGAAGGATGTAATATTTTCCCAATGTAGAATCTTATTATAGCTGGTCAAGTGTAATTACAAGTGGGAGGAGGCATTTGCACCAAGAAAAAAGAGAAAAAGAAGAAGAGGCATATTCCCTGCTTTGAATTTGACGGTGAAAATGACAACCTATCAAACTTTTCCTTTAGGTGTTTAAGTCAAATTTAATTTTATGGTGTCTCCCAAGTAATCATTAAATTGTAATACAATGATGACAATTAAATTTAAGACAGATTTGATACTTTTAAGTTTAAAATATCCGTTTAATGGGATGAACAATTAGGCAATTTAAAGTGGCTGCTTTCACGTATTACATAGATACATTTCTTTCTCATGTATTCCCTCCTGCTTTTCTCTTCTCTCTGTCTTATATATTCATGTGGAGCAATCGGTGTTGAATTTTGTGAAGTCTAATTATGTTTTGATTCGATTAATGATCCGATCAAAATAATATTGTGTGATTTTTTTAATGGGATATTTTATGAGGCTTGGGCCGATATGCCTAAACCGTAGCGTTCATGGACAAGTCTCTTAGGAGTTCAGGGACAATACTCAGATAATATTTTTTGCTTATTTTGTAGTCCATTAAAAATTAGTGTACGCATAATATACAAAAAGAGTTTTGTGATTAGGATTTTTTGTGATTGTTGTTTTGTTGAGTGAAGAAGGCTGTATTACCGTTTTTTTCTCTGATAATAATAAAATTTTTACAACTCCGTAAAGTAAGCAAATTATCAAATCACGTAAATATTGTCTTGTACGTATGATTATATTTTTTTAACCTTTGTTTTTTTTCTATTTTTGTTTCTCACAGTTTTATAAATTTTCGGGTTAACACCCTTCAACCGGATGCTTTCCTCCGCCTTAAATCTTCATGTGGAGCAATCGGAATGGCCCCGGAGGAGGGTGGTTATCGGTAGAGAAAATCTTAGTGACAGATGAGCTGTCAAATATACCTAGGAATGTATAAATAGCAATGCTATGAAGTGGGCTTCTGCCAACAAAAAATAAAATATCATAGGACCTTAATTATACCGATTATTCGATTAATATTCCTTCCATTAATGTTTACACACTATCTCAAATATACATTAAACGACGTCAAATGTTATATTACGTCTCACTAAATATGTATTATAAAAAAAATAGATAACAGAGATAATAGTGGGGAGTCTGATCCTTAACTGGGATATATGTGCAGGTACTCAAGTTGATTTCTTAAGTGAATAATCTATATTTCTTTATCCAATACTTTGGTAGTTTGGTTAATACGGAAACAAAAAGTCTAGGGACCGATTTTTTAGATGGGAAGTTGTGATCGGTTTCATTATTATTAATTTTTTAAAAATATTTATAATATTTATTTTGATAATTTTTTGTATAGAATTCAATAATTTAAATATAATTTATATATATGTAAATAACAGTGTTATACATATTGTATAATACTATTATTTATATGCATCTAAATTATACTCAAATTACTAAATTTTATAAAAAAAATTATTAAAATAAATATTATAAATATTTTAAAAATTAAAAAAAAAATAGCCCGATCGCTAAAACCGACCACCAGAACCGATCCTTAGAATCACTCACAGGGAAATGATGGAACTTCTTCACCCAGCACTTAAAACATGATCTTACCCACCAAAAGCAAATCTTTTTTGTTCCCCACTAAAAGTGGTGACACCATTAACTTGTAATAATAATATCCTATGGGAAGTACTGCTCCATAAATGGTACTAAAATAGTAGGTTTGTTTAACTCATAGTAAAAATTATGGAGACTAGCTATCAGGCATTGAATGTATGAAATTTTTTAAGTTAAATTCCTAGCTTGAATATGAGGAAAATATTTGTTCCTTACCAATATTAATGGAGAGGTATGATCTATAAAACTTGCAATATCTAATAGCTTGAACAAATATGATATAGCTGCTATTAGAACCTAAGCAAGTGTCTATATATATATTGATGTAAATAAAATCTCAGGAAGTCAAATATGCAAGTTTTCTCTAGTGATAGATTGTATACACTTTGGATATATCCTTGAGTGTTGCTATTGTTGGGATCAGATTATTTGGATCTGTATTTGCACTGGTCTGTGTTATTTTATTGGATTGAGCCTTTATTTTGATACATGGGTTCTTATTTGGACAGGATAAAGAAGCTTAGTGGGAGTTGGGCTTATTAATTGTTGGGTCGTACGCGAAAAGGGGCTCCTAGTTCTAAAACACTTTCTGATTATTGTACACTTATATAAATAGGGATTTGTATGAAAGTGGAGGAGGATATTTTTTTAGACCTTACTTACTACTTTTTAGATTTAGAACCATCATATTCCAGCGGATTGACTCTCTATTATTCTTCAGAAAGATTGTAAACACAATTATCGTACTAGTGAAATCGTCCTTTTTTCTCGTGGTTTTTTTCCAATTGGGTTTCCACGTAAATTCCTGTGTCCTTGCATTACTTTCTCCTGTTTTATTCGTGTTTGGCGTTTGATTTTTCTTGTTATTTCGTGATTTTCAACGAGTGATAAAATTTGACGTTAACATTGGCGCTAGAACTTGGTTCTGTTTTAAAATCACAGTATGAATAAAGTATAGCAGCAGATTGGTTATGGAGCATCAAGGTGATCGGGTGGAGAAGACTGGTTCTTTGGCACCTTTTACAACAAGGGGTTCAGACAAGGATAGGTTGGGTCCATCTGCTCAGAGAGGAGGTTCGGCAACGTCACACTCCAACTCGGTTCGGCGACGGTTGCTCCCTTCTATTTCCCCAAGCTTGGTTCATGATAGGGAGACCAACCGTCAATCTTCGGTTCGGGATCGTGCGGCCGGCGGGAGGGAATCCTACGATTAAAGGGAGTCTATTAAAAGACAGAGAATTCAGACGGCAGAAGGGGCTTTGCAATCTCTCCGACATCAGCAGAAGGAGTGGGCTGTTCTACTAGCAGAGCTGAAAAGGGATGAAAAGCCTCATAATACAGTCCTAGGATCTGGGATACGAACACCTCAGAGTAGGGCGGGTCAGGGACGGGTGAATGACCCACCCACATCATCATTGGCATATAGAGTCGAGGGTAGCTACGGCCCTCCGAAACCATATTCGAAACGAGCAGGTATGAGGTCAACCACCTCTCAGGATAGGGGTCGACTTATTCAGATCGACAGACGCGCTCCATATCCCCACACTGGAGACGTAACCAAAAGGACGATCGGGTTACTCGGAGTCCGAGGCGAGGGTCAGGGTATCAACCTGACGATCGGGTAGCTCGGAGTCCGAGGAGAGGGTCAAGGTATCAGCCTGACGATCGGGTAGCTCGGAGTCCCAGGAGAGGGTCAGGGTATCAACCTGACGATCGGGTAGTTCGGAGTTCGAGGAGAGGGTCAGGGTATCAGCCTGACGATCGGGTAACTCAGAGTCTGAGGAAAGGATTAGGAGACACATTTGATTGTCGGGAAGTACGAAGTCCTAGAAAGGGCTCAGGGGTTGAAGTTGACACTCGGAAAGCCAGTGACGACGATAATTTACTTAGAAAAAGAATGGCAGAACTGGAACGACAGTTAGCTGAAGTTAAGGCATGAGTTAAGCTCGTAGACACCAAGTCTCCATTCTCAGCTACAATTAACATGGAAAAGGATGACCCGAAGATGAAGTTGCCACCATTAGAATCTTTTGATGGTACCGGTGATCCCTACGACCATACGAATTCCTATGAAATTATAATGGGGTATTACAACCACTCTGATGCGGGGATGTGCAAGATTTTCCTAACCACTTTAAAAAAGGCAGCAAAGCAGTGGATCGTATCTTTGCCATCGGGAAGTATTAATTCATAGAAAGAGTTATGCGACAAGTTTCATGACCGGTTCGGGAGTAATAAAAAGAGGGAGAAACTAACAGCATCGCTGATGCAAATTAAACAAAGAGGAGATGAGACCCTAAACCAATATGTACAACGGTTTAGGGAGGCAGCAGGGGCAGTGGTTAACCTGGATATGACCCAGGCGTCGGGATTCTTTACTACGGGGTTAGACATTGGCAAATCAAAGAAGTTGATGAAGGACATCATGTTCAAACCGCCGAAGGATCTAGCTGATGCTTATGAGCGAGCAAAGAATTTCATTGCGATTAAAGAAGCAATGACAACTTTGATAAAGAACCAAAAGGGATTTGATCAATACAAGCTAAATGAAGGGAAATAAAGACGTTTAAATTACTCTCCTATTTAAAACTTTAAAAAGTAGGAGAGTGGGGGACAATGTTGGGATCAGATTATTTGGGCCTGAGTTTGGGCTGGTCTGTGTTATTTTGTTGGACTAGGCCTTTATTTTGATACATAGGTTCTTATTTGGACAAGATAAAGAAGTCGAGTGGGAGTTGGGCTTATTAATTGTTGGGTCATACGCGGAAAGGGGCTCCTAATTCTAAAACACTTTATGATGATTGTACACTTATATAAATAGGGACTTGCATGGAAGTGGAGGAGGATAAACCTTACTTACTACTTTTTAGATTCAGAACCATCATATTCCAGCGGATTGGCTCTCTATTGTTCTTGAGAAAGATTGTAAACACAATTATCGTACTAGTGAAATCGTCCTTTTTTCCCTTGGTTTTTTTCCAATTGAGTTTTCACGTAAATTCCTGTGTCATTGCATTACTTTCTCCTGATTTATTCGTGTTTGGCGTTTGATTTTTCTTGTTATTTCGTGATTTTCAACAAGTGATAAAATTTGGCGTTAACAGCTATATATTGTGATAAATTTGTATTGAAATATAATTGTAAAACGTATCAATATATAATCATAAGAATATTATAAGAAAATTCCACTCATTATATCATACGATTTGAATTTAACGAATCCAAGCCCTTTTGAATTCCCTTCACTATCCTTCGTAACGACAACATTGCAGACAATCCCATATTCTAGGAACTTATCCTGGAAGATCTCCTCCGTTACAACGTCATCGAGATTTTTTACATACAAAATTGGGGATAAAGATTCTTCACATGCATCCTTTCTCTTGCCCTTCTTGTTAAGTTTGGACGCATATCTGACGAATACTAAAATTTGTCAAATATCATAATATATTTAATTTATCCGTTTTTATAAAATACTCTATTCGTTCTAAAATTAGAGATATAATTTGACTTTTGAGGTCAAACGACGTCATATTAAACTTCAAATTGACGTTAATTTATTTAATTTTAGTTGATACAATTATTATAATTGCATAGTATATAATAAAAACTATTAATTATAATATTTATTTTATTTTAAATTTTTATGAGTCATATCAATTTTAAAATTTAATATGTCGTTGTTTGATCTCAAAAGTTAAATACTAGCCAAATCAATATCAACAATTTTGGAGACATTATGCAAAAATTTACATGACATATTTGGGCCTACTTTGATCTACAATGGATTCAGATGTAGGTTCGAACCATAACTTATTTAGGCTTGTTTTCTGTGAATCTACATATATAGGCTAGTGGGCCTCATGGTTCTCTCCTGCTGTTATGGGTCCTAGTTGATCCTCAAATCTAAAGTTAATAAAAGAAGAAGATACCAAAGGTCCACGCGAACATTGTTAAGCTTCCTTAAATAAAAATAGAAGCTACTTTTTTGTAGTCCATATAAAACGATTGTACAAAATCCAGTTGCAAGTTTATCAAACTGATTTACTTTAATTTTTGCGGTACTAATTTTAGAATTAAAAATTAAATAAATTTATTTATATTTTCAAACCTATAAAAATCGGTGGTTATAGTAAATTAAATACAGTTTCTCATAGTTATAGTTTCTCTGACTATATTTATTAGAAAATAATATAAATTGTAATTACAAAATTAATCAATTTGACTGAAAAAATCAAACTAAGTCAATTTTTGCACGACAACGTGAGTATATGTTATGCATGGAAATATTTGTGAAGCAATTAAACTAACTTCACATATAGTAGTAGGGGGTAGTTAAAAGAAAATTTTGATATTTTTACAAATCTCTACTAATATGGATGCGGATCCCGTTTATTATTTTCAATAATTTGGCTTAATTTTCTGCTACAAAGAAAATACAACCCTCGACTATTAGATGGGTGAGAGTGCGAGAAACAACTTAGAAGTTGTTGTGGAGAAAAATGAACACAAATATATATATATATATATATATATATATATATATATATATATATAATGAAGAAGCTAATATTGAAACAGAGAGCTCTGGCCGGCAGAACTCAGTCATGCATATATACAAAGTCGATTCAGGAGAGTGAGAATATAGTTTTCAAATAATAATAAATAAATAAATAAAACCGTCTATTATAATACGTAGGCTGCCATAAATGTCTAATAGTATCACTAGTCATAAATGGAGGCAGAGGCACCTAATTTTATACACACGTTATGAATATTTCATATATTTAATTGTGTAGTAAATATGTTTGATAAAAATTTTAAGAAATTATTTTGTTTAGAAATTTAAAGACTAAGATTTATTATTAAAAAAATAATGAATAAAAAAAATTATAGCCTTTGGCTAAAAGAGAGGCTAATATTTTATTATTTTTGATTCTCTTGATGTTAGTAAGTTCATTTTCCTATCTCAACTCTCAACCCAATAATACATTTTATCTCAACTTAGATAGACAACAAATAAATCCCATATGTAAACGTAAAGTAGAAAGGCGACTAAAACACACACACACACACACATATATATATATATTACGATATGTAGGTGTATATGTAAAAAAAAAAGTCCCGCTATCTATAAAAATTTTGTCTACTCACAATTGCAACTTAATTGAAGATGATATATCTTATAATTTTTTGTGTCTTCTCTGTTATTGTCAATTATATAAATAATTATTATTGACTATATTTTGAAGATATATATGATATAGTAAACTAATATGTCCAATCTCATATATTAATGTACATGTCAATTGTAGTCGGTAAAAAAAAATTCAATACATAATGGACTCTAAACAAAATCACAAGAGATATATATATATATATCTAGGTGGATATGCAAAGTTGTAGGGGTATATATGGTACGGTTACAAAATATAATTGTAACCAAACTGTATAGTACAGTTAATATTATAGAAATAATTGTAATCGTGATTAACTAAACCGTTAGGTTAGCAACGATTTTGGTTAATATTTTACGATTTTAGTTTTTTTTTTATTAAAATGCTATTCAAATTATGAAATAAATAAATAACCAAGCTAATAATAATATTAATATTGTTACTAATGTATCTATAAAATAATTAAAATTTAAAAACAATATTATGCTCTTAAAAAAAACTATGAATACTCACTACAAATTTTTTATATACGTATAACATGAGCTAGTAGAAGAAAAATTATATAAACAATTAAAAAATTTGTAACACTTGGGTAATTAATTTATTAATAAATACACTTTCTATTATTAAGTTAGTAATTATAATTTAGAGTTTTATCATATACATGTGTGTGTCTATGTGTGTATAATTTAGTGCGATTTTTTAGTAATAACTGTTGTTGTAATTAAATATGCCGTTTGATTTTTTTTCAATTTCAATCTATTGAATTTTTTATTGGTTACGTTTTTTTACAGCTTGATTTTACCAAAAAAATTTGATTGATTTTTCAATTTTTGATTTTTTTTGTCATCTCTACAAAGCCAACTAAAATACTTATTTTGAGTTATTTTTCAGGAAATTATTACGCATGTGCACTTAAAATAAAAACTACAATCTTAAAATTTATAACTATTGCATTTACAAATTATATAAAAATTACAAATCTTCTTACTTTTAATCATATTTCATCTATATAATTGAAATTATTTAAAAAAGTCTACAAGAAATCAACTACTCCGGTTAAATTCGAAATATTTATATATTGTTTAAATAGCACGCAAGCAATCCAAGTTGGATCGATGGATGAGGAAGGAAAGAGGCAGAGGAGGAGAAGACAAGACTGTCACCGGTGGAGTTTTGGTGGATCCCACCGCCGCAACGGAACACATGAGCGTACGTCGGGGCGGCTACCTACCACCGCCCAAGAAGGGAGAGGACTCTGTACCTGGAAGCGTAATGCACATTCTAAAACACAATTAAAAAGCCCATCAATTCTCTCTCATTTACATTCTTGCCACCCTTGCTCCTCAAAAGTCGAAAATAGCCCTCCTTTTTTCCTTTTTTTTTTGTGATACTATGTAGCTCCTCTGTTGGAGTCCACAATTTCTCACACTAAAAACAATGTAACACCAAAAAGTATACTATTTTATGGTAAAAATATAATCCAAACCTACCCCTATTAAAAGTTAAGAAGTTAGGTACTAAAATTTCTATCAAAATGATTGCAATATATATATATATATATATATATAGTCTCCTTCTCCAGCGAACCTTAAAAAGCGAACCAAAGACGAACCGTCGTCTTTGGTATCTATGGCGACGGTTCGACCCGTCGCCATAGCCATGCACTCTATGACGACGGGTCGAACCGTCGCCATAGATATCAAAGACGACGGTTCGTCTTTAGTTCGCTTTTTAAAGTTCGCTTTTGAAAATTTTCCTATATATATATATAAAGTTAATTCATAATAATCAGTTATGGGTCAGTAATCGATTTTTTGATTTCTATCGCACTTGCTAGTTATGAGAAGACTAATTTTTTTAACAAAAACTCTGCTGCAATAAATTATTATGACAGATAAATTTTACAAAAAAATTACATATATTAATTGTTACGATAATATTTTAATAATCAATTATCACATATTGACACCCATATGTATTTATAGTCCTTACCGATGATAATAATCAATAGGTTGAGTGTGCGTGCAACCATCAATAATCAGGTCCTAATTCTGTATGAATGATTGCTGACCTGCTGATTAGGCATACCAATTTGACATCATCTTCCAATTTGGGCTAATCCATGATAAAGCAAGTTGACTTGTTACTTTAAATTGCACTCTTTTTGAAAAAGAAGAAAAAAATGACCTCAAAGTGGCCATCAATTTATAATAGATACAATCAGACATTGTGGTGCATGTATTTCTATTATTGGAAACTAAAACTTTACTGGTGGTGGTGGAATTTGTTACTTGTTATGGCTTTTGTTAGATTTAAGTTTTAACATTTATCCTCAAACATTTTTATTTTTTTTCTCTATAATTTCAAGAACTTTCTTATATATTATATTTTTTTTTATAAGTTTTAGAAGAAGAAAAAAAATTTCATTCATCAAACAAAAAGATTCAAGTTAATGAAGTTATATTTATAATAAAAGGAAAAAATTTATATACACAGCTGTATAGTACTTAATTGTCTATAACGACTATTTTTTTGAATTACGACGACTATTCAACCATCGCTATAGATATTTCTGGTTTATAACAACGGTTGAACCGTCACCGCAGTCCAAAAAAATCGTCGTCATAGTCGACTGTGCACTACACAGCTGTGTATGTACATATACATATAGTTGTGTATGTACATATACATATTGCCATATACATATAACCCATGATAAAATTAAGAGGTTACTTACTATATTATAAAGGGAAAAACGTATATACATAACTGTGTCGTGCATAGTCAATTATGGCGACAGTATTTTTTTGCTATGACAACCATCGTCGTAGTCCAAAAAAATAGTCGTCATAATTGTTTGTGCACTACACAACTGTGTGTGTGTGTGTGTGTATATATATATATATATATATATATATAGTCTTATTTAAAAAATAAAATTTGTTATAAATTTTTATAATTAAAAAAATAAAAATTGTCAGGAAAATAAGTGTTGGATGCATGTTGCATCCTGCATCGAACATTCAATTATGAGTATATCTATAATCATTTATTATTATAGACGAAATCAACTATCTTATATTAGAAAAATCGAACTCCAAAATAGAAAAATAAAATAATTTTCACAAAATTAGAGAAAGAACTCTCGTAACTATGGATTCATTCGAGACTAAGAGAAAAATAAAATTCCTCACAAAAAGAGAAATTAAGCCTCATATAAAAACATAAACCACGATTAGACCTGGCAAACGGGCGGGCCGGGCCAAAACGGGCCGGGCCGTTTTTGGCCCGGGTTTTCACGGGCTGGGAAGTGTTAGGCCCGTGGCCCGCGCGGGCCGGGCTGGCCCGTGGGCCATTTGTGTATTTTTTTTTTTTTAAAAAAAAAATTTATTTATTTAAATTTTAATTTTTTTTATTATGACTTAGAATTTAAAATAAATACTAACACTAATTATTTATAATTATGACACATAATTTTTATATATACCAAAACCGAAAATGCTTTATTGAATTATTGCTATCAAATTTGAAAGTTGCTAAACTTTCTGTCAAATTCAAAAGTTGTACCGTAAATTGCCTCCTATTTATGTTCAAGCCACTACCCAACAACACACAAAGAATATTGTTAACTGTTAAGGTTCGGTAATAATATAATTATTACAAAACTATGCTAAAATAATTAAAAAATTAATGAAAAATATATATGCTGCTACAAAAAGATGTCAACTTTTATTACGCATGGACATATCAATTAATTACTCTTATAATTTTGTTTCGGATTGTGAAAGTGTTCAAAATCTGAATCAAATAAAATTATGAGGGTGACCATCATTTTACATGTCTTTTTATAAGAATTAACATCAATATTTATTCTCGTAATTATTAATAAAAAAATTATAAGAATTAACATCAACACTTTTTTAATAATATATTATTAAATTATCTGAATTCATTACGAACTCACTTAAAAGAATCATAATTAAATGTTTTAATAATAATAACTTAATTATATATATATATATATATATATATATACACTACCGATTATATATTTAATATATTATATTCATAATATTTTTTTACATTATTATTCAAGATTACATGTTAAAATTTACTCTTATATTTTTTTATTTGATTTATTTTTAAGTTAATATTTTTTTTTTGTCAACAATAAACAATAAAAAACAGTTAAAAAAAAAAAAAAATTAAGCCCGCGGGCCGGGCCAAAAACGGCCCAACTTTCTGCGGGCTGCGTTTTTGAAACCCAAAGTCCGCCCAAAAATGGGCGGATCGGCCCGACCCGCGGGCCCGGACCACTTTTGCCAGGTCTAACCACGATGAAAGAATAAAATGACAATAGCAAGAAGTTTGGGAGGTGTCGCCTCAAAAAGAAGAGGGACACTCCTCGAGGTCCAAAGTTGTGAAGATTAGAGTTTTTGACTAGAGAAAAAGACAGAACAATTCCTGCGTATAATATGTCAAATATCTTTTCAAATGGAGAAACTGAAGAAAAAAATACACATAAAATGTTTTATTTTAATTTTTTAAAATTAATTTTTGATATTTTTAAATTTAAAGTTAATATGAATTTATTTTATTTTAGTTAATACAATCACGAATATTATAAATTATCTAAAAAGTACTATTAAGTACATAAATTTTTATTTTAAAAATAAAAAAAATCACATCAATTTTAAATTTTAAAATTTTATAAATTTACTACCTTAAACTACGTAGATTAATAAACGCTTTTTATAAAAATAAAAATAAAAGTTTGAACGAATTCAGGTCAATCTCAATATTTAAAGTTTTATTAATTGACTTTAATATATATATATATACACACAAATTTTTTGTTTTGTCACAGTTGTTAGACTATACATTGATTATAATTATAAAGAATAATTTATGTTCGTGAAGTTCTTACGTGATATATACGTGGCTAATTATATGGTGAATTTCCATTCCCATTCCCTGATATAATAATTGCAGGTTAGGATCATGGGATGTCCCATTTTTTATTTAGAAGATTGGATCTAGAAGGAGTACTGGGACCCCACCATTGGGGGATCGATCATGCATGTGATGTTGGTGGGAGTTGAAGGCGTTGAACCATAAAACTATTCTTAGTATGGGTGCATAATGATTGATTTGATTGATAAAAAAATAATTAAATTATTTAAATTGAATATAAAAAATTAAAAATTAAAAATTAAAAATTAAAAATAATTAAATTTTTACTCTTTAATCGATTATCGATTTAATCAGTTATACGTTTTATATTCAAAATTGGGAGTACCGTATTAAAATTTTTATTAGTAAAAGTAAAAATTAAAAAGTAATTTTTGAGAAACATTTAAAAGAAATTTTTGAGGAACATTAGTTCCTTTTTTCAACAAGTTGTTCCGTTCACTGACAGAGTCACCTTACTTCTTATTACTCCGTAACTAAAATTGAAATGTAAAATAAGATTCATAATATTATGCTGCAAATCCATCAAAGGAAAACAAAAATGACATAATATCTCCTAAATCACTGACTATGATGGAAGTTATGCAAATCCATCATATAATAAATATATAATTATATAAAATAAATAATTATTAGAAAAGTATATAAATTATATTATAATTTAAAATTGTTTTACTGGTTCGGTCGATTTTGATTTTTTGAAATGCCAAATCAAATTAGGCCGATCGAAATTTGATTTTTCAATTTTGTACTTGTTGGTTTGGTTTGATAACTATTCGATTCGATCGATTTTTTTATTTATTTTGATTTTGTGTACATCTTTAATTCTTAACTAAGTTGAGAACAATAAGTATCCATTGATGAGAGAGAACCAATTAATTGCTAATTAACTATATTCACTCTATCTATGTCATAAAACAGATTTTTTAAATAATTTTTTTTACATAAATTAAAAAACAAAATACTAAAGTAGAGGCAAAGGTGTTTAATAAACTTTAATTTTATACAGAGTTTTTTTATATATTGCAATAAATTTATATTAAATTATAATTACAAAATATATCAATATATGAGATTATATAAAATTATAAAAAATCTCACTTATTATGCTACCACTAATATTTATTTACGTACTTGACAATTAAAAAAATGACCTAAACAGTTATAATATATATTAATTTTCTTTTATACATAATAGACTCGATAAAATACTTTTCTAATTGTTTTTCTCTTCTTAAAACTAGTAAATTTACAATTAAGTATAATTATTTTTCTTTTCTTAAAACTAGTAAATTAGTTTTTATATAACGTTGTGTCAAAATTGTATATCTAAAAAATAATTATTTAATAAAAATATATTTTTAATATTTTAAATATCTTTTTAGTGAAGGCATAGAGTTACTTGTTAAATAATCAATATCAAGATATAACGGGACAAATATCGTGTCATTTTTGTTGGTCTCAAATTAATTCAGTAGTTTAAGAAATATTTTTTTGTAACTCAGCAATTCAAAGGTTTTCTTACTTGTTTTATTTTGTGTGTCATAAATTTATTTATGATTAATAAATTTTAAAATTTATAAAGTAAGTGTATTGTATTTTTTTATTTTAATACATCTGTTTAATTTCTATTTAACTCTATTTTTTTCAATCAAATAAGTTATATTCAAGATAAATACATATTCTCTTTTTTTCAATGTAAATTAATCAAACTAATTTATTCAAATTGCTTAAATGCATGAATATTTTAGATACTTTTATTTAAGAAATTAATGCATATGAATCCGTACGGTTGACTGAAACTTTAGACAGAATAAAATATCTTATGATAGAATAGAATATCTATCTCAGGGAAGGTTTTAATTTCTCTACCAAACAACACCTCTGAAAATAGGAAAAACGAAAGAATTAAAATTATTGAAAATTAAGAGGGTGTTTGATAAAAATTGAATTAAATAATTTTAAATATTTAAATAATTTGAATGAATTTGAAATATCTGAATTGCAGATTTTTACTAATTTACTCCTTTAAAAAAATTTAAAGTTATTGTAAATTTATTTAATATTATTTAATATAATAGTTAATATTATTTATTTATTTATTTTATTCTTATTTATTATTTTATTTAGCTGAGACTTATTCATTCAAGAAAAAGAAAATTAGACTTAATCATTCAACCCAAAATACTGACCAATTCAATCATTCAAATTATTTTTATTCAAAACAAATATACTAAATAATTAATCAATTCAATTATTTAACTATTTAATTTTATTAAATACTAATCAAACAACCCCTAATTGATCGCTTTTCTTTTTCTGAAGAGGCACTACTCCCTATATATATTTTGCCAATAAAAATAGGCACTATCTGAAAAAAAATTATGGATATATTGTCTTATATATATTTTTTGATTTGATTGATGAAGTCTACTGCATAGCGTAGCAACTCATTCATCTAGCAAAATAGTTTGAAATTGAGAAACTTGCAATATTAAACAAGTAGAAGTTGAGCATGAATTTGAATTTGAATCATTTTTCACACTGAGGCTTTAAAATTAACTAAATGGTTGGGTTCGGTTTGATTTGTACTCATTTGATTATGAATTATATTTGAACTTGACTCTAAATATAAATAATTTAAATATGAATAAAATTTAAAATTTAATAAATTACTTAAATTTTTTTAAATTGTAATTTTTTTATTGATACTCGGATCATATTCGCTTGAAAAGTTTAAATTGTTCGGACTTAATTTGAGATTATGTCCGACTCAATAACTAAACAAAACTCAATCAAATCTTATATCATACTCGATAAATTTTATAAATTAAATTTAAACAATTTAATATTCGACTAACTTAATTTGTTTACGGTTTTAATTCACACCTAAGGGTGGTGCACTTGGTAAAGGTGAGCAGTTGCCCACTTTAACTTTAAGAGGATAATTTTTTTTTTTGGCAGATTTAAAATATTTCTTGAATGTCAATTTAAAAAAAATATATTTTTAAATATTTTTAAACTCAAAATTAATACGAATTTATTTAATTTAATTTATGTTAATATAATTATAAATATTATAAATTAAATAAAAAATACTATTAATTATAAAATTTATTGTTATTAAAAATTATATAAAATTTAAATTTGAAACTATTTTGAATAAATTTAAAAAAAATTAGTAATAATTTTATAATTCAAAACAGAATGCATATTATTTTTTGAAAATATATAGGATAAAAATATAAAGTTATAGAAACAACAAAAAAGTAGGTAAAGTTTTCAATTTTAAATGCTTGGGTTGGTTAGCTCATGACCAAGATAATAATTGTTCGGTTGGTAGAGACTCGATAGGGACCGGCACTACAGACAGTTGCAATTAAGTCTCTTCACCCTGATTTTTTATTTAATTATTATTATTTATATATATTTTTAATACTTTTAATAATATTTTTGGAAGAGATAGGTTACCCACCTCTTCCTCATCTTTTCCTCACATCCTCTTCACCCTTATTTGATCTTTTCTTTATATTTTAAATAGAAGACAAACCCAAAAAATAGAATCTAAAAGACAAAGTAATGAGCAGAAAAAATAGACTAAGTGGACCCTCCCCCCCCCCCCCCCGGGGGCGTTATATTATATCAAATGAATCAACGCATTATTAATCATAAACTTTCATCACAACGGCCCTACGCAAGAGAAAGAAAGAGAACACAAAGTTCATGCAGATTGATTTTTAATAGTTCATTAAGACATAAACATTAAAGCTTAAAATGATAAAAAATAAATAAAAAATAAAAGAAAAAGAAGGTACTAGTTCCATTAAAATTCATATTAACAGCTACATTCTACAACCACCATAACATGAATAATTTTTTTTAATAAGATCTGGTAGCCATCATCAGACTCGAACAAACTTCACTAGTATAGAAATCATCTCGACATAACAATTATGACTACGTAGATGGAAAACTTTCACCAAATATGCAAAATGAATAACCAAATATTGGTAAGTCTATCTGGAGTGGTATTAATTATATTGCTATGCACTAATTATAATTTTACAAGCAAGAGAAACTTAGAAAGATTCTTAGACTAATACAACTCTGTTCCTCATTTCTCTACCCCTCTCGTTCTTACAATTTTGATACAGATATAATTCAAACTCATTTCATCTCCAAGCTTCTGTAATCCAAAACACCACCAGCTTTCAACCCTAGAAAGTCATACCCAGAACTGTTGCTGCTGCTAGTACCATTAGCAGTACAGCTACAATCCTTACTGTTTTGTAATCCCAAACTGCATGCAAAACAGAGTCCCCTGTTTCTCCCCCCAGTCTTAAATGCCTCTGTTTGGTGCAGATGAGGAGGGCTAATTTTCAGGTCAAGATTCAAATCAGGACATCTTTCCATAACCATACTGATCTTTTCTTCTTTTCCTTGGAACCCATAATTAGAATTTATGATCTTGTGATCTTCTTCTTCCTCTTCTTTCATATGAGCTGCACTGCCGAAAGATATTGTTGCGACTTCATGTGAAGAAGGTTCATTGATGGGCCTGTGGGTGGTGGGATCAATTCCCCTGTTTAGAAGCTTTCTTCTTATATGAGTGTTCCAATAATTCTTTATTTCATTATCTGTTCTTCCTGGTAATCTTCCAGCTATAAGAGACCACCTATATAACATGTCCCATAAAAAACAAAAAACCCATTAGTCAAGAATTCAAGATACCATTCCCCCTTGAAAAACGTTGACAACGAGAATTGACCCTCAGATTAAATATGTATTCATTAAAAAAAATACCCATTTTCCATTTTTTGAAATGGGTATGAAATTTTCAAGAACTTACTTGTTGCCAAGGAGGCTATGAAGTTTGATGATGAGTTCATCTTCTTCTTCAGTAAAATTTCCACGCTTGAGGTCAGGCCTCAAGTAATTGATCCATCTGAGCCGGCAACTCTTGCCGCAGCGAAGAAGGCCAGCAGCCTTAGGAAGTGAGCGCCAGCAGCCTTCGCCGTGTGATCGGATATAAGCGATGAGGCGGTCATCTTCTTCTTTAGTCCATGCTCCTTTGTTTGTGTGAGCTTTTTCACAACAAGGGGATCTTCCCATTTTACTACAATTCAACTCTATTTTAATGGGTTCTTGGGTTTGTTGCAGTGGTACTAATGGCTGAAAGAAGGAAGAAGTGGAAGTTGCTAGTTGATCATCAAGACTGGCCCTTGAGAGGAATTGAAGGTGGAGTGTTATATCTATAAAAAAAGGCTGTCCCAAAGATAAAAAAAAAAAAAGTACTCTATTATAAGAGAGGAGAGAGAAGTAGGAGGGGAAGTTAAGGCAGTGACCCGAATTGCTTCTAGATGTGAGTTGGTGAGACAGGTTTGAGAGAGTGGCTGGTGGCCACTCTTATGATGGTATTGGCATCATCTTCATCATATATAAAAAATATATATATCTATACATACATATACGAGTATATTTATATGTGTGTGTGTGGGCGCGCATATATAATTTAGTTGTATAAGTAATATATAAGTTGGAAGAAGGGAAGGATAGTCACTATGGGTGAGGCTCTGGTAGGTATAAAGTAAGGTTTTGAAGTGTAGTAAAGAAAAGGTGTGATCTCCGCCTTTGTTTTGTCTAAACTATGACCAACCTTAGATTAATAATTTAACTAACAACCAACGCTCATCAAAATCTTCCCAAACCTAATAGAAAACATGCACCTCATTTCATTTGACAGATCATTATAATTTCAAATAATTATTTTATTAATTTCATCAAGTCTCACTTACATGATCGTGTAAATAAGACTCGTACTTATTTTGTCATTTTCATCAAATAAATAAAAAGACTCTCTAGTTGTAATTATGTAAGAGGGACTTTGCTATGAGTTCAAACCAATACCTTCCTTTTCAATTATATAATCAATCTTTGATGAATCACCCTATTTATTTTTGTGATTAGAATATGCATATTAGTAAACAAACTTCAATGTTTCAAACAGTGACATATCCAATGATTTTGATTGATTTTTAGTCCATGTTTTCAAAACACACAAAAAAAAATCAAAAAAAAATGATCCAAATCTTCACGAAGGTTGGAGAAAAAAGTAAGAAGCAGAAGTTTGAAATTGGAGCAAATTTGACCTTATACAAACCAAGGTGTAAGCATGGTTCAATAAGGAAATATAAAATCTAGAGTATTTTGAGTTAGTTGCTGTGGGGCATATGGGAAAGAATGGCCTAGGGGGGTTTGGTTATTCTTGTTAATAAAATAAGGCTAGAGAGATGGTAGTTGCTTTTCTTTATTAATTCTATTGGTGATCTATCATGCAACCTAAGAGAGACAGGGAGAGAGAGAGAGAGAGAGAGAAAGAGATGGGGCTTCTAGAAGAGTTGGAGGTAGGTTCAACAAGGCAATGAGATTGATGAAAGCGAAAAAAAAGGAAGAAATTAAGGAGTGTGGTTGTGATTGAATAGGGGCTTTTGGCTCACCTTCCACTCCTCTTTTTCCGCCCAACCTTGTGGTGCAAGTTTAGGCAACAAAATAGAGAGAGTTGGGGATATGGGAGTTGATTCACCTTTTTGTTGTTACTTATATCCTACCTGCCCAATTTGCATATTGTTTGTTACCCATCACCACACATGATTTCTCTCTCCTCTCTTCTATCTGAAAACAACTTTGAAAGCAACTTGTTCCTCTGAATTATGATCCTCCACCCTTCTCATCAACTTGGGTTTTTATGACTTTATTGTAGAATGAGGCAGAGAGAGAGAGGGGGGGAGGGGCAGTTGTGTAATTTCACTTGTGCATGTTACATACCATTTCATCTTTTGGGCACTGTCATGGTCCAAAAATGGCTCCACCTTTGATGTTGAAGTTGAACCTTTGGTCTAGTCTATCATATCATTAATTGTCGCCGGTACATTATCTTTCCCCTCGACCAAAAAACCCGCTTAGACTTATCCACATATTTTTTATTTTTTTTTGAGATTCTACATTATATTATAATGTAATAAATTTAAGAGTACATTTCAATCGGGAGAAAAATTAAAATAAAATTAATAAAAAGAGAGACATTTATTAGTAGACGATAATATTTGGTCTTATCCATATGTTGTCATCTATCAATTATTTAACTAATAAAAAAAAAACCTAAATATATACCCATTTCCCCTCGAGGGAAACAAAGGACAAAATTATTTTTTGGACAGGTTTTAAATGAAATTTCCACTGACAATTATTTATCATCGAATCATCGACATAATTAGGAATATAATTAGGCTAACGTACACCTCCCAAAAAAGTTAAGAGCGTTGTATTTCAATTATTAATGATAGAGATGATGGGGAATGCGTCTAAAGTCTAAACTTAGATGCCTTAATTGCTTGCGAGTCGTCGTGACCCTAACACCCTCCTATTGGATGGCACTTGCAATCAATTTGGTAGTTCTAATCTAGAGCGTACAGGGTCTGCATCAAGTGTCCCCACTTAATCTAGATAAAGCTTCGTGTCCAAAATCCTATTGGCTATACGTATGTATCTGTGTGTTTCTTGGTTGTATTTTATTGGCACTCACCCACTTGGAATCTTCCTAATAGTACTTTTTTAGGGGGATCGGAAAATGAGGACTAGGCTGGCGATAGGTTGATTTTTTATTTTATTTTATTTTAAATAATTCTTAAAAAACAAGTTTAATTTTTTAAAACTAAATTTTTTACAGAATACAGTGATTTATGTGTAATAATTCTTAAAAAACAAGTTTAATTTATATATATTCAAATCACACCTAAATCACTGTATTCTGTAAAAAAAATTAATTCCAAAAAATCAGACTTATTATTTTAAAATTATTTTTAAAAAAATAAATCGATCGCTAGACCGATCCCCACTCCCCCGTCCCCTAGACTTTTTGAATAGTATTTGTCATCTTCCCTTTTCTTTTCTTATTTTTTTGGGTCTACATGGAGTAACAGTATAAGGGTAAAATTTTAATGCATCATTTTTTGTCTTGGGAAGGTACTAAAATTAACAAAGTTACACGAGCACAAAAAAAAGAAGAGAAAAAAATACACATTGATCAAATTGACCATAAAGCAGACTAACAAAGAGTTGAGCTACTGTTAACTGCATCCCATGCTAATCATAATCATCACAAATTCTCAATTATCCAAATGGAAAAAGATGACTGAAATGAACATTTCAAAATCTTTATAGTTACCGAGGCAGGGGATGAAAAAATAACCATGCCATTTTAAGAAATTTACTCCAAGCAAAAGGAAACCTTCACTTGTATATATACTTATCAGTTAATGTAGCTGGTGGCATTGCGTACACAGAAGGCCTTGACCATTTCTTATTCTTAACAGTACTGAAATGGAAAAGTATTAGCTAAATGTCAATAGAGATCATAGACACAATGTTTACTTCAATTTCTTACGGGCTTCATACAAGTAACTGAGTATCACCACTGCAGCAGCAACAACAACTCCAACCATGCTTTGTGCCAATACAGTGCTGTCCTTCACCGATACTTTGTAACCGGAAGCAGGGGTAAACCCAAGTTCAGAAAGTTTCTTGTGGGATAATGCATAATCTGTAAAGAATGTATCCTCATCCTGCATCAATTCGACAGTTATAGCAATATAATGGGAGGAACTTGAAATTACTAGATGAAAGACAAGCGAGGGGCAAATAAGTGATGCACATTTATGAGAAAAACTAGAAATTACTAAAGTTTGAAAACGAAAGGTATATAGATAAACAAAGAGATGGAAAGGGATCATGGTGACTCAGCCCTACAATATAAATATGTCCAGAGACTAAAGTGAGAGGTCACGGTGGTTACAAGTTACTTGAAAAAGATTTATGTACTACAAAGTGACGCGTAAATGCATTATCAAAAATTAGAGGCCTGGGTTTCTCAAATTTAATGATACAGTGAGCATCCTCAAGCGAAACTAATTCCAAGACAAACAAGACTAGCGTGTTTAGACTTGATGTTGAGTATCAGATGCCAGCTCAATAACTAATTGTTAGATAAAAGAAGACTTTTATCAGAAAAAAGAGAGATACAGTAAAGGTCCATTAGGAGTCTACCAAATAACAAAAAGCGAAAAGAATACACATACTTAATGAAGAACAGCCTCCCGATCACTAGAATAACAGAAGTAGCTACACATCTAAGATGATGATTCTAATTTGGAGATGTGGTTGAAAGAAGTGGAATAATACCTTTGCATACAGCTCAACATAACGACGAAACTCAGGGTGATCAAGTAAAGCTGTGTCTGTTGGAAGTTTCAACAGCCCTTCTGATTCACCTTTAAGCAGCTCCCTGGTGTCAAAGCAATCGTAATTACAATAACTCGAAAGTATTTATTCCACTTTAAGAGAAAAGGGCATTAAACACATATGAAGCAAATCCGTCTTTAAGCCTTACACAAAGTATGAATTATCAAACTTCAGCGGCTCCTTCGTCCACGGGCCATCAAAGCCTGATCTATCTGCATGTGCCTTTCCCTATTACACAAAACAACAAAACAAAAGTGGATAGCTGCATGCCAAAGAACCCAAAAATAAATAATGTTCAAAGTCTGAGTTTAACCCAGAAGCAGAATAAAAATTCCACAAGTCAAACAATTTAGTAGCTGCAACTTACCAGCGTGTGTCCTCCAGATAGTGCCACAATATCTTTGTCAGATAAACCCATCCGATAAAATATATCCCTCAGATGTGGAGCTCCTATTATAGATATAAGATACAATATTTCAATATTTCACTTTATTACTGTGTGCCAAGATACATTGAAAAATACAATTCTCTTATAGTGCTGGTATGCATAAAACAAAAACAAAGAAATTAAAAGAACGAAATTTATGAGCTATAAGCTTTCATTTAATGGAGCTCGTATAATAAGGTATAACAAGTAGCACAACTCTTTATAGAGACGTGATTTGTTCTACTCCCACATTAATCTACTTAAGGTTATTCCAAAATAAGGTTCCATACTGCCAATAATGTTTGATCTTATCAATCAATAATGTAACCTTTTCTACTTATTAAAAAAAATGTAAACTTTTATAAAAGTTTTCAAGTTACTTTAGATACAAATCTGTCTAAAAGGCGATGACCGTATCGTGCAGTTCAAATAGATTATAATGTGTTGCAAATCTATAATTATCAGTAGGTACTGAAACAT
The DNA here is from genome assembly GCA_947179155.2 of Hedera helix. Taxonomy (NCBI): domain Eukaryota; kingdom Viridiplantae; phylum Streptophyta; class Magnoliopsida; order Apiales; family Araliaceae; genus Hedera; species Hedera helix. The sequence goes on from OX359287.1 coordinate 34,650,535, forward strand.
TGAATTACAAGAACTATTTTTATTACACAAAAATGCCTCTTAACTGTACTAGAACTATATGAGTAGCACACGGCATAGGCTGAAAAGATGTCTGAATTCTAGTAAAGGTAGATGAAAATTGACGCAAGGCGAGATGCAACATCAGGAATTTGTGCATAACCTACATACTCCTTGGGATGCAATACGACATTAAAGAGAGAAAAGGGCAAGGAAATCAACAACAATTAATATCTTCTTACTTTGCTACATTTTTTTTCCTTGTGAGGGGTACATAATTTGAAGAATTACAACTGTTTATGCACATGGTACAAGACTGTTGATTATTTTATTTTGGTTTGGGGATTGAGGTGGGGTGAGCTGGGTGGAGGAATCATTAGAGAAGTAATTGCTCAAAAAGCCTCATTAGTCAAATAGCTTATTAATCGTAAGGGTGGAATGAGTGGAGGAATCAGTCCAGAAGTGATTTCTCAAAAAGCCTCATTGGTCAAACGAATAGCATTTTAGTTGTAAAAATATAGGATTTCAAGACCTTTAGAAGCATTTGGAAGTCGCCCTTCCTTGGGAGAAATGATCGAATCCTAAAAGAAAGATAAAAATAGTCTGTCATTAGTCAATGTTATTCTAATTTAGTAACAGGAGATCAAAGTTAAAACCTAGAAGAGAGCTTTAAAATCATCTCGATATACCTTTCTACCAGGAACAAAATCAATGGTGGGGCCGCCAGTTACCTCAACTGCAACAACTCCAGCAAGCTACAGGAAAAAGGTTCCATCACAAAAAAAAATCACTTAGTTATGCATACATCCAGATATGTACTAACCAATTATGCATACATCAAGATATATTAGTTATAGGAGTGATCAAAATAATCAATTTCTTTTTTCAGAGCACGGTAGGTTTTGTGCGTAACATGAAAGGTAACAAGGGGGAATAACTATCCATTATCTGAATTGGGAGAAGGATTTGACGGTTAAGTTTTGGTGTTAAGATTTTCTCAAGCTGTAAAAAACCTGACATTCCTAATAACTTCTGCATATTAGATAGAATCCTGCAACGTATCGGGTAAGTTTTCTTCATAATTACAATTACGATTACGAAAGACATCAATATATGAGATTGGATAAGAATACAAGGGTGGTCTACTATAATACATCTCTTTAAAAAAATTACCATTCATATTTATCCATGTATCTGGCAACAAAAAAGTCAATACATAAAGTCGCAAGATATATCATATTCCTACAAGATAAATTTACACGTGTGCTATAAAATGAATGACAATAGTAAATTAAACCTGTTTTAATAATTTGATTATAATACCACTCTTTCCTCAGTAAAATTGCAGTTATGAGGAGCTATTATAAGAGTTAACTATGAGAGAGTAGAAAATAAAGTCCTTTTTATGTCTAATCCCCTATTTTTTCTCACACCTCCTTTTTCTCTCCACATTCCTGCACGGATCTTCTTACATAATCCTACTTTTTTCTATTCTGTGGTGAAATGGTAATTGGTTTCTTTTAACCCAATAAATAACTCACCCACTACTTATAACTACTTATACCCCCTCCCACCCCACAATTATTGAAACACATTTTTTATGTGTGTGGTACGGAGTTTAAGATGAACCAAAAACATAGGTAAGCCTTAGGGACAGACAGGGGCGAAGATCATGACCGTGGAGTTTTTTGATATTATATTTATATGTTTTCGTATATTTAGATGTTATATTTTTATTTATATAACAAAAAAATTAATAATATGATATTTAAATATAATTTTGGCATGTCTTAAAATTTGTGTCACACATACTAAAAAAAGTGTTTCAATATTTGTGGGACGGAGTGAGTATAAAATCAGCACACAAGGGAGTGTGTGCCAGCAGACTAGTTTAAGTAAAACTTGGGGTACGGTAGACGTGTAATAATTATATTATACTCTCCACACACAAATATAATAAAAAAATTTGCATCCAATTGGCTAGTCAACATGTGTCTGCATGCATTCACATATAATTTTAACTAATAGCATGCAATACCTCTAAAAGGTACATATCAAATGCCGAGTTTAGAACAAAAATTGAAATAGAATGATTTTTTAAGACAAATCTATGCTGATCAGTATTATTCTCAATTCAAAAGAACGCAGCACAACTACCTCATTACACTTAATCAGCTTGCGTATAGCAACCGTATCCAAGAAAAGACCTCGGTTATGAATGTCTAATAACTTCTAGCAAAGCATGAGTCTTCGTTTTCTTTTTTAACTGGAGTCTTCTTTTCAACTACCAGTAAGAGAACTGTTAGTTTTTCTTTTTTATACTTTTCATGGTTATAAAGGGTGGGACAGGGAAGAAATCGGGCTTAGAATTTCTAGTAATAAATATAGTAACTTTCAATTATGGTTGATGGCATTTTAACCAAAGAGAAGTTTTTTTTTCCCTGGATCAGCCTTGAAAGATGATACAACAGAATTCTTGTTATGATGAAGTCAGTTATTTCTTAAGGAAGCATGATGTTTGCAGCACAGAATTTATTGCTAAGACAACATATTAAAAGAATAACAACTTATGGTACACTAGTCTCCGAAAAAACTAAATCATGTAAAATAAACAGATGTAAAAGTTTATTCAACATAATAATTACCTGGTACAGGTCTGCATACGTAATCTTTGGATGTCTAGACTTTATTTCGTCTGCAAACAGAAAGAAAGTAACTGAAATATGTAATAAAAAGATATACAAGTTGATTTCTTTTGGTTTTCTGCTTTTAATTTAAAGGGGGTGGAGGGAGGGGAAAATAAGATGCAGAAATATAGTTACAGTTTTTAGAACCTTATAAATATATAACCACTAATTTCAGGTGGATATAAAAGATGCAATAGGCAGTAGCTCAAAATTGCTACGTATGATTAAAATATAAAAATGTTAATGCCCAAGTTGAAATTTAAAAGAGAGAAAATCTGTTATAATTTATAGCGAACTGGTGTTGGTACTTCAATTCCGATCTGTATATTAACTAATACTAGTATTATATTAACTAATACTAGTATTAACTTGTCACCTTAAGCTTATGGTAATATTGGAAGAGATTTTTTTCTTATTTAGAGAATTTGATTGTGAGAGGGAACATCAATGGCGAAGCCAGAAATGTTTGTCAGTGGGGTCAGAATTATTACCAAGCTATAAATAATTTAGTGGGGGGTTTGGGGGCAGTGCCCTCGAGCCAAATTTTTTAATATTTTTGTACTTTCGAGTCACACACACACACACACACACACATATATATATATATAGAATATAAAATATTTACTATATTATAATAACTATTAATATATCGTATATACACTATATTGACTCATAATATATTTTTCTAATCACAATTGTTCATAAGTAATTAATTCATTAATTACTTTGAAAAATAATATAAATTAAATTATTATTTAGTTTTAAAATGTTATAGAGAGAGATACATATATTGAGGGAATATGAGTCATATATAGTTAAAATTTGATTGATAAAGTTATAAATTTTTAATTTGATCCTTTATAACAGAAAATTTATAAAATTTGAGTAGGATCAATCTATATATAATATTTTAAAATTTACCATATATTATAAAGTAATTATTTTTTTCAGGGGTCAATTGACCCCACAAGATTACATGTGGCTTCGAAGAAGTTCTGAATGATTTCAAAATGGAGAAAACAAAAGTATCTCTCCTTAAATTTCAATAAACATAATTGCAGGACTGGTTCGGAGATATTAGAGTAGATATCAACTGGCAAAAGGGATTTTAATTGCTTGAGGTTAATAATTTAAAGAAAGGCGGAAGAGGGTTCATTCTAGTCCATAATGTGAAAAGAGCCTCTTCTGGAGATTACTCAGTTCCGCTTGAACCCTTGAGATGGATCATTACAAAATTTGAGGATAAGGATTTCTGAATAGTTTTTTAATATGTCAAATGAGCAAATAAAATTTGTAAATCATGACCTTGTCATTTTATATCTTTGGAGTAGTAACACTTTCTAATTCAGTTGGTGATCTAAGATGATTTTCAAATTGTTCCATGGATCTTTCAGATAAATGGAAATATTGGATTCCAATCTTCACTGATGCCTCAACCAAATGGAAGCAGCTATTCCAACATACACACCCATACAAGCACACTTGATCACTACCAGTTAAAAGTATCATAAATTTCTAGGCACAGGTTCGTTCGAATTATATAGTCCAAGAGCTTTACTCCTTACTATCAATTATGCTGGCAGCAAATTCTAGCAATCAGCTGGCTCTAATTCTATCATCTATGAAAAGTTCCAATACATAATTCCATATGTATACACATAATAAGTTTAGGCACAAATTTAACGGAAATAATAAAACACATAATAAATTTGAAATTGGTAGTGAACACCTACCGCAAAAATCAATCGCAATTTTCAGGCCATTATTAGACCCGTGAGAGTATTCTTCTTCATTCCTGATGGAGCCATTAGGACCTCCAGTCTTGGTGTTCACATCGTAAGTTCCAGCATCGTGCCACCTAAATAAATTCCCAATATGATCATTAATTTACAGGCTCATATATACATATGTATATAGATACGCAAAGGGGAAAAGAGAGTACGCTAGGCGAAGCATGATAGGAGCACAATTCTTGTTGGAGATGAAAGCGCGGAGATCTCGACGAGCCTTGTCGATTTCTTTCAAATATTCGGTGTCTACCACAGGCATCGCCATTCCTAACTGATCGGAAGAAAGTCGCCGATTGAATGGCCGGGCGAAGGAAAGAGATGAGGGAGAGAAAGTGTGAACAGTCCGCCTGTTGTGCACCGAGCGAGGGGATGAAGGAAATGATTTGCTCCGAATTTTGGTTGGTTGGAGGAAAAGAGCGACCAAAATACAAGCCAAGACCGTTGGATCTGATAATATTATGAGATTAGGTTGCTCTGGTTCCGGTGAGCGTGGCACCACGCAATCCAGGTTGCTTGTTGTGTTTTTTATTTATTTTCTATCTTATTATTCTAGAAATTATAATTATATTGCAAAAAAAAAATTAACCATTATAATTATAACGTACGTGCATATATAAAATAAGGGTCTACTTAATGTGTGCCCTAAAGGTACACATTAAGCGCGGAAAATAAGATATGGAATCCACTAAATATTATTTCTTTATATATTTGCACTGAATTCGATACATAGAGTCCACTAGTATATTATTTTTTTATACATTGAATTCAGTACAAATACATAAACAAATAATATTATACATTAAATTTCGCGCTTAACATGTACACTAAGAACATATTTTAAAAAAATTCATGAACTAAAAAATAAACTATCACAATCAATTTCGATGTTGACATTTTTGTCATTTGGACCCAACTAGTTAGAGTCCTTCGGCAGCCAATTTTAACGAATGAAATGGTGATCACAAGTCTCACTTCTTTTTAATTTTTGACATCTGTAGAATAGGGTGTGGGATCAATGGGATCTGCAACTAATACAGGAAGTTTTACACTGTCGAGAGTGTCCAGACGCCCTAAAATTTTTGGACTACTTATGACCTAATAAAAAATAGGTTCATAAAAAGATCGGGTCTTGTGGCTCTAAGTAAATTTATAATCACTAGGACCCGCCACTGTAAGGGTAAAATAAAAATTTTATAAAACTAAAAAGACAAAATAAAAAGATTAAAGAAAAAAAGAATTACAATAAAAATTGAAGGGCATTTTAAAAAGCCAAAAAGGCTTCAAAAGCCCCTCCATCTTTAATATATTAGAAGATAGATCCCGTCTACCAAATTTACGCGTGGTTAACATAACACCACTATTAATAGTTCCACCTGAGACTTCAATATAGACTGAAAATATATATTGTTTAATATGATATGCAATTATCAAGGTGAAGTAATATGCAATCATTTCCAGGATAATAGTTTGCTGAAAGGCTCAGCACAAAGGAAAAAAAGAAAAATATAATATGGAAATATTTTTGATGTGAAGATGTAAGATTTACGGATAAGGAAATGTGATGATGAACTGATACTGGTAAAATTAAGCACACCACCACAACCAACCCAATGTGTTGATGGATGAATCAAAGTACCCTTAAATTATCTTCAACAGGCCCTTACTGTATGCATGCAATGAGTTTGATAAGCTGATATCTCAAACAATCAATTAAAGGGTTTAATTTTTATCCGAGGTTAAATTATACTCCCTTGGTTCTAAAATATAAGATCACTCGCCTTTGCTTTGCAAAATACAAAGGCAAGTTATTTTTGGACGGAGAGGAGTATTATTTAACACATCAACCTGCATTTCAATCACAGCTGGACTTCTTCATTTTACCAACCCTACAACATGAGAATATCACGAGTTCACAGCTATGAATGATCTCATAAATCAACAAATGGTTAAATTTGCAGATCAACAATAATATTCACACGCATTAGACGAACAACTGCCCCCCGTTGATCCACATCCATAAACCTAAATTAAAAGGTGGGAAATTATATGGAGAATCCGTCAGAATATATCCTAACAAAGAGTGTTACTTTTGTATGTTCGCATTGATATAGATTATACAAACAACAAAAAATAGGGAGAAAGTCATTTCTTTCCCATCACACCAACTCAGAATAGTATCTCAATAAACTACAGAAAAGAATCCGTTCACTTTCTTCTTGTTTGTCAAAGCAAAAAGAACCAGTAAACTTAGGACGAAGCTCTCCATTGTAGCTCAATTTGAATCCGCCCATTTTTTGAATCTATGAGATGGTACTTCTCATTGATCCTCTTATTGTGTACAACGTCTGAAAGGTTGATATCAAGATACCCCAAGGACTCCTGATATCAGAACAAGGGACACCCAATCAATCAGTTTCAGAAGCAAGTGATGATGAGAGTAATGAAACATGCCTGTCCTATTTTGTAGATAAGTGTAAGAATGCAAATTTGGAAACAGGAGGCCCGTTAATGCATCAACACTATGACCAAACATGACTATCATCCAAGCTAAAGAGAATGCTTTGATGCAAAAGAAATTATGTGCTCGTCAATTAAATGGAGCACCTAGCAACCTCGTCTTTTTCCCTTTCACCATTGAATCTATTTTGCAATGATCAAATATTTGAGCTAATTCTAAATTCATAGACATCAAGTTGTCATACAGTTTGTGTGTTAGACTTCTTTTAACTTTCCTCAATGTGTTTCCTCGTTCTTATATAATTATATCAACTGTCCACCTGCAATTTACATCTCCACCACTATTAGACTTCGTAAACTTCAAACTTTCAGGAATACGTTTCCTCATATTCAAAAGGGACATGCAGAACATAATGAGAGCCAAATTAGACACTTCCAAAGAAGAACGTTTAGTAGAAAGAAGTAGGATACAACGCAAGGGCAAGAAGTTTTCCTAAAACAAAAAGCAGTTGGAATATAATAAGATGTCCTTGATAGAGGACAGCCGACCATTCCAATTGATTATATGGAACAACACAATTACCCCACCAAAAGACCCTGTTGACTTTAGCATTATTCAAGTGCACTGACAAACTATACATTGTGGTCCACTGATCCTTGTGGAAAATAATAGTGTATTATTAACTAGTGACTAGTCTAACAATACTTTAGGGGCATTACAAAATTAAAATAAGCAAAAGGCTTGAGAGACAGATGGAGTAATGTTAAGCATGTGTTTCTTATTCATTCTTGAAACCTTGTCTCTTTTTAGCAATAAATTCTAGTGATAATTATGGGCACCTAAAAAACTAGTTATGCTCAAGAAAGCAAAATAAGATAAACATATGATGCTCCTGGAGAAACCATCATTGTCTTCAAAATATAAACTTGATTGAGAAGCAATAATATATCACCGATAGCAATTTCATGCATAATATATGTAAAGAAAGCAAGCAATATGTACCTTAGGATGGAGTATGCCAATCCTGGACGAGCTGCTAAGAACTTCCGCATGCAGTCTGTCATATATGGGAGGCTCGTCTAACGTGAATGTGAACTCCTCTTCCCATCTTGGATTTCTATTCTTCTTCACATGCTGTAACAATGAATTATATAGTCTTTATTAATGGCAATACAAGAAACAAACTATTTAAAAGAACAACGAGGCTTCTCTAAAAGTTTAATTCTAAAAATTTATTAGAAATAAGATAAGAAAAATAAGCTATACCACTGAAAGAAGAAGGATTTTTTTAATCAAATGTGTGGTACAGTCAGGAACTCATTCAGTTATTTACATTACTAATTTATTTGCCAAATTGCTAGAGGAAACAGATATTTGGGTTTTGGAAACAAACAGGATTTTACTAGCATAAATATCTAAAATTATATATTTCACCCAAATATTCTTGAAGTTATAGGGTAGTGAAGGAAATAATAAAAAAACAAAGGAAAGGGATAACCTATTGTTATCTTCATACCTTAGTCTTTCTCTCCTCCCCTCTGAAAAGGATCCTAGCATATGGATTAGTATGGTGCTTTCCTTCAACATCCTGAGCTTCATGAATTACAACCACGAGCAAGCCTCCCCCTGAGGGAGTTCCTTCAGGAGCCTTTTCCACTGTACCTGATTCTTCAAAATCTTTTGGCATATCCTCCTCCTTGAAAGGCTTGTATGTCAATTCAACCACAAGCTGCCCACGCGCTTTATCATTTTGTGCATCATTTTGATTCATATTCTTCAGGAGATCAAGTGTCAAAACTCTAGTCTCGTCTGGTGGAAATTCCTTCAAAGGAACTACATTCATACCCATCTTGTCATGTTTACCAACCTGAAGCATATAGATAAACAGCTTCAGGAAAAAAACATCAAATACAAGATAAGACCTTTTAAATCTAACATGTAAAGAGAAACATTACCTGCTCCCAATCATAAACAATAAATTCTACAGCTTGGGTTTCTGGATCTTTAACGACCATATTAAATTCCTGATTCCATTCTGGATTCAAATTCTTATGCTTCACCTGAGTCTTCTTTGAGGGAGCCTTATCTTCAGTGAGCTTTATTTTCACATAAGGGTCGGAAGCACCCATTAGATCTTTCTTTTTCAGATTCATTGCCCTCACAACCTTCACGTGGAGAATTCCAACAGGCCGCCTCATGGCTCTGAAATATATATCAAATGAATAAAATAACTCATGATATAAAATGTAAGAATAGTGAGGATCTGTCACAAGATCATAACAAAGTTATAATGTAGAAGAATCATACTTTGTTGGATCCAAGATTGGTACTGTTAGAGTTCTAGGCCATAGATACATGTTAGCTACTTGATCTTTAATAAGCTCCTGCAGAAATAATGCTTTTAATAATATTATAAACTTGAGAATTAAATGAAAATATTTTCATAGAAAAGCATGACATAAAAACAATTCCATGTTTCAACAAGAGAATAACAATCCTTCAGATAGCAAGCAGAAATTGCCCAACTCTGCACATGGACCAAAAGTGAACCAGCCTCATTAGATTCTTAGAAAAAATTGCTAAAGCCAAACTTGGGGATTATAACTCTAGCAAGCACAATCTAATTAACCAGTCTCCTTCGATGGGAAAGCAACTTCGAACCAGCACCATCCATTGGTAACATGTTCAAACAAGATTCGAAGGTGCACACCATATGCCCGTGGCTGGGTGAACAAAAAAAAAATTGAAGGAAGATCTGTCTATTTCACCTAGCAAAAATATTAGTCAGTCCGATGAAGTATAAGAATATGATTTGCAGCGGAAAACCAAACTGTAGTTTGATAATGGTTTTAATATTGTAAGTGAGATTTGCTAAAAGAAGAAGCATATATTGTTAAGGAAATGTGAGAATGGATATAACAAGGTGAAAGAAGATAAGATAACAAAAAGGTGGGGGGAAATATTCATCTTCTTGATCAGGAATAAAGGAAGTGGCTTACAAATCGCACTTTACAAGAGAAAGAAGAAAAATAAAGTATGTAAGCATCTATAACTACAATGAATTATGCAGTTGCGTAAAACTAAAGAAGAAAAATAAACCATTCCATCATCTTGTTTATGAAAACGTAACAGTCCTGTATATGAAAATGTAACAGACTAATCACATTAATAAGATTGTACCTGGACAAACCTGTACAGGCCAGGTATTGACATAAGGTCAGCCCCCAGAAGTTTAAGTCCAAAGTCAACATGTGGCTGCATGCCAAAGAAGTGATTAAATAAAAAGAACAAGAACAAGAAGAACCTCTCAGATATGATAGAAAGCCCAAAATGATCTTTAATCAAACAAAAAACATACATCCAACACAATCATATATGATTTCCTCAACATTTGGCACAACTATAGCAATCAAGGCACCTTCTCGGCTGTGATTGCTTTTAGTTTACCCAATATATAATACCTTGTCCACAAGAGACACATAAATGTTGGCGAAACAAGGAAAGCTTGGAACCAAAGGCTTTAAGGTTATACGTGGTGCGGCAAAAACTTGCAGATCCACCACCTGCATCACTTCAGATAATTAGTTATAGGGTTGCTAATTAGTACAAGGGGAAAAACTGTGTGTTTGTTAGAAAATAATTATTTCCTTCAAGAGTAATACAAGAAAATAACCTGAACAGTTGCTTTTAGCCCAAATGCCTTGACAGCAACAGTGATGTTAGGATTTCCTGCCCATCTTAAGGACGGTTCCATAATCAACTCCTTCTCATCAGTAACATAGACCTTCATTCCTGACAAGAATTAGTTTGTGGAAAATTTTTGAGAATATTTTATGAGTATAATCACAGTTCATGGTAATTATATACCAAACTATTCAGATTTGTGAATAAGGTGTTATTGCATCAATTACATAGTACATATTTGGCATGAAATGTATTCTCTGATTGGAGATACAAAGAAGTGCCTTATGGATGAAGAGCAATCTTTGAGAATCTCATAATCAACAAGAATGGTCCTCAATTATCAGGAATTGTTGGGACACCAAAAGTATCACAAAGGTAAGACAAAAGGTAACTAAGGTAGAGCTACACCATTGAACAATAGCACTTGTGCAGAGTTAGACCAAATTTTAAAACCTAAAAGCATCTTGTACCCAAAACCTATCAAAACATCTAACTAGTCTCTTAGATAAACTATCGAGTGAAGAGCAGACTGAAAAACTCATTCCAGACAGTATTTAGCGTACCAATATAAGGAAATAGGACTCGGGGTAATATGCAAGGACATTGTTTTCATTTCCAAAAATATTTAGTAGCTGTCGATATTTTTTTTATTACAAATTTCCGGAGGGGGAGACAAATTTCTGAGCAATCAAAAACTTGATGGTTTGCAGTAGCTGGATACTGATTAATCTTTCAAGAAACTTCACTGATGAGGAGCAACGTGGGCTTCGACAAAAGCATTGTGTTTGTGCGCGCATGAGAGGGGGGGAGGTTGTAGCCTGCTCCAACAGTGGTGGTGTATCTGATCTTTCTAAGAAGGAAAATAAATGTGAAACGGGAGAAAGAAATTGAGGATCCATATTCATTTGAATTAATGAGTTCAATAAAGATGTATTGTCAGACTAAAATAGACAACGTTACATTAATTTTGTACATTCAAATGGCAACTTATCACTTGCACGGTCAACCATGTCAATGTATCTTATTAGTAGCTGTTAAAAAGGTCCCTGCCTATTTCTCAAAGTTTGATTTCAGCTTCTATCAAAATTCCAAACAAGAATTTGTTTTATATAACAACATTAACAACAATTTTAAAAGTAAAACAAACATTAAATGTTTTTTTTTGGGGGGGGGAGGGGGAGGGGGGGTGGAATTCGTTAAATTCAATACCTTGAAATGTAGGTGGTAGAGACCCTAAGGTGAGTGCTTGAAATTCAACAGATTCAATCTTATACTTTGGAATTTGTTCAGCAATAATAGGCTTTGCAATATTCTTTGCAGTCTTGCAAATTGCCTAGGGAGGGTGAGAAGGAAAATCAGTAAGCTACATAATAGCCAAATTGGGTAAAACAAATCTCGTTAGATATGGAAAATTACCTTGTCCAAATAAGGCCACATATATTCAAGGAACTTGTTGAGCCAGTCAACCTGTATTTTATGCATGTTGAAAACATTAAAATGATGTATTCATCTGACAATGCAGTCAACAACCAGGACATTTGATAGCACTGGAAAGATGTTAAAACACTATATACATACACGCTCATAATCAGGAAATTTCACCCAAAGAGGTATCTCCGGGAGCAACCGCTGCAAACTTTGAGAGTCTTGCTCGACCAATGGACGAACAACAGGATCCTGGTCAAGCCAATGGTTAATACAAAGTTCAACTAAAACAGATATAGACTTACGCAATTTGAAAAATATATCATATTCAATTTCTTTTTCATTTAACACCACATTTCATCAATTATGCTACTGTTTAAGAGAAGAACAGAATACAGAAGTTCAAAACTAATATAGAATAGTAGTCATGCATGCCACCCTCTGTCACTTTCACTCCCTCTGCTACCAGCAATACAAATGCGTATTATCTAAGCATGACCTGCAAACTCAACTTATACTAAACCAAAGAGAAACCAATCAACGGTTCCTACTGAACAATGTTGTAACATTATTAGATTTCATGATTCATATGGCCATTGATCAGCCATAGAACCATCACACTGTCCTACTTTTATCTGGCTTCATTGTGCCACACTTACAGTCTTACACTTTTGTCGAGATGACTTTAACAGTTGTTGGCTTTATCGGTCGAACCAATAATGTATATTGTATACCAAGTAACACAGCATCCAAAATTATACATCTAAACTACATTAGAAAAACAATGCTTTAAGGTAAATAAAGCAACAGAAATAAAGGCATCAACAAACAAACAATAACTAATATGCTTAGACATGAGGATTTTTTCCAGTTTTTCCCATTTTTCCCTTTTCTCTCATTCATTATGTGAACATAAAATGTTTAGGCAAATATAGTTCGCAAAACCCATGATGATTCAAACCTCTTGCCCACTTGATCCTTTACCATTATAAACTACAAGTGTACAATCATAATGATCTTAGCAATATTCCATTAAATTCAGATAACCCAGATTATCAAAACCGCTTTAAATCAATCAGAAACTACATCAGCAAATTTACATAGAGAATCTAATTATGCAAAAACAACATATACACACTTGTGTACATGCATAGAGAGAGATACAGACCTTAACATCACAAGGCTGGAAGTAGATGAAAAGATAATACCCGATCATAATACCAGCAGAAAGTCCAACTCCGAATCCAGTGAACCCCAATACAGTACTTACAATACCCATTTTCAACTTACCCTTTCAATCCAGAATCCAAATCAATCCCAACAACGAACTCAATCAACTAAGCTTGCAAAATCCAATCAAACGCAGCAAACCCCTTTAAGAAAAGCACCTCGAGTTCATGATCTATAAAAACCAAAATATTCTACATAAAATAAAATACATCTATAATCATTGAACAGAAAATGACTCAAATTTCCTTAACTGATCTAGGTCGCAGTTCTGAGTAGGAGGTGGAGACAAGCAAGGAAAGGTTTTGAAAATGAAAGGAAAATGAAAGGAAAATGACAATATATAACATAGAAAGCGGCGATTTATCACCAAGGCACGTATCCTTCGGCCGAGTGTTTGGGCTACCGACTTGAAATTAGAAGAGGTGAAGTGCCACCGTGGATAAGTTCAAGACGTGAAGAGAGACATGGGGGAAATAAATAAATGGATTATATTTTCTTCGGAGAGTAAATAAAATTAATATTAATTTATTTAATTTATACAATTATAAATATTATACATTATTTAAAAAATATTATAAATTATTTAAAAAATATTAAAATTTATAAAATTAATTATTTAAAAAATTTAAAAGAATTATGTTAATTTTATATTTAAAATGTCACATATTAATTTTTTTAAATTAATAATAATTTTATAATTTAAAACGGATAAAATATAATACTAACACTTAGAACATACGCGTCACGTTTTAAAATTATGTAGAATAAATCAGAAAAATTATATACTTTAAAGAATTAAATAAAAAATATAAAAGAATAATATTATAATTAAATTTATAGAGATAAATGAGGAAAAAAACTCTTTTATGAGAACATAATAATTGAACATAAATATTTTATAATTTTAATTATTTATATTTTTATAATTTTAATTATTTATATTTTTATAATTAAATTTATAGAGATAAATGAGGAAAAAAAACTCTTTTATGAGAACATAATAATTGAACATGAATACTTTATAATTTTAATTATTTATATTTTTATCCTTACCTCCAATTAAAAATATAAATAAATAAATAAATAAATAAAATTATAGAATATTTATATTTAATTTTTATGTCCAATTACCTTACCACATATAATTTTTCAAAAAATAAATCGTGGCGCATCTTTACCAAAGCCACTCATGGAGGCTTTATAATATGGATGACTGTGACATATATGCTAAGGCCAAAAATATTTGTTCTGGTGGTGTGGGCCATGGTCCTGTATTGGGAATACCTGGGTGGGTGCTTTGATGTTTTCTGTTCATGACAATTTGGACAGTAGCTTCACTAACCAATCCTCTCTCCCTCACTCCCTCTTGAAAAAGAGTCCACTTTAATTTTTTAAATTAATTTATTATATTTATTGTTTAAAATTAATTAATTTATATATTTTCTAAAACTAATAAAATTTATAATTTTATAATGATTACGTTTAATTAAAATAAAATGAATAATATTAATTTATAGTTACACAAATTGTTATTAAAAGTTCCAAATCGTATTCTTTTTGTTTGGCTATGGTCCCATTGAGTCTTCATATGCAAGAGACTTATATTCTTTTTATATTTTTGGTCTTGATTATGCTCGGGAATATTATATAACTTTAGAATCGTCCAAAGAATGGCAAAGAGTGGGTTTGGGCAAGATGAATTCAATAGGAATATTTACATTTATTAATACATGTTTAAAAAATATTATAATAAAAATGTATACATAAAATATTTACAAAATTAACGTATCTTTAATATTTAATTTTTAAATTAATGTATTGTTATTCCTTTAATTTAATTAGGTAATTTAATGGATAGTTAGTTCCAAATTTTAAAATTTAAAATTCAAATTACTTAAAAAATTAAAATAAAAAGTTGAGTGAAAAGTCAAATAAACTATCCATAAAAAGGGATCTAATTAAATTGGACCTCTCAAATTTCTCTTTATTCTCAGTGTTTCTCTTTCAAGTAAATCAGTCAGTCATGGCGAAAATCAACTACAAGTAGCCAAACACTAGTATGGAGGTTACTAAACACTATTATGGAGGTAACCAAACACTGTTATGACGATTTTTTGTTGCAGTAAATCTAGATAACCAAATACTAGTATGGAGGTTGGCACAGTTCTTCGGCGCCAACACCACCAACCCCACCGCGACTGCCACTTTCATCTGTGACCAGTTCACCGCCGTTTTCAATCGCTTCAACGACACCGGTTACGCCATCGATTCTACTTACCTCCTCTTCTCCTCCTACCTCGTCTTCTTCATGCAGCTCGGCTCCGTCCGTGTCAAAAATACCATGAACATTATGCTCACCAACGTCCTCAACGCTGCCGCCGATAGCCTCTTCTACTACATTTTCGGCTTCGCTTTTGCCTTTGACGCCCCCTCCAATGCCTTCATATTCACGCTCATGGTGGCGTCAATGCAATTTTCACGTTCATGGTTGAATTTCTCGATTTTTCTAGGTAACTAAATACTAATATGGAGATAACCAAACACTATTATGGAGGCAACCAAACACTATTATTGCAATTTTTTGTTGCAGTAAATCTAGGTAACCAAACACTAGTATGGAGGTGATCAATTCCTGAATGTGTAGTAACTAGTTTTTTCGTACAGTAATTCTAAGTAACCAAACACAGTTGGTAATCAAACATTCATATCAAGGTAAACAAACCTTCATACCAGGGTAACCAAAATCTGGACTGCCGGAGATTTGCGGCGGAGGAGGATGATGTAGCGGCGGCGCAACCAAAAACTGCCGGAGATTTGCGGTGGAGGAGGATGATGAAGGGGAGGCAGCAGCGGAGGAGGATAATGAAGATAATGATGAAGGTGAGACGGCGGAAGAGGATGATGAAGGGAATGTGGAGATTCACGGCGGAGATGGTGATAAAGAGGGTGAGGAGGCGGCAGAGGAAGATGATAAGGAAGATGAAGATTATGATAGATAAGATAATTTTTTTGTTTTTCATTCATTTTGATTTGAATTTGTATTATGTTTTTATTTTTGTTGTTAGATCTCAAAGATTTGAATTTGAATTATTAATTATGGCAGTTATTTATCCTTGATTTTAGGTTTCCTTATTAATGTGAAATTGAATTGTTTGGATTTGTTTTCCTCTTTTTGTAATTATTTTGTAGATACACTAATAATGTAATTACTTTTTAATTATTGTATATTTATGTAAAGAACCCAATTTAATACTAAGAAATGTCTGCAATATAATACCCCTTGGGCCCAAACTCCACGAAACTATAAGCATATCTAAACGGCCCAAAGTTTTCCAATAAATAACTTTGAATATATATATATATATATATATATATATATATATATATATATATATATATATATATAATTTCTCCAACGAACTAAAAAAAATGAACTGGCTACAACGACGACTCGTCGGTCGCTAAATCATAAAAAGCCGACATTTCTGAGTTATAGTGACGGTACGAACCGTCACCATAGCTATGGCATCATCATTTTACGCTATAGCAACGGATTAAACCATTGTTATAGCCGGTTCGTTGGAGAGCCAAACTCTCTGTCTCTCTCTATAGCTGAAAAATAGTTCATGATATAGCAAGGGTGAGCAACTAGCTTGCTCAGCAAATTTAAGAATAGTAAATATAAGATTTGATATATCATGAGTGAGTGAGAATAACTTCAGAGTTTTCAACAATATATAACAATTGTGAAATAATAAGAATCAAATTTCAATGAAAATAAATAATTTAGTCTTTACTGCTAAATGGTCTCGAATGACCATGAACTAATACATAAGGTAATATGTATCTGACCCTTTTATTGTTTTGGCACTTGAGGGAATCAGTCTCTTGTATCCCTTATATATGCATAACATTCAGATATCTTGCGTAAAGGTCAATTTCCCGAAATATAATCCCCTTATTAAGGGTTGTTCGTTCTCAGTATTACTATAAGAATCTGCACCAACCAAGGGTTTGGATAAAATTTTAAAAGTATTCAAGTATTGAATTTATTCATGCAGTGTCTAGTTGAAACAATTAGCTTAAACATTCTTAAACAATTCATGAATCAAATAACTATAAAGCTTCAAATGCACTAGGTGCGATTTCATAAACAATATGGATATGGATTAATTTTCAATAATTAAACCATTTAAACTCTTACAAAAATAAATACAAGTTCAGGTATATGAAACTTGCTCAATATAAATTTGAGTAAGGTTAGGAAACTTGTCTCAATTGTTGATTACAGCTAACCAATACAACTTAATATATTTTAAACAGACCTACCAATTAATCAAGTTGATCTTTCAATTAGTATCATACCTAAGTTAATATAATAACATTTGTCCATCTTAATTTGCTAATGCTTAATCACATAATTAAATAATTAAGAGTATATTAAATACTTAGGAAATATTATCATTATTTGATAATATTTTAATCACATAAAACATATATTAATTATTTAATATAGTTTAAGCTTCTATCTAATATTATTAACCATTTAATAATATTTTATTAACTTTATAAAATTATTAATTATTTAATAATATTTTATTCATTTATTAATATTATTAATTATTTAATAATATTTTATTAATTTCCTAATATTATTATTTATTTAATAATATTTTATTCATTTTTTAATATTATTATTCATTTAATAATATTTTATTTACTTTTTTAATATTATTAATTATTTAATAATATTTTTTAATTTTTTAATATTATTACTTATTTAATAATATTTTATTGACTTCTTAATATTATTAATCATTTAGTAATATTATAATTATTTAAAACTTATTAAATATTAATGTTATATAAAATTACATTTTTTGACCTATTTCATTTGCTGTTCCTACTCGACCCATTTTATTTGGCCCGACCCACCAATTAATAAACAATTAAATTTTCAAACATTCTAAACCACCACTGCGGCGGTGACTCGCAGAGTGTTTCACCGCTGCGGCTGTGAGACCTACTACTGTGACGGTAGTTCTAATTTTCAAACCCTAATTTTTCCAACTTTAATTTATTTGGTTCAGTTTTTTATAAAATGAAACATACACGTCCAAAACACACAAAATCAAGTTATCTTCCTAACTTCTTATTTTTTAACATTTCATGGTTCGATCTCGTTTTCGAAAACGTTTTTAACATAAAATTCAAGATCGACCACTCTAGGGTTTTAAAACGACATAGTTTGCGATAAAAGCCATAACTTTCTCATTTTTTCATATTTTTGACAGATTCAAGTTGAGTTATTATTATAACTCATAAATATAACTTTTTAGCCATCAAAATCAAATAACCAACTTTTACATTTCAAACTACCACAATATATA
Source organism: Hedera helix (assembly GCA_947179155.2). Lineage (NCBI taxonomy): Eukaryota > Viridiplantae > Streptophyta > Magnoliopsida > Apiales > Araliaceae > Hedera > Hedera helix. Next base: position 34,669,196 of record OX359287.1, read on the forward strand.
TAACATAACTAGTTAGGGTTTTACCGGTAAGCCTAATAATGTACATTTCTACAACTTATTTCCACATCAAGCATATTAATGCACATATTATACATACTAAATCATGAATCTTCATATATATTTAAGATATAACATTATAGAATATCAAAATAGGTTTTAAATCGTTAAAAATATATTTTGACCATATAAACTACATTAAGCATACATGGACACCTACATACTACATACACATTTTCACCAATAAATCTCCATCCTTATACATTTGAGCTCACCATAGCTCTATCAAACACAAATTTCTCCCACAACCAACCATGAAAAATATTTATACCATAAATATAAACCATCGAAATCAAGAGATATAAAGAAGATAACACTTTTAAACCTTATAAGCTTGGATGTTATTCTCTTTCTTCTTCCAAAGTAAATCACAAAACTCGAATGCTCCACTTTAGCTACTATACATACACTCGAGATGATCTAGCTCACTACTCATAAACTCTCAAGCTTTTCTTTTAAAGCTCTAGAGCTTCTTTTTATTTTTCTCTCTAGGGAAAACAATGAACAAACTCTTATCAACACAATACATGCTCTTATTTATAGCATAATCTCATCATCTAAAATGTATACTTACACAATATATAAGTCTATAAATTTACTAGCTTATCTTATTTACACAATTCAAATTAGCTAAATTCTAGGGATTTTCTTACATGAAAAGACTAGAGTTAGTAAGGTTTGATCAACCACTCTTGTACCATTAAACTCAAAATCACAACACATAAAATTTGAAATTCACCCTAAGTGGGACCCCATTGTGACTGGCCAAATGGCATTTTCTTCCTTAATTTTAATTTATTTTTATTGTAATTATATACATATATACATCTCTCTCTCTATATATATATATATATATATTGATCAATACATTGACCTAGTTTGGACTTCACTTTGGACTTAATAATTAATTTTATTTGGCTCATTCATTTAATTTGTGTTGGCTCGATTTATTCATTCCATTGGCTAACATTAATTAACACATGCTACATTTAATTAAAATAAGTATTGGACTAGTTCAATTATAACATAAACCAACAATTAATTATCCTCATGGACTCACTAGGTTAATTTTATTGAACCTAGTTTAATAATTCATTTGGACTTAACATATAATCCAATTAGATTTGCTTTAATTAATTCTTCTACCTTGCTACATTTTTAGATTAATTAAATATACGCATACATATATATATATATATTCATTTAATTATATAAATGCACAATTAATTCGTACAAAAATTTTAATTCATTGATAGTTATTTAATAATTATAATTGTAATATAACTTAGAATTCATGGTTATTACAATAAAAGCATACAAAATTTTAATTTTGAAAAATAAATTGTACAATTTTATGAAATACTAAAATTTATGTTGTACTTTCTATATTTAATTTATGAATTACTAAAATATATAATACTAAAATTTTATAAGTAACAAATATAATAATAAATAGTATCATATTAAAAGTACAACTTTGTTTTAAAAATTATATTAGATTTTAATTTTTTACGTTAATTTCTAATATTTAAAGTCAGTATAATTTATTTAATTTTAATTCAAATGAACGTAATTATTGTGTACTAATTAAAATACAATCTAATTTTCAAAACAAAGTAGTACTTTTAATATGATACTATTTATTATTATATTTGTTACTTATAAAATTGTAGCATTTTACATTTTAGTATTTCAAAAAATTGTATTATTTTTTTTTAAATTAAAATTTTATATGTTTTTTGTTGTATTCTAGAGGCATACAAGAGATCTAGAAGGGGGTTGATTAGATTTTTTGAAAAAAAAAATTCTTTGATTTAAAGTGTTTACTGTAAGACCCCGAATTTTATGAAATACAAAATTTAATTTTTTTTCATATATATTTTTTTTGAAACAGTAAGTGGTTAAATTAACAAAATTGAAAGTTAAGGATGTTATGTGCAAATTTTATTTTGTCGGACAATATTCGCTTTGTCGGGGAATATTCGTTTGGTCGGGGAATATTCGTGCCGTACGACGGCGCCGAAATAATAAATTATTGGTGGACCCCACAACGGAATATTTGTCGGATATAGAAAACGACAGAAGTAACCTTTTTAAATAAAAATAGTCAACGGAACTGTTAAAATACCGGTGATAAAAGAATAGTAGCATACGGTAGTTTATGGTATTTTCTGTAGCACACGGTACTCTACAGTAACACACGGTATTGCATAGTGTCTCATATTATTGGTCTGATAATTGACACCGTAACTGTTACGCATCATTTCATCGATAATTGTCACTGCATAATATTTTATATTATCAATTCAATAATTGTTGTTACACAGTATTTTGCATTATTGATTTAATAATTGTCATTACACTGTATTTTATATCATTGAGTCAATAATTGTTGTTGCACTGTTTTTAAAATTATTGAACCTAATAATTGTCACAGTAACATATGCACAGTAATTCACATTATTGAATCAATAATTGTCATTACACAGTAACGTATGCTTTATTTTACATTATTGTTATCTCTATTATAATGTTATTTAAACAGTTGTATTTCATTAATTTATTGACTTGATATCTAAGAGCTAACTATACTGTATTTATAACAATTAGTCATAATAATTGAATTGATAAAGTTATTTGTTTATAATATAAAGTTAGGTGATTATTAGGTGATATGAAATGAATGGTGTAGATTAAAGTGTGAATTATTGTTGAATAATTAAATTGATTTGTTTATAATATAAAGTTAGGTGATTATTAGGTGATATGAAATGAATGGTGTAGATTAAAGATAATATAATATTTGAAATGGATGGTGTAGATTAAAAGATGATCTTTAAATGAATGGTTTAGATTAAATGAATGATAAGATTTTTGGCTATAAATAGAAGCCTTAACTTAAGGATTTTTCATAAACTTCCTTACTTGTTCTTTCTTTCTCTCTCTAAATACTTCTTGTGAAAGTTCTCTCTAAGTGTGCTTAAGTCATCTTGAGTATTTGTGAAGATCTATAAGTATACGTGTACTGTTCAAGTTAATCAACCTCATTTAAATCAATATCCAGTCACGTGTTGAGGTAAGGGATACCATCTTTTTCATCTTCCATTATTCAAACATACTATGGTAAGGAATATCATTCTTTTCACACTCTTAAATTTATTACGGTAAGGAATGTCATTTTCTTTTCTTACTTGTAAGAAATATCATTTTCTTTCATACTCTTAACCTTATTATGGTAAGGAATATCATCTTCTTTCATATTCTATTGTTCAAACTTGCTACGGTAAGGGATACCATCTTTTTCATCTTCCATTATTCAAACATACTATGGTAAGGGATTATCACTATTTGATTCTCGATAATAATATTGTTTCTTCCTTACTCATAAGACGTGCCTTTTATTTCCATGTATTAAATTGTGGGAATAACCTTACGGAGCGGATTGCCGCCTGTTGGTGAATAACCTTTCGTATTCATTCATTATTAATCTCTGAGAATAACCTTACGGAGCGGATTGCCGCCTGTTTGGTGAATAACTCTTTGTACTCAAATTCTATTAAATTGTGGGAATAACCTTACGGAGCGGATTGCCGCCTGTTTGGTGAATAACTCTTTGTACTCAAATTCTATTAAATTGTGGGAATAACCTTACGGAGCGGATTACCGCCTGTTGGTGAATAACCCTTTGTATTAATTTCCTTCACCTTTTGTTAATCAAACCTGCTACGGTAAGGGATATTATTTTCTTTCATACTCTTAAATCGAAATTTATTATGGAACTATTGCTTCTATAATTCCTGAAAATATTATATGTTCCATAATAGTTGAACTTCATTATTTCAACTGAACCTTCCTATTTACGTGAACCTTTCTATTGAATTGTAACCGTTATTCTGAACTGTGGATCTTGAATATCATTTTTAAATTTCACTCCACATCATGTTGACAATTTGGACATTATTTGAATCTGTACAAAGTAAACTTTCGATACTTATTGTTATCCTATTTCTTCTGTTCATCATTTATATCATTCTAATCATCCAAAAATCAAGCTGTTGTGAATATCTGTGGCCGGGGGCACAGATGTGATATATTTGTTGAACAGATGATAGGTTAAAGGCGATATAATAGGTTAAAGGCGATACATCTGTTCGGTGTCTTTTATGGCACGTGGTGAATGTTCTCTTTGGCCCGTAGTGCAAAGATGAACTGTTGTTTGGTATGATTATGACCAAAGGCTGAATCTGGTATAATCATGACCGTTGGTGTTATATTGAATGTCTTTGGCCCGTAGTGCAAAGATGAACTGTTGATCTGCATGATTATGATCAGGAACTGTGAATTTGTATTATCTTGACTAATGATATTTCAGATGATAAAAGTTGATGATGTTTTTCCTAAAAAGAGAACCGAGTGGACATTATAGTCTGCATTATTCTTCTAATAGATTACTCATTTCGCTGCTATTATTGATCTGAACGTTGTTTAAGAATTTAACTGCAGTTTTTGATATAAACCTTGTAGTCTATTGTATTCTATCAAGAACTCAACTGTTGAAGACTAATGATAATTTATTCGTCATTATCTTAGTCATGATATTCTTTACTGGGCTATTCGAGCTCACCCTTTCTTTTGTTCCATTGTTTTTCAATAGGAGATGAAAACATAACAGGGTCTAGCCGGGGAATGGAGTGAGGGTCCGAGGAATAGTTATCATAGTCTTCACGTTTTGTAAAATAGTGTGGCAATAATAGTGAAGACTCAGTTGTGTATTATTATACACTGTATTGTTGTACGTTGTGCTTTGTTGTAATAATTTCGTTGTAGTATTTTGACGACTCAAGTTTGGGCTGTGTGGGCCCAGATTTGGGGGCGTCACAGTTGGCATCAGAGCTTAGGGATATGGTCTTTAATGGAGATCTGGGGTTAGAACTAGGAGGGGAGAGACGAATAGAATCAATCACTAGTGTGTCCTACCTAAATTAGATTTATTTTTTTATCTAATGAATCGATTTGAATGTAGGAACATGAAGAGATGAGTCAGTTTATTTGAACTAACATTTATTTTGTGACCACAGTTAATTATGGCATCTGGAAATCAGGAGGTTAACTATGAAATTACCGAAACAAATGTTGCTGCAAAACAAGAGGCGACGAATAATCTTCTTACAAACTCAGAGTTGAATCATTTAAGGCAAAAATTATGCGTGTTCTATCCAGTAAGGATGAAGGTGAAAGCTCTGCTACAGTCGTTCCAGATCCATTCTTAGAAGCAATTAAAGGAAGTAACGAACTTGCGGAAATTATTGCCTTTAATTTACTCACTAATTGGGAGAGTGATATTACCTGGTTATGCTCTATAACAAAGGATCAGAATATATGGACTTTTCATATTAGTCTTTGGGATTTATGGTGTTCCAGCTATGATTTTCAAGATTATTTAAAAATGATGTTTCTATACTTTTGGGCGTTACAATTTAGAGGAATTCAGGTTAAGTTAGTCACTATCGTGGAAACTGCAGTCTATCGAAAATACTATTTTAATGGAAATCATTGGTACCTTACTACTGATGAAGTTGATGAACCCGAGAAACAGTTTGCTAGAAAATTATTCAGTGGTATTCCCATGGTTGAAATACGTGAAGATCCGAATGAAGTATTCGGGATTCGATTTGACGATAACAGTCAAGAAACCGAATGAGGTGATAACCGGTAAGCTATTCATAAATTCTCGTGAAGTCTATGCCATATTAGATACTGGCTCTATCCACTCTTTTATCCCACCTATATGTACTCAACGTTTAAATTTGACTATTGAAAACTTAAATCTTGTCTTATCAATTGAAACCTCATTGGGAGAAATACCTATTACATTTACTATCTATAAATCTTGCCTAGTTCAAATCAACAACCTCACATTACCTGTTGACCTTATTTCTTTGGAGATGCGTGAATTTGATGTGATTTTAGGAATTGATTGGTTGACTACCCATCATGCTAAAATTGATTGTTTTCATAAGATTATTAGTTTTCATATTCCTAATCAACCTGTCATGCAAATTCAAGCAACTAAACCATTGAAATCTATAACTGTTATTTCTAGCCATAAAACCATTCGTTTATTGAAAAACGGATGTCAAGCCTTTTTAGCTCATGTCACTGATTTGAACAAAAACACGTCAAACTTGAATGATATTCCCATTGTTAATGAGTTTCCTGACGTTTTTTCTGAAGAACTTCCTGGCTTACCCCCAAACCGTGAAATTGATTTTTATATTGATCTTGAACCCGGTACCAAGCCCATTTCCAAAGCTCCCTACCGAATGGCTCCCATTGAACTTCAAGAGTTAAAAGTCCAACTACAGGAATTGTTGGATACCGGTTTCATTCGTCCGAGTGCATCACCTTGGGGTGCTCCTGTCCTTTTTGTGAAGAAGAAAGACGGGAGTATGAGATTGTGCATTGACTACCGAGAATTGAACCATGTCACCATCAAGAACAGGTACCCGTTACCTCGGATTGATGACATGTTTGATCAATTGCAAGGCGCTCAACATTTCTCAAAGATTGATCTCCGTTCTGGATATCATCAGTTAAAGGTTAAAGCTGAGGACATTCCAAAGACTGCTTTCAGAACTCGTTATGGGCATTATGAGTTCTTAGTCATGCATTTTGGACTAACTAATGCTCCTGCAGCTTTCATGGACATGATGAACCGGATATTCAAGGAACATTTGGATCATTTTGTGGTTGTCTTTATTGATGACATCCTCATATACTCCAAGAGTCGCGAGGATCATGAACAACACCTGAGATTGATACTACAAAAGCTCCGTGAAAACAAATTATATGCCAAGTTGAAGAAATGTGAGTTCTGGCTTGAGGAGGTCGCGTTTCTTGGGCATGTGATTTCTAGTCAAGGAATATCAGTCGATCCTGCGAAGATTGAAATGGTACTAAATTGGGAACAACCCAAAACAGTAACCGAAGTCCGAAGTTTTCTGGGTCTAGCTGGTTATTATCGGAGATTCGTAGAAGGATTTTCTCGAATCGCCACTCCATTAACGCAGCTTACTCGAAAAAGCACAAAATTCATATGGAGCGAGGAATGCGAGAAAAGTTTCCAAGAACTCAAGAAGAGACTGGTTTCAGCTCCTGTTCTGACCATACCATCAGGATCAAGAGAATTTGTTATCTACAGCGATGCTTCTGGCAAAGGTCTAGGCTGTGTCCTTATGCAACATGGAAAGGTTATAGCCTACGCCTCTCGACAACTCAAAGATTATGAGAAAAATTATCCTACTCATGATCTAGAGTTGGCAGCAGTCGTTTTCGCGTTGAAGATCTGGAGACACTACTTGTACGGAGAAAAAGTGGATATCTATACGGATCATAAAAGTCTCAAGTATTTCTTCACCCAGAAGGAACTCAACATGCGACAACGACGTTGGCTTGAGATGTTAAAGGATTATGACCACACAATCCAGTATCACCCGGGAAAGGCGAACGTTGTAGCTGACGCTTTGAGCAGAAAATCTTATGCAAGTACAAGTGCACTGCTGACAACACAAAAGTGTATTTTGTACGACTTGCAAAAGATGGAGATAGAGCTAAAGACACCAGGGACCCGCTCGAAGATTGCTCACGTGCGAGTAGAACAAACTTTAATCGATAAAATTAAAGCTGCTCAAGCTACCGATCCGGAACTGATAAACATGATAAAGAAAGTACAAGAAGGTGCCATTCCCGAAGCAAGAATCGACGAGAAAGGAATACTTCGAGTCAACTCTCGACTCTGTGTTCCTAACGATCCTGAATTAAAGCATAAAATCATGATGGAGGCACACAACACGCCGTTTGCAATCCACCCAGGAGGTACCAAGATGTATCGAGATCTTCGACATATATTTTGGTGGAACAATATGAAAAGAGAGATTGCGGAGTTTATCTCAAGGTGCCTAACTTGTCAACGTGTCAAGGCAGAACATCAAGTTCCTAAAGGTCCATTACAATCACTTGAAGTTCCCGAATGGAAGTGGGAACACGTCAATATGGACTTCGTGACGGGTCTTCCAAAAGTTTCTCAAGGCTTAGATGCAATTTGGGTGATCGTAGATAGATTGACCAAATCTGCTCATTTCTTGCCTATACGAGAAAACTTTTCACTTGAACGTCTTGCCGGTATGTACATAAATGAGATCGTGAGATTGCATGGCATGCCAGTTTCCATAGTTTCTGATCGAGATCCTAGATTCACTTCACGCTTTTGGATCAGTCTACAAAAAGCTATGGGCACTGAACTACGTTTTAGTTCTGCATACCATCCTCAAACGGACGGACAATCGGAAAGGACGATCCAGACCCTCGAAGATCTTTTGAGACTTTGTGTATTAGACTTCAAAGGAAGTTGGGATAAGTACTTGCCGTTGGTGGAATTTTCTTACAACAACAGTTACCAAGCAAGCATAGGCATGGCTCCATTCGAGGCATTGTATGGAAGGAAGTGTCGCTCTCCAATATGTTGGAATGAGGTAGGAGAAGCAAAATTGTTGGGACCCGAGTTGGTACGCTTGACGACCGAAAAGATCCAAATGATCCGACAACGAATACAGACCGCACAAGAACGACAAAAGAGTTATGCTGATCTTCATCGGAGAGACGAAAGTTTCAACGTCGGAGATCATGTATTCTTACGTGTTTCTCCATGGAAAGGGGTTACGAGATTCGGAAAGAGAGGAAAGCTCAACCCTCGATTTATTGGCCCATTTGAAATCCTCGATCGAATAGGAACCGTAGCCTACAGACTAGCCCTACCACCAAGTATGTCTCGCATCCATAACGTTTTTCACATATCTATGTTACGTAAATATGTGAAGGACCCAAACCACGTCATTGAGTTAGAACCAGACGTTATAGCAGATGATTTAACATACGAGGAGGTACCTGTTAAGATCCTGGATAAGAAGGAGCAGATCCTACGCTCAAAGGTTATACCTCAAGTTAAGGTTTTATGGAGGAACCAAGATACTGAGGAAATGACCTGGGAGCTAGAATTTGAGATGAAATCTAAGTATCCTTACCTCTTCGATATGTCAGGTACGTCAATTTCGGGGACGAAATTTCATAAGGAGGGGAGGTTGTAAGACCCCGAATTTTATGAAATACAAAATTTAATTTTTTTTCATATATATTTTTTTTGAAACAGTAAGTGGTTAAATTAACAAAATTGAAAGTTAAGGATGTTATGTGCAAATTTTATTTTGTCGGACAATATTCGCTTTGTCGGGGAATATTCGTTTGGTCGGGGAATATTCGTGCCGTACGACGGCGCCGAAATAATAAATTATTGGTGGACCCCACAACGGAATATTTGTCGGATATAGAAAACGATAGAAGTAACCTTTTTAAATAAAAATAGTCAACGGAACTGTTAAAATACCGGTGATAAAAGAATAGTAGCATACGGTAGTTTATGGTATTTTCTGTAGCACACGGTACTCTACAGTAACACACGGTATTGCATAGTGTCTCATATTATTGGTCTGATAATTGACACCGTAACTGTTACGCATCATTTCATCGATAATTGTCACTGCATAATATTTTATATTATCAATTCAATAATTGTTGTTACACAGTATTTTGCATTATTAATTTAATAATTGTCATTACACTGTATTTTATATCATTGAGTCAATAATTGTTGTTGCACTGTTTTTAAAATTATTGAACCTAATAATTGTCACAGTAACATATGCACAGTAATTCACATTATTGAATCAATAATTGTCATTACACAGTAACGTATGCTTTATTTTACATTATTGTTATCTCTATTATAATGTTATTTAAACAGTTGTATTTCATTAATTTATTGACTTGATATCTAAGAGCTAACTATACTGTATTTATAACAATTAGTCATAATAATTGAATTGATAAAGTTATTTGTTTATAATATAAAGTTAGGTGATTATTAGGTGATATGAAATGAATGGTGTAGATTAAAGTGTGAATTATTGTTAATCAAACCTGCTACGGTAAGGGATATTATTTTCTTTCATACTCTTAAATCGAAATTTATTATGGAACTATTGCTTCTATAATTCCTGAAAATATTATATGTTCCATAATAGTTGAACTTCATTATTTCAACTGAACCTTCCTATTTACGTGAACCTTTCTATTGAATTGTAACCGTTATTCTGAACTGTGGATCTTGAATATCATTTTTAAATTTCACTCCACATCATGTTGACAATTTGGACATTATTTGAATCTGTACAAAGTAAACTTCCGATACTTATTGTTATCCTATTTCTTCTGTTCATCATTTATATCATTCTAATCATCCAAAAATCAAGCTGTTGTGAATATCTGTGGCCGGGGGCACAGATGTGATATATTTGTTGAACAGATGATAGGTTAAAGGCGATATAATAGGTTAAAGGCGATACATCTGTTCGGTGTCTTTTATGGCACGTGGTGAATGTTCTCTTTGGCCCGTAGTGCAAAGATGAACTGTTGTTTGGTATGATTATGACCAAAGGCTGAATCTGGTATAATCATGACCGTTGGTGTTATATTGAATGTCTTTGGCCCGTAGTGCAAAGATGAACTGTTGATCTGCATGATTATGATCAGGAACTGTGAATTTGTATTATCTTGACTAATGATATTTCAGATGATAAAAGTTGATGATGTTTTTCCTAAAAAGAGAACCGAGTGGACATTATAGTCTGCATTATTCTTCTAATAGATTACTCATTCCGCTGCTATTATTGATCTGAACGTTGTTTAAGAATTTAACTGCAGTTTTTGATATAAACCTTGTAGTCTATTGTATTCTATCAAGAACTCAACTGTTGAAGACTAATGATAATTTATTCGTCATTATCTTAGTCATGATATTCTTTACTGGGCTATTCGAGCTCACCCTTTCTTTTGTTCCATTGTTTTTCAACAGGAGATGAAAACATAACAGGGTCTAGCCGGGGAATGGAGTGAGGGTCCGAGGAATAGTTATCATAGTCTTCACGTTTTGTAAAATAGTGTGGCAATAATAGTGAAGACTCAGTTGTGTATTATTATACACTGTATTGTTGTACGTTGTGCTTTGTTGTAATAATTTCGTTGTAGTATTTTGACGACTCAAGTTTGGGCTGTGTGGGCCCAGATTTGGGGGCGTCACAGTTACCAAATGATCTATTAATGTATGTTGTTTAATCACAGTGGAATGTGATTTAAAATGTCCTCCTTTAAAGATGAATAAAAGTAAATCATAATTTTAGAAGTTTGAAATTAAAGAAATAAATTACACACAATCATAAAGTAATATACAGAAAGTAAGTGCATGAATTTAAAGAAGAAAAAAAAAATTAAGTGGACAACTCTTACTCTACTTTTCTACTTTACGAGTAGGAAATCCACTAAGAAAATAGATCACCCAGATATGCTACAACTTAACCACTTTGGTTCCTTCAAGTCACACAGTCTCAGAACAAAGGACCCTTAGTCTAGATCATCCAGATCTCTTCAAGTCCCTCAGACTTGGACAACTATCACAAAGACAATGTTACATAACCCATGAATAATTTATTTTGAGTTGCTGCCAAAATCTCAGTAGATTGAGTTTCTCATGTACTTGGCAGCTTGAGCGTGTATATCAGCTTTCATAGAGTGGTATTTTTTTAATTTTCAGTAGAATTTTTTCGTTTTTGATTAAGCGTCTCACTTTTTTTTTTCTTCCTTATATAGACTTCTTGAGATTTTGTCGTTGCAAAAGTAGTCGTTGCTCATTTAATGCATTAATCCTTGAAGATCTTTGATGTAGACATCTTTGAATTTGGCAAAATAACTTTCTACTGTGTCATCTTATCAGAGTTCTAAATATGAAAACCATGTGGCTGACGTTTTCAAGGTCAAACTAGTTAGTAGACACTACATACTCTAATATTCAGATTTTAATCTCAACTGTCGGAGAATGCATCAGGCTTCTCACTCTTCAGACTTCTCAATGTCAATCGTTTGATAGTTCTGACATACTCTACAAAATGAGTTGATCGTTTACTTAGATGATGAGTATGTGATTTGTAATACGGTCAGAGCTCTACGTTCTGATATACGATATTGATTAGTCTTTTGGGAATTTTCCTTTACTATACTTTCTCGAGTATACACTTTGATTAACTTTGTTGTACGATCAACTCTTATTCGATCAGTCTTATAATGTGATCTAACTGATTTATGCGATATGATCTCTAGTATGGTCTTTCACTTCATCTGCTTGATTATGTGATTTGAACTTTGCGAACAGACTTTCTTGCTATGCGATCAGTCAACTTAATCCTTCAGTCTCTACAATAATTTTTCTAAGAAGATCATCTTAACAATTTTATGATATTTTATAAGCTAAGTACTTGTATATCAAAATTTCATTAAGAACTTTACAAAAGTTATCGGTACAAATATATATTAATTATATCATCATCAAATTTAATATGTAGACTCTTAACACTTTTATAATATATTTTATGATAATGATAATTAGATATAGAAGTCCATAAGGGGACCAAAAATATTCTCTAATACTCCAACAAAGTGAGTAACCTCAATCTATTATAAGACTCCTCCTTTTATAGAGAAACTATTTTCTCCTAAACTCTTTAAGATTAGGGTTTCAATTTAATTCATAATATAATTAAGAAGTAAATTAATTTATTATAATAATTACAATTCCTAAACCATTTAGGAATTTAATTATTTATAATATTACTATTACTTATTAATTAATTCTTAAACCATTTAGGAACTAAATAATAACAATATTAATACTAATAAGACTCCTCTTATTAATTTATAATTAGTATTTTTAAAATACTTAATTATAAATATTAAACTATTTAATTTATTCTATCACCATAGTATAAATTAAATATTCTTAATTTATTATTACCGTTATGTTATTAACTTCTTAAATAAATATTTATCTTTTATGATGTGACCCTTTAGGTTATTCATATTAAACCGGTAGTAGAATAAATAAATTTGAACAATTCAAATTTATTTATTATGAATTAAACATATACTTGATTGCGCAGTGTAAGCATGTTATTCAACTTTAATTACATTTTCAGTTGTGATAAGGTTTTACAATATATATATATATATATATATATATATGTGTGTGTGTGTGTGTGTGCGCGCGCGTGTACACGCTCTTAAATTTAATAAAAATAAAATAAGATTATATATGCTTCTGTCGCTACAAGGAGTTACAGCAGTTAAGGACAAGTCATTTGCCCTGTCGTAAGAAAGAGTATCATTGTCGCAAAAAAGAGTAGCGGTAGGGGTGGAACTTAGCCAATTTTCAGTCCTCTATTATCTTGATCAACGACTCAAATCATGATTGGCAATTGGTTGCCAATAATAGGGACCCATATATGTGTGTGTATTTAGGTTAGATTACTTGATTGTCAGTTACATAAATAAATATTAGTATTTTTTTTTAAAGAGATATATAATACCTACTATAATTCATACCAATTATATGTATTGATAAGTTTCGCTATTGTAATTCAACGTAAATTTATTACAATTCATAAAAGAATTAAAAAGAATAACATCAAGTACTATGCAAGTTCAAATAAGATAAAAATTCACGGATAAATGTTGAATTAGCTCATAGTAGATATATATCTTTTGAAAAATATATTTACCTTTTAAAATTTTCCATTCTTAAAATGAAAATCATTTAAAAAATTTATCAAGTTTTAAATAGTAAAACTATCACTTACATTAAAATTAAAAAATTCTAAATTTAAAAATTAAAATAGAAAAAAAAATTTAAAAATCTTCTTTTATGTTTTGTATGAGCTTAAAAAAGGGAAAGAGAAACTTAAGTTTCATATTACTACTCTTCCTCCTATTAATTTATGTTGTATTTGTAAAAATAAGATCTAATAGGGATTATAAATATAGTTTATGTTATTTAGCTTACTATTTAAAATTGTTAATTTTTATATTTAAAACTATATCCAATAAGTTTGTCAAGGTTTTTCGTTCTTTTTTTTCATTTTTTGCCTATTAAAAAGCCCACAACAAGAAAAATTAGACGAAAAACTCACAATCACATTGAAAAAGACGATTTTTTTAAAACTTGACTAATGAAATTAATAAGAGTGACGATAAATTTAAAATAAGACCTACATGTATACTAAGAATTATAATAGCCTCATCTTAATTTATTAGTGCATAGAATTTTACATTAAAATTTTGACGATATATAAATAATTTCTCAATTAATAGTTTCTTATGTTTAAGTAATAAGATTTTATTTTTTAGGATGAAATTTATATTTTCCTTTTGATAACTTATTGAAAAGGACAAAAGTTATCATATCCAAAAGCGTTCAGTTTTTATAATTCTCACTTTGGTGATTTTGTGTTATAATATATATATATATATATATATATATATATATATATATATATATATATATATATATATATATATATATATATATATATATATATTACTCCTATATTATATTTCCTAACATTTTTTCATGTAATTAAACCACATATTTTCTTACCCTCCTTTTATTTTATTTTATTTTAAACACAATTTCTCTTTATATTTTATATTTTTTTAAAAATATTTTTATATTATAATTACAAAAATTTAAACACACGTGTCAGTGCCAAGTGACTAGTTAAATAAAAGGTTTAATAAAATTTAGGAAAATAGATATAACATAAAATTATATTTTTAAAATTTACAATAATAATATTTATGAAGAGAAAGAAATATAATTTAGGGTAGACGTGGCACCTTCGGAATATGGAGTAAAAAAGCTACCCGAAAAGACGGATATGAAGCGGAGACGTATTCATCGCCATTGAAGCTCACACGATTCTCTTGTTCTTTCTACTCATACTGTGTCATATATAAATCAACCAACCCACCCACAGAAAAATTAGACTTCTGGTTTTCGTCATTATAAACGTAGAAAAAGAAATTGAAAAAGAAAGACCTTTGCTAGGTTGGCATAATCTCCATCATTTCTTACAAGTCATAGTCATATTCTTATTATAATTTGGTAAACAAAACGTAAAAGAAAATTAGGGTTTTCAATTAATCTATATAAGTCTAAAGTTTTCCCCATCCCTTACCCCAATTGTATTCTATTTCCTTCTCCCCGACTCCCTCTCTCTATTATACCGATCATTCGGTCAATTGTTATTGTTACTGGTAGAGAACTTTAGGTACCAGATTATTGGGTTTGTAATTACTGAGATATTTCAATAAAGATTTGATTTTTAATTGGTTTAGGTTTTTAATTGCGTTTTCTGTGTGTACGTGCAGATTCTAGGGCTTGTAATCTGTAAAGATTCGATTTTTATCCTTGTGAATTCGGAAATTTTAGGGTTTTGAGATGATGATAATTAATAGATCGGGAAATGTTTGGTCGCCGATGATCGGCGATTAAATCCGCGATTTTGAGGGGTTTGGGGTTTTGTATGGAAACTCGGAGCCGGAAGCGGGCGGAGGCTACCTCATCAGCCCCTTCTTCTTCTTCATCTGGTCCAGCCACTCGTTCCACCAAACGCCCGCGTCTCTCTGCTGCTGCTGCCATTTCTACATCTACGGTTCCAACCACCACTACTCCCCCTGTGATTTCATCGATCTCAACCCGTTCACGTGCTTCAACCATGGATGAATCCTCTGGTTCTGCTCCCCGTGGCCGACGTGGCAAGAATCAGGCGCCAGATAGGGATAATTCAGATAAAGGGAAAGAGAAAGAGCATGAAATTAGGGTACGGGACAGAGAGAGAGAGAATAGAGATGCTGAGAGGAGCTTAGGATTGAATATAGACTCGGCGGGTAATGGAGGAGATGACGATGACAACAACAGTGAGGGAGGTGTGGGAATATTACATCAGAATTTGACTTCGGCCAGCAGTGCACTTCAAGGGCTTTTAAGGAAATTAGGAGCTGGATTGGATGACTTGCTTCCCTCGTCGGCAATGGCTGCTTCTTCCCATCAGAGTGGTCGGCACAAGAAGATTTTATCAGGGTTACGAGCAGATGGGGAGGAGGGGAAGCAAGTTGAGGCCTTAACTCAGCTTTGTGAGATGCTTTCTATTGGGACTGAGGAGTCACTTAGTACGTTTTCAGTGGACTCGTTTGTTCCAGTGCTTGTGGGTTTGCTCAACCATGAGAGTAATCCTGATATTATGCTTCTTGCTGCCAGGGCACTTACCCATTTGTGTGATGTGCTCCCCTCGTCCTGTGCTGCTGTGGTGCACTACGGTGCGGTTTCATGTTTTGTTGCTAGATTGCTTACAATTGAGTACATGGATTTGGCTGAACAGGTGAGCAAGTTATAATTTACTAATAGAGAATGAAAATTACTTGAAAACCTGCAGTTAGTATTTCTCTAGAACTTCAAATTGCTACATCAGCTGGAAATTGACAGTTTGCTTTAATTGTATTGGCAATTACCAGTGCTTGCTTGAAGTTTTAAAATGTGATATTTAATTGTGATTTTGATGCTTATGGTTATGGCAACAGTCTCTGCAAGCTTTGAAGAAGATATCTCAGGAACACCCAACTGCTTGCTTACGGGCTGGTGCACTAATGGCAGTGCTGTCATATCTCGACTTCTTCTCAACAGGAGTCCAGGTAAATCACTAGTAAAATTTATATAGTCTTGTGAATGTTATGAATATCCTTAATTAATAGGGCTTTCGCATACTCAAATAATATAATTTTCTTCAGCGTGTTGCATTATCCACTGCTGCAAATATGTGCAAGAAACTGCCTTCAGATGCTGCTGATTTTGTGATGGAAGCTGTTCCTTTACTCACAAACCTTCTTCAGTATCTTGATGCCAAGGTGAGACCATCATTTTTTATTATCTCAACTTGCTATGTAAAACGTTTCACAGTTTAGGACATTAAGTCAAGTTAATAAGCTGTTTCCATTTCTGGGGTGCTTCTTTGTCTTCTTATTTTTTATTTTTTTGGGGTGTTCTTAGGTTCTAGAGCATGCTTCCGTTTGCTTGACTAGGATTGCCGAGGCTTTTGCATCATCTCCAGATAAGCTGGATGAACTATGCAATCATGGACTGGTTACACAAGCAGCATCACTAATTTCTACCAGTAGTTCCGGAGGGGGCCAAGCGTCTCTCAGCACATCCACATACACGGTAAACGCAATTACTGATTTCAAGTTAAGTTCTTTTGTAGTTGAAAATGTTGATTATGACTTAGAAGGAATGCAGGGATTGGTTCGGTTGCTTTCAACATGTGCGAGTGGCTCACCACTAGGAGCCAAAACTTTATTACTCCTGGGGATCAGTGGCATTCTTAAAGATATACTATCAGGTTCTGGACTTGTCGCAAGCATGTCTGTTTCCCCTGCTTTAAGTAGACCACCAGAGCAGGTACATGCTACTTTGTTTACTTTTATTTTTGGGCATTACTTTTATCTGTACTCATCTGCAATTTATTTGCTTTTTGCTGTGTAAATTTAGTAGTTTACTGCTTTGATAAGTTTTAGATCTTAAAGGTATCTTAAGTTGGGCTACGATAGAGTTATTCACTTCCACTACAGTATGGAATAGGAGAACTTGACAGTTGTTAATTCCCATCTCTCATTCTAGTTAATAGTCATAGGTAGTCCTTTATGCTATTTTTTTGCATTTTCTGTGCTGGGAGAGCAGGGAGATGTTTGCACGTTAAATTTTGAATGGTTATATTTCACACATTTCTGTTTTCTTCTTATTGTGAATATCATGTCCCCCCCCCCCCCCCCCCCCCCCCCCCCCCCCCCCGCTAATTATCTTTATTCTTCTTCTCTACAGCTTAATACTTCAGCTTTCTTCAGTTCCTTTATTATTGTTTTTGGCATTACTATATCTTTCTTAATACTTAAACTGGTTAAATACTAATTTATATGGATATTTGAATTCTTCTGTACTCCATGGCTCAGATTTTTGAGATTGTGAACCTAGCAAATGAGCTCCTTCCACCGCTGCCACAAGGAACTATCTCTCTTCCTGCTAGCATTAATATATTTGTGAAAGGCTCTCTGTCAAAGATGCATCCTGCCAGCAGTTCTGAGAGACAAGAAGATTCAAATGGAAGCAATGCTGAGATTATTACTCGCGAGAAATTATTAAATGAACAACCTGAGCTTCTACAGCAATTTGGAATGGACCTTCTTCCTGTTTTAATTCAGGTTAATATCTTGAGAACGTAGATCAAATCAAGCTCTTATTTGATACAGGTTACGAGCAATTATTCCAATTTTCTCTTGCAGATATATGGATCCAGTGTAAATGGTCCTGTTCGTCACAAATGCCTCACAGTTATCGGGAAACTTATGTACTTCAGCAGTGCAGATATGATCCAGTGTTTATTAAGTGTGACAAACATATCGAGGTATACATATAGTCGCTCAAATTTTAATAGTGTGGTATGGTGGTTAGATTCAGTAGTATGACTTATACGGGGTTTTCTTTTTTGGTTTCTAGCTTCTTAGCTGGGGTATTAGCTTGGAAAGATCCACAAGTGCTGGTGCCTGCGCTTCAAATAGCGGAGATTCTAATGGAAAAACTACCTGGAACTTTCTCCAAGATATTTGTGAGAGAAGGTGTCGTTCATGCTGTAGATGCATTAATTTTATCTGGATCTTCTGGTACTGCTCTTTCCTTACAATCATCTAGCGAAAAGGAGAAAGATTCTATACCTGGATCGTCATCACGTTCTAGACGTTACCGAAGACGTGTTGTTAACTCAACTACAGATGTAAACAGTGCTGAAGATTCCAAAAATTCGGTTCCAGCTGTTGGTTCACCTCCAAATTCAGTTGAAATTCCAACTGTCAATTCTAATATTCGTATGGCGGTAAGTGCATGTGCCAAAACTTTCAAGGACAAGTACTTCCCTTCAGATCCTGGGGCTGTCGAAGCTGGGGTTACAGATGATCTTTTACATTTGAAGAATCTTTGCTCAAGGTTGAATGCTAGTATTGATGATCCAAGGACTAAATCAAAAGGTAAATCTAAAGCTTCGGCACTACGTATCGCTGACGTTTCTGCTAGTAAAGAGGAGAATTTGGTTGGCTTAATATCTGAGATGCTAGCTGAGCTAAGCAAAGGGGATGGTGTGTCCACATTCGAGTTCATTGGTAGTGGAGTAGTGGATGCTTTGCTGAACTACTTCTCCTTTGGCTACTCCTCCAAGGAGAAAATTTCAGAAGCTAATCTGTCTAAGCTCAGACAACAAGCAATTAGAAGGTACAAGTCATTCGTTGCAGTTGCCCTTCCTTCCAGTGTTCATGTAAGAAATGTAGCTCCTATGAGTATTTTGGTTCAAAAGCTTCAAAATGCTTTGTCCTCCTTGGAGCGTTTCCCAGTTGTGCTGAGCCATAGTGCTAGATCATCTAGTGGAAACGTGCGTCTCTCTTCTGGTCTAAGTGCTTTGTCTCGGCCATTCAAGTTACGTCTCTGTAGAGTACAAGGAGAAAAATCTGTCCGTGATTATTCTTCAAATGTTGTTCTGATTGATCCTTTAGCGAGTTTAGCTGCTGTTGAAGATTTTCTTTGGCCCCGAGTTCAGCGAGGTGATTCTGGGCAGAAGCCCACAGCCTCTGCTGGAAATTCTGAATCTGGGACTACTCTTACTGGAGCTGGTGCTTCGTCACCATCTACATCAACCCCTGCTTACGCTACCCGTCATCATTCGACAAGATCCAGAACATCGGTTAATATCAGAGACAATGCCAAAAAGGAATCGTCACAAGAGAAAAACCCAATCTCATCTAAGGGAAAAGGAAAAGCTGTTATGAAAACAGCTCAAGAGGATGGAAGAGGACCTCAGACAAGAAATGCTGCTCGTAGAAGAGCAGCTATGGATAAAGATGCAGAAATGAAGCCTGCAGAAGGAGATTCTACTTCTGAGGTATGCATACATCTAAGACTATATGTACATTGTTATAGTCCCACGTATTATTTAGTTGATGCAGTTTAACATGGGATTGGTAGACCTTTAGACAAGTAATGAAGTGCTGGTTGGTTCACATTCTTGGAACAGTAGTTATGGGGAGTTCATTATGAATACCCCTACATTTGTGTTTGTTGCAGTTGCCAATTCAGTTATTCTGTTATAATTGCTCGTGACAGTTGCCAACTCTTCTCTGTTATTTAGAAATCTTACCATTTACTCTGACAGGCTTCCCTTAATTTGGTTATAATGATTACATTTTGTGCTTTTTAAGGACGAGGAATTGGACATATCTCCTGTGGATATTGATGATGCATTGGTGATTGAAGATGACGATATTTCTGATGATGATGAAGATGATCACGGCGATGTATGTTTGAGTACCTTAATTGATAGCGTCACCTTCCTTTTCTTCCTAGCATATGTTAATGTGTGCAATTAAAAATGTTAGCATTTTCAAATAATCTTTGCTTTAATGAGTATTCTGATTGTGATGCTATTTGACCAGAATTTTTTGAGTAAATTAAGATTCATTTTGGTTTATAAGGTATTTTTAGATGCAGCAGAGAATTGTCAAATATAATTTTGACTTCAAATATATGATATTGGTTTCTTAGTTTACATTTCTTTTCACATACCAACTCACTATTTTAAAAAAAATTATGTGAAGAGGAGTACATATTGTGTACTTAATGGTCATTTTTCAATGATTACATTTATGAGAGTCAGCAAGGTAACCTAAGGAATGTTGTCGCCTATTTCTTGATAGAGATCAATTTAGACAAACAACATATATGCAGAGAATTACCAACTGGAAGTAGTAGAAGTGAGGGTATCTACTATTTACTGAACTTCTTGACTGATTGCTGTTCTTTAATTCATAGGTGCTGAGGGACGATTCCTTCCCTGTTTGCATGCCGGACAAGGTGCATGATGTTAAGTTGGGTGATTCTACTGATGATAGTCCTATAGCCCCTACAACAAGTGATGGCCAGACGAACCCAGCTTGTGGTTCTAGTAGCAGAGCCACAACAGGAAGGGGCTCAGATTCTACTGATTTCAGGAGTGGGAATTCTTTAGGTTCAAGGGGTGCAATGTCATTTGCTGCTGCTGCCATGGCTGGGCTAGCATCTTCAAATGGCAGAGGTATTAGGGGTGCAAGAGATCGACAGGGAAGACCCCTCTTTGGCTCTAATGACCCTCCCAAACTAATATTTTCTGCAGCTGGGAAGCAGCTTAATAGGCACTTGACCATCTATCAGGCCATCCAGCGACAGCTTGTCCTGGATGAGGATGATGATGAGAGATATAACGGTAGTGATTTTGTTTCTAGTGATGGAAGCAGGCTGTGGAGTGATATATATACTGTCACATATCAAAGGGCTGACACCCAAATGGATAGTGTTTCAGTTGGGACAATAAGTTCTACATTGCCGGCTAAATCTACTAAAGCGGGTTCCGCTTTAAATTCCAGTGTTGATTCATCATTGCAGCAAATATCACTCTTAGATAGTATTTTACGTGGGGAACTTCCTTGTGATCTAGAAAAGAGTAATCCAACTTATAGTATATTGGCATTATTACGTGTATTAGAAGGGTTGAATCGGCTAGCGCAACGTTTACGTGTCCAGGCAGTGACTGACAGTTTCTCTGAAGGAAAGATCTCGAGTCTAGATGACCTTAATACCCACGGTGTTAGGGTTCCCATTGAGGAATTCATCAATAGTAAGCTCACTCCGAAATTAGCTCGACAGATTCAGGATGCACTTGCACTTTGTAGCGGGAGTCTTCCATCATGGTGTTACCAATTGACTAGAGCATGTCCATTCTTGTTTCCTTTTGAGACTCGGCGTCAGCATTTTTATTCAACTGCTTTTGGATTGTCTCGTGCATTATACCGGCTTCAACAGCAGCAGGGTTCAGATGGTCATGGTTCAATGAATGAGAGAGAGGTGAGGGTTGGGAGATTACAGCGGCAGAAAGTTCGTGTCTCTCGAAATCGCATTCTGGATTCTGCTGCAATGGTTATGGAGATGTATTCTAGTCAAAAGGCTGTTCTAGAAGTAGAATATTTTGGTGAAGTTGGCACCGGATTAGGGCCTACCTTGGAGTTCTACACCCTTTTGAGTCATGACTTGCAAAAGGTTGGACTGGGAATGTGGAGGTCTAATTCTTCATCCGATAAACCTGTGATGGAAGCTGATATAGTTGAGCAGAAAGATGGGAAGATGATTAGTAATACCAGCGTGGCTTCTCGAGATCTCATCCACACACCTCTTGGGTTGTTTCCTCAGCCTTGGCCACTAGGTGCAGATGGTTCTGATGGTAGCCAATTAAACAAAGTAATTGAATACTTTAGGCTTCTTGGCCGTGTTATGGCCAAGGCTCTTCAAGATGGACGGCTTTTGGACTTGCCATTGTCCACTGCATTTTATAAGCTTGTGCTTGGTCAAGTAAGCTATAATTTCTTGGTCTACTTGGACGTTCCTTTCCTTGTATGTCAACTTGATGTGTTGGTTTGTTTTGGTTGAAAAATAAATAATTCTCTAATCCTACAGGAGCTTGATTTGCATGATATTCTTTCTTTTGATGCTGAATTTGGGAAGACACTGCTGGAATTGCAAGCCCTTGTTAGCCGGAAACAATACCTAGAATCAATGGGTGGCCAAGATCATGAAGCTGTTGACCTACGTTTCCGTGGGTCTCGAGTCGAAGATCTCTGTCTGGATTTCACACTACCTGGCTATCCTGATTACATTCTGAAACCAGGCGATGAGAATGTACTTCTTCCGATACTATGTGCATCTTGATATGCGCTGCACAAACCTTCTCATTGCCATTGCACTATTGTGATGTTTATTTAATGAAAATTTGTTTTCTTTTTGGTTGAAATTCATAGGTGGATATAAATAATTTGGAGGAATATATTTCCCTGGTCGTTGATGCTACCGTCAGGATAGGAATCTTGAGACAGTTGGAAGCATTTAGAGCTGGGTTTAATCAGGTAAGCAGGTTCCTCTGGTATTTTTGTAGTTTTTAATTTTTAAGATAAGAATGAAACATTTTCTAAATATGAATTTTATGAGAGCGTTGCTACATCCATACTGTGCGTATTGTTTCTAAATATATTTTGGGTTAGCTTTCTTTTTCTGTATAACAGTTTTAAACTAATTTCTCCGCTCCAAAATATAAGATCGTTATTGACTTTTTTTTGAAGTCAATTTGATATATTTTAAAATTCAAAATTGACATAATATTGATTTTAGTCAGTGCAGTGATTAAATATTGTAAACTATATAAAAAGTTCTATTAATTATAATATTTATTGTTTCTTAATTGTTATTGAATCAAATCAACTTTAAGCTTAATAATTTTTTTCAAATTGACTTTCTAAAGTCACGATGATCTTATAATTTAGAACAGAGGGACTATTTGTTATACTTCATCCCCATTCTACCCTTTGTTTATTCTATATTCCTAAATATGATTAAGTTTTAGGTTGAAGAGTAGAATCAAAATTTACTCGTACAGTGCTTATCTCCAGTATGCTCATTAATGAACCATGTCAACTGCCAAAGTTGGTTAAATATGCCAATTCCTATGTTTTCTTTTATTTCGCTATCAGTTCTTCAAATTTGTTAATTGTTCTACATAGTCATGTTGAAGCGTAAGTTCCAGCAACATAGATGTCTGTTCAGCAATTCTGACTTGGATTTTTCTTTATTACCCACAACCTTCAGGTCCTTGACATCTCAGCTCTACAAATATTTTCTCCAAATGAATTGGACTATTTGCTTTGCGGTCGTAGAGAGTTGTGGGAGGTAATATTCTCTTTTCTGTTATTTTCTTGTAGCTCATTATGGTTTTATTTGTATTCCTGTATTCACATGATATGGTTAAATGTCAATTTTTTTCATATGCAGACTGAGACACTTGTAGATCACATTAAGTTCGATCATGGATATACTGCAAAAAGTCCTGCAATTGTTAATGTAAGTGAACTCCCAACTCCCACTCCCCTCTCGTGCCAAACAAAGTTGAAATGTAGGATTTAATGGTAGTTATGGTATTCTGATGTCTCTAGTTACTTGAGATTTTGGGGGAATTTACCCCAGAGCAGCAACGGGCTTTCTGTCAATTTGTGACTGGTGCACCCCGGCTTCCTCCGGGTGGATTGGCGGTTCTGAATCCCAAGTTGACAATTGTGAGAAAGGTATAATGCTTATGCGGTTTGGAGATGTTGCCAGTATAATAGATCTTTTTTTGTCTCGTGTTCGTATTCACTTGTCATTTGATGTCTTGGTACAGCATTCGTCCTCCATTGGTAACACTACGTCTAATGTGACTGGGATGTCAGAATCTGCTGATGACGATTTGCCTAGTGTGATGACATGTGCTAATTACCTGAAGCTTCCTCCTTATTCGACCAAGGTAAAGGTCATTGTGTTTTTGTATTTAATGTTTTTTTTTTTATTTAGGAGAAAATGAATTAAATATTAGTGGTACACTTGTGTTACTGGAGAATATCTTTGGTTCTCATGCTTGTAATTTTTTTTCTTTCTGAATTTGTGTTTTTTGGGGTTGCTACAGGAAGTCATGTACAAGAAACTACTATATGCAATTAGCGAAGGGCAGGGATCTTTTGATTTGTCATGAGTCTAAACCAACTGAACTATGTACATTATTTGGGAGCACTTTTAGTTTCATTTCTTAACTGGGCTTTGTTAGTGCTGGAAGTAGCATCTACTTTGCTCAATAAAGGGTTCTGCCCGGTGCCATTTGTAGACAGCTGCATAGTTAAGGTCAGTATTTTGATTCTGCGGAGGTGTTCTGGTTGAAAGTATTTAGGGGCGGTAGGATTTATTGTTTTCTTTTTGGTGTTTTTAGTTAAACAATTTCAATCAATCTATTTTGCTGCCTGTTCTTTCCAAATTACTGTATCTTATTTTGGTTAGCAAACATCAGTCAGCTCTCATATTTTCGTGTTTTATGTCTAGTTCTTGCCCGGCGATGTTTCCATATTTTTGTTCTCAATAGTAGGCTGACTGCGGTTGTCTTGTTCAGGTTGGTCAATCATTCGATGTTAAGTGGGGTTGTTGAAGAGAAGAAATTTGTGGAGCTCCTTTCCTTTCTGCTGTGATTTAATTGTAAATAAATAGGAAGTTTTGATTCTTCAGTTTTCGTTTCAAAATTGATAGATTGTATACATGTATGAGCATGTGCTTGATTCTATTTTTACCATACATTTCGGCCATGTTATTTCTTGACATTTGATTAATAAGAAATGTTGCCATTATAAATTCAAGTACTTTGGACTATGATGCATGGTATAAATTCAAGTATTTTGGATTATGATGCATGGTTGAAGAGATCATTCTTTAATAATAGTTCATCTTTCATGCCAAACTGGTATGGTCTGGGATCATCAACCAACTAGGCTTCACTTGTAGCTTTGAAGGATACTAGTGTTTGATAACATGTGTTTTTTAACATAATGGACAGAGATGAGCTCAAGAAGTGTTAAAACTATTACTCAAATTCCTTTCAAGTGTGGTTAGTTATCCAACTAACCATTTATATTTAGGCTAGTGTATGTCTCACGACTCATTTGAATTAAACAGAGTTTGCATCGAGTGTGACTTGGTTTAACTTGATTTTCAATACCAATATCAATACCAATTTAAATTAATAGCTATTTACTAATAAAGTACTAGCATCTTACATTTGAGACTATAATTTTCTTTGAAAAGTCTATTATTGTGCAACTTTGTTGGAATTATTATGTATATATTTGTAGATGTATATTTTGAAATTGTGGGATCAATAGCGTATGAATTTTTATGTATTACTTGTATATTAGAAGTTTATGTGTTTTTTAAAATTGCCATTACTTATGTTGTTGGTTGATTGAATATTATCATGACACCGTTACTCTTCAATTCGAGCTTAGAGATAAGTTCGAAAAATAAAAGAGAAAAAAAAAACTAGTTTTACAAATGTATCTTGTTTAATTTGTAGCAGATTGAAGTGCTCAAGCCTTCATTCATTCATTCATACTGCTGGTTTATGAAGAATGCAATCACTATTTTCCTTCCTTGCAAATAAATTTGAACAGTGACGAGAAGTATGATGAAAGAAATTGAAGATGAAGAAGACATTACAAATTAAGATAATGATGGTAGCATGGGTTGCACCTCAACTTGGCTCTACCTTACATGTTTCATCTCTCGCTTACAACAAATAATATAAAATTAATGTTTCCCTAGCTAGCCCTATTTCTGAGAACTAACTCCATGGATCCCGAGCCTGCCAGCCAGCTAGGCCTTTGCTTGGCCGCACCTCGCTTGGACAGCCAACGCCTTAAAAGTCTCGGGGCAACTGTCTTTGGTCTTTTCGTCGAAAGCCTCTCTCTCCAGTGGAATTGAGCAACTCTGCTTTCCCAGGCAATGCTGTTCAATCCAAACACAAAAATCATTCATTCTTAACTAGGGGAGATTAATATTAGCCTCATCTCATCATATACTATTACACACAAACTCCCTTGAGAAGAAAGTAGTCAGTAGGTCGGTCACTGCACCTCCAGTTTACAATAATAATAATAATATAATTTTGAAACAATAAGACGCGTTACCTCTTCAACAACTTTCTGGCTATTGGGAGAATTGCAAGAGCCAAGGGAATACATTCCACAGGCACCAAAAGGATCGCCGAAGCTTGCAAACTCCACTTTCTCAATGACTTTGTCGTCGGGACAGTGCAGTCGAGCTCCGGCTTTCAAATCATCCACCAGAGGACGCAAACTGTTTTCCTTCCTTTCCCATGATCTTACAGAGGGTGGAGTTATCTCACTTATGAAGCTGCATATTGTGTCCCTATTTACCGTCATTAGCGTTATGTTTCCCGGGGTTCCTCCCACTTCCTCAAACACAACCATGAGGTTCTTATTCGGCTTCAGGAACGCTCTCGGTATATGATACCTGAAAATTAATATATTCAAACCTAAGTCAGTTAAATTAAGCATCAATTAATGATGAGATTTCTTAATTAATTATCGCGGTCAATGTGTTTCCTCAACGTGTTTAACGCATGATCCACAGGTAATACACAAGGTACAAGACTACTGCTGCCGACTGTTATAAGATAATACAGAGAAAAATATATCTATACATAATTTACAAACAGAATGATCGATACTTACTCGGATTGGGAAGGCTTTCCAAGAGGTGTGAGATAAGATGTCCAAAAACGGCCAATGCTATTACCATTGATCCAAACCAAACCTTTTTGCATTGAATCCATGGTGATAGCAACAGGATTGTTGCCTTCTGGAGCATCAAAGTATGCCTGCATGCATTACAAGTAGTTATGCTTAATTTCATGCAGTACTCCTGCCTATATATATATGTGTGTGTGTGTGTGTGTATGCGTGTGTTTTGCGTTCTCAATGCCATTTATTAATTTACCTTGTACCATGTTGCTGGAGTTCCTAGTCCCGTATCTGGTGTCCATTTTACTTTACTTGATCCTTCTTCTTTGTACAATTCGAGTTTTTCTCCGCTAACACCAACCTATATATAATAAGTTAAGGTTCATATTAATCATTTACTTATTAAGTCAAGTCAGAATTGCATATGTAAATACCTGGTGACCCCAGTTGTTGCGAGTGAGATCAAGCGTTCCGGTGTTTAAACCTTTAACTATTAGAGCATCAGGCCCTGTCCACCGCTTCTCCATGTGAGCTCCGCTGTTCTGCATGAATTAAACAATCATTAAATCAGTGCTTAATTTCTTCTTAATCTAAAAGATTAATGCGTTATTAGTTCGAGTTACCAGTTTTTGAAATAGTTACCTGGATTCCCAATGTCATGCACAATAGTGTTATGTGATTAATTCCTGGTCTGAAATTTACAGGTTTTTCTAATGAAAACTGCTTCTCCTCTTTCTTCCCATGTGAAAATCCTGAAATTTCATGATTAAAAATTCAGCTTTAATCAAATTAACTAGCTAATTAGCTTAATCAAATCATCTTATTAACTCGAGTATGTGTGTGTGTGTGTGTAAATGCATGAACTCACCTATGAATTCACCATTTACAAATGCAAGCATAGCATGTCCATTATTTTCAATTACCATAATCGGGCTGATGTCAGGCCTCATTGGCAGGTCACGTCGATCAAAATTAACACTGCGCTAATCAAAATTGCATAATTAACCACAACAATTACTTGGTGCTGAGAAAAAGAAAAAAAAAGTAGACGCAAACATGAATTAATTACATCATAATGTTGCTATATAGTTAGGGGTGATAAATTAATTTAATTATTAGATTATGTAACGTTACGTTACATACCTGGTGCTGTACCATGCATAGTCTGAAGCATCTTTAGTCAATTCATAGAGCTCCCTTGGTATTGTGCTCTTAATGGGTAATTCCTTGTAGGTTGGGATAGATTCGCGATAGTATTCCCATTTAAGATTGCTGGCTGTTTTTGATGGTAGGAAATTCCTTGCATTGTGCTGTGCTGTAATCTGTCA
The DNA here is from genome assembly GCA_947179155.2 of Hedera helix. Taxonomy (NCBI): domain Eukaryota; kingdom Viridiplantae; phylum Streptophyta; class Magnoliopsida; order Apiales; family Araliaceae; genus Hedera; species Hedera helix. Next base: position 34,697,800 of record OX359287.1, read on the forward strand.
ATTTTTACATACATTCTTTATTATTTTTTTTATGTTGTGAGGAAATTAATTAAGTTAATATAGCTAGCTTTCTAGGGGAACTCACTGTTTGAGTGTTCAAAACAGCAGTCTTGCAATCAGGAAGGACGCTAATGGATTTGGATGGCAGGTAAAAATCTGCACCCCTGAAATTAACTGTAGTTGGAATTTTGGTACGATTGTTTATGAGAAAAGCAGCACACATGCTTGCATCTCCAGGCTTCTCATAGATTATAATCTGCAAAATTAACAACAAAAACCTTCAAGTCCCTTACTAAAGTATAATTAATCCATCATTTGTGGATATATATATATATATATATATATATATATATATATATATATATATATATATATATATATATATATATACACACGTGTGTGTGTGTATATGTATATACTCTTTACTTTTTTGTGCCGTCTAGACACAATGATAAAATATCTTGAAATTGCAAATACTTACAAGGTGGATCTTGATTCCAGTCAATCGTAAATGGGCAGTCCATTTGAGCAACGAGAGTTGAATTTATAACTTTTTTTTATAATATAAATATTATGCATATGCAACTCTCAATTATATAAAAATGCAACTTGTTTTATAGATTGTCAAAATACGATTGACCATATGTAATAATCTGAAATTCAAATCCTTACGAGGTATGATAGTGTCTATAGGAGTGGAAAGTGTTGACAAAAAGGTCGATGTAAATAAAAAAAAGCTCGTATATAAATATAAATACCGAAGCATGCTCATTGACTTTTTGAACGCTCTTTTGGCCCCAAAGCAAAGCCTTCTTGGACAACTTTAAAGCCCTGTGCACATCTCTAAGGTGACCCCATTTGGGTTCCCTATGCAATCCTAATATTAACATGTATAGATGGAATTTAGTAAACTTGCCTTAATTAGTTAGCTTGTTGAGTTATATATTTATTTAACTAGATTATTAAGCTTGAAATTAGGTTGACCAACCATATTCATCAATGGGAGCTTCATCATAGTAGCGAGTCGTCACGAAAGATGAGCTAGTTCTACCGTAATTCGTTCCACCATAGTACTGCAAACATTAAGCATATATATAATTATATAAATATAATTAAATCTAATCAAATTAATGGCTTGTAATCGGTAATTAAAGAAGATAGATCGATATAAACAAGTAGCAAGTACCATGTAATAGTTGGTAAGAGTTCCGCCCTTGGCGAAGAAGCTAACGACTGCGAAAGCAATATCTTCTGCAGATCTTTGACATGGTGGATCCCCGAATGCTCGATACCTTAATTAATTTCATTGTACGATAATTAATTAACCCCCTTTAACATAGTGATCAAAATCTCTCCATATACACATGTATAATGATCAAATAATGTATGTATATGTCATATGTATATACTCACTGAGCAGTCCAATTCTCAGTCCACAAAGTAGGCTTATTGGGACCATTAGGCCCTTTAAACGTATCTGCACAGTGCCTTCCATTGCATGTTTCAATCTGGATGTCACATTAATTACGTAATATAGCTCAAATGTATACATCTCAATGGATAATTTTGATATATATAAGTAGATTAAGTATAAGTGTATAACATTCAAACACTGTATCAATTTTAATCATTAAAAAATAGGACATGACATTGAAATTCGTGTCATACCATAGTTTTTAATAATTAAGATGAATATAGTGTTTGATTTTATATTTGTGTTTAGACGTTGTATATATAAACTTGTCTATATATGTATTGTCTCACAGAAAGAGTCTATTTTGACTAAATATTATCAATTTGTGAAATTTTAAAATAAGTTGAGAGTTGTGTAAGTTTTAAAAATAGCAAAATTTGTACCCTATTAATAATTTTTTTTTATAAATAGTTTTCAAAAAAACACACAATTGCAGTTTTTACATATATACCACTATATCGGGGGCGTCTGGTTGTTTGCACATAACCCATGGGATTTGGTTATATAGACCAACGGCCAACTCTGCTGCCCACTGAATGTATTTAGCACCCATTTCCCTATATGTTGCCTGCACTGACCCGTACTCGTTTTCTATCTGCAATTAATATCCAATTATTAATTGAACGGCTATGATTTCGCAAATTAATTACTCCAACTTAGATTACTAACATGCATGCAAAAATAAGTATATATAATTACTAATATATTAGTAAAGTTTAATTAGTTCTAAAGTACTGGAAATTAAGAATTAGGATCCCTTATGTTACATCTATCCTCCAATCAATACACATTTAGTAATAGAAATATTACTTTTAGTGACAATTGTTTGCGATGATTTTTATCGTGTCGTTAATTATTTACGACGATTTTATCTGGTCATTAAATGTAATATTTGTGTTGTTTAATGTGTATTAGAAGAAATTAGAAGATAGATGTAACAGAGGGATTCTAATCCAAAAAGTTAACTATAAAACCTGTGCTAGGATAATGGGGCCTCCCTGAGGAAAGAATAAATTCTCTTTCTTCATCATGTTTATGAACATCTCGCAATATTTTTTCATGTGGTACTGCACCAAAATGCCAACAAAAGAAAATGGAAACTTTTTAGTTAAATTATACTTATATGATCAGCTGTTTAAATCAAATTAAATGGCACAAAAAGACAGGCTTATAATATGTTAATTAGGTTGGATTGGAGAGAATTAATCACCATGAATGGTTCATTATAAGAACGGAACGTGATGTTTGGAACCTCTCTTAACCAGTATGGAAATCCTCTGCACAAATCAGCAATATTAATTTAGACATGAAATGAGAGTGAGAAATTGAATCCAATAAAAAAAGAAAAGACATGGGAATTGAAAAAATAAAGAGTTGGTAGAAGAATACGCTTGAACAGTCCCTAGCTGTGTCCCGCAAAATAGTCTCATTTGCAAAGTTTATGAACTTTTTATAAAGATATATTTTTGTTTAATGTTTACTCCTATATTTTATTAAATATTACGTTTAATAGTGACGAAATGATAATGTATTTATAGGATAAACTTAAAGGCATTTAGTCATTTAGAGAAATGATATATACGTTGATAAATATGTGAAGAATTGAATCGCGATCAACGCGCGGAAGTCTATGTGATAAAATAGAATAAATTAAAGTGAGACTATTTTTAATTTCCAACTATTCATTGTATGCACATATATTACAATTATAATTCGGCTAAAAACTTTTAAAATACATAGCAGGACTTGTCATTCTATACTTTTGATTATTTATTTATTTATTTCAAAACAAAATATTTGACAACGAGGATCTTTTTTGTGTGTAAAACTGAGAAAGTATATATTGAATTGTACGTACCCTTGATTCCATTCAGCTGCAATATAAGGACCGATCCGAAGGTGTGCCCACAAGCCATGCTCGTGAATGCATTTGATGAATCCAATCAAATCAGCATTGCCTTCAAAATTGAACTGCATGTAATTTGTAAATAAATTTAATTTGACATGCATTAGTCACACACACACACGTGTGTGTGTGTGTAATTCTGGCAAAAGATTGGATTTTATTTTAAGAATTAATTCTTCCAATTAAAACTACTATATATAATTAACTAATTGTAAACAAATATTTATAGTTTGTAACATAAAAACTCAAATTTACCTGGCCTTCAACAGGTTCATGGATATTCCAGAAAACATACGTCTGGATAACATTCAAACCTCCTGCTTTTGCCTTCTCCAAGAGGTCCGGCCACATCTAGTTAATTAAATCACACCAAATACACCATTAATTAAAATTTATTAAAAAACATAAAAGTGATGAGCGGTTCTAAAATTCAAAAAAATGATACATGCATGCATGCATGGAATTAAAAAATCCAGCTAAAGTATGTAATAAACATATTACTCACTCTATTGATAACATTATACTTGACTGTTAGTAAATTAATTAATGAACGAAATTATTATACCTGAGGCTGGGTACGGGGATAATGAATAGAACCGGAAAAGAGAAGCTCTCTACTTCCATTGACGATCAAAGACCTTGCGTCGTAGGCCACGGGTGGATAAGGATCCGCATTCCCAACTGCAGAGATTATTAATGCTAACAAAAAAAGGAGGCTTATTAACATAAATCTTGGACCAAGTATTTGTACCCTCATCATGATCCTAGCTATATATATCTCACAAATTAAGAAAATAATTAATTTTTTTGAAGAAAGTTAGTTAATTAGTACTGGAGTTTGTCTGAATGATGAATGGTGGTGAGATTAAAATGAAATGAAACGACCTGGGGGGTGCTGTTTGTCCTCTAATTCTAAGTAATTCCTATATGTATATATATACACACACACACACACACACACACACATACATTTCTGTTTTTCTGTCTGCTAGATGTGTGTATAGGCACCTATTCTTACGTGGGAGAACGAGTTGAACGTTTGTATATGAATGATGGATCTGATCATTTGCTGTACGTAGAAATAAGTTGGTAGTCATGCTGTTATGCTTCTCTGACCAACAAGTGGCTCTGCTTAACAAATAGTCGAAAATTAAGGGCGGGGAAAAATTAAGTCACATCAATAACTAACTGGCTTAATTAATTATTGACAAGCTCGTTATCAATAAGCTGTATTTACTATTTTTCTGCATGGTATAGTCCTTCCTCCTAATTCTTGTCTCAACCTCCGACCATGTAGGGAATTGTAATCCGAGTTCTGATAATTATCGAGTTTTTTCTAATCTTTTAATAGATCGATCAAAATTGAAACTCCTTTCGTGGAATAGTAGAACTATAATATAATAAAAATAATTAAAAATACATTGTAAATTATTAAATATCCTTTTATTTCAAGGAAGGATTTCATTTGTAAGGGTCTGTTAACAGTATAAAATGACCGTCGCAATTTTATTGTTATACCACTACTATTAAATTAATAATTTAATACGTACATATCTCGATCCGATACCAACAAATTAAAGCATTAATTCTTATTTTCCATTTCAGTCTTAAACAATTCATAAAAATGCATGTTCTCCCTAAATCTTCTTCTTGTCTAGATTTTATTAGCTACCTTATTATCGTACCTCTGTATCTGAGGAACATAATTAACCCAGTTTAGTCATCATAAATGCAAAATATTCAATTTAGAAAGATGCCACGGTGCTTCACAAAGTTTGTTTGGGCCTTTTGTTTTTCTTCGGCCCATTAGGCCTTTTCATCTTGAACCGCTTACTACTAAATTCAAACTTTTGCTCCATAATATTATTGTTGGGCCATAGCACTAGTAGTAATTCTTAACAAGCTTCCTCTTTTGGCCACTTGGATTTACCATTCCCCTAGGTGGAATGGTGGAAAGAAGAGCGGGAATTTACCTCTATAGTTCAAAACTTATAAAAGTAATTAACTCAATAAAAATTACTCCATCCGTCTTAGAATAAGAGTATTTATTATTATTTTAAATAATTCTAAGTTAAATATTTACTTATCTTAAATAATTTTTTTTAATAATTTATCTATAATATCTTTAGTATTAATGGTCATATTTATATTCTCTTTTCATATTTATGAAAAATCACTAGTCATATTCAAAAAATTATGTAATTAAATAAGAATTTAAATATAAATAATTTTGTTATTTTATCATATTTTTTAATATGCGCAAAAAATCAATCAAAACTTTTATCCTGAAACGAGAAGAGTAATATATATCCCCGGATTAGATAAGCGAGTTTGACTCTCTCAAATAGAAGGAACTCTATCAGCTTTTATTTTCTTCGAAGTACTTCGAATGAAAATTAAAGAGAAATTAGAAAAAGGGACAAGCTAACAACTTAGAGTTTAATAGTGTAGTAAAATCACAACCACTTCCAAAATATCTATTAGCAAGTCATTAACAACTAATTTTTCGTGTTAGCAGTTTGTACGATCACATAACATAACCTAACATAGCTAATTTTGATTCCAATTAATTAACACACTTAGGTATCTTCTTGTTTAATCCTGTTTTATTTATCCTAATTTATTTTTTGTCGTCAAATTGACCATAGTTAAGAACACAAATAATTTTTAAATTTATTAAGTATATGCACAAAATTATTATCATATTGATCACGTGTTGCATTAGTATATATTTTTTATTAGTTACACTTATTTCTATCCTTAATTATTTCTCGTAAACAAAATCAAGTACACAATTAAATAACTATAATATTAATTATAAATTCACAGTAACAGTAAAAATAATTACACTAAACTTGCATGAAGGAGGAGTCAATCACACTTAACCTCATAATGAGGCGGAGATAAGGCCGCGATCAGCCTTAATATGATGAGAAAATAAACTTATATAAAAGTGGGGAGATTCAAAGATCTCAAAGTCTCGATCTTAATAACTAAACTAAAATCTCATTAACTACTTTTAATTACATAAATATTAGCAAAACCTTGAATTGATGTATAGGTTAATTGATATGGAACATGCACATGGGTTGAGTGGTTAATATGTACTTATATAGATGAAATGTGGGCCATCGATCATGTGCATTTGAATTTTGCAATTAATTTGCACACCAACCGTCCCTCCAAATCACATGGTGACCCATATATTCAAAACCACGTAAGGTGGTCAGTATTGAATGGAACTGCCAATTTATTGTCTCCTTAAAAAACATATAAACTATAAAATTAAAGTTCATAATATGCATGCATATGGTGAATGTTTGGATAAAATATATGCAGCGATGATTCACTATTAAATATTTTAAATATTTTATAAAGTTATATTAATGAAAAGATAAGAATAAACTCAATTTATGAGATTTTAGATTGATAGGACACTACCATAAATATCTTCACCAATAAATTAGATATTAGGAGCGGAGACGGTCATTGAAAATATATATATGTAGGGAGTCGGGGACAAGAGAAGAGAGAGATACACTACAAAAAAGAGGAAGATGATTATCATAGACAATACACAAAATATTTAAATTCAGATATATAATTTAATCATAATCTACCATCTTGATAGACGCCGACACACATCGATATATACAGAGTTATATTAATATATAACGTTGGGCAACAAGCATCATCTATACACATTAGTAAACATTGAATGGTAGTGATATTTACTGATGTATATTGAGAAATATTGTTATTTCTCGTTACAAATCAATATATATCGAGACAGTAACCATACATCAGTTCGGGGAGAACTTTGTTTATTTCTCAGTAAACGCTTTGTTTGTATTCTCCATATTATTATAATAGATTTCTAAGATCTCTTCGTGATTTTTTTTAATTAAATTTTCACGTAAAATTCTGGTATTATTATTTTGTGAGTTTAATTTTATCACAACATAATTTATATTTTAAACATATATTAACGTATTTTGATGTCTAGGCCTCAGCTGATCTAACTTATAGATCATATTCTCCCTTAACAAAGTAGAAGTAGTCATGTATTTTTGCAAGACTCCAAAATAAGCATATATACTCGGGCCTTTACATCTCCTTCAACACCTAAACGTCACTTTATATATAATATGGTGCCAACGATCAGTACTATACCAGCTACTTCATAAATTAAGAGTTTATATGTATTTAGTTGTTGGAATATGAGTTCTTTAATTATTGTTGTTTAAATTTGGTTATTATTGGGGCATGTAATCCCTAAATTAATTATTTGTACTTTATTTGTTTCAATTTGGACCCTCGCCTTGACGTGATGCAATTCGATTTTTAAATTAGCCTAGCAAGATTTGGTTATTGATTTCTTAGGCCAGGGTGAGTGGGTGGAGTCGTAGTCATGTATCTCTATAATTACATTACACGTGGTAGAACCCATCTCTTTGTTTAAATTTGATACCTACAGAAAAAGACATCTAGCCAAGTAGCCAACCCACTAGTGAGGACCAAGAGAGATATCCAGGGACGAAGACGAACGTTCGTGGAGAGTTGTGGGGTGAATTCATCCTATTGAGAAAAAATAATTATTTTATAATATATGATCAATTTTAATTTTTTTAAGTATTATATGTAAATTAATTCTATTTAAATTTTATAGTTTTGTTACTATACGGGATCAAATTAAAAATTTATAATTTTGTTAATTAAATTTTAAACTCAGATGATTCACATTATCTCAATATATGTATCTCTCTCTATAATATTGTAAAACTAAATTATAATCTAATTTATATTATTTTTTAAAATAATTAATGAATTAAATATTTATGAACAATTGTGATTAGAAAAATCTATTATGGGTCAATATGATGTATATATATATATCATATGTTATTAATTATTATATTGTCATTGTGATATAATATGTGTGTGTATGTGCGTGTGACCTGAAAGTACAAAAATGTTAAAAAATATTAATTCGGGAGTGTTACCACCGAACTCTCGTTAAATTATTTATAACTTCAAATAATTTTAACCCCACTAAAAATTAATTATGACTTCGTCTTCGGATATATCATCGTTTTCTCTTTTTCAGACACGGTGAAAATATGCACTAATAGTTTTGTCTTAATGTATTAATTACTCCCTCCCATCATTAATTCAATAAGAATAATCTATATTTCAATTTTTTTTGCACCAAAATGATTAATATATTTTGATATTGTAGCAAAAAAATTATATATTTTAATAACATTATAAAATCACACAATATACTCGAGCTAATATCATGTTTGCATATCATCCTATCTACCTTTATTAACTTAAATATTAAAAAAAAAATTGAGCAAACATGATACAAGTATAAATTTTTTAAATTTACAAATAGAAATATTTGATTTGTGACACAAAGAGGATATCATTTATAGCCAATTTTATTATTAATGTTTTCCCGTTCTTTACATGTTATTTCCTTTTTCTTATTCGCAGGTAATTTAGAGATATTTTTAATAAATTGAGTAATATAATTATTTTAGAACTGAACGGATGGATGGAGTAGTAACAAATGGTTACGGTGTATTTTATTTTACTAGATAATTCAACATATTGGGTGTTTCTAGGTAGCAGCTTCTGGTCAATTTTACTTTCTCCTCGATTTATTTATAAAAAAAAATAATCCTTTTACGGGTCAAGAAGTTGGTCTCCCCTACCTTCCGAAAGGGAAATGCATGCAAACCCATTTGTTGACCGTAAATGTTGACGCTTCAGGCGGCTTCCACCTTTTCTTTTCTCCCTCCTAAAATTGAAATCTCATTTGATTTTTTGCTCTTTTTTTACCCATTAAAATCTCATAATATATTTCTGTATTACGTTAGGCTAAAAAATTATTATTATAAAATAGTTATAAATTATATAATAAACATTTATGATGATAAAATGATCATTTAACTAATCACATTAAATTCTTTTATTTTCTCTTAAATTAACTACACACGATATTACTCCATTGAATGCCGTAATAATTTTACAGACAGAGGGTATCCTGTTGTACTTTTCAAGGGTCTACGTCTGTGAATCTGTGCCGGGCGCAAAAGGACAAACTTCCCAAAAGTAAAGGAACTTGTGTTGCTATTGTAAAGTGCCTAAGAGACGGGCCCTGTCGCCTTTCGAGTATTTCTTTTTTGTCGTCGTTATCTAACCGCAGCAGTAGCAGCAAGCTACAGCAACTACAAGTCAGTCCGCAATGGCCGGTCGAGAGTTCTCAGGCCTTGCTGTCGGTGGGTAAAATGAACCGCCGGATACTATGGGTTTCCAAACTAAACCTCTAAAATATGTTTGGGTCAAAACTGGAGTTTGTGTATAACGCAATTCCAAATTCATCAAAACTAGAACCAACCTAACTAGCTAGTTGGGAGTTGGATTTCGTTATCTGTCAATCATATTTAATCTTTAACTTAAACAAAGTACTCCCTGTTGTGGCATCTATTAAATTACTCAGTACTTTGAGAATATAAATCATTGGCTAATACTTTAGAAAATAATAATATATTATCTTGCATGCGACTTGTCGAACAAAGACACATCAATAGATTATCAAAATGCAAAAAGTATATCTCATAAATTATTATTATGTATACTTTCGACTTTACCCTTGGTTTATTATATCATATTTGTATATTTCTTACTATAATTATTTCAACTCCAAAATAAGTGAAAAAGCAGAAAAGTAGACATCTAAATCTGTCAAAACTGAAATCCTGGTGGTCAAGTCCAAAATGGAACGCCTCAAACTCCAAGACAATCAGAGCCTTAGATTTTTTTAAAACTAACCCACCCAAAATAGGCATAAAGGAAAATCCCCCTCATCTTTTTGTGTAAAACTGATAAAAATATTTTCAGGCTTTTTTCGCGGGAATTCTCTCACTCACCGACGGTCTCATCAATTCTTTCCTCCCTCTCTCTCTCTCTCTCTGTGATCCTTTTTCTCCAAAATATTTTAATCAAAAACCCAATTTGTTTTGAGCTAAGCTTTATCGTCGCAATGTCACCCACCCTGCTAATTTTTAATTAATTGTTAGTTGAAGAGGTGGGGTTTTGATCTTTGCCAGTATTTTCTCTTAAAAGATTATATATGGGTTTCAATGACAATCTATTCAGATGTTAGGGACGTCTCTGTTGTTGGGTGCTGTTTATTTTTTTCCAGCTCCGCATATATTTATTGCATTAAATAGGCAACGTTCTTATGGAACTTTCTGACTTTTGCTTTTGATTTATGATTCTCGGTGGGTTATGAGAATTTTGATTGGAATTGTTTAGAGCTCAAAGTTTGGATCTTTTTATTGTAATCTGAACTGGGTGTCTCTGGAATTTGTAGGTGGAGCATTATATTTGTCTTGTTGGTTGGATTATAAATTACTCAGAATTTGTTGAAGGGAAAGATCGTGGCAACTTCTTGCAACAGAGATTTGCATGATTTTATTTTCAAAGGTTACGCAAATTTAGATGGTTCGAAATTTGTGAACAAAAATTCTTAAGGGAAATGACAATTGAGGATGTTAACAAGAAGAATGTCTTGGTGGGGATTCGATTCGATGGACATACAAGGGAGTTGCTTGATTGGGCTCTTGTGAAAGTTGCAGATCCTGGAGACCGTGTAACTGCACTTCATGTTTGTCGAAATTCCGGTACTGCACTTTTTTCCTGCAAACTTCTTTTTTATTGATTGAATTGTTACAGTTATAAGCTGCATTTAGTTCTTAATTTGAATTATAATTTCAGATTCAGAGCTGAGGGCCTTGTTGGATGGTTATATAGATGAATATGATGAACTATGTTTAAAAAAACAGGTGTGTTTTTGTGAAAGATTTAAGTCATTTTTATACAGTTTGTGGCAAAAAGTAAAAGAATATTCTTATTTTTTTGTTTGGATCTCAGATAGATTTTACTGGGGAGGTTTTGAGAGGAAATTCTATCCGAAAAATCCTGGTCAGGGAGGCAAAAAGTCGAGCAGCCATGGCTGTAATTGTGGGTATAAGTAAGCCCCACACTATCGGGTAAGAAGAGCTACATGGATAATTTGGCTTTATTATTTGTTCATATAAATTATCTCAGAGTTTGATTTAACAGTGGAAATTTTTAGGGGTTGTGCTTCCCTTGCTAAGTACTGTGCGAAGAAGCTGCCTATAACTACTGAAGTGCTGGCAATCCACAATGGGAAGATTGTCTTCAGAAGGTGTTCCACTGGCAATCTATCATGTTGTGGAACAGATCCTAGGCCAAGTATTTATCTAAGTGGAACTCCTTCATTCAAAGATGGGCAGTCTGAATTTGGTGATTCTGAGATGTCGGAGATTGGAAGGAATAGTCATGAAGGCATTCAGAGTTATGAAGATGGCTGGCGAGAAGATAGAGGATATACAAAAGATGGAGAATTGGGTTTTTTCGAAAGGCACAAGAAATCCTTGAGTGCAGTTTCTACTTCTGTGGACCTTGTTCAGCAGAGGCCTGGTTGGCCTCTACTACGAGCAGCTAGTACAACAAATACACCAGTCCAAGAAGCCAGAAAAATGTCGGTTGTGAGCTGGGTAATGAGCTTACCAAACAGGTCCTCACCAGGAACTCCAGGATCCAACTCGAGTGCGGATTCAATTAAGACGGAATATTTTTTGGGAAGAGAGAGCAGCAACTTAGCAAACAAGGGCGATAGTGATTATAATTCTAATAAGGGTAGTTGTGAGCTACCAGAAGCTCTTGAGCTTCTCAAAACAAATTCATCTGGCTGCAGGTGGTTTAGTTATGAAGTTTTGAAAACTTCAACTTCTCATTTCTCCTCAGGTTATATCTCTACTGAATTTTATTGCTGCTCTTATGTCAAACTCAGCAAACTCCCTGTCCTAAACTTTGTTTTTGTTACAGAATGTCTAATAGGAAAAGGTGGGTGTAATTCTGTATACAAGGGGATTCTTCCTGAAGGCAAGACAGTAGCAATAAAGATTTTGAAGTCATCTAGAGAAGCATGGAACGATTTTTCCCAAGAAGTTGATATTATGACCTCGTTGAATCATGAAAACATCATGCCTCTGCTTGGAGTATGCGTGGAAGAAAACAATCTATTCTCTGTTTATGATTATATGGCTCAAGGGAATTTGGAGGAAAATCTATATGGCACTAACGAAGAGAAATCAGTATTGTCATGGAAAGTAAGGTTCAGTATAGCCATTGGGATTGCTGAAGCTCTAAACTACCTACACAATGAGTGTTCTCAGCCTGTCATTCATAGAGATGTCAAGTCTTCAAACATTCTTCTCTCTGAAGATTATAAACCACTGGTATTTCACTAGACATGAATATTCTTTATGGCAGGTAAACACCTAGTATCAAAATCGATAACATGATTATTGTTTTTATACTGCAGTTATCCGATTTTGGGCTTGCAGTATGGGGACCGACAAATTCATCATTCTTGACTCACATCGATGTAGTAGGAACTTTTGGCTATCTTGCTCCAGAGTATTTTATGTATGGGAAAGTTAGTGATAAGATTGATGTCTACTCTTTTGGTGTGGTTCTTTTAGAATTGTTATCAGGGAAAAAGGCAATTGGTTTCGAGTCACCCAAGGGTCAAGAAAGCTTGGTAATGTGGGTAAGTATCCACTCTTAGCATGAAATCTTTTTGCTTCTTGATATTTTTAACCATATTTATAGAACTAAGTTCTTAAATTCAGGCAATGCCAAAATTAGAGAGTGGACATGTAATAAGCATACTGGACCCGAGTATGGATAAAGATGTCGACAAGGATCAAATACAAAGGATAGCGCTTGCTGCAGTTCTCTGTCTCACTCGAGCAGCTAGGCTTCGTCCTAAAATGAGCCAGGTAAAAACATTTCTAATTTGGTTGCTATCTAGCTTGTGCATGTTCTTGGTCAGCATTGAAATAAAAAATTTCTGTAATTCCAGATTCTGAAGATCTTAAGAGGAGAGAGAGATGTGGACACTCGATTTGAAGATCAAAATTATTCAGATCACCAAGTAAATAATGACGACGAAGTTTATCCAGAGTCAAGTGTGGAGTCACATTTGAGTCTAGCATTACTTGATCTTGATGAAGAGTCTACATCATTCAGTAGCATGGAACAAAGCAGCAGTCGTTCTTGGGAAGAATATATGAAAGGAAGATGGAGCAGATCATTAAGCTTAGATTAGTATCTCTTGAATACCTTTTTTTTTTTTATACTTGTTTTAACGAAATTCTGCAGCTAACTTGGCTTGCTGAGTTTGTAACTTGTTCCTGTACAGTTGAGCGATAGAATTGCACCCACTAATAATATTGTGGTGCTTTAGAGAAGTAGACAGAATGATATTCCGCGGCAGTGTAAAAGAGGCTGTTATCTTTTGGGAATACAAAATGGAAATCTGCACTTGATATGTGATCTGGTGTGGACTGTTATGCACAATTTCTAAGATAATTTAAACCTGAAATTTCTATACAAAGGTATAAATACAAATACATTTATGGAGTAGATCTAACAAGTAAAAGATGAAGAGCTATGTTATTAACAGACAAATTCTCAGTGGAAGTTACAGAACTCAGATGTATGTATACATATAAACAGTATATTGGTATGATGGATAGTGCTACTATGACTTTCATTCTTTGCAGTTGCTATTAATCTGTATATTGCTTCCTAAAGCAGTATAATCAAGGGAGGATTAATATTTTCTATTTAAATGTACTAAACTAAAGTTGTATGATATTTAAATTTGGTTTTAATTATAATCATTGTATAAACATTGAGCTTAAATATAAAAAATAGTTTAACAAGCCCTATATGTTTAGGAGCTTTTCCGAATTGAATTTTTCGATACTCAAACTTGCTTCATTTTAGTTCAAAATAATCTTAAGAGGTTCACAAATACATCTCAAGTATTCATATAATCTTTGTATTGATATACAATGAATGTTCAAAATCCACCATAATATTAAAAAAGCAATAAAGCAATGACATTTATTTTTAGATAAATTTCAGACTTAATATTTCAGGAGAGCTAACATTAAAAGAGATACGTTTTTTAGATACCCAAAGGGGTCTGTTCGGTGGTCAAAGAGGTGCATGAGGGCGATGTGAAGGGTGGATTTAGTCTTGTTCAGCAGGAGAATTCTCTTTTAATGCATCAAGTCGATGTGGAACGTATACTCTTTAAGATTGTTTGAGGAAAAATTTAATCTTGATTGACGCGTATATTATTCCAAAGATACCCTTTCAGTTTTAAAAAAAATGACATATTTTTTAGATACATTTGAGACATTTTTTAAACACCTGACATTACCTCTCAAATTTGTTATAACGACTTAAAATAAAGAGAATTGTCATTTTAACATAAAAAAAAATACTATATATGATCTTGTCTTGCGTAATAGTGAAATATGATTTATCTTCACTTGTGAGAGGGGAGATATGTAAAAATATAAATATAACTAATTCATAATAATCGGTTGCTAAGAATATTATTTCAGTAACTACATTTTACACTATCTAACATAATAAATTGACATTGCCACTAGAGTCTTCAATGACAGTGAAGTTACTAGCGAAATGACCATTATACCCTCTCTTCTTTATAGCGGCATAATTGGAATTGGCCTTGCCTCTAACGGCATGACCAATTGCACTATTAATCTCACCTATAGACTATGTAAGATATGATTGTTAGAATATTACTCCCAGTTAGTGATCCATAGTTATGAACACTATTCCAACAAATAAATTTTTCGTCGTTCATAATAGGATTTAATGGTTAGAAGGGGGTCTGGTCGCACCTTCTACATGCAACCAAGGAGAATTTTTTTTTGGCTTGATCGCATGTAAGAGGTATTGAGACAAGGTTGGTAGACGACGTCGTTTTCCTTTGTCGCACCTTCAGAAGAATTTTTTTTTTGGCTTGGCCACATGTGCGGTCAGGCAAATGATGTTTTGAGTTTGACCTGATTGCATGTAGGAGGTGCAGCCAGAGACCCCTTCTACCTATCAGATCTTATTGTAAACGATGAGAGATTTATTGACTGAAATAATGTCCATAACAAACGCTAGCTCTATCACTACTCTATATTTATATAAATGCCTCGAAAAATTTTAGGGAACTGTTATTTCTATAGTGATTTTTGTTATTTCTGCATATGGGTCACATTTTTTTACTTATAGCGATAGTTTTAAAACTTTTGCTATATATTTATGACTACACTTTACGTGTTAAAATATTAAAATCGTTGTTATAGACCTATTGTGATATTTTACATGTGAAAAGTATCCCTATAAATTTATGCGTTCTCTTAACATGTGCCTTAAGAGCACATGTTAAACACATAATTCAAGAAAATATTGTCTTGAACTGTGTGCATATTCTCTTGAATTTGGTGCAAATGAAGAAATTAAGAGAATATGCACACAGTTTAAGAGAATATTCTCTTAAATTATGTGCTTAATATGTGCCTTTAGAACACATATTAAGTTTTTTTTAAATTTATAGCGATGGTTTTAAAATAATCACTATAAATAAAAAAATTAGACTCACGTATAAAAATAATAAAAAATATTAGGAAAATATCAGTTTCCAAATTTTATTCTTGCCGACTTTGTGGGAAAAACCCTCCTTTTGCATCTAGTTCTAGACTCTATAGGAATCTCTGAACCATTGGTCTGCTTTCGTCCTAGTTCTGTCAGCCATTAACATATCGACATGTATTTCTCTCATCTTAGCCTTTTCTAGGTTTTTCAATCTCCATTAATCGAAATTGTCTCTCGTGCTCCATGCCCCTGTAATTAAAGTATTGCATTATAAAATTCAAATCCTCTTCCATCGCTGATCTCTCTCCAAAAGCTTAATTGATTCGATTCGACTTGAATCAGTTCGCGCAGTATCTTTCTTGTAGGATTTTTTGGGTAAGTTTCTTGTATTTTATTGATCATAGTATTTTGTTGAGTTTCAATTTTATAAATTGTTTATAGTACTTGTAGTTTATATAGTTTGTTTGTTTGTTTTTTCTTTCTTTTTTTTGGTTTAGGGTTTGCATCTTAAAAAAAAATTGTGGAACCGAATTTGTTTAAGCACACTTTTTTTTAATATAGATATGCACAAGTTCTAATTTTTAATGTTTTGTTGTCTTTTTCTGTTCTAGGGTTTCAGGGTCGTGTGAGTTATCATGGGTTAAGTCACTGTTCTAGGGTTTCAGGGTAGGGTTTCAGGGTCGTGTGATTTATCATGGGTTAAGTCACTTTATCGATGATAATTGGGAAATTGATGTGGTCAGAAACAATCTTATCATTATTTGGCTAACATTGTTGTTTCCTAGTGGTTTTTGTTGGGTGATTTAACTATGGTTTTGGACGACGGAGAGCTTGATTTTTCAAACCATGAAATGTTCTCCAGTTCGAATATTGGTGATCTCGGTGATTTGCCCAACAGTAGCTCTATGGATAGTTTCTTTGATGAAATTCTTAAGGATACACATGCCTGCACCCATACCCACACTTGTAACCCACCTGGACCTGATTTCTCTCATACACACACTTGTTACCATGTGCATACCAAAATTGTACCTGCCTCAAGTGAAGATAAGGCTCCCAGTGATGATACTGCAGAGTATTCAGATAAGAAATCAAAGAAACGGCCGTTGGGAAATCGTGAAGCAGTTCGCAAGTACCGTGAGAAGAAGAAGGCAAAGGCCGCTTCTTTGGAGGATGAAGTGGTTAGACTGAGGGCCATAAATCAGCAGCTGGTGAAGAGGCTGCAGGGTCAGGCAGTGTTGGAGGCTGAAGTTGCGAGGCTCAAGTGTCTGCTTGTGGATATTAGAGGAAGAATTGAAGGGGAAATTGGATCTTTTCCTTATCAAAAGTCGGCTAAGATTGGGGATATCTATCAGAACCCAGTGAATCCTAACTTGCCCGCACCATATGTAATGAATCCATGTAACATGCAGTGTGATGATCAGGTTTATTGCCTTCATCCAGGGGCAGAAGGCAGAAGTGGAGAAGATGTATCACTAAATGCCAGTGGTGAAGGCTTTAATGGTTGTGATTTTGAAAATGTGCAATGTTTGGGGAATCAGAATTCATTGGACGAGCTTCCTGGCTGTGGACTTGGGAGTGGTGTGCCTACTATCAATACTTCTGTTGGAAATAAAAGAAAAGGTAGACTTTCTATT
Organism: Hedera helix; assembly: GCA_947179155.2. Taxonomy (NCBI): domain Eukaryota; kingdom Viridiplantae; phylum Streptophyta; class Magnoliopsida; order Apiales; family Araliaceae; genus Hedera; species Hedera helix. Next base: position 34,715,390 of record OX359287.1, read on the forward strand.
GCTCTTCTTATTACGCCATCCTTTTTGTTTGTTTCAGATTAGTGTAGGATAAGTAGCTATCTGTTTTTAGCAACATGTGGTAATAGTTGGTTGCTAATTTTCTTATGTGCAAATATGTGATGTGTTGCTTATTGCTTCTGTTTTTTGGTTGATGGAAAAAAAAGAATCTTGTCTAATTTGTGATTTCGGTCATACAAGAGTACTCCATCCTTTTCGTGATGTCTCAAAGTGACCTTTTGAAAATAAGATATCGAGGCTTAAGATATACTACTACTAAATAAGTGTGCGCGATAAATCTCAAAACTTACATTTACACACAAAAATTAAAAAAAAAAGAAAAATAAGTATGGCTATGTTTGCCCAAATTGACGTAGTTTTGGTTCATGAAATTAATTTAAATGACAACCATTCCCTATTAAAGTGCTTAGGCCACAATTAGATGCATGGCTTATAATACATAAAAATGCACACACACACACACACACACACACATGAAAAAAAGTGGATGTGGTTCCCAGAGTTATTTAGTTGTGTCAAGCAGTCCAATTTTAAAGTGGTTAAATGACCAAACTGCCAATTTATTGAAAAGACAACTACAACTAATGAATTTCTTGGGAAACAGCCAGTGGCTGTGGTCGCTGCATTCTTGTTGTTCACATATTGCATAGGCTACACATGACTCTTTTATTTTTTATTGCGAACGTATCATATCCAGTTACTTGTTTTAGAGAATTTTTTTCTTCCAGATTTTGTGTTGCATTTGTAGGAATTTGGTAATAGTTTAGCACTTTGTTAAAACCCCAAAAAAGAAGTGAGAGAAGAAAAGAATAAAAAAATGAACGAAAAACTGCGATTAAATCTGTGCCTCAAATTGTAAGTCCTTTATTGCAATTTGCTAGTTGATCCTCTCTTTCCTCGATCAGCCGGATATTGAATTGAATGCAGGTTCAGGAAATCAGCCTATTGTAATTCTAATCTTTATCGTCTTTATTCTACATTTCTACTAGGTGGTGCTCGGGCAGCAAGAGCTAATTGAAGAGCTAATGGCTAATGACATGGAGGTATCTCGATCTTGTTGATGCATACTATCTTCCATAACTAGCTCATGGAATTTCTGCAAGATCTTTCTCTCTAGTCTTGTAAATAAATTTTATTTACCCAATTGTGTTGGGTTTTTGAGGAGGTGCCACTTTTATCAAGTTCAGTACTCTTCTAGTTGGAGATTATATCAGTTTATGGTTGTTAGTCTGCGTTTTTTAATGTTTTGTATAGTGAATTGCATGTAGGCTGACAGAATATATGGGCGGAGACCAAGTTTTGGTTTTTCAATGAAGCTCAGGTGGCATTTTCAGCTGCTTTGGTTTTCTTTACAAAGACAATTACTTCTATCAGTTTAGTGACACAGGAACATTAATAAATAAGACTGACCCCAGCTGCCTTAATGTTCTATATAATACTACAACCGTTTGGTTGTGACTGGAATCTTGTCCTTTGCAAGTTGCACCTGACCTATGGAGAGAACTGTTGCGTTTGTCATATGTGCTTCATGTGACATGCTAGTTAAGATTGTTGACAAGCTTTTTGAAATTCCCTAGTTAAGATTGTTGACAAGCTTTTTGAAGGGGGTGGTTTCCTTGACTGTGCTACAATGTTGGATGAGTTCTCTATCATATTGTGTTATCTACTTATCTTCTTAGTTAATAAGATAGAGAAATGCCATTGGAGAATGGATCCAGAATGTGAAGAGGAGGAATGTATGGAATCTTATCGCGGCCATTGTGGAGGCAAATGCTCCTTTTCTACTTCTCTCATTTTAAAATTATAGATACATTTTTATTTTTTAAAATGAGTTTATAGATTCTAATACCGACCTACTATAATTACCGTAAATTAATTAAAAAGTATTCAATTATCTTATTTGTTGTTTTTAAGAGTTAAACTAGTTTTGGAATGGAGAATTATAGAATGGATAGAGTATTATGGATTGCAATAGTAGCCGAACGTTGTATAATGGTAAGATTCGCGGGACTAAATTAGTATTCCCTCAAAAGAGGCTCACGACTTATTGAAGTAAACGGCAAAATCTTAAATTTATATGAACTTATGAATTTTTTAAAATATTTATAAAAAAATATTACTAATTGAAAAATATGCTGTATCGAAACTTGCATGAATCAAATAAATTTTAGAATTTAAGGTCGACTAAACTCAAAAAAATCAAAATGACTGTTTTTTTTAAACGGAGGGCACAGTTCAACTTACTACCAACCACTTGCTGAGTGCGCTGGTGGAGGGCATCGACTTAATGATACCGGCTGGTGGAGGGCATACACTCATCATGATACAGAAGGACGCAGTTCAATACAAGTAAGAAACCACCCACCAAGGCACTGGTGGAGTGGGCCATTACTTCATGACGCTGAGGGGAAAAAAACGCTGTAAACTCGCTTGGGATTTGCATTAATGTCATAAACATTCGCTTTTCAAGCAGATACGGATGTGATTACCACCTCATGATGAGGAATAGATTTACTTGAAGTTGATCATTTTTACATTTACGAGTGATGAACACTTTACAAGTCTTCATCATGGTGGTAAATACTCACAGCCATCTGCCAGACCCGAAAAGTATCGTCTTCGGCTGCACTTGAAATGACCCACGAGAAATCATATAATTTTGCTTTGTGACCGCCATGAGAAAAGAGGAGCTCAGGAGGAGCATCTTCGGCTTCTCCTTCCAACTGCACTTCTCCAATCCTAGATACATGATAGCTAGCACACAGTTAGTTGAAGCAAAATTGCACAGTTTGTAACATGAACATATGATAATGTCTCATAATAAGAGACCGTAGAAGGTACATTGGCCAGAACTAAAGCATGAATTTCAATTCGTGATGACAACTCGAGCTTTAGACAACCAAATAGAATTTCTTAGGATGCAAGAGATTGGCTTCTTAGAGGACTTGCAATTTAGGAAACATAAAGTTTGGCTTAGCAGTTAGAATAGGTGCAATTGGTAGTCAGTGTGCCAAAGTAATAAATGGGAAGCTTTTGAAGTTTCTCGCCCTGCACATAATTTCCTATACATCTTTTTCCTGAACTGTTTAAAAGCAGATTTCAATGTTCACGAATCTAATGGTAACTGATAACCCATCATGAGTAGATAAGTGTCTACTCAATAAAGATCATTTTGGAGGAAGCAAGAGTTGAAGTTCATAAGTTCAGTCAATGTCAGCATTCCAAACCAGATCCTATCTCCCTTTAAAATTGAACAAGTGTAAACCATGAGTGAAAGGGAAAAATAAAGTAACAAAATAACAAATAAAATAGATGGTATAGTGAGGTACATTGTAGATGAGACTGAATGAAATCCAAGCATCTATTTCTCAGTTTGGAATACCTGTTTAAGTCCCAAACCATGAACCTTTTGTCCGCAGATGAAGACAACAGTACAGTTTCATGATTTGGATCCCAACCTACGTGGAATACCTCCTCCCAGTGAAAGGCAAGATCAAATAAGCACTATTATTAATACAACAGTGATAGATTCAATCCTGCAAAATCAGCATTAAGCCAACTTAGGTGCTGTTTGTTTGTGTCTTAATGGCTCTTAATGGACAACCTCTTAATCGCTAAGAGGAACAAAGTTGTTTGTTTTTATTTTTGTTATATCAATGCCTCTAAATGGTTGAGATACAAAATCAAATATAAACTATTAAGAGGGACATCTTAATAAACTTGGACAAAAATATCCTCTTCAATATTAACAAATTCTTTTTATATCCAACACTCAAACCCTTATTATTATTATTATAATTATTATAATAATAATTATTATAATAATTATTAAAATTAAAATTATAATAATAATAATAATAATAATTATTATTATTATTATTTTTTTATAATTATTATTATTATTATTATAATTATTATTATGATAATTATTAATATTATAATTATAATAATTATTATTTTTATAATAATAATTATTATTATTATAATTATTATAATTATGATTATTATAATTATAATTATTATTATCATAATTATTATTTTTATTATTATTAGTACTATTATTAATATAATAATAATAATTATTATATTAATTATTATTATTTTTATAATGATTATTATTATTATTATAATTAATATTATTATTAGTATAATTATTATTATAATTATAATAATAATTATTAGTATAATAATAATAATAATAATAATAATTATTATTATTATTATTATTATTATTATTATTATAATGTTCAACTGTTCATAAGGTTAAAATGGTAAAATACTGTTATTGAGACATCTGAAAAAATTGATTATCAAACAATATTTTTTCATTCAGATACAATTCTATTCAGATGCTCTATATTATTCAAATTTCTAAATTATTCAGATCTTAATAGAGAATTTTATCAAACACCACCTCAAACCCTTATTATTATTATTATTATTATTATAATTATAATTATAATAATAATAATAATAATAATAATAATAATAATAATAATAAATAATAATAATAATTATTATTATTATTATTATGAGAAATATTAATATTATAATTATAATTATAATTATTTTTATTATTATTATTATTATTATTATTATTATTATATTAATAATATTTTTATTATTATTATTATAATAATAATTATTATTAGTATAATAATAATAATAATAATAATTATTATTATTATTATTATAATGTTCAACTGTTCATAGGGTTAAAATGGTAAAATACTGTTATTGAGACATCTGAAAAAATTGATTATCAAACAACATTTTTTCATTCAGATACAATTTTATTCAGATACTGTATATTATTCAGATGTCTAAATTATTCAGATCTTAATAGAGAATTTTATCAAACACCACCTTAAGATCTTAGTCTGCAAGATCATGTAGAAGTGTCCGTGCATGAGATATAGAGAGAAAAGGGTGGGGGTTGAAGAGATCAAATGGCTTGAATATAGGAAAAGAAAATACAGTTTGAACACGAAACTAGCATTACATGTAAAAACTGATAAATTTGTTTAAAAAAATTAACCTTATTAATTCGCTTTAGCTCTATGTAAATGCAACTTTGCTCAGTTAGCATGATAAGTTTATTCTAATGATACTCACCTGCAGGATGGCAACAATTCTTCAGGCATTCACTGTCATGCAACACAGTTAACCCCTCTAGCATGAATACTCAATAGAAAGAAAACAAAATCTTTATATTTAAACATGGTAAATCAAATTATGCCCAGAAATTATTTGAGGTGTATTCTTTTTCCTGTTTTGGTTGTGAGATATAATACTATTTAGGCAAGAAAGAATTGTTCAAAATAATATTTTTATCTTTGAATTACCAGAAAGAAAACAGATGTGATACTCATCAGTGTTAACAATTTGCCATGTTTTCTGATCACAGGACTTACAATATCAAGGCACAAATGTGAGGAAGCTAACCAGGGTTCTGATATCACATCAGTTTAAATATGTTGAAACAGTGTTCTACCTCACATACTATTAATAAAATCTTGTGTTTCATAATCCCCTAAAATCTTTTCCTTATTTTTGAAGAACCAAAAGGATGCTCATTTCAGAGCCACAGATCACAATCCTTGCTTAAATATGATCATTTTCAGCCTACCTAGTTAACTTGTTTAGGATAAAAGGCACTTTTTAGTTGAGTTGAGACGAGTGTATCACAACTATATCAATTAGGTCCGCAACTTCTAAATTGAATTGAGCGAAGTCATACGATCAAAGTTAACATCAAATGGTCAAAGAGCATACGTATGACTACTCAGAGCATGAAGTGATGAGGTCAACTTTTTTATATCAAATAAACCAACAGTAGCATCTGAAGATGCAGTAACCAGAACCCATTGAATGATAAATAATTCACCTGAAACAAGAGAAATTTTTTATTGATAACAAATACAATAAATTCTCATACATGGAGATAGAACCAGCAATGCAGACTAATGACAGCATATGGTCTTTAACTTACAGAGAGTACACGATTGAAGTTGAAAAAAGGGGTTAGAAGTGATATCATATTGATAACGAAAAGGGTCCTATATATTGCGATAAAAACATATCGACTCTTGTTGCAAGTAGACACTATGACATAGTATGTAAATTAATACAAACACATGGGTCATTAATTGATTAATTGATGTATCTACTGGCAACAAAAGTCGACATATTTTTTTCGCAATATAAATATTTTCCATCAAAAAAACTGCAGGACTTGAGCAGAAGCAAAGAGAAGTTTGTATTGCAGATGTGATACCTAAGATCCATCACTTCAAGAACAGAATCTGAAAGCATCTTTCCATAACAGGCTCAAATTTGTAAAGGTCATTACTGACAGTTAATATACGCAACATATGACATGTAAATTCACCATTCATTCACGTTGACAATATAATTTGCAAGTTGATCATTAGTAATTTGTGATTGAATTTTTGCATCTTTTTCTTGAGATGTCTTGTAAAGAACTGTGTCCAGCATGGTAGGGTTAAGCAGTCAATCAAAGTGCACAGTGATGGAGTGATGTATTCTTCTTTCTCTGCATAGTGGATTTCTGAGACTCACCCTATGTTTTTTCTTTCTATGGTTTAGTTTTGACAAAATCTTTGTGTCTTGTTCGTGTTTGTTTGTGATTTCATTAGCATTTTCTATGAGATATTAAGTTTTCCAGTGAGGATATAAACTATGAGTACACTACTGTTATTAATAGTAGGTAGATTCATGGAGTCAATTTACCTCTAGAGTGACAGTAATGCATCAACATCCAGAACTGCAATTTGTTTTAACAGCATAAACTCCGTGATGACTCTCAGCATAAATTAAATCTATCCACATTGTTTTAACTAGTTTTACTCCCTCCCAGAGCATTGAGTTGGCAACAAATAGAACAATAGGAATCATTCTTCCTGCTTAGAAAATATGAATAACAAGTGGGGTATTTTTCACACAGCTACAAACATATTGAGCACCCCAACATAATCAAAGTCAAAACAATTGTTTGGAGGTCAAGGCACAGGAATAACATCCATAATAGCTAGCTGCATCTAAGTCACCGTAAAATATTTATTGCTATGTGATACATTAATTAACAAAATAAAATTCAGTGAATTAAATGTTCTTTTATAAATAAATATATGCTGTTTTTCATGAAACATGGTCATGTTTTGTTAGGAAAGAAAATGGTTGTACTTAGATGTCAAATAGAAAATAACATACAACTGAAAAGTCTTAAAAAAATTACTTAACCTCCTTCTCATGAACTACAACAGATTGTTGGGGTTTGTTTGTGCGCAAATCCCAAATCATTAGTTGAAAATCGTCCCCAACAGAACCAAATAAGCTTTCATTCTTCAAATGCTATGACACATCATTGACCAAACTTCCATGATCCTAAGAAACATTAATAAGTGATTAAGTAGCAATTAAACATGCTGGTTAAAAACTTGAAATGCAAACTATTTATATTTGCTAAACAGAATACGTAGACAATAAGTACCAAAGTACCTCATAAGCATTGCATGCATCAAGCACTTTATCTTTTGGCATTGTGGACACATCCCACAAACAAATTTTGCAGTTTGAACCACTCAAAAGGTACCCCTCTTTGAAGGGGCTCCATGATAATCCATAACCTTCTTTATCATGACCTCTCAATCTCAAATCAGGATCATAAGTGCCTTCTTCATGATTCATGGGCTGTTTACTACAGTCAAATATATACACTTCTCAACTACTAGTCTTAATTTGCTGCAACAATAGATGGGCTTTGCAGCATACATCGTGCTCTATTCACCTCTCCATCAACATGTATTTTCTGAGTTATCTCTACCTGTAAATACAAATAAACAAAATTCAAAAACAAGAACTTTCAGTAAGCTGTTTCATTAAACAGCTAGTTCCCACCCCCAGAGTTCATATGCAAGCACCACTAGGTAAATGAGCCCACACATATAAATACATACATATGTGTATTCTCATATTGTTTTGTATGCGAGCACATACTACACTTACTGAACATGTAGGTTTTCTTTTTCATTATATACCTACATACCCTTCAACATATGACATCTTAACTTCCCAAATTCATATAACACTTGGTCAATGATGCAAAATAATAATAATTATTGCACTGTAAATGGACATACATGCAGGCAAACAGATGCATTCAAGCACAGACAATAGTTTTCATCAACATTCAACTTTTTTCTCATTTTTGCACTAGCCTATAATATTTTCGCTCCGTAATATAACCAAGGTTTTAAGATATGAACATGTATGCATGAGATTGTATATATGTCAATACACATACCTACAAACACTGTGTTTCATGAGCATGAAAATTTTCTAACTTTTGCCTATTTTTCAACATAAAACATTTTCACTTCAGAATTTCATCAAACAATTGGTGTTATTGTATGCTGCAAAACATACATTATGCCTAAAACTTTTTTAAAAAAAATTCTTTTGCCTACCTATCAACATAAACCAACACCACTAAAATCACTTGGCAGTTTCATTGAAAATTTGTTTTGCTTCTAAGATACAAATTTGAATCTAAAATATTCCGATATATATTAACTATATAGAGAAGTTTATTACTGACCTAAGGAATATTAGGGTTTTCAAGATTGGTTTCAGGGGCGGAGGCGGGGGTTAACAGGGAGCTGGACATCGGCTACGAGAAGGAAGTTAGGGAAATCATCCGAGGTGTGGGTGCGGAGAATCATAGAGAAGTTTAGTACCTTCTCCGTTCCACAATTATTTTAATATTTTCTCTGTTACAACAAAGGTTCATTAAAAAAATATTTGTTTCACAGAATAAATTATCTTTCCGTTGATAACTTTAACATTATAATAATTATTATTAATATTATTATGTCACTATTACCGGATAAAAATAAAAGATATAAAAGTTAAAAAACTTTGCAAATGAAACTATATTTTGGGACGGAGAATATATAAAATATAAATATTTTGAACTTAAAACATAACATCCTTGTGGGACAATTTTTAAATTTGTTTATTAATTGTGGAATAACTTTGATTTGTAATTATAGTGTTAAAACTTATATGAATGAAATAAGTTTTGGCCCACTGTTTGTGTGCCATGAAATTAATCAAAACCTTAGAAAATTTTCTTTTGAACACTGCATGATTTAGTGGTTCTTAATTTGTTATCTGATTCCTCCCAAAGTCCCAACAGCCCAACCTCTAGGCAGTTGGTGAGACTTTTTGTTGCCAGTTGGTTTGGACTAGAAAAAGTCACATTTCTAATTACAAATTGCGGCCTTTTAGAGGATATATATATATATACAGTCGTGTAGTATGCAGTCGGGTATGATGATAGTTCAACTGTCGCCATAGGCCAGAAATATCTATGACGACGGTTAAATCGTCGCCGTAATCTAAAAAATCCGTCACCATAGTCGATTGTGCACTACACAACTCTGTGTGTGTGTGTGTATATATATATATATATATATATATATATATATATATATATAGAGAGAGAGAGAGAGAGAGAGAGAATCGATCCATTGATAACGTTGTAAAAATAGATCTATCTTTACTTGAGATTTGATGATTTAAATAGCTCTCATCTGCAGTATAATATCTAGGTATCTGCAATATTATATTGCGGACGAGAGATATTATCAAAAATGTCTCCAACATGCATTTAATAAATTTATTGTCCGCAATATTATACTGTAGATGGTGAAGATTCGAGAAAACGATGAGGTTTTGAATATTCACCGTCCGTAGTATTATACTGCAGACGCTAGCTTAATTATAAAACTGCATTCGTTTTTGTTAATAGCAATCATTTTGAATCTCATCTCATTTTCACAGTATCGATCTGGGTAGTTATAATTATAGCTATCAATTTTCTATTTCTTCTTATAGATAACATGAATCTATAACGAAGATACACAGAAGAAATAAAGAATTTAATACCTTAATTATAAAACCGCATTCGTCATTATTCATTTGTAATTATTTTGGATCTCATATCATATTATCAACTTATCGATCTGAGTTGTTCGACTTAAAACTATTAAGTTTTCTTCTTTTTCTTGTATAGTATTCTTACTGATTCATGTTTTTCATTCATTCCAGTTAACATGAATATGCAAAGATACTACGCAAAAAAAGAAGAAAACTAATAGTTTTGAAAAGAACCGTCCGCAGTATAATATTGCGGATGGACCTATTTACAATAATGTCACTAATAGTTTAATTAAATGTATGACATTATTGTAATACATCCGTCCATAGTTTAATACTGCAAACAGACCTATTTATAATAATGTCATTAATAGTTTAATTAAATACATGACATTATTTTAAATGACGACGTTTATTAAATGTCACCATCCACAATATTATACTGCGGGCGGTGAGGACTTGAAATTTCACCATCTACAGTATAATACTGCGGATGAGATAACTAAAAAAAATTAACGTTCGCAGTTTAATACTGCGGACGAAGTCTACTCGAGTAAGTGCGAGAAATCTGGGTGAAGAATTTTTGAATTTTTTTTGTAAAAAAATAGCAACATCGTTTTTCATAACGATGTTGCTGGGTTCTTACAGAAATTCTTCAACAATACTTCACCTAGATCTCTTCCATTATCCTCAAATGTATACATTGTCCTTAGTTTATTACAGCGGACGATAAAAAATTTTAATTATCCAGATCGGTTGTCAAAATAATTAGAACAATGAACAATAAACAATAAACAATATTTAAACAATGAAGAATCGATTGAAAGATTCAAAGAGCTAGGACAATGAATAATGAATAATCCCCCATCTTATTTATAGTAGACTGGATTACTTAGATTTAAAGAGGCGGGACAATTTTCTCGTCATTAATGAGAAAATGATTGTTACCCCAACGTAATCGGTTGAAATTCTCAACAATTGATTGTTACAAAAACCCAGCGTCCATAGTATAATATTGCGGACGAAAGACAAATATAGGCAATACGTTGTTTTAGACTGTCATGATTTTTTCGTCAGCAATATAATACTGCGGACAAAAGGCAGATATAGACACAACATCATTTTAGACTGTCGTTTGATTTACCCGTCCGCAATATAATATTGCGGACGGTAAAATTTCAAAGACCTAGTATTCACCGTTCATAGTATAATACTGCAGATGGTGATCTTATTAAATGTATGCTGATAATTAGGCCTGCAAAGGAACCGAACTGTTCGCGAACCGGTTCGGTTCGGTTCGAGTTCGAGTTGGATGCTTTGTCGAACCGAGTTCGCACATGATGTTATGTTCGATTGCTCGATCGAACATGTTCGCGAACCATGTGGTTCGGTTCGTCTATGTTCGCAAACAGTTCGAGTTCGAGTCGGTTCGATAAGTTCGAGTTCGGTTCGAGATCGGTTCGAGTAGTTCGATTTCTTACATGTTTAAATTATTTTTAAAATTCTAAATACAAATAATTGGTTATTTCATAATTCATATTAAATTTTAAAGTTTTTCTTATCAATAATTGTTAAATTTGTAGTAATTTTCTTTATTTATTACTTAAACATCTTTTTATTTTTTTTAATAATTGATTATATGTAAACATTTTTATTAAATAATTAATAAATAGTACTGTGTATTTCTTCACCTCTAATTTAATTAAAATAATTTTCATATTTTCATAAAAATTTTAAAAATGATTGTTGGATTATTACAATTTACATCACTAATAATTTAATAAATTACAACCCATGTCATAAATCACATAAATAAAGTAATTAATCATCATGCAATGAAAATTCGACATTAATTAAATAATGATACAATATTGTTGCTTACATTTACATGATTTATTAAAATTGTCAAATTGAGATAGATAATAGAGAAATCAAGTTATCAATGTATCGAGACTTTACTAATAAAGTAATAGTTATTGTACAATTACTATTGTATATTATATCAATTATCAACTATATAATTAAAAGTACAACCTTGATTTTACCAATTTTTAAAATTTTTAATTCTACAGACTTACAGTGTATATGTGAAACAATGAGAGAGTGATTGGATAACTTTGATTTATGCAATTAAGCAATCATATTTAGTGTAAATACTAAAAAGTAATGTTTAATAATTCAATTAAACAATATGTCACAGTACTGTTTTTATGAAATTAAAATGAGTTATTAATTTAAATTAGAATAAGCAAAAAGATTTTTAAAAAAATGAAAAAAAAATTCTCTAAATAACTTTGAGCATTTGATTTTAGAATCGTAGTTAATTTATTTAGTTTTAAACAGTATAAGTTATATAACTATGAAAATTATAACATTTTTATAAAGTAATTCATCTTATTACTTATGTAAATTGTTTTTAAAATTCTAAATATAAATAATTGGTTATTTCATAATTCATATTAAATTCTAAAGTTTGTCTTATCAATAATTGTTAAATTTGTAGTAATTTTCTTTATTTATTACTTAAACATCTTTTTATTTTTTTAATAATTGATTATATGGAAACATTTTTATTAAATAATTAATAAATAATAATATGTATTTCTTCACCTCTAATTTCATTAAAATAATTTAATATTTTCATAAAATTTTTAACAATGATTATTGGATTATTACAATTTACATCACTAATAATTTAATAAAGTATAACCCATGTCATAAATCATATAAATAAAGTAATTAATCATCATGTAATGACAATTTGACATTGATTAAAGAATGATACAATACAGTTGATTACATTTGCATGAGCTATTAAAATTATCAAATTGAGATAAATAATAGAGAAATCAAGTTATCAATGAATCGAGATTTCACTAATAAAGTAATAGCCATTGTACAGTTACTATTGTATATATTACATGAACTATATAATTAAAAGTGCAAACTTGAATTCACCAATTTTTGAATATTTTAGTTTTACAAACTTACGGTGTATATGTGAAATAGTGAGAGCTAAGAAAATGATTGACTAACTTTGATTTATGTAATTAAGCAATCATATTTAGTGTAAAAACTAAAAAGCAGTGTTTAATAATTCAATTAAACAATGTCACAGTACCGTTTTCATGAAATTAATATTAGTTATTAATTTAAATTAGAATAAGCAAAAAGGTTTTTTTTAAAATGAAACAAAATCTCTTAATAGCTTTAAACATTTGATCTTAGAATCGTAGTTAATTTATTTAGTTTTAAACAATATAAATTGTACAACTATGAAAATTATAAATTTTTATAAAATAATTCTCAATATTTATTGTACAACTATGAACGTTCGCGAACTGTTTATGTTCGCGAACTTGCACATGTTCGATAGGTTCATGAACTGATCGTGAACTCGATTATGTTCGCGAACTATTTATGTTCGCGAACTCGATCATGTTCGACAATGTTCACGAACTCGATTATGTTCGACTATGTTCGCGAACAGTTCGCGAACATCTAACGAACCGAACTCGCACACAGGTGTTGGTTCGATCAAGTTATTCGAACATGTTCGAGTTCGACTAGAAGTGTTCGAGTTCGACAAAATTCGGTTCGGTTCGGATCGTTTGCAGCTCTACTGATAATATTTTGAATAATATCTCTCGTTCACAATATAATACTGCGAATAAGTGAATATTATACTGTAAACGAGAATTATTTACATCGTCAGATCTCAACCTAAACGACTAAAATATGTTATAAAAATAACTATTTTTATAACATTATCAATAAATTAATCCCCATATATATATATATATATATATATATATATATATATATATATGCGCTTATGTACAAATTACGCTCTTATGACCAACAAACGTTAAGAATAGAAAGAGAAATTACAAAATCCTGAACAGTCCATGTTACATTATACTATTGAAAAACAACATATAATCTATCCATATATATATATATATATATAGGAATCATCTATAACAAACAATCGCTACGAGTACTATTCCGGTAATCACCGTCCAGATTGGATTAATTGAATGTATAGTAGTAATATATATGCCTGTATAATTGGTGTAACAGTATATATTGTGGTGTTTGCAGACTGTTCCAACCAAAACTTCCACCCACTCTAGTATAGTCTACAAACTATCATGATCCCAAGAAATAAAGATTAATCCTTTCCAAAAGCAACCATTTAGTGGGTGACAAGATATTTCCTTATATTTGGCTTCATTTCCAATGTCCCCATTTTCCAATTTATGTTCCACAAATTTCAATAAATGTAAGAACATCAACTTTACCTAAACTTGAAGATAAAACTGTCTTGTAATAACAAAATAATATTGCAATTGTATATGCTAGATTCAGTACATACTACATCAAAGCAAAGAGTTTGTCCCTTCGATCTAAAAGAAACATAAACACAATAAAAGCCAAAAAGGATTAAAAGTTCTAAATTGCAAACCATTCATATATATATATGGATGTTTCCATATCATATTGATGATCAATGATCACATGATAGCACAAGCCTGGGGGTTTTCATCACTGAAGGCCGTGGTGTACCTCACCTCAGTAGAACTTGCACGTGCCAGCTGAGAGGTACGCGGGTCCTGAGAACTCCGCACGTATCCAGCTGGGGCCTTCTTGTCGTACACTCCAGCTGCATAGGGGTGATCAACAACGTCGTAAGGAACATAAGGCCAAAGCTCGACCTTCTTGCCCGTGCGATAAGCCACACGAGACACCACCTTGTCCGGGTCCACGTAACCAACAACAGTGAGCTTGTGCTGCTTGGGGGAAATATCAACTGAAGTCACACCTTTCATTCCTTCCACGGATCTCCTCACCTTCCTCTCGCATCCTTCACAGTCTATCTTCACCTTTATCTCCACCGTCTAATCTCAACACAATGAACATATATTTTTTTAAAAAGAGAAGGGGAAGATACATACACGACAGAAAGCAAAAATACGATAGAGTTCATGTGAAAGATAACAGAAGCAAGACTATAGAATCAAATTAATCCGACTCAAACAGGATTTTAATCAAGGGTTTGTTAAAGATTGCATCTAAGATAAACAACTTTAATTTACACAAATTAGACTCATTCAAAAAATTGTCATTTAACTATTATATGGCATTGTTATACTTGGGATAAGTTATTGAACTAGGCTTGATAGAAACCCAAAATAATCTTGATGAAGGCAACTGAAGTGAATTGCTCAAGGCTGGCTCAAGTTCAGTTCACATATATTATGTCTTCTTGAGATCGACTTGTTACAAAAAAAAAGCTCCAAATTTAGTACTAGCACTATACATACAACTTACATAATTAAAACTCGACTCGGGACATCATATTGTTTGAGGCAACCAACTATGAATTAATATTAACTAATCCAAAGTTAACTTGTGTTTTTGGCAATTGTTTTTTTGTTACGAGACTCTTTACTAATAAAGTAGAGATAAAGCTATCATATTACGGAATCTTTTTGTTTACCAAAGGAGGGTGCTTGATAATTGACCCAACCCCAAAAGCATTCAAACAAAATCATAAAGCATAGTACAGACTAATCATAACTCCTGTGGGTCCAATGATACATGTGCTGTATGCCAAGACAAACAAACGGTTGGTATCATATCGAATCACATCGTATCAGAGACGCGTGTGGGGATTAGTGATAAATATTTGACGGCCTTGATGCACTCTAACAAGATACTTCGATGTTCATCACTGTACACCTTGTCAAAGGGCTTTCTGATCTTTCCAGAAATTACGTCAAAAAACTCAGTAAAAATATTCCAAAATTCAAGTATATAATATTTAAATATTATATTTATTTTAATTATTAAAAAATAAAATAAAATATTAAATTTTATGTTATATATTTAATTTTATGTTTAAATTTTGTATTCTTAAATTTATCCTTTAACAATATTAAATATTATATCAGAAAGATGATACAAAATAGTTCCAATAGAAGGATAAGTCTACTCGCAATATAATTAAATATTATATTTATTTATACTATTAAAAAATAAAATATAATATAAATTTTAATGTCATATTTTACTTTTTAATAATATAAATAAATATAATATTTAATTATTATGTATTTAGATTTATTCATAGTAAAAAAGCAAAATCATGATTTATGAATGTCAAATCAAGCCATTCATTTACTTCTTGTACCCAGCATAATCCAGCATAATTTCTAGGTACAAATCCGGATTCAAGACACTGCTGAGATGACATCTGAATTGTGCCATTACAATAACTCCAGATGAGCAAAATTATTTGGGGGACCTTTAACTATTTCCATATGTATGTATATTCTTCTATGGTAATGTATCGTTTGATCTTAGCCTATTCGAAAAGACCGAAAAAGAGAGTGATAAAGTAGCTAAAAATAGTCAATGGAGTAAAACCAAGTAAATTTGTTGATTAAATTAGCAGCTTCTTATGAATTTATGTATGTGTGTGTGTGTGTGTGTGTGTGTATATATATATATATATATATATATATATATATATATATATATATATATTCATGCCGACTTCCATAGTTAGAGAAACAAAAGAAGAAAGCCTTAAACATAAAAACAAAGTGAGTACAAAAAGTTCATGTCATAGCAGAAGACAAGATCGATCTGACTTAAAGATCTCACGGCAACAAAAAATAAAATAAAATTCAAGATCACTTGCAGAAATGGAAAACAGAAACAAATTACCAAAATAAACTGATTATATATCTCTCCATCGATCAATTGAATCTATACATATATATATATATATATGTAGCAGAAACAAAAAGAAGACGAGTAATCGTTTCAATACCGACCTGTAACTGTTTGCGTCTTTTATACTTGGAGGATCTGTGGCTTGAGCAATCAAACATATCCGAGAGATGATCCAGAGCACCCATTTTCCCTTCCTTCCTTTTGAGTTACTTTGAGATTTACCAAATGAATCTCCTCTTTTCCTCCTCTTCTAAAACGAGATTTACCCATTTTATTTATAGACGGAACAAAAGAGCAGCTGTCGCTTTGGGTTTTTTGCTAATTAAGCAGCTGTCGCTTTACATTTTACTACTGTATTTTTTTTACTCTAATAAAAAATATCTAGATGCCAACCCATTTATGTACACGTGGCATGCAATAGGTACATAATAATATCTGATTTACGTATCTCTCTGCACCGACTACGGAGACTTTGCTCCCAGGATCGGATTGGGTAAGAAGACAAAAGGCTCAACTGCCCTTGCTGTAAGGCGCTTATGTCCAGTTCCAGTGTGGTTCCTCCCGATGGGCGTGGGACCCAAATAGTTTCCTGAGGTGAATTGGAAACGAGTCCAGTCCAACTTATTCAAGTTGGGCTTAAATGAGTTGGCATCTAGTGTTTTGAGTCGGCTTGTTAAACTTAACGGATAAAGAAATCTGTTGGACTCCGAGTCGGATATAGTCAAGTTATGGAGTGTTTAATAAAAATTAAATGAAATAGTTTTGAATATTTAAATAATTTGAATAAGCTGAATGAAATATATTTTTGAATACTGAATGAAAAATAGTTATTTAATAAGTGACATGTCTAAAACATCTGAATAATAAATTTTTACTATTTTATTCCTTTAAAAAAATTCAAAAGTTGTTGTAAATTTATTTAATATTATTTAATATAATATTTAATTTTTTTTTTACTTCATTCAGTCGAGATTTAATCATTTAGCCAAAAAAATTAGACTTAGTCATTTCATTCAATTTAAAAATCTGATCGATTCAGCCATTCAGTCCTAAACAAACGCACTGAATGACTGATTAATTCAACCATTTAACCATTTAAATGCATTAAGTTTTAATCAAACACCTCTTTAGGCTGGACTTGCTGACAACTCAATTGGTTTATGGCTCTAATTGAACTTTTATGAAACTATTGCCGACTCCAGTATTTGGTCTGGTCAAGCCCAATTCATTTCGACCATTAGATCAAATTAGAACTAAACTAGACATATTTATTAACCTTATCAAAGCCATTTTGGATAATAATCATTTTACTATCTTTAATTTGATTATGTTGTGTTTGTAAGTTTTGTTTGGGAAGAAAGAGAGAGAAAGTTCTTCCTTCAATTTTTTTTTGAAAAGAAAATTTTTCATTTTCTATCCCTTCTCATTCCTCTAAAATAAAACTCACAAATAAGATACTACGAATCAAGGTTGTTGGATTTTGGGTGGTGGTAACTAAAAATGGAGGAGCTTTGACGAGATGAAAAGCACTTCCCAAGTTCCCGCATTGTTTACAATTTTGAGGCGAACTTGAGCCCAAGTTACAAGGCCCTTTTGGGCCAATACTTGGGCTAGACAAAGTCACACGCCAAACTACTTGGACTATATGACACGGTGAAAAGTGCGTAAACACCGAAAGGATCATAAAAATCTAATTAGCAATAAAGATATAATGAACGCTGTGAATAGTCAAATTGTATTAAGCTATAAACTAAAAAATAAGCCTAAAACATAGACAGGCCCAAAATTAATTAAATCAACTGGATTAACCTAATTAATAAATAAAACTACATCAAATACTGAAAGTGTCCATAAATAACAAAATTAGGGTTGCAAACGATCCAACCCAAATCAAACTTTGACAAACTCTAATCGAATTCGAACATTAATAGTCAAACTGAAACTTGTTCATGTAACGTAATCGAACCGGAATATTTGTATGAATTCGGTTCGTTATGTGTTCATGAACAATTCATGAACAACTTGGAAACAAATTTGAACTCAATCATGATCATGAACATCAACATTTTGCGAACAACTCATTCGCCAGCACATTCGAACTCAATCATGATCACAAATATGAACATGTTCACTAACACATTTAAATCACAAATTTGTTCATGAACATACTAAGTAATCACGAACATGATCATGAACATATTTAAATCACAAATAGAGCACATTCCACAACATATAAAAAAGTACTACTCTTATTAAAACAAAACACCACAATATTTAAATTTCACTCAATTAATAAATATATATAAAATAATGACTCTACATGCTTTAAATTTAAAAAAAAAATTGAAATTTCATATTTACACAGTAATAGGCATGATGGTTATGTGACAACTATAATGGTTGTGTGTGATGTAAGTAGTTGTATCCTTTATTTAATATCGTATTATTAAATCACAAATTTGTTCATGAACATACTAAGTAATCACGAACATGATCATGAACATATTTAAATCACAAATAGAGCACATTCCACAACATATAAAAAAGTACTACTCTTATTAAAACAAAACACCACAATATTTAAATTTCACTCAATTAATAAATATATATAAAATAATGACTCTACATGCTTTAAATTTAAAAAAAAAATTGAAATTTCATATTTACACAGTAATAGGCATGATGGTTATGTGACAACTATAATGGTTGTGTGTGATGTAAGTAGTTGTATCCTTTATTTAATATCGTATTATTATTATACGTATCTTAATAACAATTACTACTATAACTTTATATAAGACAAAAAATGATTATATTATCATAATATTAAATTATTATGTAGTTGTTCAACACTTATTTTTTATAGCTAAATTATAGTTTAAAATTATAAATTTAAAAGTTTTGCTTTTAAGCTCAAAGTGATGAATTATTTTCTTAATAAATATAATAAATTGGAGGTGGGGAGTGTATATTTTTATTTCTAAATATAGATATTTATCATAATCACTTATAAATATACAAATGATATTTAAGAAATAAAAAATTAATGTTATTATAAATTTCGTAATGATTGATAGTAAACCTTGAAATTGAATACATAATACATAACTCATTTAAAATTAACATGGATAGGTTTTTAAAATAAAATTTAAAAAATATATAAAAAAATTGATCGAACTCAAACGGTTCACGAACAATTTAAGAATCACGCAAATCAAATCGATTTCGAACTATCTGCAAACTTTGTCGAACCAAATTAAATTGTTTCAGAGCATATTAGATCAATCGATCAAAATTGAAACCTTGTATGAATTCGAATTGATAACTTGGTCAAACCAAACCTTATCAAATCGAATTCAAATCGAACTAAACATATTTACAAACAGTTCGATTCGTTTGTATCCCTAATTTACAATACTTAAATTATAACGTATTTTCGTTGATATTTCATCCTGCATCACTATACGTCAGCAAAAGTTTTGCTAATGTCATAATTTTGCTCATTCACTCAATTTTTTCTCCGTCCTTCCATTCCATGAAAGTATCATCATCTCTAATTAATTATTGGGTTTTCACATCACCTCCTTGAAAGACCAAAAGGAGATAAATAAATAAAAATAGTACGGCCTTCTTGAGTTACAGGGATTCAAGTTGAGGAAATTTATCTTAGTACTTGTACTTTTAGCTTACTCAGGCCTTTAGAAAACAGAATGTTAAGAGGGATTCCATGGACCATACTTCTGCCAGAATAAGACCTGTAACCCAACCACAAAATATAGCAGCACCTAGTTCCCAAGAAATAGCTAGGCCCAACTTAAATAGGCTGACAGAGGAACTGATTTTGCCCAAATGAGAGCATAAAACATTTTTCGGCCTCTAATAATTGCATATAAAAGCAGTCCCCTATTAATATTTAATATATATTGATTTTTCTCAAACAATAACCTACATTTACAATTAAATTGACCCACCCACCCTCCCTCCCTGGCATCACTGCCTCATTGGTACATCCGTTACATATAGCCAGCCATATAGGACTTCATTCCCACCAAGTATACATGGGGGACTTTCTGGCGCAAGTTTTATTATTCGTAATAATTCATACAATAATTATTTATAAAATAGTATATCTCATAAAATAATTAAAATATAAAATTTACTATTTTATAATAAATTATTACGTATAATAATTTTTTTTTTTTTTTTTTTTTTTTTAGTATTTACGCACATCTAATTGGATGGTGGTTGCGCAAGAAGGGACACACAAAGAAACAAACACTGTGCAAATTTGTAGAGACAAGATGCCGGTACTGATTAACGAACAGACTGACTTATTAGCCCTACACCCATTATAGCTACCTAGCCCCACAAGTGGTATTCATAGGCTCTGGCTGTGGGGTTGCCCTACAATCTACATTCATCATAAACTTCACTTTGGACTACTCTCTCCCATTAATATAAAAATGAAAATCCCATTTGATCTTTTACTTCTCTAGGGGATAATTGAAAATCATATGCGTCATGTACCTTTAATTTACTCGACACAAAATTTGACCCGAAAACTTGACACAACAAAATACATATAAACAAGAGAAAACAATCACAGAAATTAAAATTAAAATTAATAATTTGTAATCACAAAAATTTACAAAAGAGAGATAAAAGACTATAAACAGTTGTTAAAATAATTTGATAATTCAATAATATTGAGAGTTGTCTCATAATAATAACCTTAAGAGAGTATTTATATTATTACTTAAATCCTAAAAATAAATAAAATTCAATAAACTTAAAAAAAAAGCCAAAGTCATAAACTAACTCAAAAATAATTAAACCTACTAAGATAACCTAAATAATGAAGAAAAAAAATACAAAAATTGTTTAAAATCTTCATATATCCAAAATATGAATTAAACTCAACTTCAATGATAATTTTTTCCGGGTCAAAACCAAATATTACAAATAAAAATTATTTAAAACAATGCATAGATACGTTATACGTAAATGTGATCATTAGTAGATGCATATATAGAAAAGAGACAAAATAAGAATAAGACTTTTGTTATGGGATATTAAGAGACGTGCAAGAGACAACGGGTCAGTTCTTGCACTATCATAATGTGAGTAACGGAATATTATTCGATCTTTCATTTTCCCCACTCTAAAACACGCAAAGCCGCAAAGTTAGAAAAATATACACCCGTCTAGCTTTAAGTACAGGGTCGGGCCATGCACTCTATATATGTCAGTTTGCTAGACCAAAAGGCTAAAGCCAAAAACATTGATGAGAAGAATATAGATGGGAACTTGCATGCAGTGCTAGTATCGACAGATTCTTCATCATCAAATACGACAAACAAGAACAAATAAAAAAGGATAACGACCACTAGGCCTTTATAAACTTTGGATTTAGTATCACGTAGGGGAGGTAAAAATTTAAAATAGAATGAACTGATTAAAGATAATTTTAACATTAAGATTAAATAACGACCACTAGGCCTTTATAATATAGAAGATTAAATAACGGGTGTTAGTCAATGCCGTTCTAGAGAGAGATGGTATTGGTTTTGGGCCTTTAGGTAGTGTTGTTTGTTTGGTGCATGCATGGTGTTTTCAAGGAGAGGAATTGAATTTGATGGATCACATGGAATGGAGCATTGGTTTACGGAAAGTCCGTCAAAATGGGACCATGGGTGCCCCCGGCGTCTTTCTTTAATTGATTTCATTTGTTTTGTTTTTTAGTACCTAGACAGGAATTTTCTCTTTGTAACATCTCTTTTAATAAATTAAAAAAAAATTAACGTTTTTAAATATGATTTATTTATGTATATTTATTTATATACAAATAAAAAATTCATAAAAATATATTAAAAAGTGTAATAAGGATTTCTCTTGCAAGCTGCCTAGATTTTTTGCTGACTTTTTATTGTATCTTTATATTAATAAATATTAAATAACATAATATCTTTAAATTTATCATTATTAGTATACGTGGCATACACTAAAGAAAAAAATAATGTGCTTTGATTTGAGAAGTCAAATTTTGAGGGTAGCTAGCCCTGGAAGTGTACTAGCCACCGTAGAAATTTGGTGACCAGATTCTTTTGTGGGTTTTTTTCAATGATTTTTGGAGTGAAGTTAGAATTTAGAAAGTATATAAAGTTTGGGCTGAAATGGATATATATAATAAATACTAGAAATAATTGAAAAAATACAGAAAATTTGTAATGTGGTCTGGAGTTGCAGGTTAAGATCAAGCAAAAAATTTAATAAAATGTTTAAGTATGGTTTAATAATTATTATTTTTTTCATTAAGAGTTTTTGGCTCAAGTGATATTCTAGGTCTTTTGCTAAACATAAAGTTTTAGGTTTAAATCGTGTGGATGTGTACATTAAATTAACAATATATATATATATATATATTATTTCTTTTCAATAGTAATTATAAAATATAATTATACCAGATAAATAAGTTCAAATAATACTTATAAAAATAATGTTTCGGTAAAACTATAAAATTTTAAGATTTAGACATGAAGATGATGTAAGATGATATTTGAAAGAAAATTACATACCCGAAAATTCTCAAATTAGGATTTCGAATAATATAACATCATTAATATTTGTGAGATGATAATTTATATAGTTTGTTGGTCGCAAGTAACGGACGGACCGACGGAGGCAACTTGAGACACTAGCAATTAAAAATGTAAATTTAAATATTTAGGGTACCGGGAGTCTTCTTGTATACCGCATATTTTAAATTCTAAAATTAATATTAAATTTTTAAAAATTAATTTTAAATATTTTTAAATTTAAAATTATCATAAATTTATTTAATTCATATCAATATAATTATGAATATTATAAATTATTTTTAGAATTTAAATAAGTTATGTTAATTTTGAATTTAAAATTAATTTTTTTAATTAATATTAATATTATAATTTAAAACTTTTAAATAAAAGAACAGCATCTAGTCATTGATCATGTGAGATATGCTTAACAAATTATTTAAATTATCTTGATTGTCGACATATCCGCCTAATCTTGTTTGAACTTAGGGGTGAGAAACGAAGAATATTGGTTGGGTAAATGGTTGGAAGTATCCAAGTACTAGTAGTACAATCCCATATCCAGGCACAGCTTGCAACTAGTCTAGTGGGTGGTGGGGTCACGTTTAGGACGATATGAAGTACTCCCTTCGTTTTTTAATATATATCGTTTTAGATTTATACATTAATATTAAAAAAATAGTTATATAATATTAAATATAATATTAATTATTTATATTAATCTTATATTAAAATAAGAGAATATTACTTATTAGATAAAAAACAGTGAGAAAATCAAAATTAAGTTTAATATTTAAGGTAATATTATAAACAAAGTAATTAATACTTATTTGAAATTTTTAAACGACAAATATTAAAAGACCAAAATACTTATTTAAAACGACATTTAAAAAGAGATGAAGGGAATAATAAACAAGTCTATATATAAAAAATCCAACTATAAAATTAAACGGACAAGGCTACAAACATAATTTTGGAACACAAATTGTATTTACACCATTAAAAAGTGTTGTTTGACACAAATTTTATCGCCAGACTCTATTTTTTAATGGTGAAGATGAAATTTGTATACTTAGATTTATTCTAAATTAAATATTATATTTATTTTAATTATTAAAAAATGATGGATGACATGAATTTTAGTATTATATATAACTTTTAAATAATTAAGATATATATAATATTTGGATGTTATGTTTTGATAATGTGTAATAATGAGGCATATCCAGATAGAAGCCTACCCAACTTGTCACGTGAGACGGACCAGACGGTGCAAGTTTACCCAAAGTAACCTTCGTTCAGACCCCATACGTATCTCCAAGTTTTTTCTTTTTATAAAAGTATATATTCACTATTTGATTTTAATATGCTGAACTTTCATCCTCCTAATTTATAATTTATTTAAAAAGTTTTACTTTAACTTAAATTTGAAATTGGTAGCCTTAGTATGGTGTCCAATAAATATTTATTTTATACGATTATAAAGAATTTTGTCCATAAATCTCAACTTCTATTTCTAAATTCATTACAAGCGGAAGGTGACTATAAAAATATATGGAGGGGTAACTTCTTTCGTCGAAATTAATAATTTTCTTGACGGTTTATTTGGATGCCACAAGAAAAAAAAAAGGAATAATATTTTGATAAAAAAAAATTCTACAATTTGTATGTGAATCCCACAATCATGTAAAAAATGACTTTATGGTTATTATTTATTATAATTATTTTGAATAAATTTATCACTTCCCAACATAAAATCGGTGGACAAATCTACATATGCAACATATAAACACAAAATCAAACATTAAATTCATTTTAATTATTATAAAATAGAGCATATCACGGATTTTAATGTCATGTCTTATTTTTTAATGATAAAAATAAATATATATCTCAATTATTAAAAAAATAAAATCTGATAAAAAAATTCGTGTCAAATTCTATTTTTTAATGATCAAAATAAATATAATATTTGATTTTTATATATACAGTACTGTCCCATAGCAAATATGCATAGATGCCTACAAACTGGTTAATTCCAAGGTACTAGATCCATCGCCCATACCAAAGTATGAAGCCAAGCAAGAAAAGTATCGACAAAATATTAAAGTTTCAAAACAATTCTATAAAAATATTAAAAATAGATATAATTATATTTTTGAATTTTTAAAAATTAAATATTATAGTAAATTAAACGTAATTTTTTATAATTATAATATCTTTATACATCCTTTAAAAAAATTGAATAAATTTTAATTATAAAACTAATCAATTTAACTCAAATTCAAACTAAATCAATTTTGTACAACAGAAGAGTATTAATATATCAAAAAAGAAGAACCATTGAATTCGGTCCATATCTCAATAATTTTTTTTTGCCAAATATACAAATATCAAAATAAAACTTCTAATATTTCTAGTCGGTGATTGAATAATAATTGAAGCCTGAAGGTAATAATTCCTTTTAAACAGTAGCCCATTTGTTTTGTTCCTAAATTCCTCTTAAACAATTGCTTAAGGAACTATGCTGTGATTCCTTGTTATAGGGTTATTGTTCTTGTTGCTTTTACCTATATTTTGAAAATGACTACTTTTGGTATAGGAGGATTTTGTGGGAACATATCATAGCTTAAATGATTTCAAAGAACATTGAATTAGATTGGAATGGAATGGTTGTAAAGAGTTTGGGTTTATTTTGATTATTATTGGTGATGGTGTGGATTTTGATGTCTGTTTTGGATAAAGCGAAACGTTGCTTTAATTCTTGGAAGTATCAATTAATATACCTTGTGATGGGCCTTGGGTTAGTTTTGCTCATATTACGTTTTTGTGCAATGCTCTAATTATTTTGTTATTTTTGCTGGTTCTTTTTATTTTGTGTTATTTATTTTTGCCTCATGGATGAGCAAGCTGTAACTATTTAATTTTCTAATGTTGACTGTGGTTACAAGTACTAAGTTATATACGTTTTCAGTTATTCTTGACCTTTTCGGGGTAGTACATTTGTAGTGATAACTGATCTTTTAATTTGGAAAGTGTGGCTTTTGAGTAATAAATGGCGATATATTAAAAATAATTGATGGAAATGATTAAGCTGTTGTTATTGAAATACACAAGACCACAACCACCAGTTAGCTGTGGTAATCACTGCCTTATATCCCATTTGATTCATTTGTTAACATTATTTGTAGATGTGGTTCTATTCTCTTCAAGTTATTTAGAGTAGATATATATTACGGTAAAAAGTAGGAATTTGTTATTATAATAATACTCTTAGGCAGGGTTACTATAAGTTGGAACTTACATTTTTGTTCCAGATTGTATTATCCCAATCACCAATCTTCAACATTCCAGATCCTCTGGAGTAAATTTTACTTAAGTTTTGGCGAAAACAAAGGAGATGGGCATAACTTTTAATACATATATAGATAATGCATATTCTTATAGAGAATGAAAGAGATGGGGAAGGAGTTAGTGAGAACTATGATTTTGACAGCGATTCTAAAACCTCCATGTTGTTTTTATATGAAAAAAAATAATAATAATGCTGCATGTGAAATATGTTTCACATTACTCTTAGTATAATGCTCACGTATTTAAAAGAACAAAGCAAAATAGTTATTGATGCGCAATGAGATTCTGCCTGCTGTGTATGTTATCTACGAGATATAAGAATTGCAGATGCCTTTTAATACTTGCACACATATTTATGAGTATATATATATATATATATATATACACTCGTAAATATGTGTATAAATTTGATGATTACTAAGTTGATGCCTGTTGGCAATACTTGAAATTTCTCATCCTTAAGACAATTCATTCTATTTGTGACTGCGGACTTGGGCTTTAATGGCAAGCTTCTGTTCAAACGTGAATGGTGTCTAAATGCTGTCAATGTTATTTAAGTTTCTCCATCAGATGGATTGCTTCTGCTGATGGCATTTTTTTTTTATTAACAAATTTGTCTTAGTTGTTTGCTGTTTGCATTTCCTTTGGGTATACTTGGAATTGTACAGCGGTTTAAATTGTTTGCAAACATTCGGTGGTATTGCATTTTTATGCCATATTTCTAAATCTATACTCTGAAGTCAAAATAGTTGTGCTGCAAGCTTCACTGAATCATCAAGTAATAATTGTTCAGAACTCTGATATCCTTTTAGTTACTTCTGGAGCTTGTTTAACAAGTTTCTATTGGCAATTTAGTTTATGGGTGTATAGTTTCTGTCATGTGTTTTTGTTTTTGGATTTTAGACATTAAGGAACCATTATTTGGCAGTAAGTTTTTTGTTTATTGATGTTTCCCTCTTGTTATTTCAGGCAGCAAACTACCTTGAGATCAAGAGCCTGCTGGATTTGCCATGTGAAACAATGGCTGACATGGTCAAGGGAAGGTCGCCCGAGGAAATAAAGACAGTATTTAACATCAAAAATGACTTCACTCCAGAGGAGGAGGGGGCGGAGTTGCGCAGGGAGAATGCCTGGGCATTCGATTGAAATTTCCAAGTATCTGAAATGATGTTGATATTGCCTTAGGATTGATATATCAGATATTATCATCAATTTTTACGTATATGTGTGTATATGTGTGACCAGTGGCGGAGTCGGGAATTACACTTGAGTTGGGCTGGCACACTGCCATCATTCTCATGTAATGTTCTCATTTAGGAATTGGCATAACAATTTACTGAAGGCACCTTCGCTCATCTGTCTGTCACCAACTCGGAAATATTTCACACCTGAGGTAAGGGATATATTAACACGGTGATCGTGCAGCAGGCAGACTGCCACCGCCACCCACCATTCCCCCATTTATAGTACTTATAGCAGGGTTGGGGTACTCCTGTGCAGGAGCAAACAGGGATTGGTATAGGAATTGGGGCCAGACTACAGCCCATCAAGCCCCCTCCTAACTCCGCTTTTGTGTGTGACTTGACTTTCGGTTTGTCTGCGTGAACCTTGGTCTGGTTGAAATGTGATTCTAAGCTGGATGAATGTTTTGATATCATGCTATGATATGGGTTATGGCATTTCTTTTTTTATTGGATATATTAGATCAACACAAATTCTAAAGGCAAACAAGTAAAAAATAAATAAATTATATTTAGCTCGGTAAAATAAATGCATAATTGAAGCATTTATAAAGCAGTATATTAGAGGGGCTCCATGGACCATACTTCTGCCAGAATAAGACCCGTAACCTAACCACAAAAGATAGCAGCACCTAGATACCAAGAAATAGCTAGGCCCAACTTAAATGCGCTGACGGAAAAACTTATTTTGCTCCTCTTTTTTCCGGGCACTAAAATAAAAACATTACTATAAAATTTGAACAACTGAATAGAACAATAAAAATAATACTAATGAAATAGGAAT
This sequence comes from Hedera helix, assembly GCA_947179155.2. Classification (NCBI taxonomy): domain Eukaryota; kingdom Viridiplantae; phylum Streptophyta; class Magnoliopsida; order Apiales; family Araliaceae; genus Hedera; species Hedera helix. The sequence goes on from OX359287.1 coordinate 34,744,069, forward strand.
TGTCTTTAAATGTCAAAAGGGTATGTATTAGATATTTTATTATTTTTCAAGATTACTAACGGGGTCATCACAGGATACCATAACTCGAGTTGGTTAGTAATCCTCATGAATTACTGATTTTGACATGGTATGTGTCCCACATAACCAGTCCCGATATGAGAGTTGTTTCATTAGAGTCCCATTTAAAACAAAGATATAGTGTTCTATTTTTAATACTATTGTAATTAGAGTCGGTCTTGGGCTTTCTAAGGCTCGAAATAAAAAATTTCAAGTATATCCCTTTATACAAATTAAACAAACAAATAAATAAAATATCAATTAATTAATTTTATTAAAATTATATAAATTTATAAAAGATATAAAAGAACACTTTGGGACTTCATTAAAATCTTGTTTAGGAAAAACCCAATGGGATAAAATTTCAAACGAAGGAAAAATAGTACCCCGGATTGTAAATATTGCATTAAAAAATGAAAACTACATATTTGAGTCTACATGCTTCCTCCCGAATCTTCATAAACATTTCTTGATTTGACTAATCTTCTTTTCATCCTCCACAATAAATCGAAGCAAAGAATCATCACATGTACCTACAAAATAAAAATAACAATGAAATCTGAACCACAAAATATCATTAAAATAATTTAGTTGCACAATAGTAAAATAGTAAAATAATTTATGGAACGAAGGATGTAATTTAGTTGCACAATAGTAAAAGTATAAATTAAATGAGTTAATTAAAATAATTAATAAAATGAATATTATTTATTTAATTAGTTGGTTCATTCCACAAAAAGTTTTAAAATAAATTATGGATTAATTCCATAATTGATGGAATGATTTTTATACATATTAGCTATGTATAATTATACAATTATGATTAATATTTCATAATTTGGTGTAATTATAATTATAATACATGTATTAAATTATAATATATATGTATAAATATATTATATACGAATGGTTGTATATATATATATATATATATATATATATATATATATATATATATATATATATATTTTATAAATCTGATTTTTAAAGGAATGCATGCAAGTGCTAATTTCTTTTTTAGTTAGTAGAATAAGCTACATGGATTATTAAATTTTGGGCTCCCTCAGCTGTGGGCCCTGGACGATAGCCCTAGCCAAGGGCCAGCTCTGATTGTGACCTCAATTATTGTTAGTTATTATAGTTGAAACAATTTAGGTTAAATTTTGAATTTAAATCAAATAACGTATAATGTATTGTCTTAATAATATATTTTCGGATCATTTTAACTCATCCCAAAAAATAATGACCGAAGATATTACTTATAATAACTTGAATTTTTATATACATATTCAATTATCTCACATATTACGATGAGAGATTGAAATGTTATAATAGTTAGTTATCATTTCAAGTCTTATATTTCGCCCATGTATATATAATTGTATAAAATATGAAATATTACATTTGTGCATGTACAAAATATAAGCTACAGGCTACAAGCTAGCAGGGTTGCTAACAAATTTATAGTGAGAACTGCGAAGGTCTTGTAACTGCAACATTGCATGAGGTCCTTTGAAATAAGTATCAGACGGAGCATCGAGTCTAGAGATTTAGATTAGCACGAGGTCTTTAATTACAAGAGGGCCTGAATATTAGAATTTCTATAAATTTGATCAAATAAGCAAGGTACAACAACCTAATGTTTTGTCTTCCCCACCAGATTTGGGCACAATTCGTTCAATCTTCGGTCAACAATTTAATGTTTTGTCTTTTAAAAATAAGAAAAGAAAATAATAAAAAAAAGAAGTCCAAAATCATTATGGTACTAGTCAAAGTTAAAAATTAATAGTTTTTATTTCTTCAAAAAAAGGGGAAATTAAGTAGTGCGTGGGATGCTTCGAAGAGTCTTCACAGGACTTTGGTCATGTGATGTGTCCCCAATGTGCACAGAAGGAAAACTTATGATATGAATCGAAGCTGACACATACCTCACATAAACCAACTCTCTTCCCTTTATGAGGGCAGCAATTATGGGACGCCCGTTACTTTTTTTAATATCTTCATATCCTCATTTCCGGAGTCAATAAAGCATGGCTCAGATAGATATCTAATATTATAAGGAGATAGCTACATTCGAGAAACGATATATATATATATATATATATGTTAAAAGTCACTGACTACATATTCGGTGTCAGTTTAAAAAATGCAAATAAATAAATAAAGGAATACTCTACCCGTCCAATTTGAGTGTTATGGTCTGAATAACAATTTACGTTATTATATGGAGATAACTTTTAATGAAATCAGTTTGTTTGATATATAGTTTTTATACAATTCATAAAACATTTTTCGGCCTCTAATAATTGCATATAAAACCAGTCTCCTTTTAATATATATTGATTTTTCTCAAACAATGACCTACAATTACAATTAAATTGACCCACCCACCCTCCCTCCCTCCCTGGCATCATTACCTCATTGGTACATCCGTTACATATAGCCAGCCATATAGGACTTCATTCCCACCAAGTATACATGGGGGACTTTCCAGCGCATTATACACGCTAGCTGATTGTTGGAATGGTAGAATCATCACTTGAGAAAATGTTACACCATAATAATCCATGTAGAACAGTGTGCATTTGTCGTCTTTTGGATAATTATTTCAATTATTTCTTTTTAGTATTTACGCACATCTAATGGGAGTGGTGGTTTCGCAAGAAGGGACACACAAAGAAACACACTGGAAATTTGTAGTGAAGGAAGAAGCCGACACTGATTATAGAACAGACTGACTTATTAGCCCTACACCCATTATAGCTACCGCCTACCTACCCCACAAGTGGTATTCAGATGATCCTTAGATCATTTAACAAGGCTCTGGCTGTGGGGTTGCCCTATATATATATATATATATATATAGAGAGAGAGAGAGAGAGAGAGAGAGAGAGATTTGCCTGCAAAATGAAGAGAAGTAGCATATCTTATTCCACGGGGTAAGGAAAAATTATTAAATAATTTTAGGACATCTGACACGTGGTACTTCATATTAATTATGTATTGTTATTTTAATATTTAATATTTAAAGTGAAGTAACTCACTTTAAGTACTAATCACTGAATAATTATTGTGAAGCAAGAGTATTACCTTAAAAGTTATGTTCAGAAGTAGCTATAAATATATATATATATATATATATATATATATATTGTATATATCATAATATATACATAGTGGTAATTAACCTACATGTGTGGATCTAGGATAAATGAATCAATAAGGTATATCATCATCTCTAGTAAGTTTGTTCTGCAGAAGGATATATGCATAAATCTGTCCAAATACATCTTATAAATTAGTATTGTTTGAATCCGGGGCTTTCATTCGAATGAGTTGTCAAATGATCAACCTTTTAACGATATTAATGTTGTTAATTAAGATATACACGGATGCATGTAATATTAATTAACTCTAGTTGATTATTTGTTTTGTCATTATCGATTAGATAGGCGTGCAGGAGGACACAAATTAAAACTTGTGAATTTTTGAGTAATTTGGAGTGTGTTGAATAAACATTCCAAAAGCAATCCCATATTCATTCTACATGCATTGCTTTTCTCCACTGATTTTCTTTTTTATTTCAAGTTATAGCTAACCTTTAATCGAATTCAACGTACAATGCATCTCATCATATCCTTTTATGCATTCATCATAAACTTCACTTAGACTATACTCTGTCCCATTAATATAAAAATGAAAATCCCATTTGATCTTTTACTTCTCTAGGGGTTAACTGGAAATCATATACATTATGTACCTTTAATTAACTCGACACAAAATTTGACCAAAAAACTTGACACAACAGAAGACGGGTAAATAACAAAAACAATTACAAGAACTGAATTTGAAATTTTGCAATCACAAAAATCTACAATTATAAAACAACTGTCAGAATGATATGATAATTCAATAATAATGAGAGTTGTCTCATTATAATAACTCTAAGAGACTATTACCTAAACCCTAAAAATAAATAAAATCAAATAAACTTAAAAAGTAGCTCAAAACAAAAATGAACCCAAAAATAATTAAACCTACTAAGCTAATTACCATAATTGTTTAAAATATTCATATATCCCAAAATATGAATTAAAACTCAACTTCACTGATAGTTTCTTCCGTGTCAAAACCAAATATTACAAATAAAAAATTATTTAAAGCAATATATAACTATATGTAAATGTGATAATTAATAGATGCATATATAGAAAAGACAAAATAAGAATAAGACTCTTGTTACGGGACACATTTAGCAGTTGCTTGATTGCATGTCATCTGTTTAGCACCATAGATGGTCGGCATCATTAGAGATGGAACGCGCACGGCCAAGACTTTTGCGTCTGAATTAGAATTCTTTAAACCTCAATTAAGAGACGTGCAATAAAGCTTATGGTAATTAAGAGACATGCAATAGACAATGGGTCAGTTCATGCATTACTATAATGCAAGTAATGGAATATTATTTGATCTTTCATTTTTTCCTCCTCTAAAACACGCAAAGGTAGAAAAATATACATCCGTCTAGCATTAAGTACAGGTCGGACCATGCACTATATATGTCAGTTTGCTAAGCCAAATGGCTAAAAAACAAAAGCACAGATGAGAAGAAGGTGTTGGGAAGTTGCATGCAGTACCAGTATTGACACTCTTCATCGTCAAATCCAACCAACAAAAACATCAAAATTAAAAATTAAAAGGGTTATATATATATATATATAAACTTTGGATTTATTACCACCTCATCTCTCTCCATGTATGGAGATGCATGAGTATTACTGTTGTCCGGTGACACTTAAAAATTTTGCGGAGTAAAGTTTAAACTTTATAGATTTAGAGGATTAAATAAAAAAAAAATAATAGTATATCTAAAATTATAAGTACAAAAAGGTAAAAAAAACAAAAAGTGAGACAAAATCACGGAACGTTCCCTCCACGTTTTATAATAGAGAAGATTAATGGGTGTTAGGTTATGTTTGTTTGGGACTGAATAGAGTTAAATGGTTCAATCAGTCAGTCATTCAGTACGTTTATTTTGAATAAAAATAATCTGAATGGCTGAATCAGTTAGTACTTTAGACTGAATGATTAAGTCTATTTTTTTTTTGCTAAATAAAGTAAAAAAATATTAATTATTATACTAAATAATATTAAATAAATTTATAACTTTGAATTTTTTCAAAAGAGTAAAATAATAAAAATATGTTATTCAAATATTTCAGACATATCAATTATCAAATAAAAAATTTTATTCAATATTTAAATTTTTATTTCATTCAACTTATTCTAATTATTTAAATATTTAAATCTATTTCATTTAATTTTAAATAAACACCTCCTTAGTCAATGCAGTTCTAGAGAGAGATGGTATTGGTTTTGGACCTTTAGGTGGTGGTGTTTGTTTGGTGCATGGTGTTTTCAAGGAAAGGAATTGAATTGATGGATCACATAGAATGGAGCATTGGTTTGCAGAAAATCCGTCCAAACACGGAACACCTCATGGACCTTAATTGGTGGGTAGCACATGGGTCCCATCCCCCCACCACGGAGCTACCTCATATATGTTTTTAATACAAATTGAAAGAGATGTCACCAAATAAAATTGACGTTTCAATACCCGTTCATTTATGTCTGTTTCTTTATATATAAATAAATTTATAAAAATACATTAAATAGTATAATAAGGATTTCCTTTGCTAGTTACGTATACTTTTTGCAGGTATGTTATTGTATCTTTATTTTAATAATAAACACTTTTGTAGAAATTATTTTTTTTTTTATAAAATAATAATAATAATAAATATATTTTTCATAAAAAATAATTTTTTTATATTAATAATAGTATAAAATAATATAATATCTTTACATTTATCATCACTAGTATACAATGTACATATTATGTGTGCGCAATTAAAAAAATTAAATAAAAAATATAAATATAAAGAGAAATAGAGAGAGTTTCATATAACACAGTCTCAAGAAAATAGTTATTTTTCTAGCTCTGCTTTTATAATATAGATAATTTTATTAACATATTATCACTATAAAATTAATACTTTATTATTTAAAAGTAAATATATAAACAAAATATATTCTTAATACTCGAAAATTTTATAAATATGAATTTTCTCTCTCTCCTCTCTCTCTAAAACAGTGTACACGGTGTGTGTGCATGATGGCCGATGGGTGGGCATCGACCCACGACTGCATGTGCAGTGTTGACGGACGATATATAAAAAGACGTTCACGTACGTACAATAAGTTGATCGATCTAGGACCCAAAATAATGTAAACAAGCTAGGAAACACACTGCACGCACATGATAATACTTCTTTACGTCAACAATATAAGTGGAGTATCTTTTATACTATATATATATATATATATATATATATATATATATATATATATATTGTGAACTGTTTTTTTTTTTATCCTTTTTCACCAGTACCAGTACTAGTAGCATAAAGCAAAGCAAAACAAATCGTGTGCTCCCCGCTAATCATGGCCATACTTCTACCGTGCACTAGCTTTATGTCTCCTCCTAGAAGTTGCTAGCTCTGACGAAACCACATTACAAGTTAAGACCGTGCATGAGACGAGACTTGATATACAGCACATACGATGAAATTGCATTGGACTATGTGGGTGTTGGATTAGAGGACATGTTTAATACGTTTGGTGCATTTAAACGCATTTTGAAATTTAATTAATTATTTAAAAATAACTTACTTCAAATATAGCTATTGAATTTATAAATGTAACGTTTGTGTTCAAATGCACGAAAACAGACGAAATGTGTCGTTCGTAATAGAAGAAAGATACCTTTACTTTGCCTCCTTGTTGAACTGTCAGTGCGAACACAGTGGTCTCTGATCAGGATCAATCACATAAAAGTATATAAATTTACAAACTCTAATAACCAAACAAACTCTATAAAGATGCATCTATTCAGTTCTATCAAGAAGACTTCCATTTATAAAATAACACAACTTAATTTTATAAAAATGAAGAAGTCTATTATTTAGTTTAAAAGTATAAAATAATATAATATTCTCAAATTAAACTGTTTTTAAAACAAAAAATAACTAAAATTTTAAGCAAAAAATTTAGGCAGTAATTACTATATGCAAAACGAGATACATAAAATGAAAATGTTAACCAAATAATATTATTGAGGAAGAATCAGAGAGCCTACGCGTATACAAGGTACTAAGATACATGTTTAAAATTCAATTTAACTTAAAATGTTAAGTCATTAGGTCTTAAACTCATTTATATATATTAATTTTTTATTTTTTAATTATTAATTCAATATAAGACTTTAATTCAATTGTGATATCGTAACACATATTTTTTCGGTAAAAAATATGTATGTACTCTTGGATAATATGGGGAAATTATGATTTTTTTGGATGGATAACGACTGAGCTAGCTCTAGTATTGAAAATTGCGATAAAACATGAAGTGATGTTTGTTTTAAATTGTTTAACTAACTTGACAATCGTAAATTGAATCGTGGGTCAGGCGATATTACAAGGCATTTACAGCAAACAATAAATAATATTTTAGCCAATTTTAAAAGAGAAGACGATCTAACGCAACACCATTAATTTAGTCGTGATATGACCAAGACTAATTTGCTAACTTGTGGACACCGAATATATACTATGTTGCAAATTATACCAATTATATAATAATAATAATAATAATAATAATAATAATAATAATAATATCTCAACCAAATTATTGAAGGCAAGATCATACTGCTTTCTCACTTAAAAAATTAGATTATGATTTATCAAAACAAAATTTCCTTTTTTTCCTGGTCGTCTTGGATTTATTAAACATGCATATGCAAAGCAAGTAGCTCAATAATTATGCCTTCTATATATTATAAGCACTAGCAGCCAAGCGTGCGCTAAAGACTCACGGCATCGTTATCCTTTACTATTAATTAAAATAAATGTTATGTTTTAGAAAAAGCATAATATAAAGGTATATCCATGAAAGTAATGAATTAATTATGGGCGTAAACGTGACTAATTATTTATCAAGTTTTTTGTGTTAATTATTATAATTTTTTTTTATCTAGCTAGGATGTGATGAGTAAAACAAACCCTGTAAATAATTATTAATGAGTATAATATTAACGTAAACACATTTATTTCTGAAAGGATTGCATTCTCTGAACAAATGCACTTAAAAATAATTATTTTTTCAAAAAAAAAAAAAAAAGAAAGAAAAAGCAATGTCATATAAGATGATGACAAATTTTATAATTAAAACGAGCAATATATGCAGCATCTGTCGGTTTATGTCTCCTGATGGTTTGAAGATAACTTAATCACATCGTTTTCATTGAATTGGAGTACAAGCTAGCTCTGTGATTCAGAGGATTAGATTCACATTTATCCTTCAATTATTTTCAATACCCACACATTATTTTTAGCAATATTTTAAACAACACAATTTTGTGTGATAAATTTTATTTTGTTATTAAATATAATATTTACGTCACTTAATATGTAGCATGAGAAATTAAAAAATAAATATAATAGAGAGGATCTTAATTCATTCAAAGAATCAAACTTATCTAATACGAATTTTGATTATATATGGCAGAGATTTAATATGCGAATTGAAATTTTTTTAAGTTAAAATGATAATTTTACAAATTTTATTTCACATGGATTGCAAACAGGATAAGTTTACATACACAACAACCAAATACTACATTCATCTATACTATTAAAAAGTTGGGCATAACACGAATTTCAATACCATGTCCTATTTTTAAATGGTGAAGATAGATGTAATATAGTAAGAATTTTAATATCATACCCCATTTTTTAATGGTACAAATAGATATAGTGTAGTTGTTGTGTGTTTATCCTTATTCTTGCAGATAAATATTACATTCAAAAATTATAAAAATATTAAATTTTACTTGTGAAAAAGTGATAATTTTACAAACTTAATTCTCTTTAAAATTTATATTATTCGTAGCAAATACAAATGCTATTACTGCATAATTCCCAAAATCTCTTGCATTTTACTTTAATTTTTTGGCTGTCCCAAACCCAAAACTGTCACCTTGCATCGAGAAATTATTGACTGCTCCTAGAACAAAACTATAATTTGCTCCTCTTCTCTCACAATATTGTAAGGTCTACAAATAGTGAGTCTTGTGTAAATTTCATAGTGTAATGAGAGAGAGAAATAAACTATAACTTTATCCCTTGAGCCAATAATTTTGCCCTTACATCGTAGTTTATATAAACATTACTATTTGTTAAGCCATTCATTTCAGACGTTACTTTAAAAAGTAACTCATTAAAAAGGTAATTTTTGAAATTTAAGTAAATTTTCAAATCTTTTACATTAATTTTTAGTTGTGTGAAACTCAAATGAAAATAAATTTTGGATGAGGTACGTATTATATGATTTGATTTTCTGTCCTTACTGAAATTAGGAATTCATTATTTTATTTATTTTTAGTTGCCCGTAATAATAATAATAATAATAAAAAAAAGGTAACGTTTGGAGCAAGTAATTAATGGATGCTATGATTCTCCTCCTTTTTTGTTATGTCTATTAATTATTTTATTGACTTTTATTATCAAATTAATTATATATATGCAAAAAAGGTTATATACACAATAAATTATATATAATTAATAGCTAATCTCAATGCTTGTCTTTTAATATATATATTTAATTATTAATTTAAAAATTACTCAATTTAACTACAAAAGTAAATAAATTTTTTTTATCTTGAAATAAAGAAAATAAGTCATATGATATGTCAGTATTCTAATATTTATTTAATTAATTTAAAATATCCTTTTTTATAATTTTTTTAAAACAATTATAGGTGTATTAACCTCCTATTGATCATGTGTATATGGATAAGTATTAATATCAACTTAATGCATATATATATATATATATATATATATATAGCTACTCTTAACTCCCCCCCTCATGATTCATGGGGATCATAAAGGAAGAAAATATAAAAAGAAGAAACACGCAACTTTTAAAAAAGGAAAACTAGTAACAATTTTGACTTTGTTGGGTGGATTAAAAAGTAGTTTTAATAGCCGTGTTTTTCTAGAGAGTTTCTCTCTTCGTATCATCATGTCGATCCAAGGTCACGACGACCATCTTTGCAGACTAAAGTAACTATAATTACACCTCTAAGCCACTATTTTAGGATTATTACAACAATTATCACAATATTTCTTTGGAATATCTTTTCTGCTGATTTGATCATGCTAATCAAGATTAAAATTTACTTTGTTACAGATAATGAAATTTTAAATAATCCCCAAGAGGTTTGCTTGGTGGTCAAGCATGTTTGTTGTTTTTCTTGATTTTTTTAATTCAAATCTTTAAAATATATGACTAAAAAAAATTCTTGTGACTACACCAGAACGATGTATTTGAGAATATCATTTTTTGTTCAAACTAAAGGAAGACTAATTCCTTTATAAAAAAGAAAAGGAATTTTTATTTAAGGAAGACTAATTCTTTTATCAAATTTGGGATCCTAATTGAATTATATCGATTTATATGGTATTGCCACACTCGAATTATTAGATCTCAAATTTAGAAGGAAATGCTAAAGGTACCAAATCTTTATCATATATACATGCTAAATAAATATAAATATGCGATAAAATTAAATTATGATCAATACAAAAAAAATTTATACATAAAATATATTAAGATAAACATTTTTAATTTTTATTTATTTTATGTATGCACATGTACAGTAATTATAATTTGAGTGAAAATTTTAGTAATATATAACAAAACTTCAAATTCGGTTATCATATGGATGTTCCGTGGAAATAATCAATGCTAAAAATAAATGGGAAATTTCGAATTACGAGAGAGTAGGAAAATAAGAATCCTATTCTTCGGCCTCTCTCTACCAATGACCAAATTCACAAATCTCTGATTCTTTCTTTCCAGGGAGTAATTTTATTTTCTCTCTCCTAAAATTACACAAAAGAAAAAACTGATGACTTGTTCGTTCACACACAAATGCACATACCGACTTGGGGACTCACCTTACAAAGTCACAATTCACCTGCTTTAGAAATTAAAATTTTCCTATTCAACCCCTCCCCTTCCCCTCCCCTCCCCTCCGAAATCTCTGACCCCATAAATTTATCACAAAATCTGCATGTGTACGTCCCTCTACGGCTCTACTTACAAAAATCTCTCTCTTACCTTCTTCTCTCTCCTTATTTAATGCATCATCACACCAATAAATCAATCAATAAATAAAGAATACTAGGTCCCCACTGCTTTCTCTCCTTTCAGTTACTTATATTATTCAATAGAATTATCTAAATTTAAACCACACCACCTCCTCCTATATATATATATACATACTCTACAAACCCCATCCCATTTGTTTTTTATATGTTCCTTAGATTCATTCATAACCCCTACTACTCCAAACCAAACGTACCCCCACCAAAAAGCTTTAGCCTTTTTCAAGAACAAACAACTACTTCTTGTTTTGAGACCAACCCACTTGGTAATGTTCTGATTTGGAGGTGATAGAGATCTGGTTTGGATTGTTTCGAAGTGGTATATTAATGGCCATTCAAGCGCAGTTGTATTCGGAGAATTTCGGGTTTGCTTTGGGAGGAGGAGGAAGGGGAGGAGTTTCACAAGATTATGTGGACAATGATTTTGGATTAAATGAGCAGTTTTGCTTCAATCTTCAACAGAAACAACAAGAGCAGTTCATGCAGCCACTAAACAACAAGCAGTTACAACTTTTACAGCAAAAAAATCAGAGCAGTGGTTTGCTTCCAAAAGACATTAATCATCAATCGTTTTCTCGGAGTATATCGGATCACATGGAGAAGCAGAGGCAAGAGATTGATCAGTATATTAGAATACAGGTGAGATAAAGATAGAATTGGCTATTGGGTATTTGCTTTTAACAAATCCAAAACAAAACTTTTTATTTATTTTGTTAATTATACTAATTTTTTCTGTTGTTTTTTTGGTGCAACAGAATGAGAGATTAAGATTGGCTTTGCTAGAACAGAGGAAGCAACAACTGGGAACAATTTTGAAAAAGTATGAATCAAGAGCACAGGTTTTGCTAAGACAAAAAGATGAAGAAATAGCAAAATCTGTGAACACAAATATAGAGCTTGAGAATTTCTTGAGAGGAATGGAGATTGAGAGCCAAACATGGCAGAGGGTAGCCAGGGAAAATGAAGCAATAGTAATGTCTCTCAACAATGCAATCGAACAGCTAAGGGAAAGTGCTTTTTGTCTGTCAACAAATGGGCCTGAAGATACAGAGTCTTGCTGTGATGTGATGGTAACGGAGGAGAGAGGAAACAGAGGAGAGGAAAAAACAGGGGAAAACAGGGGGGGATTCCAAGAAAATGAAGAACAGAGAAGGTGGATTTGCAAAATATGTAATTCTGGGAATTCGTGCGTGATTTTTCTACCTTGCAGGCACCTTTGTTCATGCAAAGCTTGTGAGGCTTTTCTTGATTCATGCCCTGTCTGTGGAATGGTAAAGAAATCTAGCATAGAGGCTTTAATTTGATGTGATTTGATTTTGTAGGGAAAATTATATATTTATTTCTTCTTTTTTCCGAGAAAAGGAATATGAATGAACAGAACCCGTTTTGATTCATAGATTGACATTTAATTTTTCATTTTATAATTATTAGTATTATTTTTCTATTCAAAGGCGTGGTGTCTGTTTCTAGATTTGATGTGTACTTTTAAACAACCCCTAATCAATTGAACAGCGTAGGAGGACAAGAGCATCATTCCTTTTCTAGAATTTATTTGTTTTCAATGCGGTTGATTTGATTATTCACCTCAGAAATTACCAATTGCTTTTTGTGCCAAAATTTACAGTGACAGAAGGGATTGAAAGCTATATATATATATATATATATATATATATATATATATATATATATATATATATATATATATATATATATATATATATGTCAGAAATCAGAATGACCTATATTTTGGGTCACTCTTCTGGGAAACTATAAAATATTAAGATACACTAGCTAGTAAAAATAGTACAAAGGTTTTTATGTATTGTAAGGTAATTCTTATGGAATGATTAAAATTAATTAATTTATGAACAAAAAGACTTATAAATTAAAAATATATGGAAAGATATGAGAAAGAAGATTTGAATTATGGAAGTTGTCTCATGGCTCCGAGGCACAAGATTATGAAAGTAGGGATGAAGGAAAAGGAGTTGAGGATATGCAGTAGAAAAACGGCAGCAGGTAGATAGATTATTATTGAGAATCCAAAATATAGACGTTAAAGGGGGGTTGAGGAATACCATTCGCATTAATTCCCGCATGGTCCTCCTACTGCTGTACGGTCGGTTACCTTCATGATAACTATTCTTCTCGTGGTGTTTGATTCTGATTAGTCCCCCCAAAATCCCGTGTGGGCCATTTTTGTCCTTTCATCATCATCTCTATTATTTATTTATTACTTAGAAAATAATGTGCATATACAGAGAGAGAGAAATTATTCATAATAATTGGTATTTATTATAAATTATTATTTATAATTATTCATTAGATTAATAATTAATCAAGATTTTCAATTAGATCTCATTATTAGTAAAATCCACTTGTCTACAATAAAACATAAAAAAATCTATTTATTTTAATATTAATCATAACAAATAGTTATTATGAATTATATATATATATATATATATATATATATATATATATATATATATATATATATATATTCATCTGGGCCCAATTGGGGTAAGGATTTGACGGTGTGGAAAAAAGCGGGATTCTTGATATTGTTCGCCTGTTCGGATAGATGGCTGTCGTAAGATTTTTCGGAAATACCGGAGATCCTCGGATGCTTTTCTTGACGTGGCATTATTTTTTTATTTTAGGACGGATAACTTTACATACATAATAATTAAATAATATATTTATTTATATTATTAAAAAATAAAATATAATACAAAATTATATCAAAGATCACATATATCTCATTTTTAATAATATAAATAAATATATTAAAATAAATATAACGTTTGATTATTACGTATTTATAATGATTCTTTTGAGCATTTCTACCTCGTCAACCGAACAAGTTCAAATCTCTCTTTTCTTCTTTCTTTCCATAAAAATCAACCACCTCAAAAACGAAAATAAAGAATTCTGTGCTCCAACGAACATACATGATCCAACCACCCTCCAACGATAGGTAGTCGCCGCATTTTAGTTATTCAATACAAATTTTATGTTTTACCCAATATATATATATATATATATATATATATATATATATATATATATAAATATATATATATATATATATAAATATATATAAAGCAGATGAAATAAATAAAAGAATAGAAGACAGAATTATGAATTCAACAAGAAACCAATGGGCTACTGTGCACTGTTACAAGTCTACAACTTTAGAATGCAAACGAGTAAATAAAGATGAAAAATTCTCATTGTGATAGGATGATACAAGGATAATATTTTGCCGGCTAACAAAGTAGGATATAATTCATACCCTACAAAATCTTTTCCTAAACTAAAACGAGGCGCAAACTTGAATCAGTACAGACTAAACCCGAAAAACTGACATGATGATGCCGAACCCTAGAGCAATTGCTATAAAGGAAGAAGCAGTGCAACTCCCCCATTTTTTTGGTTATTCTAGGGATCCTATGTTTTAGTGCCTGAACGGCTGAACTACATGATCCTATAAAAACAGTGCAACTCCCCCATTGCAATTACAGTCCCAACCAAAAACATATACCCAGAAATGCAGCTCCAGCCAAACGCGAAGGCAAGGCGAGTGCAGGTAAGACCATCATCAGTGCATCGGGCTGCACCCATGAACAATCCCAGTGGCAAAAGTTGTAAAACCAATCTTCTTCTTCCCAGTTGTTGGTTTCTCAAGTCCTTTGTAGACACTAACATCACACTCCCTGTTTTCTAGGGCAACACGAGGGGTCTGGACTTCTGAAGCTCCCCTTATTCCCATAGCACCGATGACAAGAAGAGTAAAACCGACTACTCGTGTCCCCCAAGTACGAATTACTTAAATGTGGAGGCGATCTTTCAAAAGTAAAAAAAGTAAGCCAAAAATCACCCGTCTGGCATCATGACCGCAACCCCAGAGAGCTCCAACTGCAGCACTTTCCATCCGGGTGCATTCAAATAGAGAACGGGGCCAAAGCAGCAAGGTGGTCTGGCCCTCATAGTGTGTGTAAGCAACCTGCAAAGAATCCAGTCCAAGCACTAGTTAGAACCTCACTACAAAAAAGCTTACCCATACTGTAGCTGCAGCTGGACCAACAGTTTGAAAAGTAGCAAATGCTGGTGACACAAAGATTGGTTGTATTAATATCACAAAGAGAGGTAAGAGAAGTATTACATTCCCAGAAGCAACTGCCCGAAATAGTTTAAGAAAACAACAAAGTTTGTAATATGAATCAAATAAAATTCTGGAATAAGAATTATCAAATCAAACATGAATACTGGCAACTATAGTGCAAGCACACAAGAACAAATATGTATGTATATAACTCCAGTTACGATTAAAAGCCCATTGACCAAGTGTAAAGTGCTAGGAACAATGTAATGGCATTATTTTGGAAACAAGTACCAGCAAGTCGAGAGCAGCATACTTATATCCACTTCGTTTTACATAACAAATTTACGTCATTTGAGTTCAATAACGTTCTTAGACTTGTTCTACATTGGCACGGGATCCAGCCACGTGTCACCATCTGAGGGGCTAACTTCTGTCACCTTTGAGTCTCTAAAAGACATTTTGAAATGCTCCTACATGGCAATCCATTAACCACACCCCTGCCCCTGGCACAGAAGATCATAAATGAGATATTCCTACTCTATTCTAGCTGGTGTAGTCTTGTTGCGCAATTCAATACATTAGCTCAAGAGGGGTCAGTGTGAGGTACCTCAGCATAAATAGAGATGCATACTGCCTGCTTGGGTTACCAGAAAGACCGAGGGATGCTTGAACTCCATGTGATTGCGTAGGGACCACCATTCCATTCTCCACAGACTGCTTTGGAGCTGAATTTGGGATTTCAAGTTGAGCACAACATCCTAAATGCATACATGTAATGCTCATGCATATTATGCGCCTAATCAAAGCTCCATAAAAACATTTAAATAGAATCAGGGAAACTGCATAACCTTTGGAGTTTTGTGGCCCAGTTGGATATAGTCAAGGTTTATTACAATTGCGACCGTATTGCCTTTTTGGAAAATAGAGAGAAAAAGTTTATGGGCCTCAGATATATTGTTCTTGCTCTTTTATTATAGGAGGTATATAAAAGAAACAAGTTTGTCAATTTTTCCTTGTCTTAAACTATGTTACACGTTGACCGTCAACTTCAAGTTGGGAATGAGGATTTATATTTATATGAAACTCCCTTCATCCCATAATATGTCTCACAGTCAAAATGATACATAGTTTTAGAAGAACAAAGTTCAATTAACTTGTTCTCTAAATATTCTCCCCTATAACTAATAAATGAATGGATCCACAATTTTGTTCTTTAACTTGTAAAAGGATAATCTACTCCCCTCCCACTTAAATTGCCTTGGTTTCATAAAAGAGAAAAAAATGTTGGGACATCCCAAAATGGAAAGTAGGTCACATCATTTGGAGGCAGGGATTAACATGATTTTCACAAGAACAAAAAAGTTGCACGCTCAGCAGCTTCGTGTATGCCTAAATTTCTTCAGGAATCAGAACATTAACAAATAATTAAGAAGACTAATGATAGAAAACCATAGAAACGGGACCTGGCATCTAAAGAGTCATACGTAGTCAAAACTAATTTTATGTAGATTTAGGAAGGTGGTCAGTCAAATGGTTTCAGAGAAGCAATATAAAAATGATTCGCTTCTGCATAAAAAGTCTAACCAATTGAAGAAAGTGACCTTCGCAACCTTTCTTTATAACACGTATGTCTCCTGGCCAGATAACCTTTAAAAAAGCTTCTTGCCGGCTTTCCAAAATACTCCTCACCTGGAAAGAACACCAATGTTGCATCCAAGAATTTGTTCTTACCGGCTTCCCAATATCAACTCAACTTAATGCAGAGTCCAAACATTTCAAAATAGTACAATATTCCTTCAATTTGACTCTTGATCTACAACAAAGCAGTTCTAGTGTTCTACAAATAAACCATGGAGATAAGTACACGGGATAGATTAAGCTAAGTTTAGATAAAAAGCAACTAGTTTCATATTTGAAAGCACAAATTGTCATATCGATGTAGAACAACATAAATCTGATCCACCATTGCGAAATGTACAGACTTTTAAAAAATAAAAGCCAAATCCATAGACCTTTAAAATAAAAGCCAAATGCAAAACTTTTCCATCTTTTAATACATACCTAATCCAAACCCATAATATTATTATACGTCTAAGCTTTAGTTGCTTGACTAAATTAGGGAATTATAAATCTAAGAAAGAAAAAAAATCCTATCTTTTGAGTATCTGACAATAAACAAAAAATCATTCCACAGAACCTAGAATTTTTTATTCAACAATATCCATGGACTGATATACCCATAAAAAATTCAAGCCACAATTTATTTTTGAAATAAAAAAAAACAAAGAAATTTAGAATAGCACAAGCACATTATAATCAGGAAAAGAAAAGAAATGTAGAGGGAAAATAAATTATCGGTTTCATTAAATTACCAAATAAGAGAGGCAGAAGAACATGCATGCATTACAAATCTGTGGACAGCTATTAAACTTGTACAAGGTTATTACCTTTTTCTGACAAAGAATGATATCTGAAATCTGGTTGAGGAAATTGGGTGGGACCCGACCCATTTGGCAAATCCACCGGAGAAGTTGATATAATCGATAATTTTTCTGAAAGTTTAGCGGTTGGAATTGAAGCAGAAGGATAATTGTGAGATGGGTCTTCAGAAACTTTGCAGCAGGAGAATGAGTTAACTCGCCGCGACTCGGTACTTGAAGGAAATGAAATACCGGATTTTCAAGCATCGATTGGACCAAGTCCGGAAAGAAAGGGGGAGGGGCTTAGATGGAGTTTTGAGGGATAAGGGTTAGAGTATATAAGCCTCTCCATGGCTTCTCTCTCCCTCTCTCTCCGTCCCTGAGAGAGATTTCTAAGGCAAGAATTTGCAGAGGAAGAAAATGATTGAGCTTGTTGACTGTTGACTTTGAAGATAAAGAAAAGATTTAAAAATTAATATAATTAATTTAACTTTTAACAATAATTCTCATGATTTATAGTGTGTGTTTTTTTTGGATATCTTACAATTTTTATAATAGTAATATTCAAAATTAAATGAGTCAATATTAACATTGAAGTTTAGAAGTTTTCAAATCGATTATTTTTAAAAAAATCTAATGTTTTAGTTATTTCTAAAGCTTTAGTCTAGTTTTTTTTTTTATGAACAGTCCAAAATATTGAAATATATTAAAATTGCGTAATTTGTAATAAATGACGAAAGATTATAACAATAGAAAAAATTTAAATGATAATTCTTTTACACAAATAACATAATTTAAATTAGGAGGAGTGTCAATTATAACAATAACTAATAAATATCACAAATACTCCTTAAATACAGTTAATCTCCAAAAAATATTATAGAATATACAAATCCTCGCCAATCAACACAGTTAGAAATAGTTTCCACAAACAAGAAAAAATCTTCAAAATGAGGAAAATAAGATCTAGCAAGAAAAATCAATCAATTTTCTCATAACAAACAAACAAACTCTCACATAAAGAGAGAACAAAAATACTATAATGTAATAAAAAAAAATACTAAAAATAAGTTTTTAGAGAATGATCTCTTCAAAAATAGAAGAGCTTTATCCAAAACTATAATAGAAGGTTTTTCATTATAAAGAGAAGAAAGACAAATGAGATTGTAAAATACCAATAGTTTTAATTGATAGCACTAATATGATATCACTTTATAATTTTGTAAATAAATTAAAATGTTAAAATGTATCCCTATAGATGTGAGGAAGTATTGCTCTTTATTTTTGTGCGTATATATATATATCTACAATATTATTAACTAAACAAATACTACTATATACTTGTAAAAACTGACAATTTTGGAGGGTTCACAACTTCTTGGTATACAATAATAATTGGCACTAAATTAATTTGGAAGGTGAAGTTTTATGTTTGAATAAAGAGGAGTAACAGTTTACAAGTAGTAATTCAAGAACTTATAAAAGTTCCAAGTTCCTTTTTTGATTAGGATTCTAGACATTGGTTAGAGGAAGAACGGAAGAATTTAAGAGAATTTTATGGAATGTCTTAATTAAATTTTTTTTTTTTTTAACTTCTGATGAAGAATACAGATAAAAAAAGTTTTATCACTAGGCTATTATCTTTAATCTAATGACATTAGTTTTAATGTCAATTGTGATAGAAGATATAACATTTTAGTCCCACATCGATTAATATAAAATATTTGAATGTGTATATAAAAATTTAAATTGCTATTAATAATACCTTCCGTTATAACTTTTAGATTGAGTCGTGGTTATCAATGTGTCACTTTCTTCTGTTTTGTTCGAATATTGTCACTAATTATTATGTTTGTATACTTATCCAAAATTAAAATAGGACGGTCTATTTTAGTCTTACGACTATAAAGATCTTTATTCATAAATCTTAATCTCTTTTTCTAAATTCATTACAAGCCGAATGTGACAATAAAAATATATGGAGGGGTAACTTTTTTTTATCGAAATTAACAATCTTTTTGATAATTTATCTTTCGTAAGGTAAAAAGACGAATAATATTTCCAAAAAAAAAATAAATCTGCAACAATTTGTACATGATCCTACAATCATCTAAAAAATGGCTTATGATTATTTTTTTTATAATTATTTTGAATAAATTTATCACTTTCCCACATAAAATTGGTAGATAAGCAATATGTCCCTTCGTTAAAAGAAAGATTACTTCCGTATTAAAATTGATCTTTTCGTTGTGCCAAAGCTCAAACTAGTGCCACGATTAGCTTTTAGCCACAGACGGTAGTATTATCTAGTTTGGGGAATTCCAAGGTCTAAGTTCCGTCGCCCATACCAAATTTCAAAACAATTATATTAAAATAATTAATATATTGAAAATTAAAAATAATTTTTACAAACAAGTGTTAACCTACTTTCTCTTTATGTATAGCTCGTAAAATTCATATGTAATACTTACTCTCTTTGTTTTACAAAAATTAGTTTAATATAATTTTTTTTATCAAATTGATAATTAAATAAATTTATTTATATTTTTAAACTTTCAATAATTGAATATTTCAAAAAATTAAACATAATTTTTTATAATTATAATCTTTTTATCTTTACTTTAAAAAAATTAGATAAATTTTAATTTTAAAATTAATCAATTTGACTCAAAATTCAAACTAAATTAATTTTTGTGAGACAAAAATAGTATTAATATATTAAAAGAGAAGAATCATTGATTTGTTTTCTCGATAAAAAATAATTTCCAAATGTACAAATATTAAAATATAAATATAAAACTTCTAATATCAAAAGGAAAATATAATGATTTTTTCTAGTCGGTGATCGAATAATAATTGAAGCATGAAGGTAATAATTCCTTTTCCCCTTAGAACTCGAAACATGTTCACCGTCCAAAAAGTGTTCTATAAATACGTTACTCTGTCCACGGCATAGTTCAATCCAATCGGTAGCAAATCGCAATCGATATTTCTCTCCTGGTTTTTTCTCTCCCTCTTCGAATCAATCGACAGCCATGTCTTCACCAAAGATGATCGTGTTGAGGAGCTCCGACGGCGAGACTTTCGATGTGGAGGAGGCGGTGGCGCTGGAGTCGCAGACCATCAAGCACATGATCGAAGACGACTGCGCTAACACTAGTATCCCGGTTCCCAACGTCACCAGCAAGATCCTGGCCAAGGTCATTGAGTACTGTAAGAAACACGTTGAGGCTCCTAAATCTGATGACTCTAACAAGGCAGCTGAGGATGAGCTTAAGAACTTCGATGCTGATTTCGTCAAAGTTGATCAGGGCACTCTCTTTGATCTTATTCTGGTTTGACTCTTTTACACTTTGTTTCGCTCCTAAATTTTTCTGCTAGAAAATATTTGGCTTAAACAATTGCTTTGGGAACTATGCTGTGATTCCTTGTTATAGGGTTATTGTTCTTGTTGCTTTTAACTATATTTTGAAAATGACTAATTTTGGTATAGGAGGATTTTGTGGGAACATATCATAGCTTACATTATTTCAAAGAACATTGAATTAGATTGGAATGGTTGTAAAGAGTTGGGGTTTATTTAGATTATTATTGGTCATGGTGGGGATGTCTGTTTTTGGATAAAGTGAAGTGTTGCCTTAATTCTTGGAAGTATCAGTTAATGTACCTTGTGATGGGCCTTGGGTTAGTTCTGCTCATATTACGTTTTTGTGCAATGCTCTCATTATTTTGTTATTTATGCTGGTTCTTTTATTTTGTGTTATTTATTTTTGGCTCATGGATGAGCAAGCTGTAACTATTTAATTTTCCAAAGTTGACTGTGGTTACAAGCACTAAGTTATATACGTTTTCAGTTATTCTTGGCCTTTTCAGGGTAGTACATTTTTAGTGATAACTGATCTTTGAATTTGGAAAGTGTGGCTTTTGAGTAATAAATGATGATATATTAAAAATGTCATCAACTCAATTGATGAAATGATTAAGCTGTTGTTATTGAAATACTTAACACCACAACCACCAGTTAGCTGTGGTAATCACTACCTTATATCCCATTTGTTTCATTTGTTAACATTATTTGTAGATGTGGTTTTTATTCTGTTCAAGTTATTTAGAGTAGTCATATCTTATGTTAAAAAGTAGGAATTTGTTATTATAATACTCTTAGGCAGGGTTACTATAAGTTGGAACTTACATTTTCGTTCCAGATTGTATTATCCCAATCACCAATCTTCAATATATCAGATCCTCCGGAGTAAATTTCACTTAAGTTTTGGAGAAAACAAAGGACATGGGCATAACTTTTAATACATATATAGATAATGCATATTCTTATAGAGGATGAAAGAGATGGAGAGGGAGTTAGTGTGATACTCAGATGAATTTGAGGTGTCTGACATCCCAAATTTCATTGTCTCGGGGATATACCCAAATTTGAAAACCTTTCTCAACTAGGGATACAGCCTATGTCTCAGCTTCTTTGTCAACTAAAATACAAAAATTGCAGCCCCCCTCTGGCTTCACTTGTGATCAGACGCCAGGCCTTGTTATCGGCAACATTGGATGACATTATGGACTGCATCTCAGGAATATGACGTGGGATCATGCCTAAATATATATCCACTGAGTTCACATTCCGTAGATAAGATGCAGAGCTCAGTCTGTCACCTACAGGCCACAGCCCTTTCCTCTACCTATCATTAACTTAAGTTATGAATTTGCATCCTAAACATTCCCTAATTTTTATTTACAATCTATAAGAGAACTATATTTTTGAAACTACTATTTGAAAGGATTCCTATTTGTATTTTGACCCCACCCCGTTATTTATAATGGGGGGTCAAAATACAAATATAGGTGAACATATTTTGTTCTCATGTCCAATAAACATGTCCACCTAAAATCACTCTTAAGACAATTCATTCTGTTGGTATGTGTATAAATTTGATGATTACCAAGTTGATGCCTGTTGGCAATACTTGAAATTTCTCATCTTTAAGACAATTCATTCTATTGGAGACTGCGGTCTTTGACTTTAATGGCAAGCTTCTGTTCAAACGTGAATGATGTCTAAATGCTGTCCATGTAAGTTTCTCCATCAGATGGATTGCTTCTGCAGATGGCATTTTTATTTTTATTTATTAATAAATTTGTCTTATTAGTTGTTTGCTGTTTGCAAATATTTTCCTTTGGGTATACTTGGATAGATTGGGTATTGTACAGGGGTGTGAATTATTTGCAAACATTTGGTGGAATTGCATTTTTATGCCATTTGTCTACATCTGTACTCTGAAGTCGAAATAGTCGTGGTGCAATCTTCACTGAATGGTCAAGTAATAAATGTTCAGAACTCTGATATCCTTTTAGTTACTTCTGGAGCTTGTTTAACAAGTTTGTATTGGCAATTTTGTTTATGGATGTATAGTTTCTGTCGTGTGTTTTTATTTTGGATTTTAGACATTAAGGAACCATTATTTGGGAGTAAGCTTTTGTTTATTGATGTTTCCCTCTTGTTATTTCAGGCAGCAAACTACCTCAACATCAAGAGCCTGCTGGATTTGACATGTCAAACAGTGGCAGACATGATCAAGGGAAAGACGCCTGAGGAAATAAGAAAGACATTTAACATCAAAAATGACTTCACTCCAGAGGAGGAGGAGGAGGTTCGCAGGGAGAATGCCTGGGCATTCGATTGAAATTTCCAAGTATCTGAAATGATGCTGATATTGTCTTAGGATTGATTTATCAATATTAGCTGCAGTGCACATTATCTATATTTACCTAAGTATATATGTGACTTGACTTTCGGTTTGTCTGTGTGAACCTTGGTCTCGTTGAAATGTGATTCTAAGATGGATGAATCTTTTGATATCATGCTCTGACATGGGTTATGGCAGTTCTTTTTTTATTGGATTAGTTCTCAACTCAGAAATAATAATTTGTTGATCTTAAATATATGTATTTGAAGTGCAGGCATAACAGAGAGGTGGGCAAAGTGAAATTGCTTTGTTCCTCAATTTTTGAGGTGCTTGGTTTTGTGAAAAGCCATATTTAAGGCTCATGTGGCCTGTTAGAATGACACTATGGCATCAAAGATTAAAGTCTACCATCTGATGTAGCTAAATTGACAGAATCTGTACTATTTTAAATTCATACGAATGAAAGTATACTTGCGTATTTATTATAGCGCGCATTTTACAGGATTAGAATTCCTAGTTAAAGCTAAAATCGAGTATATACACACATATAATATCTTATTTCAATAAATAGAAAATAGTTTACATGAGATCTGTAATTCCTTTTTATATTATTTCCATCTAGGATCCAATATAATAAAAACCTACAGAGTATATATAGAGATAAAGATCTGTAAAATGAGCACCCGTAATTGTTTATTGTTAGTTAGACCTGACAAACGGGTCGGGTCAAAAAGGCCTAAAAAAATTTAACCCAAAATTTCTCAGCTCGTGGCCCGAACGGGCCGGGCCAGCTCACAGGCCAATTGATTATTTTATTAATATTATTATTATTTATTATTATTTTTTTTATAATTATGATACATAACATTATGTTTTGATTTTGGGCTATTGAGTATAACTTACAATTTGTTTTATTCAATAAAAATATACTTATTAACAAAAAATATTAAAAAACTTATGTTTAATACTTTAATTAAAAAATAATTTTAACATTATAAACTATTGTGAGTATTATTTATTTGATTAAATATGTGAAACTAATAATTGTAATTAAATATTAAGCGACTAATTTTAAAAAATGCTAGAATAATACCACAAGTATATTACGCATGTATGTATTTATATAGTGACAATTATTTGATTATACATGTAACGTATTCTCACTATTCTGCTATGTGCAAGTATATAAAAATATAATTAATTATTATTTATTATTAACATTTGCTAATCAATAATATTTAAATTTTTTCTTATTTAAGTTCTTTTATATCTAAAAGTCATATGTTTGAAGATAATAATATTTTGAACAAATGAATAGAAGTTTTGTTCCATAAATTGATCTAAATGATTAATAAATTAATTTTTTTAAAATATTTTTTTTACGTATTGATGTATTTATTTATTTTTAAAAAAAATAAAATAAAAATATTTTGGGTCAAGGGCCGGGCCAAAAACGGACTAGGCCGAAAAAGCCTATTTTTTTTTAAGCTGAAGAATGAAACTTCATAGCCCAATTTTCCTGGGGCCATCCTGGCCCGATCCGTCGGCCCGGACCTTTTTTACCAGGTTTATCATTAGTTTTTTAACTGTTGAAACACAAAAAAATTAGACTTTATTATTAATTCTTCTAGTGACAGAATTAAAAAAATAATTGACTTTTGAAAATTACAACACGACAAGTGTTTGGGTCGACCCTTTTGTACAACTGTGGGTGTCTTTTATTCACAGCAAGTCGAAAGAAAAATGTAATTCAATATGAGAATTCATTTTTCTCCCAACAAATGTCAGTAATATTATGAGACTACTATACTTTTATTATGGATTGAGATTATTCATAGATATGATTATCAAGATTTTTTGAGCGGCATCGATTATTAATCAAAATAACTGTAATCTAATGTTGCCATATCTAAACCCGACAAAAATGGTCTAAGTCTGCAGGATGACTCGGTCTGAATAAAAATGAGCTACATGCTTATGTTTTTTAGCCCAAAAAAATTGAGTCATTTGGCCCGACCCGTTATCTAAATTTTTTTTCCTAAAAAAATAAATACGTAAATATATTAAAAAAATATTTAAAATAACTTAATTCATTAATCGTTTAAATCAATTTATAAAACAAAACTTCTCTTTATTTATTCGCAATATTATTATTTCCAAACCTATGACTATTAGTTATGAAAGAACTTACATAAGGCAAAATTTAAAATATTATTAATTATTAAAAATTAATAAAGAATAATAATTAATTAATTATATTTTTATATACTTGTTCATAATAAAATATGTTACATTTATAATAAAATAATTATCACAATATAAATATATATTGTATTTATGGTATGATCCTGGCATATTTTTAAAATTTATCACTTATACAAATCTCCGATAAATAACTGTAATCTTCACTAGGAATGTTTTTTGTTTATGTCTTCAAATCTTATAAAAAAAAATATTTTATTCTTGGAGCAATTCAGCTATAAACAATTTTGGTGAAGTCTTTCGGCTTCCCAAAATGCCCCTCGAATTTTTTAAAAATTCTTATTTTGTCTTCTATTTTTATTTTTTATTTTTTTACTTTTTTTAATTTTGTAAAATTTATATTTTATTATGTATAATTTATATAGACAATATGCATGCTACTGGTACTAATGTGTATAATGAAAGATTGGGTGGGGCAAAAGGGGTCAAAGATGAGGTCATTATGGTGAATAAATAAATGCAGCGATGAGGAGCTTTCGAAAAGGCTGAGAGGGAAGGATATGAGTCAGGCATGCAGTATTTATTTAACAAGCAGCCAGCGAGGGTGGGTCCGGTAGCTTTATCTGATGAATAAGTGCAGGATGCAAAATTTAAATATTATATTTATTTTAATTATTAAAAATAAAATAAAATATAAATTTTAATATTTTATCTTATTTTTTATTTTATAATAATTAAAATAAATATAATATTTAAATATTATACATTTATCCTTATTCTTATTTTATTATGCACGGCCACACATACATACTCCTCCCTCGTTCCTTTTTTCTATTTTTGTAGAGAATGAATTTTTTTTTATTTATCATTTATAAAAAAATTAATAATTTAATTCACCATATTATCTTTATATATAAAATTATTTATTTTTTAATAAATAAAAAAAATAATATTAAATTTTATATTCATTTTAATTAATTAGATAAAATATTAATTATATATTTTAATTTTTTTAAACTTTATATTTTTTTTAAATAAGTCTAGGTACATAACAACTAACTACAAAAGTAATCATTATATTTATTTTAATTATTAAAAAATTGTGTTTAATTTTTATGTATATATATATATACTTATCTTTTTTTATAAAAAAAATTCAAGTAAAAAGTAACGGAAACGGAAAACAAATATGACCGTTATGCCTTTTAATTTTAAATCCGAAAAAATGACATTATCCAATGTACCAATTAAGAAATGAGACGTCTCGCAACTCTGGAAAAATCTGCCCCTTCTGCCAACTTATGACACGTGTCAGATCCTTGGTGGTTCAGGTTGACCTATAATTTATCAAGCACACGATTTTGTTGATTATTTTGAAGTTTCATGTTTGAACGTCCTTCCTATTTTCTATTATACAAGTGGTTTTAAAAAAATTATTTATTTTATAATATAAAATATTATATATATATATATATATATATATATTTAAGAAAAAAATTAATTATTTTTTATTTTATTCATAAAAATAGAATAATTAAGAGACAAAGAGAGAGAAAAATGAGTAATTAATTAGTACATAGATAATAATAAAATTTCAAACTAACATTAATTACTTAATATTAATATTAATAAAAAAATTTAATATTTACGATTATGTCTTAAACGATCTATATAATAAAAAAAAGTACAATTTTTAAGTTTATTTTAAAATTAAAATGTATATTTATTTTAATACTGTAAAGTGACATAATATTTTTAATTTGTTAGTATTTTTTATTACCATTTTTAATATTACACTACCATAATTGAATTCATAGACAATATTAAAATTATATTTAAGAATATAAAATTATTTTTAAAATTTATCGTTATAAAAATATATTTAAAAATAAAGAGAATATATTTTAAAATTAAATTATTATAATAAAATAATTTCTCCGAAAAAATGTCGACATATCATGTTTACGTGAAAGGCCAATATAAGAATTTGAAAAGATTAAATGTATTATTGATCATTTTGTAGAAGAGGTAAGGTGAGTAGTACATAAATGATATGCCAAATTGGAGAGACGTACAAAACTGTGCTTGTTATCACTTTAAAGTAAAGTCCATAGACCACAGGTTGACCGACTATTTAGGCCCAAGGCACTACTTACTGCCTCCCAATACTTTCAAAATACGCACAGTACCCCATGTAACGATGAAATTGTTCGTGCATGTAATTGCATATTTAAGGAATTTAATCCAACATTATAAGGACTTGATGATAGTCACACTTGAGAAATTGTACATAATATTAGCGGAATTGTTTTAGGCCTTGATTAGTGTATTAATGTTAGTCCTGTTACATATGACTAATTCATATGATATTAAATGTCGACACATAAAAATATATAAAATAAAAAAGAATTAAAGAGGAATTACAAATTATTATTTTTTAAAATTTAAAAATATATATATAATATTTTTCTTAATGCTATATCATTAATTGTCATATAGTCAATTTAAATTTGATATTGATGCTCCCTTAAGTTTAGTGTTGCAAATTGAATTCAATACATTCTGATCCCCTCTAATGGATAAGGACAATGCCAATCAATAGAAGACGGACTAAATAAAAGACATACTCCACCATGCATATTCCACCTAATAAAGGATAGGAATTTATTATTTTTTGTATGTAAAATGTTTAAATTCGTAATATTCTCCGTATGAATGAGTAAGACCTTAATTACTTTCGACTTATTATTCATCTGAAAATGATCTGATAAAAGTATTAAATTCTGATATATAGTTATGATATACTCTTTATGTCCCATAATAAATATTTTAGTTTGACTTTTATGATTAAATTAATAATTTTTAAAATTAATAATTTTTAAAAAAAAATTAAAATATACGTTGAGAAATTATAATTTTAATAAACTACGAAAAATGTATTACTAATGTCAAGTTGCGTAATTTTAAAAATTTATATAAATATTTTGAATTATTTATATAAAAAATGATAGATTTAATCATTAAAATAAAACTAAAATATTTATTATGGGATAGATAGAGTAATTTGTATCATAAGTCAATTGAATCGTTAAATAGTTTTTAAAGAACTTAAACCAGCCGGTGATTGATGATCTCGTATTAGATTATACCAAGTCATTTAAAGTAAAAATAAGTGTTTTCAGATTTGAATCGGTCATCGAATCAAAAAAAAAATATCGAATGAATGGATTACTCGTCCAATAAGTGATTGAATCGTTATTGAATCGACGACATCATTAATATATAATAAATAATTAAATATATTAATTATTATTATATATTATATATAATATTTAGTAAATATGTAAAATTAATCAATTTATCTACACAAAAAAAAAATTAAATGAATTTGTATAATGTTTACTTTATATAATTCAAATAAATACTAAATTTATATATAAAAAAAGATATTAAATCATGATCATAACACAAAATTCAAGATTCAAGAGTGATAAAATCAAACACAAATGAACATAGACATCTCTAGGATACATTCAATCAAATTCGGTAAAAAAAAATAAAAAATCTATTTATACAATGTTTATTTTATACAAGTTAAATAAATATTAAATTTATATGAAAAGAAAAATATTAAATCATGATCATAACTCAAAATTCAATCAATGATACATTTAATCAAATTTAAATGCTTAATTTAAAATAAAAAAAGAGGGAGGGAACAGGTAAAATCGGTGACCCCGTGACTGGGTCATTGGATCGACCAGTTCGACTACTGGGTCACCGGGTTTTACCAGATTTTGATCAAAACTGATTTTTTTTTATTAAATTAAACCGAAAGGTCGATCAATTCTGATTTTTTTTTATCAGACCGACTGTCCGAGTTTAAAAACCATGACATAGATTAGTCAGATTGCACTTGCTAGTACAATAAGGTAACTAGTCGTAAATAATTTTGTTATAAGTAATGACTCATATAATAACGGGTACAATAATTTAATATAAAAGTAATATGACTCATATTATAAAAATGATAAATTTTATTATTTTTATGTTAAATTATTATACTTATTATTATATAAATTATTATATATAACAAAAATTCAATCATATATGAGAGTTGAAAACTCGATGAGACGGAAAGACACCGTCTAAAGACAGAGATGACAATAATAACGCAATGCTTGAAATATGGAGGCAGGTTCACACGATTCTATATTACACCCTATTGATATTTTTATTTTACACAAAAATATATTTATAAATAATATTCTTTAAACTATCATTTTAAAAACGTATATGTAATTTTTAAGGGGGTATTCCATTGGGCCCACTGACCCCAAGCTCGAAGGTACCTTGACGGCTTGACCTAACCTATACAAAAGAACGAGTACTCAATTTGCCAAAAAGGAAAAAAGAAAAAAGATGTTCAAACAGAGAAAAAGTAACCAAAAGACATGTAACCGTTGTGGTTCGTGGGGTTAAGTTGAGTTGGATGCCAGCCTGACTGCATCACATGCTGTCACTCCTTCTCTAGGCCCCACTTTCTCTCTCCTCTCTCCAAATTCTTCCAATTTTATTTATTATCGTAAATTCCTAAAATGCCCTTAGTTAATCCGTAAAATGCCCCATGTTTTCATATTCCCTTTCTATTTCTCCCCTTAAAATGACACTCATCCCACTAACTCATTCGTCCATTATACTTCGAAAGCTCAAGCTTCAACCAAATCTAGAGAGAGAAAACACAAGAGAGAAGAAGAAGAAAAATGTCGAAGGAAGTGTGTGAAGAAGGACAAACCCACCACGGAAAAGACTACGTGGACCCACCACCAGCTCCACTCATCGACATCGCTGAGCTCAAGCTCTGGTCCTTCTACAGAGCTCTCATAGCCGAATTCATCGCCACCCTCCTCTTCCTCTACGTCACCGTCGCCACCGTCATTGGCCACAAGAAGCAAACCGACCCATGCGGTGGCGTCGGCCTGCTCGGCATCGCTTGGGCCTTCGGCGGCATGATCTTCGTCCTCGTTTACTGCACAGCCGGTATATCGGGTAAGCCACAACAAAATCTAAAAACTACCCATTTCTTTTTAGTAGAAACCCATCAAACCCTTTTGATTTTTTTTTAATTCTTGTTTGATTATTTGCAGGTGGTCACATTAACCCGGCGGTGACGTTTGGGCTTTTCTTAGCGAGGAAAGTGTCGCTGATTAGAGCCTTGGCTTACATGGTAGCACAGAGCTTAGGTGCCATCTCTGGTGTTGGATTGGTGAAGGCTCTCATGAAGAGTGAGTACAACTCACTGGGTGGTGGAGCTAACTCAGTTGCACATGGGTACAACAAAGGTACAGCTCTGGGTGCTGAGATTATTGGCACTTTTGTGTTGGTGTACACTGTTTTCTCTGCTACTGACTCTAAGAGGAGTGCTCGTGACTCTCACGTGCCTGTAAGTAGACCAAAGTCCTCATATTATTATTTTTAGAAAAAAAATATTAAACTTTTGTTGAAAAAATTGTTATGGGTTTTTGGCAGGTTTTGGCTCCTTTGCCCATTGGGTTTGCAGTGTTTATGGTTCATTTGGCCACTATCCCCATCACTGGAACTGGTATTAACCCTGCTAGGAGTTTTGGTGCAGCTGTTATTTATAACAATGAAAAAGTCTGGGATGACCATGTAAGTTGATAATTTAATTAATTTTAATTTAATATGTTTCTTAACTAACTAAATTTATTGACAATTGAAATTTGGTGATGGACAGTGGATTTTCTGGGTTGGACCATTTGTTGGAGCATTGGCGGCAGCAGCTTACCATCAGTATATTTTGAGAGCTGCAGCTATTAAGGCTTTGGGTTCATTCCGCAGCAACCCGACAAACTAAGAAGCTTCGCCATCGACAGGATTAAAAAAAAAAAAAAGGCTTTTTAAGGAGAATTGCATTATTCTGTTTAGTTAATTAATTTATTTGTCGCTTGAGTTTATGAGAGGAGAATGAATGTTGAAGAGACCCATCTTTTTCTATTTTTTGTTGTTTTTTAGCTTTGGCTGTTTATTTATTTGGTCCGAGTAGTAATGGGGGGTGTCGTTTCTTTCAGTCTCTGTGCATTGTGTACAATCTCTTAGCTAAAATCTCTAACCTATGGGGCAAAGAAATTCACTTTTAACCCATTTTTGCCATTGGGCAGTAAAAAGTCCTAGTGGTTAATTTTGTGTTCAACGATTGACCATGTCTTTGGCACTGTTTAAAAAGATAAAACCAACTAAAGAGTATAAAAATAACTGTAGTTAAATAACATGAACGCATAAGATTTTTTTTCTTTCCTAAAAGAATATTAATGGATCCTATGCCAGTAGTACTTTTGTGGGAAAAACAAAAGAAAAATATTTTATAGAATAATTTTTTTTATGGGTTCAATGGGGAGTACTAATTATTAGGAGTGTTGTTTGATACCACCAACACCACACTACTAAGAGTGTGAATAGAAATAAACAAATTTAAATATGATAGTGTAAATAGATATATTTGTATTCAAAAAATTAATTTACTATTTAAATTTATATTCGACGAATTTTAAAAATATTAATTGTATTTGGTATTCAAAATAATATTTGAATACATATAATATTTATTTTCGTTTATTTCATTCAAATAAACATATTATTCGAATATTCGGGTATTCAAATTCGTCTATTAATCCGAATTCGTCTATTAGTCAACTAATATAAAATTCATTCAAATTATTACAAAATATATATATATATATATATATATTTACTCATAACTAATCACAAATTAAAGTTTAAACTATATGTATTAATGAATGAATGTTTATTTATTTATTTTTAATAAATACAATAATCAATGCTCTATATTATAATTCAAATAAGTTTTTATTATTTTTGAAATTTTAAATTCAAAATGAATACTTTACTTATTAATGTTTAGATGTCTATTTTATGTGTTAATTTGGAATAATACTGTAGTGTGTTCGAATATTTATAATTATAACATTTAAATGATATTTATAACATTTGTTAAATGATACATTTTAGATATATTGTAATACTATATATAACTAGAATAAAGAAAAATAATAATAAGTTTTAAAGTATAATTCATTAATTAATGAATGTTAATTTATTTATTTTTAATAAATACAATAATTAATGCTCTAAATTAAATTTTAAATAAATTTTCATTATTTTTGAAATACTAAATTCAAATTGAATGTTTTACTTATTAATGTTTAAATATCCATTAATAAGTAGATGTCAATTTTATGTGTTAATTTGGAGTAATATTGTATTGTATATGAATATATTTATAATCTATAATTGTAAAATTTAAATAATATTTATAACACTTGTTAAATGATATATTTTAGATATATTGTAACATTATATATAACTAGAATAAGGGGAGAAAATAATGAGTCTTAAAGTATACTTTATTAATAAATGAATGTTAATTTATTTATTTTTAATAAATATAATAATTAATGCTTTAAATTATCATTCAAATAAGTTTTCATTATTTTTGAAATACTAAATTCAAAATGAATATTTTACTTATTAATGTTTAGATGTCCATTTTATGTGTTAATTTTGAATAATATTGTAGTGTGTATGAATATTTATAATCTATAATTATAACATTCAAATGATATTTATAACATTTATAACACTTGTTAAATGATACATTTTAGATATATTATAACACTATATATAACTAGAATAGGGGGGGGGGGGAATAATGAGTTTTAAAATATAATTCATTAATGATTGAATGTTAATTTATTTATTTTTAATAAATACAATAATTAATGCTCTAAATTACAATTCAAAATAATTTTCATTATTTTTAAAATCCTAAATTCAAAATGAATGCCCTACTTATTAATATTTAAATATCCATTAATAAGTATATGTCTATTTTATATGTTAATTTGAAGTAATACTGTAATGTGTATGAATATTTATAATGTATAATTATAATATTTATAGAAAATTGATATTTTCACAAGAAAACTATCGTTAGAAGTCTATACCGATGTTTTTAATTGTCGCTGTATGTCTATAGCGACAATTTTCGTGTGAAAATATCATTTTTTTTTTTTGAAAATATTAATTCCCCATTTATAACACTTGTTAAATGATGTATTTTTAGATATATTGTAATACTATATATAGCTAGAATAAGGGTAAAAATTAATGAGTTTTAAAATATAGTTCATTAATAAATGAATGTTAATTTATTTATTTTTAATAAATACAATACTCAATGCTCTAAATTATAATTCAAATAAGTTTTCATTATTTTTGAAATCCTAAATTTCAAAATGAATGCTCTCCTTATTAAAGTTTAAATATTCATTAATAAGTTTATGTCAATTTTATATATTTAGAGTAATACTGTAGTATGTATGAATATTTATAATATATATTTATAACATTTAAATGATATTTATAACACTTATTAAATGATCCAAAAATTATATTGTAACACTTGTTAAATAATACAATTTAGATATTTTAACTTTATAATAGTAAAAATTCATTAATTATATTTAAATTAATTTATTTCACTTTATTAATATTATAATAAAAATATTATTTTGAATTTGTCTAGATCCATATTCATATTCATTTATTTACAGACACCTTTAAATTGAATATAAATATATATATATTTTTCAAATATAAATAATATATATTTTTTTAATACGTATACAAATAAATATGAAATTTTCAATTAGCATTTATAGTAATGTTCACCATGACAATAGTTAAACTTAGACGTGGGACCTACCTAACATCATCTGTTGTGAAAATTTGAAGTTGAGGATTGATTGATTATTCATGACAAAGCGTAGAGTACCCTCTGTTGTTCATTACTTCAAAATTGCTGAATGAATAAATTTAACTTCTAATATACTCCCTCCATGCTATATATGTCATTTTAGAATTTTATATAAATATTAAAAAAATAATTATATAGTATTAAATATAATATTAATTATTTTTTTATTAAAATATTCAAATATGAGAATATTACTTATTAAATAAAAAATAATAAGAGAATTAAAATTATATTTAATACTTGGGATAATATTAGAAATTAAATAATTAATATTTATTTAAAATTTTCAAACGACAAATAATACTCCTATTTTTATTATATAGATCGTTTAAGACATAATCACACATTAAAAAAATTCATTAATACTAATATTAGATAATTAATGTTAGTTTAAAATTTCATTACAATTCATGCACTAATTAATTACTCCTCCTCCTCCTCTCTCTCTCTCAATTACTTCATCTTTAAAGATAAAATAGAAAATAGTTAGATTTTTTTTCTTCTAAATATATGTAAAACGTCTTATATTTTGAAAAAAAATATTTATTTTAAAACGACCTATATAATGAAAAATAGGGAGTAAGGGATAAAAATATTTCTCTAAAACGATATTTAAAAAGGGACGGAGAAAATATATAGAATAAATATAAATACACAACAATCAAATACTATATTCATCTATATTATTAAAAAAAAGAGGATATGATACTAAAATATATGTTATATTTTATTTTTTATTAGTATAAATAAATATAATATTTAATTATTATATGTGTAGACTTATTCATATATATATATATATATATATATATATATATATATATATATAAACATGCTCATTAAGACACGTATAACGAGGCCCGGAAAAGGCCAAAGATGCCTTCCCAATGGAGTTGAGGGTTGGACCTCCTTTTTTACCCCTTCCCTATTCGAGGGGTCTGTCTCTGTGGAATTTGCCGGAATAACGAGACTCCCCCATTTTATTTTAAAGCTAAAAGAAGAACCCAATTATACTTTTAAAGTTGGAAGAGTAAAGAAAGAAAATGCCACGCGTGCGGTTCTTAGAGGTCAAGTCATTTGGGAAAGAAGTATAAATGTTTTCCTTTTACATAATTTATAATATTAATTATTTAATTAAAAAAGTTTATATATTTATTTTTTTACCTTGAGATGTTTGTTTTTAAAAAATCAATAATTAAGTTATATAAATTTTCTATCATGTCATACTGAGTAGATTGAATAGTTCTATACCATTACCATGTATCTAATTTCTAAGAAATGTCAATTATATGTTTTTAAATCTATGTATATTTTTAATAAAAATGACGCATCATTTATTCTAAACTTGAAAGTAAAGTGAAGCAAGTCTCGCGCGAAAGGCAAGCAAAAAAGAAGCCTTCACCTCACCCAGTCAAATTGCTGGCTGCTTTCTTTAGTACGAAAAGATAAGAGAGAGAAAGTCGTCACTTCTCTTTCCACTTGGTTTTAATTTGTAGACCAAAAAAAAAAAACCCGTCTTGGAGTTTTTACTTAGGAGAGAAAATAAAATTTATTTCGTTTAAATTAAAAAAATAAAATTAATCATAATTACTATCTATTTTATGTACGCACGTAATAATTATAATTTGATTAAAAAATTCTTGAATTCATAAATGACTCCTCTATAAATACATCTAAGTTGGGGTATCATGCGAGTAAAACTAAAAATTGCTTCATATATAAAATAATATTTTAGCCTTTTTGAATTTACAAAAATTTGGACAAATCCAACCAAACATTGAAGGCCAGCTCCAACAAAAGAGCAACGTCAACAACCATCTCCGATACTTTAAAAAAATGCAAAAGCATGCATCAAAGGGATGGATGGGCCATGGATTTAATGGTCAATCAGTGAGCTTTACTGGATTGGCTTGGGCAAATACTCTTTTTTTTTTTGCTAATTATAAATACTCAATTTTGTTACAACTATAAGCTACACTTTTTAGAAAGATTTCATCTTTTATATTTGTTTTCATCAAATTTATATTTTATAAATTATAATATACATTATTGTACTCATAATGGACAAAATTTTCAAACAAGAAACTATTTTATTATCATCTGTAATTTTAAATTTTGGGATAAGCACTACAAAAAAATAGCCTATCGCGACCATTATTGATCGCTGATAGATATCTGCGATCGACTGCGGTCGCTGCTTGTGGTCACAAATAGACTGGTTGATCTAGTTGGACGCCCGCGACCGACTTATCAGTGACCGCCAATAGCGATTGCTGCCGTCACTAAGCTGAGTCAGCTTCAGAGCTACATGGCGTCACATGTCAACGACCGCTGCTGTAAGACCCCGAATTTTATGAAATATAAAATTTATTTTTTTCTTCATATATATTTTCATGAAACAGTAAGTGGTTAAATTGATAAAGTTAAAAGTTAAGGATGTTAGGTGTAAATTATATTATGTCGGACAATATTCTTTTGGTCGGGGAATATTCGTTCTGTCGGGGAATATTCGTACGACGGCGCCGTACGAACCAATCATTGGTGGACCCCACAAAGAATAATTGTCGGATACAGAAAATGACAAACAATTTTTAAATGGTCAATGGTACTATCACTTTTAATTGTTAAAATATTTGGTGGTAAAAGAATAGTAATATACGGTATTACAAGTAGCACACGGTATTGCACAGTAGCACACGACATTGCACAGTGTTTCGTATTATTAAACTGATAAAGTGGTTATCGTACAATATTTGACTTTATTGTCACATCCACAATAATTCATATTATTAAATTGATAATTGTCACAGTAGCATATGCACAGTAATTCACATTATTGAATCAATAATTGTCATGACACAGTAACGTATTCCTTCTTTTACATGCTTTCTGCATTATTGTTCTCTCTATTATAATGTTATATAAACAGTTGTATTTTATTAATTAATTGACTCGATATCTAACTCAGATAGTCAATTACACTGTATTTATAACAATTAGTCATAATAATGAATAAGTGTGAATTATTGTTGAATAATTGAATTGATAAAGTTATTTGTTTATAATATAAAGTTAGGTGATGTAAAATGAATGATATAGATTCAAGATAATATAGAATTTGAAATGGATGATGTAGATTAAAAGATGATACTTAAATGAATGATTTAGATAAAATGAATGGTATAGATTAAAGATAATATATAATTTGAAATGAATGGTGTAGTTTAAAGATGCTCTTTAAATGAATGGTTTAAATTAAAGAAATCTTAAAAGAGGAAATGAATGGTATGGATTAAACATTATCTTGAAATAAATTGTTTGGATTAAATTAGAAAATTTTGGTTATGATAAGATTTTTGGCTATAAATAGAGGACTTAACTTAAGAAATTTTTCATAACATTCTTACATACATTTTCTTCCACTCTCTAAATACTTCTTTGTGTAAGTTCTCTCTAAGTGTTCTTAAGTAATTCCCAGTTTTGAAATCTTTTGCATTCTTCTTTGAATTCCCGAATGGAATTTTCTTATGTACAGTAACTCTTTCGAAAAATCATAGTAAATTCATTATTTGTCAGAATTTAATGAATTAAAAGCCTGTTTCTTCAGTTTTTCGTCCTCTACAACTTTGAAGAAGGAAAAAAAGTCATCTGAAATCATCTTCATGCCTTAAAATACTAAAAACCGTAACCTATTCTGATTTTCGTCACTATTTTCAGTCTTAGTTTTTAAAATTCATAACTCATTCATATTAACTCCGAATTGAGTGATTCTTGAGTCTATGCCGTCTATCTTTCCGAGAATATCATTATTTTAAAAACATAAAGAGATTTTAAAAAACTCTAGAAGACTCAAAAGTCAGATTCTTTATTGTTACAAACAAGGAAGGATTTGTTCGACTATAAACTTGTTTCACAATATCAAGGTAAGGAATATCATTTTTTTTCCCTTACTTGTAAGGAATATCATCTACTTTCATATTCTATTATTCAAACTTACTACGGTAAAAGATTATCATTATTTGATTCTCGAAAATAATATCGTTTCTTTCTTACTCATAAGATATGTCATTTATTTCCATGTATTAATTTGTGGGAATAACCTTACGGCGCGAATTACCGCCTGTTGGTGAATAACCTTTCGTATTCATTCCTTATTAATCTCTGAGAATAACCTTACTGCGCGGATTACCGCCTGTTTGGTGAATAACTCTTCGTATTCAATTTTTGTTAAATTGTGAGAATAACCTTACGGCGCGGATTACCGCCTGTTGGTGAATAACCTTTCGTATTCATTCCTTATTAATCTCTGAGAATAACCTGACTACGCGGATTACCGCATGTTTAGTGAATTACTCTTTGTATTCATTTCTTATTTGTCTCTTGTGGAAATAATTTGTCTACACGAATTATCACATGACACTTTTATTGCATATTCGTTTATAATATCATTTTCTTTCATATTCGTAAGTGATATTATTTTCCTTTATACTCATAAGAGATACCATCTTTTTCATCTTCCATTATTCAAACTTACTATAGTAAGAGATATTAATTTCCTTCACCTTTTGTTAATCAAACCTGCTACGGTAAGGGATATTATTTTCTTTCATACACCTAAATCGAAACTTATTATGGAACTATTGCTTCTATAATTCCTGAAAATATTATATGTTCCATAATAGTTGCACTTCATCATTTCAATTGAACCATCATATTTACGTGAACCTTTTTATTGAACTGTAACCGTTATTCTGAACTGTGGATCTTGAATATCATTTTTAAATTTCACTCCACATCATGTTGACAATTTGGACATTATTTGAATCTGTACAAAGTAAACTTCTGATACTTATTGTTTATCCTGTTTCTTCTGTTCATCATTTATATCATTCTAATCATCCAAAATCAAGTTGTTGTGAATATCTGTGGCCGGGGGCACAAATGCGATATAATTGTTGAACAGATGATAGGTTAAAGGCGATATAATAGGTTAAAGGCAATACATTTGTTCGGTGTCTTTTATGACACGTGGTGAATGTTCTCTTTGGCCCGTAGTGCAAAGATGAACTGTTGTTTGGTATGATTATGACCAAAGGCTGAATCTGGTATAATCATGACCGTTGGTGTTATATTGAATGTCTTTGGTGCGTAGTGCAAAGATGAACTGTTGATCTGCATGATTATGATCAGGAACTGTGAATTGTATTATCTTGACTAAAGGTATTTTAGATGATAAAAGTTGATGATGTTTTTCCTAAAAAGAGAATCGATTGGACATTATAGTCTGCATTATTCTTCTAATAGATTGCTCATTCCGTTGCTATTATTGATCTGAACGTTGTTTAAGAATTTAGCTGCAGTTTTTGATATAAACATTGTAGTCTATTGTATTCTATCAAGAACTCAACTGTTGAAGACTAATGATAATTTATTCGTCATTATCTTAGTCATGATTGTAAGACCCCGAATTTTATGAAATACAAAATTTAATTTTTCTTCATATATATATTTTTTTGAAACAGTAAATGGTTAAATCGATAAAGTTAAAAGTTAAGGATGTTATGTGCAAATTTTATTTTGTCGGACAATATTCGCTTTGTCGGGGAATATTCGTTTGGTCGGGGAATATTCGTTTGGTCCGACGGCGCCGAAATAACAAATTATTGGTGGACCCCACAACGGAATATTTGTCGGATATAGAAAACGACAGAAATAACATTTTTAAATAAAAATAGTCAA
This sequence comes from Hedera helix, assembly GCA_947179155.2. NCBI lineage: Eukaryota > Viridiplantae > Streptophyta > Magnoliopsida > Apiales > Araliaceae > Hedera > Hedera helix. The sequence continues at coordinate 34,784,436 of OX359287.1, forward strand.
CGGAACTGTTAAAATACCGGTGATAAAAGAATAGTAGCATACGGTAGTTATTGGTATTTTCTGTAGCACTCGGTACTCTACAGTAACACACGGTATTGCATAGTGTCTCATATTATTGGTCTGATAATTGACACCGTAACTGTTACGCATCATTTCATCGATAATTGTCACTGCATAATATTTTATATTATCAATTCAATAATTGTTGTTACACAGTATTTTGCATTATTGATTTAATAATTGTCATTACACTGTATTTTATATCATTGAGTCAATAATTGTTGTTGCACTGTTTTTAAAATTATTGAACCTAATAATTGTCACAGTAACATATGCACAGTAATTCACATTATTGAATCAATAATTGTCATTACACAGTAACGTATGCTTTATTTTACATTATTGTTATCTCTATTATGATGTTATTTAAACAGGTGTATTTCATTAATTTATTGACTTGATATCTAAGAACTAACTATACTGTATTTATAACAATTAGTCATAATAATTGAATTGATAAAGTTATTTGTTTATAATATAAAGTTAAGTGATTATTAGGTGATATGAAATGAATGGTGTAGATTAAAGTGTGAATTATTGTTGAATAATTAAATTGATTTGTTTATAATATAAAGTTAGGTGATTATTAGGTGATATGAAATGAATGGTGTAGATTAAAGATAATATAATATTTGAAATGGATGGTGTAGATTAAAAGATGATCTTTAAATGAATGGTTTAGATTAAATGAATGATAAGATTTTTGGCTATAAATAGAAGCCTTAACTTAAGTATTTTTCATAAACTTCCTTACTTGTTCTTTCTTTCTCTCTCTAAATACTTCTTGTGAAAGTTCTCTCTAAGTGTGCTTAAGTCATCTTGAGTATTTGTGAAGATCTATAAGTATACGTGTACTGTTCAAGTTAATCAACCTCATTTAAATCAATATCCAGTCACGTGTTGAGGTAAGGGATACCATCTTTTTCATCTTCCATTATTCAAACGTACTATGGTAAGGGATTATCATTATTTGATTCTCGATAATAATATTGTTTCTTCCTTACTCATAAGACGTGCCTTTTATTTCCATGTATTAAATTGTGGGAATAACCTTACGGAGCGGATTGCCGCCTGTTGGTGAATAACCTTTCGTATTCATTCATTATTAATCTCTGAGAATAACCTTACGGAGCGGATTGCCGCCTGTTTGGTGAATAACTCTTTGTACTCAAATTCTATTAAATTGTGGGAATAACCTTACGGAGCGGATTGCCGCCTGTTGGTGAATAACCCTTTGTATTAATTTCCTTCACCTTTTGTTAATCAAACCTGCTACGGTAAGGGATATTATTTTCTTTCATACTCCTAAATCGAAATTTATTATGGAACTATTGCTTCTATAATTCCTGAAAATATTATATGTTCCATAATAGTTGAACTTCATTATTTCAACTGAACCTTCCTATTTACGTGAACCTTTCTATTGAATTGTAACCGTTATTCTGAACTGTGGATCTTGAATATCATTTTTAAATTTTACTCCACATCATGTTGACAATTTGGACATTATTTGAATCTGTACAAAGTAAACTTCCGATACTTATTGTTATCCTATTTCTTCTGTTCATCATTTATATCATTCTAATCATCCAAAAATCAAGCTGTTGTGAATATCTGTGGCCGGGGGCACAGATGTGATATATTTGTTGAACAGATGATAGGTTAAAGGCGATATAATAGGTTAAAGGCGATACATCTGTTCGGTGTCTTTTATGGCACGTGGTGAATGTTCTCTTTGGCCCGTAGTGCAAAGATGAACTGTTGTTTGGTATGATTATGACCAAAAGCTGAATCTGGTATAATCATGACCGTTGGTGTTATATTGAATGTCTTTGGCCCGTAGTGCAAAGATGAACTGTTGATCTGCATGATTATGATCAGGAACTGTGAATTTGTATTATCTTGACTAATGATATTTCAGATGATAAAAGTTGATGATGTTTTTCCTAAAAAGAGAACCGAGTGGACATTATAGTCTGCATTATTCTTCTAATAGATTACTCATTCCGCTGCTATTATTGATCTGAACGTTGTTTAAGAATTTAACTGCAGTTTTTGATATAAACCTTGTAGTCTATTGTATTCTATCAAGAACTCAACTGTTGAAGACTAATGATAATTTATTTGTCATTATCTTAGTCATGATATTCTTTACTGGGCTATTTGAGCTCACCCTTTCTTTTGTTCCATTGTTTTTCAACAGGAAATGAAAACATAACAGGGTCTAGCCGGGGAATGGAGTGAGGGTCCGAGGAATAGTTATCATAGTCTTCATGTTTTGTAAAATAGTGTGGCAATAATAGTGAAGACTTAGTTGTGTATTATTATACACTGTATTGTTGTACGTTGTGATTTGTTGTAATAATTTTGTTGTAGTCTTTTGACGACTCAAGTTTGGGCTGTGTGGGCCCAGATTTGGGGGCGTCACAGTTGGCATCAGAGCTTAGGGATATGGTCTTTAATGGAGATCTGGGGTTAGAACTAGGAGGGGAGAGACGAATAGAATCAATCACTAGTGTGTCCTACCTAAATTAGATTTATTTTTTATCTAATGAATCGATTTGAATGTAGGAACATGAAGAGATGAGTCAGTTTATTTGAACTAACATTTATTTTGTGACCACAGTTAATTATGGCATCTGGAAATCAGGAGGTTAACTATGAAATTACCGAAACAAATGTAGCTGCAAAACAAGAGGCGACGAATAATCTTCTTACAAACTCAGAGTTGAATCATTTGCCTAAGGCAAAAATTATGCGTGTTCTATCCAGTAAGGATGAAGGTGAAAGCTCTGCTACAGTCGTTCCAGATCCATTCTTAGAAGCAATTAAAGGAAGTAACGAACTTGCGGAAATTATTGCCTTTAATTTACTCACTAATTGGGAGAGTGATATCACCTGGTTATGCTCTATAACAAAGGATCAGAATATATGGACTTTTCATATTAGTCTTTGGGATTTATGGTGTTCCAGCTATGATTTTCAAGATTATTTAAAAATGATCTTTCTATACTTTTGGGCGTTACAATTTAGAGGAATTCAGGTTAAGTTAGTCACTATCGTGGAAACTGTAGTCTATCGAAAATATTATTTTAATGGAAATCATTGGTACCTTACTACTGATGAAGTTGATGAACCCGAGAAACAGTTTGCTAGAAAATTATTCAGTGGTATTCCCATGGTTGAAATACGTGAAGATCCGAATGAAGTATTCGGGATTCGATTTGACGATAACAGTCAAGAAACCGAATGAGGTGATAACCGGTAAGCTATTCATAAATTCTCGTGAAGTCTACGCTTTGTTAGATACTGGCTCTACCCATTCTTTTATCTCACCTGCATGTGCTCAGCGTTTAAACTTAACTCCTGAAAATTTGGACTTTGACTTATCAGTTGAAACCCCATTAGGAGAAATGACCATTACATCTACTGTCTATAAATCTTGCCTAGTTCAAATCAACAACCTCACATTACCTGTTGACCTTATTTCTTTGGAGATGCGTGAATTTGATGTGATTTTAGGAATTGATTGGTTGACTACCCATCATGCTAAAATTGATTGTTTTCATAAGATTATTAGTTTTCATATTCCTAATCAACCTGTCATGCAAATTCAAGCAACTAAACCATTGAAATCTATAACTGTTATTTCTAGCCATAAAGCCATTCGTTTATTGAAAAACAGATGTCAAGCCTTTTTAGCTCATGTCACTGATTTGAACAAAAATACGTCAAACTTGAATGATATTCCCATTGTTAATGAGTTTCCTGACATTTTTCCTGAAGAACTTCCTGACTTACCCCCAAACCGTGAAATTGATTTTTATATTGATCTTGAACCCGGTACCAAACCCATTTCCAAAGCTCCCTACCGAATGGCTCCCATTGAACTTCAAGAGTTAAAAGTCCAACTACAGGAATTGTTGGATACCGGTTTCATTCGTCCGAGTGCATCACCTTGGGGTGCTCCTGTTCTATTTGTGAAGAAGAAATACGGGAGTATGAGATTGTGCATTGACTACCGAGAATTGAACTATGTCACCATCAAGAACAGGTACCCGTTACCTCGGATTGATGACATGTTTGATCAATTGCAAGGCGCTCAACATTTCTCAAAGATTGATCTCCGTTCTGGATATCATCAGTTAAAGGTTAAAGCTGAGGACATTCCAAAGACTGCTTTCAGAAATCGTTATGGGCATTATGAGTTCTTAGTCATGCCTTTTGGACTAACTAATGCTCCTGCAGCTTTCATGGACATGATGAACCGGATATTCAAGGAACATTTGGATCATTTTGTGGTTGTCTTTATTGATGACATCCTCATATACTCCAAGAGTCGCGAGGATCATGAACAACACCTGAGATTGATACTACAAAAGCTCCGTGAAAACAAATTATATGCCAAGTTGAAGAAATGTGAGTTCTGGCTTGAGGAGGTCGCGTTTCTCGGGCATGTGATTTCTAGTCAAGGAATATCAGACGATCCTGCGAAGATTGAAACGGTACTAAATTGGGAACAACCCAAAACAGTAACCGAAGTCCGAAGTTTTCTGGGTCTAGCTGGTTATTATCGGAGATTCGTAGAAGGATTTTCTCGAATCGCCACTCCATTAACGCAGCTTACTCGGAAAAGCACAAAATTCATATGGAGCGAGGAATGCGAGAAAAGTTTCCAAGAACTCAAGAAGAGACTGATTTCAGCTCCTGTTCTGACCATACCATCAGGATCAGGAGAATTTGTTATCTACAGCGATGCTTCTGGCAAAGGTCTAGGCTGTGTCCTTATGCAACATGGAAAGGTTATAGCCTACGCCTCTCGACAACTCAAAGATTATGAGAAAAATTATCCTACTCATGATCTAGAGTTGGCAGCAGTCGTTTTCGCGTTGAAGATCTGGAGACACTACTTGTACGGAGAAAAAGTGGATATCTATACGGATCATAAAAGTCTCAAGTATTTCTTCACCTAGAAGGAACTCAACATGCGACAACGACGTTGACTTGAGCTGTTAAAGGATTATGACCACACAATCCAGTATCACCCGGGAAAGGCGAACGTTGTAGCTGACGCTTTGAGCAGAAAATCTTATGCAAGTACAAGTGCACTGCTGACAACACAAAAGTGTATTTTGTACGACTTGCAAAAGATGGAGATAGAGCTAAAGACACCAGGGACCCACTCGAAGATTGCTCACGTGCGAGTAGAACCAACTTTAATCGATAAAATTAAAGCTGCTCAAACTACCGATCCGGAACTGATAAACATGATAAAGAAAGTACAAGAAGGTGCCATTCCCGAAGCAAGAATCGACGAGAAAGGAATACTTCGAGTCAACTCTCGACTATGTGTTCCTAACGATCCTGAATTAAAGCATAAAATCATGATGGAGGCACACAACACGCCGTTTGCAATCCACCCAGGAGGTACCAAGATGTATCGAGATCTTCGACATACATTTTGGTGGAACAATATGAAAAGAGAGATTGCGGAGTTTATCTCAAGGTGCCTAACTTGTCAACGTGTCAAGGCAGAACATCAAGTTCCTAAAGGTCCATTACAATCACTTGAAGTTCCCGAATGGAAGTGGGAACACATCAATATGGACTTCGTGACGGGTCTTCCAAAAGTTTCTCAAGGCTTAGATGCAATTTGGGTGATCGTAGATAGATTGACCAAATCTGCTCATTTCTTGCCTATACGAGAAAACTTTTCACTTGAACGTCTTGCCGGTATGTACATAAATGAGATCGTGAGATTGCATGGCATGCCAGTTTTCATAGTTTCTGATCGAGATCCTAGATTCACTTCACGCTTTTGGATCAGTCTACAAAAAGCTATGGGCACTGAACTACGTTTTAGTTCTGCATACCATCCTCAAACGGACGGACAATCGGAAAGGACGATCCAGACCCTCGAAGATCTTTTGAGACTTTGTGTATTAGACTTCAAAGGAAGTTGGGATAAGTACTTGCCGTTGGTGGAATTTTCTTACAACAACAGTTACCAAGCAAGCATAGGCATGGCTCCATTCGAGGCATTGTATGGAAGGAAGTGTCGCTCCCCAATATGTTGGAATGAGGTAGGAGAAGCAAAATTGTTGGGACCCGAGTTGGTACGCTTGACGACCGAAAAGATCCAAATGATCCGACAACGAATACAGACCGCACAAGAACTACAAAAGAGTTATGCTGATCTTCATCGGAGAGACGAAAGTTTCAACGTCGGAGATCATGTATTCTTACGTGTTTCTCCATGGAAAGGGGTTACGAGATTCGGAAAGAGAGGAAAGCTCAACCCTCGATTTATTGGCCCATTTGAAATCCTCGATCGAATAGGAACCGTAGCCTACAGACTAGCCCTACCACCAAGTATGTCTCGCATCCATAACGTTTTTCACATATCTATGTTACGTAAATATTTGAAGGACCCAAACCACGTCATTGAGTTAGAACCAGACGTTATAACAGAGGATTTAACATACGAGGAGGTATCTGTTAAGATCCTGGATAAGAAGGAGCAGATCCTACGCTCAAAGGTTATACCTCAAGTTAAGGTTTTATGGAGGAACCAAGATACTGAGGAAATGACCTGGGAGCTAGAATCTGAGATGAAATCTAAGTATCCTTACCTCTTCGATATGTCAGGTACGTCAATTTCGGGGACGAAATTTCATAAGGAGGGGAGGTTGTAAGACCCCGAATTTTATGAAATACAAAATTTAATTTTTCTTCATATATATATTTTTTTGAAACAGTAAATGGTTAAATCGATAAAGTTAAAAGTTAAGGATGTTATGTGCAAATTTTATTTTGTCGGACAATATTCGCTTTGTCGGGGAATATTCGTTTGGTCGGGGAATATTCGTTTGGTCCGACGGCGCCGAAATAACAAATTATTGGTGGACCCCACAACGGAATATTTGTCGGATATAGAAAACGACAGAAATAACATTTTTAAATAAAAATAATCAACGGAACTGTTAAAATACCGGTGATAAAAGAATAGTAGCATACGGTAGTTATTGGTATTTTCTGTAGCACTCGGTACTCTACAGTAACACACGGTATTGCATAGTGTCTCATATTATTGGTCTGATAATTGACACCGTAACTGTTACGCATCATTTCATCGATAATTGTCACTGCATAATATTTTATATTATCAATTCAATAATTGTTGTTACACAGTATTTTGCATTATTGATTTAATAATTGTCATTACACTGTATTTTATATCATTGAGTCAATAATTGTTGTTGCACTGTTTTTAAAATTATTGAACCTAATAATTGTCACAGTAACATATGCACAGTAATTCACATTATTGAATCAATAATTGTCATTACACAGTAACGTATGCTTTATTTTACATTATTGTTATCTCTATTATGATGTTATTTAAACAGTTGTATTTCATTAATTTATTGACTTGATATCTAAGAACTAACTATACTGTATTTATAACAATTAGTCATAATAATTGAATTGATAAAGTTATTTGTTTATAATATAAAGTTAGGTGATTATTAGGTGATATGAAATGAATGGTGTAGATTAAAGTGTGAATTATTGTTGAATAATTAAATTGATTTGTTTATAATATAAAGTTAGGTGATTATTAGGTGATATGAAATGAATGGTGTAGATTAAAGATAATATAATATTTGAAATGGATGGTGTAGATTAAAAAATGATCTTTAAATGAATGGTTTAGATTAAATGAATGATAAGATTTTTGGCTATAAATAGAAGCCTTAACTTAAGGATTTTTCATAAACTTCCTTACTTGTTCTTTCTTTCTCTCTCTAAATACTTCTTGTGAAAGTTCTCTCTAAGTGTGCTTAAGTCATCTTGAGTATTTGTGAAGATCTATAAGTATACGTGTACTGTTCAAGTTAATCAACCTCATTTAAATCAATATCCAGTCACGTGTTGAGGTAAGGGATACCATCTTTTTCATCTTCCATTATTCAAACGTACTATGGTAAGGGATTATCATTATTTGATTCTCGATAATAATATTGTTTCTTCCTTACTCATAAGACGTGCCTTTTATTTCCATGTATTAAATTGTGGGAATAACCTTACGGAGCGGATTGCCGCCTGTTGGTGAATAACCTTTCGTATTCATTCATTATTAATCTCTGAGAATAACCTTACGGAGCGGATTGCCACCTGTTTGGTGAATAACTCTTTGTACTCAAATTCTATTAAATTGTGGGAATAACCTTACGGAGCGGATTGCCGCCTGTTGGTGAATAACCCTTTGTATTAATTTCCTTCACCTTTTGTTAATCAAACCTGCTACGGTAAGGGATATTATTTTCTTTCATACTCCTAAATCGAAATTTATTATGGAACTATTGCTTCTATAATTCCTGAAAATATTATATGTTCCATAATAGTTGAACTTCATTATTTCAACTGAACCTTCCTATTTACGTGAACCTTTCTATTGAATTGTAACCGTTATTCTGAACTGTGGATCTTGAATATCATTTTTAAATTTTACTCCACATCATGTTGACAATTTGGACATTATTTGAATCTGTAGAAAATAAACTTCCGATACTTATTGTTATCTTATTTCTTCTGTTCATCATTTATATCATTCTAATCATCCAAAAATCAAGCTGTTGTGAATATCTGTGGCCGGGGGCACAGATGTGATATATTTGTTGAACAGATGATAGGTTAAAGGCGATATAATAGGTTAAAGGCGATACATCTGTTCGGTGTCTTTTATGGCACGTGGTGAATGTTCTCTTTGGCCCGTAGTGCAAAGATGAACTGTTGTTTGGTATGATTATGACCAAAGGCTGAATCTGGTATAATCATGACCGTTGGTGTTATATTGAATGTCTTTGGCCCGCAGTGCAAAGATGAACTGTTGATCTGCATGATTATGATCAGGAACTGTGAATTTGTATTATCTTGACTAATGATATTTCAGATGATAAAAGTTGATGATGTTTTTCCTAAAAAGAGAACCGAGTGGACATTATAGTCTGCATTATTCTTCTAATAGATTACTCATTCCGCTGCTATTATTGATCTGAACGTTGTTTAAGAATTTAACTGCAGTTTTTGATATAAACCTTGTAGTCTATTGTATTCTATCAAGAACTCAACTGTTGAAGACTAATGATAATTTATTTGTCATTATCTTAGTCATGATATTCTTTACTGGGCTATTTGAGCTCACCCTTTCTTTTGTTCCATTGTTTTTCAACAGGAAATGAAAACATAACAGGGTCTAGCCGGGGAATGGAGTGAGGGTCCGAGGAATAGTTATCATAGTCTTCATGTTTTGTAAAATAGTGTGGCAATAATAGTGAAGACTTAGTTGTGTATTATTATACACTGTATTGTTGTACGTTGTGCTTTGTTGTAATAATTTTGTTGTAGTCTTTTGACGACTCAAGTTTGGGCTGTGTGGGCCCAGATTTGGGGGCGTCACAATGATATTCTTTACTGGGCTATTTGAGCTCACCTTTTCTTTTGTTCCATTGTTTTTCAACAGGAGATGAGAACATAGCTGGATCTAGTAGGGGAATGGAGTGAGAGTCCGAGTGATAGCTATCGTAGTCTTCACGTGTTGTAAAATAGTGTGTTAATAATAGTGAAGACTTAGTTGTGTATTATTATACACTGTATTGTTGAACGTTGTTCTACCTTGTAATAATTTTGTTGTAGTCTTTTGACAACTCAAGTTTGGACTGTGTGGGCCTAGATTTAGGGGCGTCACAACTGCGGTCACTGATAGTGTCGGTGGCTAATGGTTTCAGCAATGGCATAAGGTCATTGATGCGGCGGTCTCTGAAAGATATCAGCAACCACATGCAGTTGCTAATACTAAAAAAGAAAATAAAAAAAAAATTGTACCTGCTTTATATCCTAACATACAGCAGTTCATATATATAAAGTAACTCCAACACACATTCGTAATATCAAATAATTCATTTATTATATCTAAAAATATATAATACAATCAATTAGAATTGAAATATAAACAAACCAACGTAAAATATATATACAAATGTCATCACAATATAAACATCCATGCATACAGTCGTTAAAAAAAAGAAGAACAATATAAAGATAGAAAAAAATCAAAAGAATACAAAAATGTCTTCACGCATCATCGTCCAAAATGGGTTTAATTTGTAACAAAAGAATAAAACATGTTAAATATATAGTATATATATAAGTGATTAATTTGATTATACTAAGTACCAAGATTACCTTGGCGTCATTTGCTACTATGCTGTAGTTGTCACTGCATCTACTAACTCATCAGGATCCAGAGATTGCAGCTATGCGCCCAGTATACGAAGAAGATCATGATCTCGACATATTGCTCTTACACAGTCAGCAACAATATGTGACGTCGGCACCTGACCTGATGATTGCGTAGACTGAATTCATCTACGGTCACTAAAGTCAGTCACTACATAGACCACTAGCGACCGATTTGTGCGGTCGCTGATATATTTGGTCATTGCTGGCATATTTTCTTGTAGTAAAGAAGTGTTAGTTCAATTATAATTGAGAATCCGTTTGGGAATTGTTTTTACTTCTAATTTTTTTTTTACTTCTATTTTTAAAAAAAATTAAAAGTTGAAAATAATATTTGATAATTATTTCTGTTGAAGGTTGTTTTGATTTGATGATGATGATTGTTGTGCAAAAATGATTGTGGTAAATGTGCTTACACAGTTAATTGTCAATGTGTATCTGACAAAGTGCATATGTGTTAATGTGGTTATGTGCTTAATTGATTATGTGCTTAGATACTCTGAAAGTGCTTATATTCTTAATTGATTATGTGCTTAGATACTCTGAAAGTGCTTATGTGCTTAATTGACAAAGTAATTATATGTTAATCAAGTTATGTGTCTACATGATCATGTATGTATGATATATGTTACCTATGTCTAAATACTGTAAATCTAGACACTTGTTTAACATAAATATGATATTGCTGAAAACTATCTTGTCTCATAAAAGAAAATGAAAGTTGGAGATTCAAATGTTGTAAAGTCCTTTTTAAAAGATATCTCTGTACACATGACTTAGATTTTAAAGATCAGAAATGTTAGGTTGATCTTTCAGTAAGAGTCACTCTGCATAAAAGATGTATGATATAAGCAGAGTAGCATAAGAATGAATCATTGCTATATTTTATATATGTCAGAGTCTGTAAAGTTCTTTCAATATAATGATGTAACATGTAAGAAATGACTTAGTTAGAAAAGATCAAATATGTTAGGTTGATCTTATGTTTGATCTGATCAGTCTATACGATCGTAGAACGGACACTACGATTCCTTGCAAAGAAGACTCAACGATTCTGTACAGATCGTAGAGTGAACTATACGACTCCTTACCAGGATAACTCTACGATCATCAAAGAGAGTCAGATGTGCAAGAGGTCTACTGAATTTACAAGCAAAATTAAAGAACTGATCAAGTACAAATCGTAGAGCTGAACTCTACGACCGTCGAACAGACAGCTAAGCAAGCCTGCAGTTAACGTTGAACCAGAGAAGAAATGTACTCTACGATATACACGTTCTAGCAAGATCGTAGAGTAAACTTAAAGAGCAAGCATACGAGATTTATACGATTTGAGCAAATAATAGAAATCATGGAGTAATACAGGATAACAATACATTACAGAAAAGTGCTCCACACATGGAACAATCGTTGAGTAGAATTAAACAATGTGCCAACAAAGACAACAACTCAACGATTTCACTAAGAAGCACGGCAGTTCACAAACTCTACGATTTGAACAAAAGGACAAGATCGTAGAACGAAATCATAAAGCAAAGCACTACAGACAAACTCTACGATCTGAACACAAAAGCAAGATCGCAGAGTAAAAGAGAAGATCACTCAAACTCAACCATTTACCCGACATACTTTAAGTAACTAGTGGAGCTGAATTCGTAAAATCCAAATAAGCAGACAATCACTCTACAAATTCAATATAAGAAGCAGCAAAGGATCATAACTGCAATATGGTGCGAAAGGAGAGAGTATATTTCTCTTCCAAATTCGAAAGAGATTAAGTGTTTTTGAGATACAGATGAATGTCAGAGTCACATAAGACTTTGTGCCTAAATGACTATAAGTCAGGACCCACTGCTCAGGAAAATGGTGAATAAGGTCAGACTAATGGGACATCTCTGAATGCATTAGAACAGTTGGTTCTAAAAGTCAAGGAATGTATTTATTGATGAATCAGAAGATTAATTAGCAAATAATATAATAAATCTTTGCTGAACAACTCTGTGAATGCAACAGCTATAAATTCAGAGAAAGCTGAGCTACAGGTTAATATATCAGAACATGTCAGAAAAGGGAAAAGCACTGACACAAGCAGCTAGAAAGTCAACATCGAAGATATTAGAGATCTGCACAAAGCCAAATGAAACCAACGGGATTTCTTTCAACGGTAAAATATGCACAGAGATATAAAGGCTAAAATAACTCACAGAATAAGGTTGTTGAGAATACAAGAGAGATGATGGAAGATAACAACCGATCGTAGAGTGAAACAGAAAATGAATATGCAGAAGGACTCTACGATCCATCAGAACACTAATACTGAATTGAGAAAGACATAGAGTGAAATAACTCTATTACAAGAGAAGTGTTCAGAGCTGCTAAGCACATAGTGGAGAGAAGCTTAAATGCCAACTTGATACAGACATGGAAGCAACTGAGTACCAAACGGAATGAGCATTACAGTCATCTCAGAAGCCCATCTTGAGAAGCTATAAACGATCTATGATAAGAAGGAACAACTGAATACCGAAAGGAATGAGCTTCACAGTCATCTCAGGAGTTCGTCTCGAGAAGTTATCAAGTACCAAAAAAGCTGAAGTTCAAAAACCTAGCAACACAATGGGTGATCGCAAGAAGATATTGAGCATATAAAGAAGTCAAACATCATTGTCGAACTCAATATCATTTCAGGAATGATCACATCCTGCTACTGAGTATTTAAAGACAATGGAACTTAAAGTACAACTCAATAGCAACTCCAACATCTTTCAACAAGCAAGGAACCAAGTCTGTTGGACTTGAAGAGGGCAGTTATGTCCGTGTCTTAGTGGCTAAATGAGCCAAGTCTGCTGGACTTGAAGAGGGCAGTAGTGTCCTTGTCCTAGTGACTAAACTTGCTAAACCTGCTGGGTTTGAAGGGTTCTTGGTGAACCAGAGTTTCCAGGCGTGATGCGCTTGAAGGGTTCTGCATGAACCATTCTTAGTGAATTTCCTACCCGTTGTAGTAGAAGAGTAGAGTAGGAGTTATTCAATCTCCGAACCACTTAAAACTCTCTGGTGTCATTTACATTTAGTCATTTACATTCTGTCATATATACATATATATAGATATAACTTCTAAAATTGATTTACTTGACAAATGGTTATCTTCAATAATGTCTTAACTCAATGGAGCTGCTTTACAAATCTTTAAGGGGAGTTTTCAAACTAATATTCCACTGTGAAAACAAATCTTGATTAAATGAATTAATTGGTAATAAACTTTTGAAGTTAATGAAAAAGTTTTTAAGAGATCTATTCAACCTCCCCTTCTAGATCACTTGTGTACCTCTGAGGACTAACAATTTCTACTTCTAAAAAAGTGGAAGCAAAATCCACTTTGCTATTTGGGCCTGTTGGGCTAACAAGTAGGATATGAAAGGGTCCTTAACATTAATATACAAGAATTAGAAAGTAATTACAAAAATAAAACACATACAAAATAATTACAAAAAGACTACAACAAAATAAATTTATTAAATCATTCAGTTTCCTACAAATAAGGAATTCCTTAAATCAAGGATAATTAACTGCCATATACGACAGTTACCAAAACAAAATTCACAATACAAAATAAAAATAAAAAACTATCATTCTGATAAAAAGCTCACGAATGGAGAGGAGAAGAAATGGCAGAGGAAGAAAATCTGGAATGACCATCTCTCACCGTCTACCCCGAACTCGAATTCTTCTTCTTTTTCAGATTTATGCTTCTTTGTTGTTGATTTGTTTCCATCATTGGAGAAGAGTTTGGCCCTGTTCATCAATAGAGAAACAAAATAAAAAGGGAAAAGATATAATATTAGGGGATATACATGGATGTAGCTGCTCCGTGAGATGCCCAACAAATAGACCATTTTCAATCATTACACTTATTGGTGGCTGAAAAATCTAACATAGTAGGTTTTTGCTCATAGTAGTAAGGTAACCAAACCTTAATAGAGGCAACTAACCTTTAATACAGAAGGTAACCAAATCTTAATATAAAAGGTAACCAACCTTAAATACAAAGGTAACCAAACTTTAATATAAAGGTAACCAAACTTTAATACAGATGTAACCAACCTTTAATATAGAGGTAATCAACCTTTAATACAGAGGTATCCAAACTTTAATATAAAGGTAACCAACTCTTACTACAAAGGTAATCAAACCTTAATACAGAGGTAACCAACCTTTAATCCAAAGATAACCAAAACTAGTTACTACACATTCAGGAATTGGTTACCTTCATACTAGTGTTTGGTTACCTCCATAACAGTGTTTGGTTACCTAAATTTACCTTTATATGAAGGTTTAGTTACCAACTGGAATATAAAAAAAATGGTTATTGTATTGAATTTTTTTTTATGAATATTTGGTTACACACAAAAACTAAAATGGTTATCTCTGTATAAAGATTTGGATACCAACTGGAATATAAAAAAAATGTTTACTGTATTGACTTTTTTTTATCATTATTTGGTTACACACAAAAACTAAAATGGTTACCTTCGTATGAATGTTTGATTACTAACTGAAATATAAAAAAAATGGTTACTGTATTAAAAAAAAATTATGCGAAAAAGGGATAAGGAAGGAAGGAGGGGGAGGGAGGAGAGAGAAAGCTGAAGGAAGGGGAGGCAGGCGGGGGAGGGGGGCAGGCGAGAGCTGGAGGAGGGGGAGGGAGGTGGGGGAGGGGAGGGGAGGGGGCAGGCGGGCGAGGGAGGAGAGAAAGCTGGAGGTGGAGGGGGAGGGGGAAGGGGGGAGGGGGAGGGGGGCAGGCGGGGGAGGAAGGAGGAGAGAGAAAGCTAGCGGTGGAGGGATGCGGGGGAGGGGAGAGGCTGATGTAGTTTTTTTTTTCTGGTACACAGAGAGATAGATGAGATGCTTTGATTTGTGTAATTGATTTTTTAAAATTTGAATTTTAAAATCATCCAACTAAATTAAAGGGATAAGAATGCACTAATTTTATAAATATATTTTAAAAAAATACTCTTTTTGTAAATACTTTTAATATGTATTTTTTCTGTAATTACTTTTTAAAATGTACTATAATGTGTAATTTATCCGATATGAAATTAGTGTTTGCTATAAATTGTGGCATAACATGTCCAAATATATTACATTCTCTTGTAATTTAAGAACAAAAGACTAAATAATCATAATAAAAAATTAAAAACCCAAGACCTTTAGTTATATATAGTTATATATATATATATATATATATATATATATATATATATATATATCATCCAGCTTTTTTTTGGGGGGTAATACTATCCACATGCAGTTGAATCGATGGAAATAAATTAATTGAGGTAGTCCTTGATTAATAAAGTATGAAACTAGAAAGTCTAGTAATGGTTTCCCAGCAGTTACGAGACAAAAAACAAATTTGTTTGTAGAGAGTAGTTGAGACATGAAAGAATACAAAAGTGAAACGAATGAAATAGTGATCAGAAGGTAGTTAGGTTTTTGTACGCCATCTTAGCTCATGCAATCTGCCCCTCTCATCATTCTAATTAACTAATTCATTTATTTACTCTTTTAGCTAGCATTTCTTCCTCCCACTAAACTTGCTTCTCTTTAATTTGCTAACAAACCAAAACTCTCTCTCTTCTCTGTTCTCTCTCTCATGCATGCACTGCAGTTCACCTACCAATACAACAGCCGAATTATATAAATATATGTATATGCATATGTATTTCATTTCCATATTATAAGAAATATTCTGAATAAAGGAGAGGAAGAGAACAGTTTGTTGCTGTTTATTTTCTTTTTCTTAATTTCTTGAACTTTTTTATCAAAACCCTAGAACAAGAAACAAAATATATATATGCTTTACCTTTTATTTTCTATGATGGGGTAGTTAGGATGATGAACTGGGGACTGGGGATTATTCTCCCGGAATGATGTTGCAGTTAGACATTGCTATCGACTGATGATCAAGCTAGCTAGCTCTTAATTTTTATACGGATATTTTCTTTTGTTGTTCACACTTCTGTTTTCTTTTCTCTCTCTTTTTCTTCTTTTGTTTGCCCTTCTTTGTTCACTCAAAACAGATAATAAGGTCATCACTTATATAAATAGCTAGGAAGTAAAGCTTCATATGTGGGCAGGTATATATATAATTAATGTACTACTAAGTGTTTTTCTGTCTTCTTATAAGTCTAATGCATGGCAAAAAGTTCTTGGTTCCATACGCCTATATACATGAATGTAGATGCACTTTGTGCTTTTACAATCTTTTGATCTGCTTACGAATTAATTCCATAAGCCTTTATATACGTCTAGTATATGTATATTCCCTCCAATTAAGCAACCAAAGGTAAAATGTGGAGTGATGATATATTGCAACAAAAAAAATGTGGAGTGATGACCAAAGTATTTTATATATATATATATATATATATTATGTCTCATAAAATTGTAATTTTTGAATTTTATTTTTCTTTTCTAATTAGTTTAGAAACAAATTAAGAATATTCATATCTTCCTCTCACAACATGATAGTATATTTATTTTTTCTTGAGAAAATTGATTACCATATTTCTGAGTTACTTTCGGTTTTGTTTTAAGACAAAAATAAAATTCAAAAGCAACTATCTTTGCCAGAAAATAGGAGTATATATATCCTTTAGTGACCCAGTTTATAGTATTATAATCTTTTGATTTGCTGACGAATCTTACCTTGCAAAATGGAAACTCTGTTTTTTGTTTGCACGTGAAATTAAATCAATGATCGATTATATTGTTAATTTTGTTCTCTTGTAGTCTTGTTGAATAATGTACGTACGTTTTGTGGCAGGAAACATGAGCCTTTTGCAACATATAATGGAGAGGATACGACCAGTCGTGGGTCTGAAAGGCTGGAATTATTGTGTTTTCTGGAAATTGAGTGAAGATCAAAGGTCTTATAAATATATATATATATATATATATATATATATATAGGGGACAGAATTTAATTTGGAAGCTAGGAAAAAAATTAAAGAATAACTTGTCCCTTTCTTTCTCTTAATTAATTTCTCCTCTTGATATTATTCTTTTTGTTTAATTGTTTTTATTGTACTGGGTTATATATAGGTTCCTTGAGTTGATGGATTGCTGTTGTGCTGGAACTGAAAACAATATTCAGAATAGTAACAATAATTGTGCAGAAGATGTAGAGTTTCTCTTTCCAGTTTCTAGTGCTATTACTTGTAGAGATGTCATGTTTCAGCACCCAAGAACCAAATCTTGTGACCTACTTTCACAATTACCTTCTTCCATTCCCCTGGATTCTGGGTACATGCATATATACATACATAAGACATCTCTCTCTCTCTCTATGTGTGTGTGTGTGTGTGTGATATTTGAAACTAATTAATTAATTCTAACTCCATTATATTTACATAAACCATGCATGTACAGGATTCATGCACAAACCTTGATATCAGATCAACCCAGATGGCTGATCAACTTCTCTAACAGCTGCCATGAACACGTATTGGAAGTAAGTATCCATAACAAAATTTGAAGAAAGGTTCAATTTAAAAGAAATATAAATACAAGATATATTTTATATTATAAAGGTTGTATCCTGTGCACAACAAATAAGTTATGTCATGCCAGATGTACACGGTCTTACCTCTTATCTCTTGTACTATTTGCAGGAGCCAATTGAGACTAGGGTGTTGATTCCAGTTTCAGTTGGGCTGATTGAGTTGTTTGTAGACAAACAAGTATATATAAGTCGTCTCTCCTCTTCATATATTCATTCCCTTTTCAACGCAATGGCTAGTTTCAACCAACACAAAAATGACATGAAAAATATCACCTGATCATATTTTTTGTGATAGGTGTATATAGTAATGAAAATGGTATTTTCGTGTATATAAATATAGATTATTAATGCATGACTCCTTTATTAATTTTGCCAATGCATGATTATTTTGTTTTATTTTTTTGATCTATATTTACAGGTATCTGAAGATCAACGTATGATAGATTTTATCGCATCACAGTTTAACATCTCAAATGAGCAGCAAACCATGACCAATTCAAGCTTCTCACTGAAAGCAGATGCTTCAATAATAAATGAAAATGATGAAAAGGAGCTTTTCCAGCCACCAGTTTCTCCAGCAACAATGCTACAAAATTTAAATTTACAAGATGACATTTCGGAGGATCAAATCCCTTTAAATAACTATCCAATTAACTTTTTTCAACAATTTAATCAGGCCGCAGAAAATGGAATCAAGAATTTATTAGAAAGTGCTAATGAAGCACCTTTAGCAACGGACAGCATGCCGGTAAACCCATTTAAGTCTTCAGCACAAGGATTTGATCAAGAAGATGTGGTTACATTCCAAAAGTCCATGTTGATTAATAGTACTAGTACGAACGCGACGTCGGTGAATAATAATGTGGAGCCTTTGGTAAGCAAAAAGAGGCAAAATGAGGATAGAGATTCCATGAATCGATCAGATTCATTCTCGGATTGCAGTGATCAAAATGATGATGAAGATAATATTAATGATGCCAAGTGTAGGAGGAGGAATGGGAATAAAGGGCCTCAATCCAAAAACCTTGTGGCCGAGAGGAACAGAAGGAAGAAACTTAATGAAAGGCTTTATAATCTTCGATCTTTGGTCCCCAAAATTACCAAGGTACGTACGGAGTACTGCTTGTATGAATTTAATTCCTTAAAACATTTGTATGATGGTACACTATATATATATATATATATATATATATATATATATATATATATATATATATATATCCTTATTATGTCAATATTTATTTAGTTTAAAAACGTCATTTTTTTAAAGATCTTTCTCTTGGACTTTTTTTGTTAGCTAGTGCTACATTGCGCTTACTTTATTTGATACTTTGTGTTCACAGCTTAACATGTATAGATTACTGAATTATTTTGGCTCTCTCTCTCTCTTTATAAAAAAAGTTGGATAGAGCTTCAATTCTTGGGGATGCTATCGAGTATGTGATGGAGTTGCAGCAGCAAGTTAGCGATCTCCAAAATGAGTTAGAAAGGAATACAGACCCAGACGACGAGGGAGGAGCTAACGACAATCACCACAGTCTTCAATCGGAGGTTCTACATGGCAATGCACCCAAATCTGAACATGGAAAACTCCACAATGGAATTCCTCCCATGGGAACATCCTCAGGTATTGGCACCGAAAGTACTAATGACAAGGTGCAACAAATGGAGGTAATGATCTAGATATATTGTACCCAATATCTGTTTACTAGATGACTGAATCAATTATTTTTGTGTGTGTATTAATCTTTTTGTCATATATAATCTTTTTGCATATTAATCTTTCTTGCTATAATTTATGCATGCCTAAATGCCTGGATGGATGAAATTAATTTTGAAATTATTATTAATTGTACATATGTATGTATGTAGCCGCAAGTGGAAGTGATTCAACTGGATGGAAATGGGTTCTTTGTGAAGGTATTCTGTGAGCACAAGCCGGGCGGATTTGTCAAGTTGATGGAGGCTTTGAATTCGCTAGGCCTTGAAGTAACAAATGTGAATGTAACTAGCTTATTATCTCTGGTTCTAAATGTTTTCAAAGTTAAGGTATGTATTTATGTTACTTAGAAATTAATCTATATGCATATGTTATTTTTATTTATTACAAAAGGTAATTTACACTCCTACATTTTAGTGCACAAATCAAACATGAAAAATGATTATGATATATACCCCATAATCTATGTATGCTTGTGAAAATTAACATTTTATGATTTATATATATATAGACAGTCACATACATACTTACTAAATGTTGCATTCCTTAATATTTGGGTGCCTATATGTGACAGAGGAAAGAAGGTGAAATGGTTGAGGCTGATCATGTAAGAGAGTCGTTGCTGGAGCTAACGCGAAACCCGTCTCGAGGTTGGCCGGAGATGAGTAAAGCTGCATCAGAAAAGATCAACGGCAATGGCAACAGCAGCATTGATAACTACCATCACTACCACCAGCACCAAAATACCCTACGCCTCCATAGCCATCAGTTGATATCTCAACCCAACCACCATATCCACCACCTTCCATAACTAAGTTGATTAATTAATTCAAGTTGCCCCAGCCCTTTTCAAATGTTTTGTTTTGTTTTTTCCCCCACTTGGTATAAAGAACTAGCTCTATCTTGTGATGTATGAACTTGATATATAAATTGGCCTACAATAAGGTGGGGCGCCTCTTCAATTTCATTACAACGGTTTAGTTTTGACTTATATACTGTTATAATTACTACAAGTCCAGTTAATTTCATGTTTGATTGCAATTACTTGGAGGCTAGGTAAACAAAACTTTGATTGCC
Organism: Hedera helix; assembly: GCA_947179155.2. Lineage (NCBI taxonomy): Eukaryota > Viridiplantae > Streptophyta > Magnoliopsida > Apiales > Araliaceae > Hedera > Hedera helix. Next base: position 34,805,159 of record OX359287.1, read on the forward strand.
GGCCGGCCAGCCATTGAAACTAATCCGTTGGTTGGTTTTCCATAAATTCTATTTAAGAAAATGAAAATGGTATATATTCTTCCAGTGTCATACATACCAAACATTTGAAAATACAGAAAATGGTTACAAAAGATATTTAGAGCCAAAGGATATGCAGATTGCAATATGTAGAAAATGAATGCTGATAGTATAAATTTGGAACTGCATGTGGATATTGAAATTAGGGAGATAGAATTCTAACCAAGAACGTGACTGACGATGAAATACATAGTACCTCTGTGAGTTTACTCCTTCTGTGTTAACTCCTCCACTGATCTTCAAGACAAAGTACGTATATATGGTAGCTGGAAGATCGGTGGACATGCATGTACAACTTTTTTGCTAAATATACAATAATGTTGCAGTACCATATGTTAGTAGTTTTATTTTTTCCTTTGATCATGAGTAGCTAGCCGCCAGCCGGTGCCTAGCTAAGGACGGACGCCTGCATAATTAGCTAGATATATCCATATCCATATCCTAACAACCAACCATACAAGCGGTACGCCCGCCCGCACGCCCAGTAATAATTTCATACTAAACTAACTTTTGTTACTTACTGCTCCGTTGGATCGATCATGGTCAATCCAAAGTAAATTATAATTAATATGCGAGTGTCACAAAGTTCAACTCGTTATTTTGACTCCACTAGTGTGCTTGCTTGCTTGTAACAACAAAGTATACAATTTTATATGATTATTGATGACTGTACGTGTTCCACTTTGACTATTTCTTTTGTAAAGAGACGTTAATATATATAGCTCAAGAATATAATATATTTTATTTCTTATTTATTGTTATGGCGTGTTTCTGGTTCGAGTTCCGATTACCCTCGCTCTTACCCCGCCGATCTCCAGGTTTTTGGCCAGGCGCCAGATTATAAAAGCAGTGCATGATTTGCTGTCTCTCTCTCTCTGTATTGAGCAGGTTGGATGTTTTAGTTATATCACATCAGAAAAGAGAGGAGAGGAAAATGGATCGATATGATGTTGTTTGATATCATCTTTAAAATAAGTAATTGTCTGATTTTGTTTTATGTTCTCTAAAATGCTGCTATTAAATAATGTATTATTCTTTTTATAAATCAGACATCTTTCTTTATGGTTGAACACTAATAATAAGATACTACTGGAAACAATAACAATCATGATTGTCTGTATGTGTATGTGTTCATGAAATTAGATTTCTTCTTCAACAGACGACTTCTTCTTACTTTGATTAATCAAAAAGTAAAAATATGCTTTCTAAAAAGCTCAAGGAACAATTTTCTTCATTTTCCTGCAAAACTGAAATATGGAAACAGAACTTGTTAAGCTGCTAAGCAGTCCATCAATCAAATTCAGGGTTCCACGCCCGATTATTATTGATAGAGAATTGATATTTTTACAAGAGAAATTGATATTTTCGCAAGGCCTTACTCATATGAAGGTAAACTCCACTTACTATTCGCGTGAGAGAGAACTTGCGAAAATATCAATTTTCTTTTTGAAATATCAATTCTCTTACTGATATTCTTCTTCGATCCATCAATCAAATTCAGGCTTCTCTCCTCCAAAACCTCAATATAAAATTGTCCATATTGCGTAACTACTGCCTTCATTGGGCTTTTTCGTTTATTCTACCATGTTTGCAATGTTAATGCTACTATAGCATGAACACATTCTTGGTATGTTCAGAATATATATAGTATTCTGGTCGGTATATGCCCCTGTGACTTTGTACATTGGTTTTTATTTTAATACTCATTACTTAGCAAAACACCAAAAAGAGTTTCAGCTTAAATAATTTGCTCAGGTACTGCAAAATCACACTGACCAGAAGCAAGACCCCCACTCGTCTGTTTTAAAATTTTAATCCAATGAGCTGAAAATTGGTAGCCATCTTTATGTCAAATGACAAGGAAAAAATAACCTATAAACTAATTCCGAGAGACCTTGATTGATCATTCCTGGTTTACCATACAAAATATGGTAAGAAATGTACAACCATTACAACGGATGAGTGGGCAAAGTTTACCCAGTATACTGGTTTTGTTCTAGGAATTTTACAACAGCCGGAAGGATTTCACTCCAACAAAGTATATTAAAGAAATCTGATCGCCCCAATGTTTCAAACATGAAAAAAGAATGTTTCTTACCCCAATTTAAATTCAGAAAGTTCCTAAAGCATCTACCTTTTAATCCGGATAGGAGGATTTCTTTTCTTTTTTAATGTAAGGTGTTGAGTAAAAAGGGCCGGCTTATTTGAGATTGATGGTGAGCCCTCTCAATCATGTGCTATGACTGTTGGAGATGCTTGAACTCGTGACAATCAGCTCCAACTTCAGTGAGTGCCAAGAAAAGCCTTGGCACAATTTTAGCTAACATTAGCTTGAAACCAACAGAATTTGCATCAGGAATGCTCTTATTGCTTATAGAGGCATCTTCAGTGAGCGATCCGATCAAATAACCTTTCATATAGGTATCACAGGCCTTCAGGATGTAATAGCCATGCCTCTTGAAATGCTCCCTAACAAGCTCTTCAAAGTCCTAGAAAAATACTTAACATAATTAATAGAAGTTACATGCAATTTATAGAAGAGACCTAAAGAAGACAGCACACATAATAATCTAAAATTGATTTATAATTTTTGGAACTGATATGTCATAGGAACTCAAATTTGATTGTTTTGATAATGGAGGAAAACTTAATCACAGCTAGTTACTGGCTCTAATGACAAATGATACATGCAACTTGTGAATAAACTAGTCAAAAGCAAACCATAGACTGATGGCCACAAGATCTCAACAAGTAAGCACTTGCATTACCTAAAAAGCAAACCAAAAGAACAAGGATATAATAAGGTTTTCTAATCATGACTGAAGGTTAATAGATAATTCAGGGAAGTGTTTCATGTGCTAGAGATAATTTGTCTTTTAATACTAATCAAGAAGAATGCTGGAGAGTATGAATATATGGCTGCATATCAATCCTTCAACAATTTCGTAAGTAAATGGTTGTATATTAATCTTTTCTTCAAGATGTAAAATGCTGGCGACCAAGAAACATTAAAATGGTGTATAACTGAAATGCAGATGTTGAGACAGATGAGTGACTCAGGTTGTGAACAAAACTAGTGGCTTTAGCTTGAGAACTCCTTTAAATTCAGAAAGGCTTGAGAACTCCTTTGAGTGCTTAAGAGCACTGAAGCCAAGCTTAAACCTTAATTGCCAGCATGTTTGAAAATAGCTGACTTGAGCAGCAGTCTGCTCATTCAACCTCTCATAAACAGAATGATGGTAGGATTGTAGTTTCAGAATTATCATATAACTGGAATGTACTTGAACGTCAAGACTCCCCAGTTGTTTCTTCATATAACTGGAATGTACTTGAACGTCAAGACTCCCCAGTTGTTTCTTCAATAGTAGTCCATTAAACAATAAACTTTTATATTGATCAGATTTGAGTCGAATTTGGTATATAACCAAAGTTTAATTCAAACCTGTGATATTTTAAGATTGGTTCAAAGTATCAGCCGGTACACCAATATTAATATCGGAGTATCGGTTAGATATCGGTCGGTCGAGGCCGAACCACAACCTAGACATGAATCGCAAAATTAGGTATTATTCGTGTAAAGGTCAATTTTCAGTGAAATTTCGGCAACTCTACGTAACGTAACGGTTTCGGAGCAAATAAAGAAGATCATGATGTAAAGGGGAGAAACGCCACCAAGAGAAAAAATCGAATATATTGAAAGCTATAAAGGGAGATTACAAAATAAAACTAACATTTTTCTATAAATTATACTCAAATTGTACCTATGTAGTACCTAGTTAAATATACCTTAAAAAACTAAAAAAATATTCTACTTCAAATATACTTAGTTAAGTTAGATTGTTATTAAAATGTACCTATATAGCAACTAGTTAAGTACTCTCTCCGTTCCAAAATTAGAGATACAATTTGACTTTTGAGGTCAAACAACAGCATATTAAACATTAAATTGATGTGAATTTATTTAATTTTAGTTGATATAATTATTAAAATTGTATAGTCTATAACAAAAACTATGAATCACAAAATTTATTTCATTCTAAACTTTTATAAGTCATACTAATTTTGAAGTTTAATATACCGTAGTTTGACCTTAAAAGTCAAATTTTATATCTAATTTTGGAACAGATGGAGTATTAACTTAAAAAAATGTACTTAATACATAATTATTTAAGCTAAATTGTACTTAAATTATAATTAAATTGTACTTAGATAGCACCTAGCTAGGTACAACTTAAAAAAAATTGCACTTACAATGGACTTAATTAAGTTAAATTGTAATTAGTGTGTGCTCAACCATTTGAGCTAAGACAATATCAATATCTACTTTATTCAAACATAAAATTGATTAAACATATTTGTGAGATGTCTGTTTTATCACTTGGATAATGTTATGTGCACTAGAAGTGTTTTTGTGAACGTAACTAATGCATTTGTTGTTCTTATTATTTAGAATTTTTTCATAATTTTTTAAATTTTTTTTGAAACTCCTAACTTGTTAACGATGCGTATCGCTCGAAACCAATACCGAAACTTATACCGAGTCAAAAATGACCTTTTGAAACATTGGCCACTATGACTTTGAACCATGGTGCCATCCAATGGGCTAAACTTTGAATTTGGATCTTGAGAATGATAATCGTATTCAGATTCAAATCAAATCCGCACAGAATCTTGTTAATAACCCTATTTGTATAAAAGAGTCTTGACTGACCTTGTTATGAAATTTGACAACTCATGAACTGCTTTAACCTTGTGGCATTGAAAACTGCTTTTATGAAAGAAAGGTTCGGTAATTTTTTCGTTCCTGGGGTGTTTGTTCGGAGAGGGATTGAGGGAACATATATTTGTACAGTAAAAATAAGGATAAAACAATCCAACTGGAGCCACACAAGGTGAAGATTTGAGCCGAGTTGAAACAAGGATACTTCAGTCTTATCTTGATCAGACATCAGAAATACCCACTGTACCAAAGACAAGATTGTCTTGGTTCATTTACAGCCCCATATTTTATTGCAAAAGATGGAATCAAATGAAAATGAAAAATACTGGTAAAACTGGTGAATTTCCAGTGAAAGACAAGCTATTAAGTCATCAGATATGATTCACTACAAGTCTACAATGACGGTAGTACATAAAATAGAATGTATCTGAATTTTGTGGATGCTCTGTACTGTTGATGTTTATGTAGAGACCAGTTTCAGTCTAGATTTTTGTACCCAACAAACTTTTTGGAAAGAAGGAAAATTTTCTATAATTCATTCTCAACAGCAAAAACAGCAGGGCCTTAACAACAGTTATTTCATTACAAGAGGGGAAAAGAATATTATCATTTATATACATGAAAATTGGTTTTCAATCCAAGACAAACCCGTCTGGGACAGATTTCACACTAGGAAACCAAATATTCTACTTTTCTGGTCCCAGAATTACCGTCAGAAGTATAAACATAAAAAAAGAAAGGGTAGACAACTGCAGAATTTAAAAAAAAAAAAAAAATTCACTGTTGGAATGTAAATAACAAAATAATAATAATAATAATAATAATAATAACCAAGATAAGAAGAAAAAGGTAATAAAATCATCTTCCAGAAAAGGGATTAACACATCAGACGCAACACGTCAAAACAAAGTTTATCCCCAGGTCTAAGACAAAGAAAGATAAAAGCATGAACATAATAATGAGTATTTTTGGGTCCATCACTAGACATGGATCTGACAGAAGCAAGAGTATGAGTTCTCAATGGATTCAGGGTTCTCTAACAGAAGAGATCAAGAGTATGAGATCTCAATGGATTCAGGGTTCTCTAACAGAAGAGATCAAAAGAAAATGAATGTGTGAGTTGAGATTCAGCCGGCAGCAGCGGTAATTCTCATGGGTTTGGGGTTCTCCAGAGATTAACATAGAATGGATTCAGGTGCTTGTGATGATGTTCGCTCATCAGTAAGAGAGGGAGACGGAAGAGAGGTGCAGATCGGCAGTAAGAAAGAGATGTCCTCGTTGCCATGCGATGTCACTTAAACATGAATATTTTACACAGTAGATCATTTATAAAACAATTTTCTGTATGTTTTAAACCATATATATATGTATGTATCAATAAGTTTATTTATTACCTTGGGCGGCTTCCGCATAAGATACATCATTGTCTTGCAGCTCAGCAAGAATGTATTCTCATTGTATGATAATGAGTTTTTCTCTCCTTCAGCCGTCCCAATCTGTTTATCATACCCAGCTTCATTGAAATATGGTTTAGAGTTTAGAACTAGCCCCTGGAGTGAAACTAAAACTTGAAGGATGCTCGAAGATGTAGAATCCCATACTTCATTTCCTCTTCCAGTCCAAGTATTTAAAAGGCTAAGGCAAACTTTGCCTTCTTCATACAAATTTGGATTTATTCGCCATCCTCCAGAATGATAATATGCAGACTGCATTATAACTCATAAGCAACAACAATTAGAAAATAAATTATAACAGAAGTCATCTAAGGTTTATGCAAAAATCATGAAGACAAAACTCAAACTTAATGAAGACCAAACTCAAACTTTTAGGCACAAACTATGAGAAATGCTAACTTTGAAAAATAAATTTCAAGTCACTTACGGGTGGAACATCAGGGTAATCTGGTGGAAGGTGAAAATCGAAGAAATAAATCCCGTCTTGGTAGGGCGTCCCATATGCTCCAACAATCACAGCCCTCAAGAGATCCATTCTATCTTCATAAACCCTTACATAAATCCCATCTATTGAAAAAGGGTAAAATTGTTTAACATGGAGGCAGCTAGTGTGTTTCAACATGGTTCACAATACCCCATAACACATCATAGACTCAGAGAACGTAAAACATACCGGGCAGATTATTCTGAAGAATGTTCCAATCTTGTTGAACCTTTTTGAGCCACTTCCTTCCAGCATTATTCTGCAAATGTGGTGTTTAGTTAAGTTTCAACAAGTCAGAGAGATCGGTAAGTAATAAAATTTTAGTCCACTCCCCGCGTTCATGGAAGAACTAGGCTGATACAAGTTCAGGTATTCAAACCATCCTTATTCCTACCTAAACATTAATCATCTTGAGACCCTAAATCTGATCTAAAGCCTTTATTAAGGATTCAAAGCAAACTAAACTCTCAATCACTGACCTGATGTTTTACAAGTCAAAAGTAGATAAAGAAAAAGGTCTGCAAGTGCACATGAATTAAAGATAAATACTTGCATGAAAGAATTGGAATCGGAGATCTTTTACATGAAGGATAAAGTTAAACAGCTTCGAGGTGAAACTGAGGACTGAGGACTATGCATAGGTTACCTGTCCATTAGCACCAAGAAAATAATGGTCATAAGGATCTTTAGCAATATCAAATTTCTTGAAACTAGAACCATCCACATCCCTTGCTGGATCATTTAATTCCTTAGGCTTTAAGCTGCAAAGAGCTGCAGCAACATCGAACAACTCTGTGGCCCCTAGCTCAACATGCTCCTCTACTTCTCCATGTGATGTTAATGTGCCACAATCATCAATGTCATTAGGTTTTTGGGACCTAGATTCACCACAGGAATCTACATTTGCAGAATTTATAGTCTCCTGAGTGTGATCCCCTCTGGCATCCGAATTAAATGGATCTACATGCTTTTGTGCCCTTGAAAATATTCCACTAGCCAGTCGGGTTATAATTCCAAAGGCAACACGGGGGAAAGAAAGAGTTCCATTCCTTGCAGAACTTTCTGTAATAATTGTGCGCTCATCCACCTCAGGACTGTTGTCACTACCATCCCGGGTACCAATGTCCTGAACACCAAAATTTGAATCATTCCCTTAACAGCGAGAAAAAAAAAAACACAATAATTATTCAACAAAAACAACAAATATAAATTCCACAGTGGGTCCAATCATGATTACAATTCCATATATACAAAGGAAATTTCAAATAAGGAAACAATCATTCTAAGTCCCAAGGTCCTGAACACCAAAACTTGAAACATTCACTCAACAGACAGAGAAACAAGTTAATTATTGAATGTACACGAGGTACAGGGTGGGTCCAACTACAATGACAATTCTATGCATGCAAAAAGAAATTTAGACAAGGGAACAATCATTTCAAACAAACACCAACATGTTGGTATAACAACCTGATATATTTAAAATTATAGTAGCCAACATACATACCACCAAGTCAGGTAATATGTTAAGAGATGAGAACACCAGAAAAGTTCACTCAGAAAACTTTCAGTAAATCAAGATACATTGTCCTGGTCAATACATCTTCAAGAAATTCTTTTTAAGGGCACACTTCGCAAAATGCTTGCACTTAGAGCCAACCCCGTAAAGAAATGCTCAATTTTTCGTTGGGTCGCCGTTGCAACTGTAATCCATACTGCTTCTTACAGAGACAACTACAAAATCTAGAAAAACCCACAAGGCCACAAACATGTAGGTATGGACGGGAGGGAATTATATGTTCTCAGTAATACAACACTTGAGCAGAGACATACTAGCAGTGGGAGGGGGCAGTGGGTATCCCAATATCTAATTTATACTTATACATGAGTAGATGGTATGATGAAGAAGAAAAGCTTGAACCTATTAAGAAGGTTTATAAATAAAAAAGATGGCACCCTAACAATGAATTCGCTAGCCCACAGACTAGCATCTTCCTAGAAAGGCAATTACTTGTGTTACCCTCAGGCTGAAAGCGCACAGCTCACAAAATATTTCTCAACTCTAATTAAAATAATGCAGTTCACAAGATATATTTATAGGATTGGATAAACCCTGATTCGTATAAGAAAATTTTCCTAGATCTAATCAAACTAAACAACCTAAATTCCTAATACACATCAATTACATTAAAGAACCTGAATGAATTCAACTGTAGTAACATATTACACAAAATATAAATTAAACAAAGGGGTGGGGATAATGCAACATCTAGTAATGATAATGCCATAGCTCATTAATTATCTGCACTTAAGTTGACTATTTTACCCCCATAGATCCATGTGATGTTATTTTTAGTTTTACTTTGAACCCTCCTCTCTTAACTTATGTGTTACCTTTAACACTCTTTTCACTCCCATCTGGTTGCATATCAGCTCACAGCCTCTATCCAATTGTGCTTTAAGTTAAAACTCATCTCTGTAATATTTAATCTCTCCGTTGTTCAAATGGAAAGACCACCATAAGCCACCACTTCTCTTCTCTGTGCATATACATTTCTATATATGTGTATCTATCTAAAAAATTTCACCGGCATAACAACGCCATAAATCCAATCACTACCATAGTTGTCATCAATGTTTAGAAAATCGGACCGGTCATCGAATCGAAAAAGTTACCAGGTAGATAGGTCACTGGTTCAACCAGTGGTCGAATCGTTATTGAACCAGTGACGTCATAAATATATAAAAAAATATATTATTAATAATTAATAAAATTTTAAAATATCTCATTTTTATAAGCTAAAATATAATAACATAAAGTTATAATATTAGCAAAAATATTTTTGTAAAAAATAAAAACTTGAAAACCGGGTCATTGTCAAACCGGTTTTCTGGACAAATCGGACCAGAACGCCGACCGGTTCTGATCGAACCACGGTCGGACCGCTGATCCGGTCCGATTTTCTAAACATGGGTTGTCATGGCGTCGCCTAAGCGACGACTAAGCATCCTGGTGCTAGAGAATGACAAGGTGATGCTTTGGACGCCAAGCTGCCAAGACTCACGCCTTAATAGTTGGCTCAAGTTAAGTATTTAAGTCATTTTTTACCCATGACTCATCATCATAACCCATGAACTTGCTGTATTGTAATTTTATTACTTATTAGACTTGTAATGTGTAATGAGTGTTGAATTGGTTGATTTTTTATTTTCTACGTAGTGTTTGTTGACTTGTTCTACTAGTTTTTAATGTTAAGTATTTTATTTTTGAATTTTGATTGTGAAGTATTCATATAATTATGTTTTTAAGTATATTCCATAGTGTTAGTTATTATGTTTTGAGTTTTAATGTATATAAAATTTTATTGTTCAATATATTTTTTAAGTAAAATAAATAATGTATAAACTACACATTGTTAACAACTGGTCGCCATACGGACGTCATAGCGGGTGTCTTATCGCCTAGACGTCCTAACGGTCAACTATCGCCAAATCTCGTCGTGACGCCGTAACGCCGTGCCAAATATGATCACTACAACTATATAACATCACAAACAAACAAAAAAATGAATTTACACAAATTTGAAAGCAAATTGGTCAATTTAGCAACCAGACAAACTTACCAGAGATCTGCATTTTTCCAGTATGGTTTACATGTGTGTGTGACTGAAAATATATATTAAAGATCGAAATATATGTTTCTATGTAGCTAACATTAATAACTATATATGGTATAACATGTGGTTTCCGCTGAACATAAAGGAGAGAGGCTCTTATACGATTAGTAGGTTGGGATTTAGAAAGCTATTGCGGTAGTTATACAAAGTAGAGAGCGATAAATGGTTGGCATCAACTAATGTGCTGTAAGGTCGTCAAAGCCTCAAAGGTTTATACGATGGGGATCAAGACTTTAATATTGATAGAAAGTAGGAAAATAAAATGGAAAAAAAGACAAAGGGTTTGCTTTTGACTCTAAAAAGGATATAATAGTCTAATTATAAAAATAAAATAAAAAATTTATAGAGAAAGAGATAATAAATTACAATACGGATGAGAAACTTCTTGAAAACTCCCACTGCATGAGCTTAAAAGGATATAATAGTCGATCGCTATGAAGGCTAGACAAAAGAAACTACTTGAAAACTCACACTGCATGATCTTTAAAGAAAAGAAAAAATAAACATTACCCTAAATTCCTTCCCCAACCACGGAAAATCATATCATTCCTCTTGAACCAAACTCCACACAAAATGATGAAACAAGCCCATCTCCATAGAATGGTCCTACCTTCCCAACACAGAAACCAATGAATCTACATAAGAGAAGATCTTCTACCACAAAAGGGAGAAAACCAATATTCACCCAACACACTAAACAAGGAACAACACCATTGTGAAACCACTGAACAGTGAACAAACAGATCTAAATACAACTCACTTTCCTCAATTTTCTACACATAAATAAAACACATCTGAATAATAACATTTATAAAGCCTACACCTTTGATACACGTCATTAGTCTTAGTTTTGTAGGAGAAGTTTGCCTTCTACATATAACAATAAGAAATTGAAAAAAGACCAACAAGGGAAGATTTTTTGAGGTATCAAAAGACCTAAGAAGCTTATCTAATGTGATGTTAGAAAGGATTAACGAATGGATAAAAGAGGAGAAACAAGGGGAAAGAGTAAGAAGAAACATATATGAAAAGCCACAAAAACATAAAGCTTCAATTCGCATATCAATAGTCAATAATGGGAGATTACATCTCTTTACTTGTACAAAACCATAATTCTAGTAATAACTACGAGTTTAATTTAAAAACGAAACAAGCTCCAAACTACTACCGGCTATAATTAAAAGATCAAATAGGTCTATTATTACTACCCAACTAAATACCTAGTTCCTCTATAGATTCCTAACCTAATTCAATCAACTTATTCATATAAGCAACTGTGTTAAATTTCTTAATAACTAGCCCTTACAATTTCCATTAATCTTTGTTTTCTGTTCCATATAACTCTCGCATTAATTTGAGAAAACTCATCCTCAATTTTTATAATAAAGTAAAATCAAGGGACGTGAACAAAAGGTGAGGCAGAACATCAATATGAAAATGGTGTTGGGTTGAAAATAACTGGAACAACGGAAAAATAACTCTAAACTTGATCGTAACCAAGATAATTCGATCGTAAATAGAACACTCAAACTAAGGACTTCTTGTTTGTAAAAAGAACTTTTTGGGGATTACATCACTATTTAAAGGAAATTGAACTTGGGGAATAATTAAAGTAATAAATGACTAAAATAGCCTAACTAAATACTAAAATTTCCAAATCATTATAAATTATCATAAATCCCCACTATTAAATAAAATATCTAATAACATCAATTTCAACCCAATTAAACATAATAAAAATCCAACAAAATAAATACATCACTTTTTTCTCTAGAGGTGTGGTCCCCATCACCTCCCTGTCATTCAAATTGCGAGGAAAAAATGAATATTTTACAAAGTTGCAGCACCTTCCAAAATGTAAAAGCTAGAAAAGTAAGCATTTTCTACAGGCAAAAGGTATAATAACAAAAGCTAAAGAGAGAGGAGAGTCACAACCTGATATTCTCCCGAAAACAATATGCAAGCATTATCTAATTGAAGTCAAACAAGGAACTATAAGAAATTATACACAAGAGAGATACACTTCCAAGGACTGAAATGAGTAAAAGAAGTAAAACATGGATATGTCACCCATTCTGCTGAATATTTTTGATAAAAAGAGTCGGGTTCCAAAGGGAAAGCGCCAAATATTTATTTATTTTTGTCAGAAGAGTAATAAATGTGATTTAGCATTTTAAACCTTCACAACTTTCTGTCAAGGCAGCCCACATAATGGTGTTTATAACTTAGAAGAAAGGTTACTAAACCTCCCTCAATTGACACATGTTTTGTACAAACGAAAAGCACAATTTGAAACTAATTGTAATTCTTTTTGTACATATACACAATCTACTTAGGCAATTACAATTTACAGTTATAAACTGAACTGAAACTAATCAATTATTCTTAAGCAAGCATAATAACACCAGTATGTCCTAATAAAACACCACATGATACGCATAAAAGGTAAATTAAGGGGTGATTTTTCTTTGTTATGATCACATTAAATTAAATATATTAGAGGACAACCATAATTCTGCTATAAGCATAAGTGAACCTCTTCTGCATTCTCAAGGGCATCCATGTCATCATCCTGAACTGTTTCCCAACTAGCTGCATCATCATCACTAATCTCACTTCCAGCAGCAATTGACTCAGCATCATCATCACGACCCACAACATATATAGCTTGAGGCCCAACCTAACACCAAAATATCATTTCAGCAGACAACTGTTATCAATTACAATCACGATGAATAAATTATAAATTTAATCAATCTTTCTAAAGATGTAGAGACAAATACAGCCAATGAATAGTTTATGACCATATTGATACAATTTTATCTTATAAACTGTTCTCATTGTAAATATATTACAGAATTCATTTGCAATAGAAGACCATAATGATATATTTTGCAGCATAGTTTGAAATTTGTAAATAATTGTGTGGCAAAGAATAATAACATTTTTGCCAACTTTACACATGATGTGTTTTTTAGAAAAATATAAGGACAAATTATATTTTAATTCTCTATTTGCATCTGACAGCCATATATAATTGGTAAATATTGCATCTCATAGTTGCAATAACTTTCTCACTGAATAAAATATGATGAATAATGACACCACTGTATTTGGAAACATGATTTTAGACATCAAATCTTTTATCCCAGAAGTCATACTTCGGTGCTCTTTGTAAATATATAAATCATTCAGAAGCACATTAGCACACCCAGAAATTATATTTTGGTGTTCTTTTTAAATATATAAATCATTCAGAAGCACGAAAGTAATGGAAACTAAGGAGAATGGTCACAACCCCATAGAATAGTGATTAAGGATTAATGTCTTAGCTTCTATAACCTAATTATCAATTTAGTTACCAAAAAATAATGATTTAATTACCTAAAACATATCGTATGTCCTAAAACATATCGATATGATAATTACCTAAAACATATCATATGTCCTAACTATCTAAGAATCCAATTGTAATTTCTTTTCTAAGAGAATATGAATATAATACAAAAGGAGGTTTGACTTCAATTGTCCATAAATAGAACGAGTAATTATCCACCATGAAATGTAAGTCTGCTACCTCAAAATTGTTGCTAATTAGAGATTAACCACTGATTACACATTCAATATCAGATAATCTTTTGCATTGTATTACGAATCGCACAACCGCTGTTTCACACCCAACAGTTGTCAAACTCCAATTCAACTTCTTTAAATTTTCTCTGACCTACCAACTGCCAATCTGCTAAAATCAGAATTCTAACATATATAATTGGCATCCCTTTTGGTTTTAATGTCACATCAACGTCAAACATCCTTGCAATCTGGCTACTCCTACTCTTGATCTTCAAATAAACTAAAGATGTCAGCCTTTAACCTCATTATGCAGCTATGTCATATGAATGGATGGATTGTCATAACACAATTCTGGTTTATCTTTTAACAAAATGGATTCATAAATTATAAGGTTGACATAATTTCTAGCAGCGAGCACCCCTCAAATCCAGTGGCTAAGGTGATAAATTATGTATCAGAGAGACAGACGTACAAGATCAAACTAATTAAGCAAATTATTAGATTCAGAATAATATAGAATAAAACATTCACCCTGGAAAAGATAGAAAACAAAAATTAAAGCCTTGAAATAGTGGACATACCATTGATATCATTCCATCAGCCCATGTAACTTCTATATCACCATTTCTAAGCCCAGTAATATTCCCAACCCATGAGAGATCTGAAAAGTCTGTGCAAGCTTCACCTGAGTGCTTCTCCGTATCCTGGTGAGCCTCATTTGAGCCAACCAATTGCTTTGATTCATCTGAAGAGTTTTCAAGAGAAGCTGTCTGTTCCGGAACAGAAACAGGGGACAATCGAACAACTACATCCCCGTAACAATAGTCATAGTCCGGATGCCCCTCTAGCTCATACACACTTACTATCTCCTCCCTGTCAAACTCTTTAGGATCTTCAGCCCTAGAAACGGTCTTTAACCACCTCACACAAGATGTTCGATCTTTTGCATCAACACTTTTAACAACCCCAACTCGTCTAATTTCGCCAGCATCATCGCTGTCATCAGCAGTCTTCTCCACAACATACTGTTCAGCAACAAATTCATGATCACCAGGACTATCAATAGGAATCAGTTTCGTGGAATCCAGCCTGCACTCTGTTGTTCCATCCTGCCAAGCCACATCAACTCTTGTCATAGTACTGACAATTAAAAGGGCTCTTTCAAAGTTTTCTTCTTTCTTCCGAGCCTTCTTATCCCTTCTCACCACAACTTTACGGATCTTTTTGCGAATAAGAGAGAAACTTTCATGGATAGGCTCCTTTGAAACTGACAATGAACTACTGCACGAGCCTGATTCTGTTGATACGTTAAATTCTAAATTTCTAACATTCTCATCCAATGAAGTATCGGCGTCAATGTCCATTGATTCACTGTTCTCATTCAATTCCTCTGATGTGACCATGTCTGAATCACTCTCCAGTCTTGTTTGAGGATGCCCATAATCATGAAGTCCCAATTTTGATAAACCCTTATCCATGGGTGTAGAAGATGATGGTGTTATTGTTGGAAGAAGACACCAGTCACCCAACTGCCAATTTGTATGTGCAAAACAAGACAATAGTTTTAAGCTCTTGGGCCTCTGCTCTTCAGCTGGAGTGGTAGAAGAGTTGGGCCCATACCCAGCAGATGCTATCCAATAAATAAACACTGACCCAACTGTAACTTTAGTTACTGTACCCTCCAACCGGTTAGCTCTCCACAAACCAGATAACCACCTTGAATTCTTGAAAATAGATGAAGAGCTAGCCTTTACACGCTGACCCGGATAGTAAGGGAAGTGTACATCTTCATGGATATTTTTACCAACTGGTTTTAGGCGCAATGGATCAGCCTTCATAACTTGGCACACAGAACCATCATCAAACAACACTGTCACGTTGTCTAAAACATCATCAATTCTACCAAGCCAGGGACCAAGTACAATATAATCACCCACAGTGAAATCCTTTACTCGTTTCAAGTTTCTTGATGAGACGTCATTTATAACAGATCCATCAGTAGTTAATAAATCAACAGAAATGTTGACATCAACCACAACACCCACTTGACCTGTTGGGTCAGAAGCAGCAGCAACAAAATCCCCATGTAAAAATCCTCTGTCAACAACTGCCACATCCTTTACATTTTGCGTCGTTTCAGAGTCGTCCATCCAAATCACTCTAACTTGGTCAGCTGGAAGACGACTACTGTTGTAATTGTTGTCATCCTTGTTCACATCAACACTCTCGCTGGCATCTCTATAATTGTCACCACCCTCCTCGTTTCCACCAGTCTCATGAGCTTCATTGTCATCCTCATCTTCATCTTCATCTTCAGTGATGCTGCTGTCTGAATCAGAATCACCAGCAACTTCAGTCACAATCCCAATCATGTTGCCATATCTGCTCCTTACAACATCTTGTCTATAAACATAAGAGCTATTCTGCGAGTTACGGACAACTTCGTCGGGGTTGCTTTCAGTACCCATATTCAGATCACAAGTAGAATTATTAGTCCTAGAATCACCTTGTTTCAAACTGGCATTATCACCACAAGAATTTGTTGTCTCGCAACCTTTTGGAGTTGCATTTTCCATCTAAAAACACACAGAATATACAATGAGGAATTCATTCAGTTTACAATGTTCAAAAACAGAATATAATAATGTAACCCTCTAATTTTCCGTGAAGTCTGCCCTGAGAATTCTTTAACCTTTTGATGGATAAACAGGCAGACAAACAAATATTCCCTCCGTTTCAAAATATAAGAGAAAAATGACTTTTAGTTTTGTTCCAATATATATGAGTAAAATGGCTTTTGAAAGTATAAATATACAAGTGACTGCCTCATTTCTCAAGAGCATATGCTCTCTCCTTAATTCTCAAGTTGCTCATATATTTTGGAACAAAGGGAGTATATAAGCCTACCTAGAAGGCTTGAAGAAATTATCAAACACCTTGAAAGTTTATTTTAAATCGCCCCATTACAATCAAATTCATACTTGCAAACCTAAATAAGACACAAAACACAACTAACCCATGTCTTGACGTAAACATTACTCCATTATCAGATCCTATAATGTCCGTAGCAATTTACATATGGAAAATTAACTAGACACATCACTGAAATATTTTTTAAACACGCACCCATTAGCAAATACCTCAAGTACACTAAATTGAAAATTAACTAGACACATCACTGATATTATAACCATATATCCTATATTATATTCTTAATTAATAAAAAAGTCAAATTGCTTAAATCTTAATCAATAAAAATATTACCCCTCAAATACAGCTATCCTTCATCTTCTTGCTCGGGAGTTGGATAATCGGCTAGTCTTACTTAAAAAATGGGGAAAAGAAAATAGACCTTTTGCAACTAAGCAGTGCCAAAAAAAATGGGAAAAGACAAAAGACATCTTGCAACTAAGCAGTGCAAATTCAGATAAAAAAAATTATTTATATAAGTTTTTGCTTTGAGGGCAACAACGAACCAAATCAATTAAGGATAACAACATAAACCCTGCAGCAGCTCAAAAGTTACCAGATGAACCAATTATAAAACGAAACCAATACAACAAACACGAGCTAAAATTACTAGCAGATTTATCCAATGAATTCATTGTCAAAATGCATCGCATCATAAGATTTGCTGACAGACCGAAACACATTACATCAACAACAACAACGAAAAAGTATTTACATATATATATATATAGAGAGAGAGAGAGAGAGACATGAAATTTACCTTCAAATCGTATTTGAATAGGAGAGAGAAAGACTAAAGACAAAGATTTTCGCCGTTCCACTGATCGTCGAAACATATACTATATATATTAAATAAAAAGAAAAAATGTGAACATGGAAGAGCCGGAGCTGGAAGCGGTGAGGAGAGGTGAGGACATAAATGTAATTACACGGCGTATAAATGTCCCGAACGGCCAGGTTACAAAACACAAATTAGGGCTTTAATGACACAGACTATTTTTATTGTTGGTCTTAAACCTTGTTTTTTTATATTAACATAAAGAACCAGATAAATAAATTATAAAAACAAAGAGAGTAATGCCAGGTAATATAATAAAAATATGACATGTGGCATGCTAAAAAGGATGAAGTACAAATTAAATATAAGCATTTTGTAAATAATTACTATATTCATCATTAAATATTTATTGAGAATAGCTATTAATAATGATAAGCATAATCTCAAAATTAGAATTTTAAGACTATAAATAAGGGGTATAACTCATATATACAGTTCGATATAATCATGAAGTGTCTACTCCTTTTTACACAAATGTGTGTGTGTATATATATGGAGAATAAAAATTTAAAATATATTTTAATATATGTATGAGTCATGCTTCGACTAGAAATCAGTCTAAAACTTATATTTTTAAATATTTTCATAAAAAATCAATCATGTTGGTGACAAAAACATGAAAAATAAAAGGTTAGATTAGTTTTTATATTTCAAATTATAAAATTATTATTGACTTTAAGTTAATTTGAGATATTTTAAATAAAAAATTGAGATAATTCATTAAAAAGTATATAAATAATAATTTTTAAATAATTTACAATTATGTCAATTTTAAATTTAAAAATATTTTAAATTATTTTAAAAAATTAATAATAATTTTATATTTAAAACGAATAGAGTAGTATAAAATGAAATATGGCACATGTCTTAGTCTATATATTATGGTTTTATGACACGCACGCATGTACTAATTTTTTAATTTTGGTTAAAACGGGCTCACATAATTAAATTCCCTAGGGAATATTAGTCTTCTTAATTGTAAAAATAACCCCATTTCCAAAAAAAATGATAAAATGGTCAAACTACCACTATACCCCTTTAAAAGTTAAAGTGAGGAGTTGAAATATTGAAGAAGCGCTTGAAAAATTATTGGACGCATATATGTTTGCTTGTTTGTTTGTTCTTCTCTAACGGTGGTGTTTAAGCAAAGAAATCGGATGCTTGGCTTGCCATAGGGCTAAAATTTTGGGAAATTTGATATCAAAGCAAATCACAAATTACCCCTCTGGAGTACATTTTAATAAAATAGGCATTGCCATTTTCACTTTCACGTGACTGTCACCAGTAGGGAGATCGAGATAAGTTCGTTGGAGCTAGTGGAGAAGATGACCGTATGTCGTCTGCCACCAGGTTTCAGCTCAACTCTTCATTTCTCTTTTTTCTTATTAGATTACGTGTGTATGTATAGATTTATGTATGTATATATAAATCTGAATAATTTTATTGTGAGCAGAGCAATCCGCTATAGATTCAGAGCTTCACTGAGGCAGATGATGCCCTAAAGCTTCATCACATTGTCCACTGCTCCCTTGATGTGGTTGACGAAAGAGGTAATTCTCTCTCTCTCTCTCTCTGTCAGTATATGTATGCACGCACATTTTTGTATACCTACCTAGCTAAATTTGTATATTTGGTACAGGAGTATTAATTTGTCGAATTATGGATGGGATTTAAGATTTTGGATCAGCCTGATCAAGAGCATAAGACTTCAATATCTATCATCATGCTTAATTTAGAGTTCCTTTACATGATTTGCTTGCAATCCGAATACTATTTTAAATGGTTTGAATTTATATGACCGTATCAGCATCTTTTAAGTTGTCAAAAAAATGCATTAGTTTCCTAGAAAATTAGGTGCCATTTGGAAGTAGGAATGTAAGAGTGCTTACTTAAAGGGGTGTTTTGATTAATGTATATACACATGTATTAAAAACACATACAGTGAAGAATGAGGGAAAGGAATATGAAATAGTGAGAGACAGATACTAGACATCTAGACCATACTACCTTGCCAATAGGTTAAAGATGATGAAAGTCTACATATCAATGACTTAAAATCTTTTCAAGTAGAACACCTGCTTCAACATATAAACAGAACTAGTTAGAGCTCGACTGTGTCATAAGAGTAGACATTGAGATAGAATACAAAGTCTAAAACAGTTGAAAATGATGATGATGATGAAGGAAAATCAATTAAGAAATTTCATTCTACCGTATATATTTTAAACTAGGTCTTATATTCATTCATTTAGTCTGATCGTAATTAAATAATTGCACTACCTTCACTTGTGGGGGTGGGGGAGCTTTAGCTGCTTCAATTTGCTAATGAACCTCTAAAATTTATTGGGGAAAGGAAAATAACATGTCCTCTGTTTAACAAGGTTACTCATTTATATGTTTTTGCATTGGTAGTTATTAAACAAAAATTAAAAATTAAAATCATTGAGTGAAAACTTGTATTAAATTTGTCAAGGTTTTCATGTTGAGCAACAGCTGTACCAAATTTCATAGACCAGCTAGAAGCTGTGACCCAATAAGGCAGTAAGAATACTCTATTATTTTGCTTCATGTGAGGGACCTATGGTGAACCTTCCAGCTTGATGTTATTGGATACATATTATCACTAGCCTTTTCATATGACTTTGATACTCTTTCTTGTGAACAATGACATGCTCATGTACTTGCCTTCATTATTAACTTAGATCACCAAGACAAAACTGATTCCATAAGCAGTATTTGATATATTTTGACCAAGTTCCTAAAACTGTTGCAATCTAGAATTGACTGGTAAAGTTTAAGAAGCCATTTGCAATCTAGAATCTCTCTCTCTCCCCCTCTCCCTCAGGTCCTCTCTCTCCCTCCCTCTCTCTCTCCCCTCCATCTTATCACTAATAGATTAGCTTATATATTTGTAACCAGAGATTCACCTACGTGATTCATATACGTATTATTATTATTGTTTTTTCTTTATGAGTTATTCTTTTGGCATTTGTGCTAACTTCAATTTGCCCGTTCTTTTGGTTAGCACATTGTTGTGGTAAATATTGGAGTATTGAACTAGCCACTTAGTTTTTGGATGATATAGTTGCAATTGAACTTCAGGGTTGTAGTCAATATCCTATTTAATTTGACCAAGGATAATTTCTTTTTGCTGTATATACAATGAACAATCCAAAAAAATCTGGACCGACACTTAATGAGACATTTCTTGGCCTTCTTTATCCAACCGAGAATTACAGTGTAAGTATATTCCAAATTTATAGTTTGCTTGTTTTGTTATTAAAGCTAGACCTCCTAAAGAAACATAGTAAATATTGTTAGTACACCCATAGATGGTGCATGTGCACTGGTTTGGGCTTGTGCCTTTTTGCTGCATTATGCTTTAATTATGCATGTACTTACCATTAGCAAAAAACAGGCTAGTATACATAGACACAGACATTATGTCTTGCTAGCCAATAAATTTATATACCTCTGTGTGGGTGTGGGTGTGCACTGTTGACTTCACAATGCATTGCTGCTGCAGGTATGGTTATTTGACTAACACAAAGTTGAAATTTATATTGGTGACAACAGATCTTGATGTCCGGGACGCAAATGTGAGAAATGTGAGCACTAATCTCAATCCATAAAATTTCCACATTCTTGCTTCTAAAAAGCTACATGAGAGATACTAATATGTAAGTGATGTCAGGCCATGAATCCCTATGCTCATATAATATTCCCTTTATTTTAGTTTTTTTTTATATTACTGGTACACTGACCTACTCGTAACGGGCTCCTGGCTCCTATTGCTGAGAAGATGTCAGTGTTCAACTCCATGAAAAAATGCAAACCATATTAATATTCCCTTAAGCCGTTTATTAAATTTTGAATAGTTGGTGACATTTTCAGAAAACGATGGGGTTACTAGTGGTTTAAACTTCAATCTTGCATTGGTTTAGGTTGTGAGAGTTATCATCGAGTAAAGTCATCTGCTTGCAGTTATAGACTTAATTAGAAATGGCTACAAGGCTTAGCCATCTAAATTATTACTTCAGAATAATGAAAGAAGAAACAGATAAATAAACAATTTAGGCTTGTAAGACGGCTGAGATGCTTTGCAG
This sequence comes from Hedera helix, assembly GCA_947179155.2. Lineage (NCBI taxonomy): Eukaryota > Viridiplantae > Streptophyta > Magnoliopsida > Apiales > Araliaceae > Hedera > Hedera helix. Next base: position 34,827,059 of record OX359287.1, read on the forward strand.
TCTTGAGATATCTTGAAGCTATTGCCAATTTTCTCTATATATTTCTTCCTGGATTTGGTCCTACAGAAGCTATGGCCTAGAAAGATGCTTAATGAAGCTTGCTCTTTAAAATCTGAAGAACAATCTTCTTCTAGCAGCAGCTACAGTGATCATCCGTTTCTCTTTCTCATACAGCAATTTTATGCGTCTGAATCATGTTTCTGGCCCTGATCTATGATCTTGTCTCGGAGTAAATCTTGGATGTGAGTTTTTAATTATTGCACCTTCACTAGATTTGCAAGGAATGATTTCTTTTTAGGAATTCAAACAATTTCAACTGACAAATTGGTTGATTTGGCATCCAGCTATCATTAGTTATCTGAGTAATCTCTCATTTATTGCTACTTCTCTCCAGTTATTATAAACTCAATCTACTCGAGATGATCAATAACGTGAAATGTGTCTTTTGCTTGATTTTTTTATTGATACTGATTTTTCTTCTTTCAATTATTTTGTCAAAGCTTTATAATCTGGAACAAATTTGACATGACCATTGGTTTCTTCCTTAACTTGAACATTACTTCACAGTTTTTTAGAGAGTTCCACGCTGCATATGTTGATGCAGTGTCAAACCCATTTCATGTTCCCAACAGAAAGATAACCTCCAGAACATTTGCTGACAGGGTCAGTGATATTGTCAAATCAATTGGCTCGAGCTTAGCTGGGTGACAACTGCTGTTGTAGGATGCTGCACTCTAATATCCTCACTCAAAGAACTGCTGGAGCTGTTCAATTTCTTTTCCCCCATTATCATTGTAACCTTACAGTTGATAATTTATTTTTATTTTTTTATTAATTTTTTCGGTACCTTTACTGAGGGGTTTTGAGTTTGTTTGGTGCACTGAGATATTAATCTGGAGCGGAGAGAGCATTTGAATGTGAATGATAAGATTTACCATCCTCCATCCCTTTCTGGAACATGACATTGGACATTGATTAGATTCATTTTTTATAGTTCACATGAATACTGATTCTGTGAAAATACATAATTGCGTGGAAATAACAAATTCTGTGTTTTAATGTGCTAGTAATATTCTTCATGTCTCTTGTGGCATAGAAGGGAATTTGGCGGTTCCGCGCGATAGCTAAACTAGTCAAGGCAAGACCTGATTCATCTTCAGTTGGTGTTATTGTTGATGTTTGCTGGAGCCTCAGGAAGGTTTGAACTGTGTGTATAGGATTGAAATAAATCCTCTCGTGTATTCTTCTATTGGTTTGTTCTTAATAATCTTTTCAGTCCTTTTTGACTGTGTAAGATAGATATATTTTTGCAACCTATTCATCATAATTGGGGCTACTAAAAAGATAAATAAATAAACCCCAATCAATGCATGTATAAATTCAGAGTAACTAAACACATTGTTTTGCCCCCACTATGTTATAGCATATCAAGCATCAACTGAGATAACGTGATCTGTATCATATGCAAGGATACGTCCTTCACAAGCTAAACTGCCCAAGTAGTGCAACTCTATTGATCCCACAGCTGAAAAATCCATTTGCAGAAATATTAAGGAATTGGAAATTTCACAACAACAAAAAAGACGTACCAATCAAATCTCATCGGGAAAAATATAGTTTGCCAGGGAATTGCTCAAACAATCCAGCATAAATGTGAAAACCTTAAATGAGAGAGATGTGAATCAAGGGGATAGTCTAGCATAATATAATTCAGAATAGTTAAACAGTAATATTTTAATTGAAATTGAACAGTTGAACAAAGCAAAGGTAATAAGAATCGACCACTATCATAGATGGCACTTCAATGTCCCACGAGAGTAAAACATCCTTGCTGGGAAACCTAAAAATGTGTCGCTGAAGTAGCATAAGAGAGCATTGCTGCTCAACGCAAACCAGGTGCCCAAAAACAAAATGCATGCTCCATTAGAACTCATCATCATCCTCCTCAGCTATATGCTTTGCTAGCTCTTGCCCCTGCTGTTGTCTCTCTCTCCTCTTCTCAGCACTTTCTTTTTCCTTGTGAGAATTTGGTGGAAATCGAAGTGCACGAACTGCCTTGTTATGTAAGCAGAAAGCTATCTGTGAGTTGAAAGCAATTTGAGGCTCATTTGTAGAGTAAATGTCCCCAGTCTCCTTTGATACCATCCACCCATTCGCATGATCCACTGTGGCATCAATGGCACCATCTCTGACTGCCTTGGATACAATACTCTCAGGATCAGCAACAGGGTTTGGAGAGTCCAATCTCAGTTTTTCGGCTACATCAGTCAATGAAATGCAAGAGTACAAGATACTGATGTTGCGAATCCCAGTTCTTATGACATTGTGGCGCAGCCTAACGATCAAATTGTGAGTCCCGTCTGCAGTGAAAATGCTGGAGAACTTGTCAGCAACAGTTCTAAACAGCTCCAGATTCCAATTCATACGGCCTGAAAGCCCAAACAGCTTATTAAGCATTAACATGTCACCTACATTTAGATAATAACTGGTGGTAGGTAGTGCCATACAAATTAAGTTTGTGTACTGAAATGTGAGGGTTGTTTAGATGTCACCCTTGGATTAACAGCAGTGTTACCCTTTCCCTGAATCAGAAACAATTACAAATTTTTCAAACAACGAATTCTCAATTGTAAACTATTTAGCACACTCCTGCTATAATATTCAAGCTAAGTCGCAAAAATGAGACAGTGCCAATCTCAGTTCAAAAGTCATCAACCATTGTTATGAGGGACAAAAAGTGTATGCAATTAAATAGTTTTAAGGTTAAAACTCAGACTCACATTTGTAAGCTCAAAGTAAGGTTTCAAAGCCTTCTCCATGCCTCTCTGCATAAAAAAAGTTCGCTCTGGGATCTCTCCCAGCAGTAGACAAACTATCACAGCCCACTTATTGCATTGAACTTGGAAACCAAGAGCTGCCACAGGGGCTTTCCTAGCAGCTTGGAGGAGAGATTCTTTCGCATCTGTATACTCCAGCTGGATAGTCCTAATCTTTCCGAGGTAAAATAGGTAGCGACAAAACTGGAGAACAAAGTCAGGTCAGAACAAGTGTATTACAGAGGAACATTTCACATTGAGACATTGATTACAAAGCCACAGTAATGATAGTAACCAAAAACAATGGATGATTGATCACAAAATATGGGAAGTGGCCATTCATCAGGTCCAATCTCAATTTCTCACATAGAGCAATTGAGATACCATAAGGATTAATGTCATATCATCGTAACCTACATGCCACAAACATGGCTTTGAGCAATGACACTCGAACTGAGACAGAGGGAGGATAATAGATTACTAAGAGACTAATAAGGTGTCAATACAAAAAGATATACACATTCATAGTTGCTTGCTTCTCTTTCATTTTAGAACAATTGGACGATTCCCACTTGATTCTAGGATGCGGAAAATGTACAACTTTCAAATTACCAAAAACAAAATAAGATAGAGGGGGTGGGATGGGGGAGGGCATGCTAAATCATAATGCCCAACTCATAAAGTTTGGACATGTGCCAATACATTAAATCAAGCCTAAAGAATTAATCGTGCACTATAAAAACAGGTGCAGAGAAAGAGAAAAGAAAAGAAAAAACGAGATAGTAATTACTTGCTGATTTGAATGAGCTTCAAAACAGGGTGCCTTTGACCCCAACTTCTCCGCCTGATCATATAAATTGTAGTGGAGATAATTGCGAAGTAGCAGGTTGAGAAGTGTTTCCTGCATATTACAAATTATCAAGTACAAGACACCAGTAGTAAGACATTAATTAATTGCTAACTGGATCGGAAACAAACCTGCCCCAACTCATCATGGTGCAGTGTTGCAATCCGGTGCAGGGTAAGAAGACTGCTGTCATTAGACAAAAAATATTAAGAGAATATGGACAAGAAATATCCAGAAATTAATAAATTTTGAAAACAGAAAAAGCCGAAAACAGATAGCAAATTTTAATAAGAAACAAAGATAGATTTAGAACTCACCCCCGAATTTCAGCAAGATCACCGGTGAGTTCATAGCTAAGAGAATAATAGAAGTAAAGCCTGGATGCTAAAACTTCAACAGTCTGTCTGTTCAGGTTCTTCAGACGTGCAACAGTGGCTGAGGAACAAGCTTTGGCCTAAATGTTAAGAAAGGCAACTCCAACAAAGGCAAGCAGTAACACGGTTTAATAATCAAATACTGAGATATTGTTGTACCTCACTGTATTTCTTCTAATCAATCAAAAATATTAGCACAAGCAAATAGCAATATATCTCAAGCTCTGGCAAGGAATGCTTCACTGGGGCTGGAGTAGCGGATGTTGCAGTATCAACTTCCATATCATACTCATCTTCCTGCACATTGTAATAGTGCTATATGTATTAAAAGAAATCAAGCTTTGATTTTTTGCAATAATGAAGCAAACATTGCAATCATAACATCATGGAGCTAACTATTTTTATGTGCAGAGTAAGAGAGATCAAGGTCAGGCCGTAGTTGTTATGATTAATAAGCAGCATCCAGCCATATAAATTTCTATCACAGTCAACCTTTATCAAAAATATTCTAAGTGACGCGCACATTCCCACACATCTGTGCTAGGTTGTAGCAGTACAATTTTGACGTCAGGCAGACAGTCACCGCAAAATTGGGTATCGTCACTACATGACAATGACTGCTTTAAGCAAAAGGAACTCGTAATACAATTGGAAAACTGATTTAAATTCTTTGCATAATAAATGAATTAACTATACAGGAAAAACAGGCAATCTAATATCTAGGAATTATTATCCTGAGGCCAGAAATTACCAACCTTTGGTAGATATGAAGATAAGCGAGAATGGACGTCGGATCCAGGAAGTAAAACAAAATTAAGGAAGGAAGAAATAACAGAAGCCTTCAGCTTCTTCCTCAATACTATGGTTAAGCGAACAGCTCGAACAATTCGACGAACCTCGCGAGCATAAGCAGCATCCTCAATCAGCGACGCAATCTCCTTCAAATATGAAAATTCTCCAAATTCCATGTACAATTTATCATACACCCTAGAAAAAAAAGAAATTTCACACCCACTCATATTGAAGTTTAGTGATTCTTACGCAGCAAAGTGGATGAAGTGGTGGAGAAGTAGCGGAATTGGAAGGCGCTGGAAGCTCTTTCATTTCAAAATCTTGCGTCATACTTGCAGAGATCGATTGATCGAAGTCGACTGCGTTGATCAAGAAAGAGAAAGATACAGTGAAGAATCTGGGGCTTCAAACTATGTTTAGGAGCAAGTTATACCGAAGTGTAAAACTGTTGTACAAGTTTAAAAGAAAAAGAAAAGCTAAATTACTTTAAGGAACCTCACCCGTCCCGTCACCAGGAAAAATTATTCATTATTTTTTAGTATTATCATATAATGTCTCATATTAATGATATATTATTATTTTATTATATTAATTATATATTATTATTTTAATATATGTAACAAGTTTAAATATAAAAAATTTACTGTATATATTAAAATAATAATATATAATTAATTTAAAATATCATATAATAATATTTTTAAAATACTAAATAATTTCTCCGCCACCGGAGGGAGTGAGTTTACATAAAAGGTCAAAATGTAACAAATTAAAAACCAGGTCACTTACTGTTGTCTAGTTATTATCCTTTACTAAAACTTTTTTTTTTTTTTAAAAATACTCAAAATTTGGCCGGACTTTAACTCTTAAAATTATTGGGTAAGTGGCTAAATAATTGTTTTTTTTTTATTTTGTATTTATGTAGTCATTGGTAATCAAACACAGAAGGGAAAGTAATACTCATCACACTTTAGTTTATTGGTCAGCGTATCACTTAATAACCAATTGACAAAATTATCCAAACAAGCACGACATGAATAATAATTTATTATGTTAATTATTAAAATAATTAACTAAATATAAAATAAATATTTAATTTTATAAAGATAATTATAACTATTAATTTTTTAAATATTTATTTAATTAATAAATTGTTGAATTATATGTTGTAAATTCTTCTGATCAATTATTAAACTAAATATTTAAAAAAAAGTATAAATTTATTTAATTATAATTATGAAAAAATAATTATTTTAATTTTATTTAAATTAGTAATAAAATCCTATACTAGTGTTTATATTATCAAGTTGTTGACTATGATCCATACTCAGATTTGATAAACTCCAGATATCAGAAATATAACATTGATCGCATCTGTAGTTCCATACGAACCCATGTCTTGCAATCTACATGTCCATAAAAATTAAGAATAAAATATCCTTCCTATTAAAATTGTAATACAAATAATAATAAAAACCGGAAAGAGTAGAGAAAAGAAAAAATGGCAACTTAATGGATTAATTGTTACTCATAAATTTCTACACTGGGCCTGGTAGAATTGTGCACATGGGGCTAACGTTTCAGAAAATAACGTAGTCAAGTTTAATACTCATAAATTTCTTGTTTAAACACGAGGAGGATTATATATATCATACTATATAATCCTGTATGTTGCTTCGTCCCTTGCAGCAAGATGCTTTAAACTCCAATTGCCATTGCACATTTTATCTGCTGTCAGGAAATTTAGACTCATAGTTCTGGGGCAGCTGCATGATCGCCAGTGAATGTTAAATTTAAAAGTTTGGGGATAAATTAACAATTAAAGCACAGCAAAGGGAAATTAAATTATGAGCCAAAGAAAAGATCAATTAATTACCATAAATGTCGCCGTGATCATCTTCCCAGCAAACCATCTCCCATGAAGAGCACGCTGGGCACCTAGTGCAGCTTGTGTATTGTCAAATCGCAAGTATACAAATCCAGCAGTGTCCCTGTTGATAAAAAGAAGTGGTCAAGCCGTATGGTTATTGTTAACATAAAAGATTTTTCAATTTATGTTGTTAACATCATTCGATGTCTTGGTAAGGAGTTGTTTATTATAGCAAACCATAAATCCTGGAAGCACTACTTAATAAAATCGAAATGCAGCTGCTCAATCTACCTCCTGCCAAACAAATAAAGCTAAAATAAAAGAGGCACGCTGTAAAAGAAATTTTTTTCATCACTTCACCCATTTTGTTAGCTCCAATTGAAGGGAATCTACCTTCATATTAAACATTCTAGGACAAAAATACCCTATATTAGTATCCTATATATAATCCCTAATGGGGATCACAAGTCAATATAAAAGCAAAAAAAAATTATATTTGTTATTTAGAGTTTTTATTATATTTAATGTAAGAGTAATTGATAGAATTTATTTATTAGTGGGGATTTAGAACATTAATTAGTTATTAGGAATTATTAATAAGGGCATTTTAATTATTTAGTACTTTTATTATTTTCCAAGTAATAATAGTGTTTTGAATCTCTTTAAATAGTAATATAATCCCCACAAGTCATTTAGACTACAGAATATTGATATTAAAGTTGATTGTTATCATTTTATTATAGTGGTATTTTATTCATGCCGTACAAGTAGTTTATCCATCCTAGATTCATGGAGTTGATACACTTGAAAGACCCTAGTGATTTAAATGTGAAGTTTAAATCATAGTTTATTTTTCTATAGTTTATTTTTCCTTTGTTTCCCATTGTTTATTTATTCTAAATCTGTCCGGCATCAATCCCCCTCTAAAACAAACACATTACTAATTTTTAAAAGATAAAAAGAATCACTAATCCAACAACTACTCCTTGGGATTGTAATTCTTGAAAAAAGTCCTTGCAAACAGACAGCCTTAAGGCAATGCATTAATATATTAAAAAGTGTCTGCCATGTTCCCATCTCTTTAATCAGCAGTTTGAGACATAAAGAATGAATAGCATAAAAAGTTTTTGGAGACACATTTGCAACTCTAACGAATACAGTGAGATATCTCATGGCTTACATTAACAAAAACTAAGGATGAGTCAGGCACCAAGAAAACACAACTTCAAAGAATTCTGAGATTTTAGTATTATTTTGAATCCAAATAGTGGTGGATGCGTCAACCAAACCAGTAGGCTTGAAAACATTCATATAATAAATAAAGCAAAACATGTTTGAAAAGAACCGGAAAAAAAAGGTTAAAACACACAAATCATGTTATTCACTGAGAACTATAGATGAGGAAGAACCAACCTAAGATGCAACAAAAGATTATAAAATATATTTATGAAAAATAATATAAATATTCAAGAGATTATTTTATAAGTGAAACTCCAGATACGAGGAACAAGATAGAAACGTTGTGCAAAATATAACTTGCGTGTATTTTTCATATTCAGACAATGTCAATCCCATGTATTAACAAAACAATACCTAACCTTTTTTTGTTACACAACAATATAAAGAGGGTGTACAGAAGCTTACTTGTCCACAAATATATGCTTTAGCGACCCATATTTTGAACATTCGTCTTGAACATCGTCTTTAATGTCCAAATCAAAATCTGGTTCTGACTGCAAAGAATGCCATCATAGTGTAAACATATTAAGCAGCAGATACAATACAAAGTAAGGTGTTAAGGTTTTTCATAACCACCTCTGAGTTTGGATCAAACATGTTCTTCAGCAATAGACATTCACTAGGTACGCCAACAATATCAACAGAGGGAACAGTAATAGCAGGAACTGAAAGAGATGCAGCCATCAACCCTGCAAGTGCAGGAACAGGAGCAACAAGGGAAGAACCTGTAGCTGCAGCACCAAGTATTGGTGCAGTTGGTAGGGCTAGGCCAGGACTAAATAACAGCAGGGTTTCTAAATTTATCAGTAATGCTGAATGGAAGAAAATGTAAGATTAAAGTAGAACTTAAAAAGCAGTAGAGAAAGAAATGGAAAATTTCAAACCTCGAGGCAGTCCCACTACGATCCAACTTCTGCATGAGAATTGCTCGAGAGCGTGCATTCAAAGACTGAAAATCAAATCATACAAAAGGGTCAGCACTTAAAGCCATAGTAAACAATTCCACAATCACAATTTATTACTATGTAGATATAGCGAACCTTAACAAATGAATATAAACAACAATACACCTAAAACAATTATGCAACCCATGAAGAAAAATAGAATTTAAAGCAAAAAGTGAAATTGAGAAATGTAAATAATAAAAAAGAAATTAGTTTCGTTTGACAAGGATACTGAGCAGTAACTTTATTGAGCTTGAGGCAGCAAAATCAACAATCACTTTAATTTTTTCATCTTCCACTTAAATCTCATAAACTAATAAGTAATAAAGTAACTCTCGAGCTCTAAAAGGTCGTGGAAAAACACACCCCATTCAAGTACGTATTGACTGATGATATGGATAAGGTGTCAGTATACTGACACCACAAAACTAAGAGAATTACCATTTTTTACAGTAACTGACACTCATATAAACACAAACACATGCAAAGCTAAATAAATAAGAAGAGGATTTGTCGATTTGATATTATACTCTAACTAATTCATAAAACTACATTAGGCAGTAATGACTAACCAAGCCACCACCCTCGTCATCATCAAAGTCGCCCGGATTAACCCCAATATCTTGCATTCCAGCTTGATCAGTAATGGCTGAAACCTACAAATAAGAGAGAAATAAGAGTCGCACCATTTTGATATACATGTCTTTGTGTGCGTGTGTGAATACAAGTTCAAAAATGGGTTTTCACATAGAGTGTTCCACCATAATTAGCACTATAGGCTATAGATCTTTTCTATTCACTATATTTAAACCGTTAAATAGTTAGAACTTTGAAGTCACTATTAAACTTCCACTCAATTAATTTATGTTCAAGAAAGGGGGGAAGGCGACGGAAGGAACTTCTTGCCCTGGCGAAGTGGTGAGCTAATGCGGGTGTACTTGCTAAAATCAACAGGCTAGGTATGGAACCCTTAACTATAGCTTTTTATTCAAAAAGTATATTTAAACCAATATAGTTTGAAGTTTGAAGTTAGTATCAAACTTTCACTCAGCAGTAAGGATCCTTAACTTGCATGCATTTGAAGGGCCTAACTCGCACATTCTAAGACACCATCGAGCATGGAAAAAATATCCAAGGCACCATGATACGTCTCATAGTAAGATCAAAACATTTCAAGATTATATCTAATTGTGCTATAGTTGAGGGGAAGGTGTTAAAAGACAAAAGAAGCAACAAATTTAAACTACAATTTTAAAACTTCTTTGCAGATTGTTATCATTGTCCACAATTCGATGCCCAAAGTGACCAAGTGAGGAAAACAAATACATGAATGAGTTGGATTGTCATCCTCTGATTAGAACTCCTCAACTTTTGGCCTGTTTCTAGGTATGAATCCACAACAAAAAAATCCCCATTAATACAAAAGGGGTGGCATTCCAAATGTCGTAATTTTATAGATAGGATGTCAACTAAAAACTCCAGTGACGCAAACAAACAATTTATCACCCAAGATTAACAAAATTTTACTTTCTCTTTAATCATCAAAAAAATATTTTTTTTAAAAAAATAATAATTTAATTTCTCCTTCAATCATGTCAATGTGTGTTCTAGCCAAACGAAGTACTTGAATTTTGATTCTTTAAATGTAACATTGCTTAGAGAACAGGGGAACAAAGCTCCAAAAGCTTTTATTTCTCTTGCTAGATACAATGCACTCAATAAGGCATGAGATTTGTGACCCTAGATATCTGCGCAAACTTGGGTACATGTACAGCAAGGAATTTTTTTTGGAATTACCTTAATTGCTCGACCAGCAATCTCCAGCTGTCCATTTAAACTCTCCGCAGCCCTAGCATCTTCAAGACGGGCAAACTGCAAGAAATCCACAACTTATTAGCTTACAATCTAGACTCAAAATCCACAGGGTGTTGTTTAGAATTGGTATAAATACTGTTTTACTCTACAGTAGATTCTTTCAAGATGATCTAGTAGTTGTCATCCCTAATATAGCTATCCTAAATTATATCTGATTTGCATCTTAAAGACTTCAAACACATGACAGAAACAAGATAACTATAACAGTACCATGAGGTCATCAAAAAAAAGTATCAAACTCACCTGAACAAAACCATAACCTTTGCTATACCCAGTCTCCTGGTCAAGAGGCAATTGCACGAGCTCAACAATTCCAAATGGTTCAAAAACCTAAATTTTAAAAGTGAGAAAAAAGAAGCTAATCAAACAAATTTAAAACAGTGCAGGCCTGAACCATCTTAACAAGGAAATGAAGTAAATATCTCTACAACTTGATGCAGGACAAATTTAAAATGAAGAACTAATGGAAAACTATAAAATAAAAATAAATAAATAAACTAGGATTTAAACTCCAAGTTTAAATCACTAGAGTCTCTCAAGTGTATCAACTCCATGAATCAACACTAAAATGAATAAAATACCTCTTTGGTAGAATGATAATAATCAACTTCAATATCAATATTATATAGTCTAAATGACTTGTGAGTTTACATCACTATTTAAAGAGACTCAAAACCTTAATATTGCTTGGGAAATAATAAAAGTACTAAATGATTAAAATACTCTTACTAATAATTCTTAATCACTAATTAATATCTTAAATCCCCACTAATAAATAAATTATATCAATTGCTCTTACATTAAACATAATAAAAACTCTAAATAGCAAATATAATTTTGTTTTTGTTTTTATATTGACTTGTCATCCCCATCATGCTCCCCTTACTAGAGAAAACTTGACCTCAAGTTTTATAACATGATACAATAATCCATGAACTCCTTTGCATTGAAGAACATTTTGGAACACCTTTGATAACAACTTCACACGATAAGACTCGAACAATTTCAGAAAGAGAATTGATGAAAGAAACCTTTGTATTCAAATGTTATCCAAGTAATTTTCCGAAATAACGAACTCAACATTATCAACTTAGACTGGATCAACTTCTTGAACCGTCCTCTCTTCGATAACAAACAACTCAAAAGTAACTTTAGAGTTATTCTCAGATTGTTGTTCACACAATCACAAGTTCAACTTTTGGAATTTCAAGAATTTCCATAGAAACATCATAATTGTCTGTAGCCCCTGAATTGTGAATATCCTCTTTTTCTTTCTCTTACTCTTTATCTGCTCGAATATATACTAGCAAGTTAATAAGGCTATCTTTTATAGAAGAGATGTCATCTTCTATAAAAGAAATTTCATTTTTTAGATAAGAACATGTAGAAACAATTTCATGTGTATCCCTCTGAAGTTCTTTTACTTTAGCTTGTTGATGTTTCTTTGCTTCAGCTTGTTGACGTTTCGTTGCTTCAACCTTGCTTTGCTCATCTTAATACTGACGTTCCAATTTTCCAAGGTTGTCTTATGCATCAATCATATCTCATATAAGCTCTTCCTCCTTGAGTTTCAAATATCTATGACTACATGCATTAATAAAGTAGTGTATTCGGTCACTTTCATCATCAAGAAATCAAATATACTCTTTTATCAATTCTTTAGTGGCTCGGGACATTGTGACAATGGGATAAAGAAATAAAATAAAAGCTACTCTTCTTCTTTTTTAAATCAAGGACCTAATTGAAAATAAAAATTAGAAAACAAGGGCTAAATTGGAAAGGCTGAAAATTTAGGAGTTCTTAGAGGACATGCAAGGGTGACTATGTGAAGTTAATAAACTGAAAGGATTTTATCTAAAAGTTTGGTTATTTTGGGGAGCAATAAAAAAAAGGCAAGATGTTTTGTTCTAAAAAGATGACTATTTAAGGACATAAGGGTAATTTGGCAATATTTTTAATAGAATAAGATTTAGGGTTACCATCACTCTTATCTTCTCGCTAGCAGAGAAGGAAGCTGCAGCAACAGCTGGACAAGTGAGGACAACAACCGCATCGAAGGAACAAGGCAGCACAGTGGCAACACACCGACAGTACAGATTTAGGGTGAAGAATTAATGAAAAATAAACGAGGATTTAAACTCCACGTTTAAAGCACAAGTCTCTCAAGTGTATCAACTCCACAAATAAGATGGATAAAATACGACATGAATAAAATACCTCTACAATATAAATAAAATAATCAACTTCAATATCAATAATATGTCGCCAAAAGACTTGTGAGGACTACATAACTATTTAAAGAAACTTAAAACCCTAATATTACTTTGAAAATAATAAAAGTACTAAACGACTACAATACTCTTATTAATAATTCTTAATCACTAATTAATGTCCTAAATCCCCACTATTTAACAAACTCAATATTATCATCTTGAACTGGATCAACTTCTCGAATCATCCACTCTTTGGTAACGAACAACTCAAAAACAACTTCAGAGTTTTTCTCAATTTGTTATTCACACATAATCTCTTGTTCAACTTTAGAAACTTCAAGAATTTCCACGGACACGACACAACTATCTATAGCACTGGAATTGTGAGCATCCTCTTTTCTTTCCCTACTAGAATATATGCCCGCAAGTCTATAAGACCGTCTTTTATAGAAGAGATATCATCTTTAATAGAAGAGATTTCATCTTTTATAGAACATATAGAAACAATTTCATGGATTGCCTTTTGAAGTTCTATTGCTTTAACTTGTTGACGTTTCATTGCTTTAGCTTGTTGACATTTGTTTGCTTCAGCCTTTCTTTCCTTATTTTGATACTGACGTTCCAATTTTTCAAGGTTGTCTTGTGCATTAATAATATCTCATCTAAGTTCTTCCTGCTTGGGTTTTTTCAAATATCTATGACCGCATGTATTAATAAGGTATTGTATTCGGTCACTTTCATCGTCAAGAAACCAAATATACTATTTTGCTTCGGCAATCAATTCTTTAGTGCCTCGAGACATTGGAACAATGGGCTAAAGAAATAAAATATAATTTCCTCTTCTTTTTTTTGACTTAAGGCCCTTACTGAAAAGGAAATTGGAAATAAGGGCTGAATTGTAAAGGATGAAATTCAGGGGGTTTTAAGGGACATGCAAGGGTGACCATGTGAAGTTAATAAACTAAAGGGATTGAATCTGATTAACTTTGGGGTGCAATAGAAAATAGGCAAGATAATTTGTTGTAACAAGCTGGCTGACTATTTAAGGGCATAAGGGTAATTTGGCAGGATTTTAAATAGAATAAGATTTAGGGTTACCATCACTTTATCTTTTCACTAGAAAAAAATATAGGAGGATGCAGCAGCAGCTTGACAAATGAGGAAAGCAACAGCATGGAATGAACAATGCAGCCAGGCAGCGGTATAGCAGCGGCAGTTTCTCTCCTTTCTTCCTTCTACCTTTCTTTTTTCAACTCTGTCGTTGCTTTCTGGCGTCTGCAACACGTCGAAGAACTGTGATGGTATGGAAGCAGTGGCTTTTTTTATGAACAATAAATCATGATATATAGTAATCTCCCGTTGAACAGTAACTCCGGCAGGGAACAGTGTTTCCGATGTGAAAATACCAACAAAGTTTTCCCCCCACAAACTCTCTTCCCCCAAAACCTAAAAAATAATGGAGAAACCTTAAGCTATGATACCAAAAATGATGAATGACTGATTTAAGATGAAGAGCTAATGGAAAACTACAGAAAAATAAACTAAGAATTAAACTTCACGTTTAAATCATTAGCGTCTCTCAAGTGCATCAACTCCACGTAACACTAAGATGGATAAAATACCTCTATAATAGAATGATAATAATCGAACTCAATATCAGTAGTTTATATTCTAAAAGACTTGTGAGGATTATATTTAAAGAGACTCAAAACCCTTGGGGAATAAAAAAAGTACTAAACGACTAAAACAACTTTATTAATAATTCTTAATCACTTATTAATATCCTAAATCCCTACTAATAAATAAATTACATCAATTACTCTTACATTAAATATAATAAAAACTCCAAATAATATATACAAGAATTCTTTGTTAAAGTCTTGACTAGTGATCCCCATCACAAATATATAGAAGATCACAGTTTTGACCACACCACTCAGATCAAAATATTAAAAGAAATAATCTTACTAACAAAAAAATATTAACAAGAGAACTTTGTACCTGACGAAGTTGATCTTCTCTAATATTGAAATGCAGATTACCAATGTACAGCCTTCTAGCTCCCCCAGAATATGGGCCTATGGCGCCTGCTCCTCCGGCCGCAGATGCAGTAGACTGAACAAGATTCTTTTCAGCTTCTGATGGTTTAACCATCACTGGTTGGCTAAGAAGTGTCTGCCCAGATAGTGCTATTGCCATAGGGACAGACATTGCATCATAAAATTCTATGTACCTGCAGAGAGATCGATCTTAGCACACCCCCAGTAATATTTGAAGAGTGAGATTTCGGTTATTCCATTCCTGATATTAGCATTGTACAGCAGGTATATAGGATTATTTTCTTATCAAGACCGTTTACTTTTCTTCATCACTTTTTCTCTTTTTCTTTGTACCCTTCTCTCTATCTTTTTCTTTCACTTGTGGGAAGGAATGGGGTGACAAAATATTGCTATGTTGAAAGTAGTGCATAACTAGGCCAAAAGAAGTGAAGATCGCCTGTTAGGGAGTCCTTATTCAAGCTAGTCCATGGAGACTGTTTTGCCTGGCAAAGGATATTGTTGCCAATACGATTTAAGTGTGCCTACACTTTCCCCTCCCTTGTGAAAAAATATACAAATTTAAAAAGAAAAAAATATTGTCGTTTGACAGTGGTATTTGTTACAAGACAACACTCATCCACAAATATCAGTATTCCTAAGACATAAATTGAGAAGAAAAAATTCAAGGCAGAAAGAAAGATATTACCCAACTCCTTTTGAACGTCTTGAGTTGCGGTCCATTATGAGGCGTACATCTCGAACCTGAAAAGTGCAATCAAAAGGTAATAGAAATACTAAACTGTATGGTAGCAGCAGCATCACATATTTCAGATCTTAATCAAAAACACAAATTTTCACCGTTTCTGCATCACGAGAAGAACACGCATATTCATGCATGCACTGTATATGACAAATTCTCATACAGCATCATAGCATTTTTTATTTTTAACTTTGATAAATGCATCATCACAGTATATAATTCTGGCAAAAACGATATTAACATTACAAATGAAGATTCCAGCAGTTGCATTCCCTTGTACAAACAATGCAAAGCTTGTCTGCCACAATCCTTGTTTGGACTTTAGTTATTATTACTCCCTTCGTTTCAAAATAGGCATCGTTTTTGGGTTTTCGAGCAAATTAAGAAAACAAGTCTTTGTTGACTAAAATGTTTGACTTACACATTAAGTCCCATTTTTCTTGCATACTGTATTTTGTCACATAATGGAAACCATTTTTTGTTTACACAATATACTTTACTTACATTATTGGTCCCATTTTATCCAAAATTTTCTTTGACTTTTCAAAGGCATTTATTTTGGAAACTTGTGGTGAAATGGGGGAAGAATTTAATACCCATGACCCAATTACATTTCATAAATTAGGGGAAAAAATGATATTCCAAAGATGGCAAGTTTCAATTTCTCATAAACAATTTGAATAAGTTTAAGTTTGACTAATTTGAATTAACTCAAGAAATTTTTTAACTTTCAAATATCACATGCTCAGTTAGATAGTGCTAGCTGGAATTTTATCTTGGCTGAACCGAGCCAAAATGTCATTTCAAATAACATATAAGAATGAGTAAGAAGGAAATCAAGAAAAACAGAAGGCAGATTGCTTGCCCTGCACAACTGGATGAGGGTTTGGATGGGAAGGAACAACATACTAACTCTGAAGGATAGAACCATCAACCAAATAAAACCTAAATATACATGGATTTTAGCATAACAACCAAGCAACCATCGCAACTTATGTCCAGAACTGATATGCATAATGCAAAATAATCTATACAGACAATAATAACGTTAATAATTAAGTTAAAAAGGATAACAAGCCATATATGTACTACTGCTGTACTACAAGAACAAGAATTAACCTTGCCAGCCCTGGAGAAGAACTCATAAACATCTCTCTCATCTGCCTTCAAACATATCTTCAGTTTTGTAGGGAAGGAAAACACAAGTCAGCATAAGCAAGAAGTAAAGACAAACAAAAAAGACAACCGACAAACAAACGTATATGAGTTACCTGATAAGCAAAAACTGTCCTCTGATCTCTTTCAGGATCAACCTCTGGTTCTGCCGCGTCTTCCCTTTTCTCTTTATATCGCCTACAATTGAAATGCAAGTCCACCATATTATCCCAGCTTGATTAATAATATAAAATGAAAGACTAAGCGTAAAGATGGGAAAGTGAGTGATGAGCATTAAAACTTTATAAGGCAAACTGTGAAGTTAGAAATATTGCCTATTCATTGATGAAAAAAATTACAAGGTTGCAGACCATAAAATTATAATAGGCTAATAGCAGACCCGTGGGGCAACCATAGTTCTCTAATTTGTGTACTAAGGTAAGGCCAAACACAGATATCATAATCCTGCAGCAAACTGCACAAAGTTATAATAATAGAGCCACTATATGCAACTGCTCAAAGGAAGAAGCATCTCTCTTTGAAATAACAAAGAGCAACCTGGAAAACAAAGTAGCAATCGATGGAAAAAGAACACTGAGACCAGTTATGAACAATGTGTTCCAGCAGGTAATGAGTTAAGTATAGGCTTTTTACCTTCTATGACTATCCTAATCTTGATTGTAAACAACATGATCATAGTCACACAAATGGCAGTACTGAAAGAAGATTTTCTTAGTAAAAGTGCATCAGTCTGGGAACCTGCTAAATATTTACATTAATTCATTTCGAATTGAAAAGCAATAATAAGGTCAAAGCAGTACAGAAATATATATAATATACATAAGTTATAAAATGACAAAAAGAATTGATGCACAAACCAACATATATATTGAAATCACTGTCATAAATCTAAAATTGCCAAACGAATTGAGCCATGTTTTGGAGAAATTCGCTTAACATCAAAGTATACATTATCTGCCCAGGAAAAAACAAAATAAAATATATTTTCAGAACTGTTGGAACTTGGAAATATTTAGGTTTTAAAATTTTAAAAACTTGTGGCTTAACACATCCGGAAAAAAAAATTGATCTGTTTACCCACTAAAGCTGGTGAAAAATAAAATGCAAAATTTTGAACATAAAAGACCTACTTTGAGATCTATAACAAGAAAAAGGAATTGAGAATACGAAATATAATCTCAACTCTCAAGGTTGACTGTCAAGTGAGCTAGGACTAAAAAGTTTTCGTTGGAAAACTACTGAATTGGAAGAAAGAAACAGGCAAGTACAGACACAGTAAATATTAGAGTTGGAATGAATTGCCACAATTGTAGGGGTTTCCGAAGAGAAAAATACACTAATGTTCCTTCAAAGGTACAGACACAGAAAACATTTTTGCAAAACTGCGAAAACCATCTACTCCAAAAAACAATGAGCACAGAAGAAGTAAAACTTGAATTTCGCAGAAGACCTTTCTGGAGGCAACTATTGGTGTAAAGAAATAAGAAATATGTCACGTTATGGAGGAATTAAAACAATGCACTTGTGAGAATACAAAATCCTGCAAAAGAAATATAAAATCTTGTAGTCAACTGAACACTGATTTTCCACAAGCAAAGCTTCTGTAAACCAAAGCCCATAACTCCCTCACCAGCATTTCTGCAACAGAATAAATGAAATTAAGAAACTAAGTTGAGAGGTGGAGGATAATGAAAATCATAACATGACACCACTACCCCAGTAATGACCCCCAGCATTGTAAACCCAATCTTGTAGTACAAGCTTTTAAGTAGATTCCATAGAGTCTAGGAAGGATTGTTAAACCCATGACCTGAGTTCCTGAGCCTGGCTAGAAGCCAGAATGATCATTTGAGGATCGCTCTAGCACATCTGCGATTTCCCATAATCTAACGTTCAATATTAAGAATTTCGAGACTATTAAATAGCAAAAGTAACTACATACACTTGAGATGTATTTGTGAAAGAATCCAAGTAGAATAGTATAATGCCTGTTAAGCAAACCATACCATGCGAGAGAAACGGGGGAATATAAAATATTTAAGTCACAAAAGATGATACTATTAAGTATTAACTCAGATGGGTATCCATTACAAAAAGGACCTCTTTTAATTGAATTGGACAGAATAAACCGTAATTTGAAGTCCGGCTATTGAGTCTATTTTCAACTGTGAGAAATAGCTTAGAATTGTTAGAATAATTTTCAACGGATGATTTATATTATTTGGGAATCTAAAATAAATAGTATTTCTTTAATAATTGGTTAGAATACTGGATGTGGGGGAAACAATTTCCAGAATTGAACAGACATCAATTTACCAAAGGTAATTGTAACATTTTACATTATACCCCATGTGAGTAAAATGCAAAACTAACAACTGTACTCTTAGTATATTTGGATATTGTGCCATTTTTGTTGATCAATGCAAAATAAGTCCTCTACTATAAAAAAAAATTTGGATAACAAACCTCTATGTGACAACTAAGCATTGCCTGTCCTATGTGGCAATGATAACGTTTAAAGAAAGTCAAACTAAGACTAAAAAATTTGCTTCCGTAAAGATTCAAACTCAATACCTCAACCTCATAACATTATATTGTTATGAATGACATAAATTTTATTTATACAAGCTTCTTCATTTAAACCAAAAAAAAAAAGATAAATAAGTGGGTAAACATTTTATATTATTATTATTATTATTATTATTATTATTATTATTATTAATATTTTTATAAAAAGATTTTGATATTTTTTATGAATGAATCTGAATTTGTCCAAGAGAGAGGACAATGGACGACAGGGACAAAGGGTTTTTGAAATAGGGGCGCATTTGGATATCATTCTGCATATTTATAAACAAAACTTGGGGCTACTTAAATACCCCCATCATCTTTTACTCCAATCTCATTTTAGTGAGTGAGAAAAATAGAAAATTACAAATATCTTTTTAATGAATCAAAAAAAGTAAAAAATTAAGAGAGCCAAAAAATGTAAAAATAACATAAATGTCACTTTTAATGAGTTAGAAATAACATAAAGCTAGTAAATATCATTAAATTAATGAGTAATAAATTTTAAATATCATTTTAATGAGATTTACAAAAAAATAAAAATAAATCTTATAACTAATTCAATTGACATTTATCATTTTTTATTTCTAACTAATTAAAATGACACTTATAACTTTTTAACCCATTAAAATGAAATTTATATAAAAATAAATTATTCATTAAAATGACATAATTTATTTAATATTTCTAATTCATTGAATGAAAACCATTACGACCCAACAAAAATAGGAAAAAATTATTAACAGTTGCCTCTGTCAGTCTATGTTAAAACCTTCACTGTGGGCGAGCAGAATCTTTCAAGCTATTATCCCAGAGCAAATTCGTTTCAGCAATTTCTTATCTATTGTGAATTCTTTCCAGCCATTTTTGAAGAAAACATAATCTAGTTGAAATATTAAAATATTTAGATTGAACATAATAAGAACAAGCAAGGAGGGATAAGAAGAAAAGAAATTTGTCATTTTCTTTCTTCCGATGCAAATCAGAAGATAGGAGGAGCTCATACAACCATGTCTTTATTTTATTAGCAAGCGGATCAGAAACCAGAATATCCCGATTCCAAGCACTTCTATAAGAACTATCTTCATTTGTATAATCAAAGAATTACAATAATTTAATAATCAATAAAGACAATGAAATGTCATTTTATCAAAATCTTTTTATAAAAATATTAATTTTATATAATAATAATAATAATAATAATAATAATAATAATAATAATAATATAAAATGATACATTTTTTTCAATTTATCATCATAATTTTATTACTATATTGTATTACTAAACTAACAAATAGTATTATTGATCTTCTAATAAGTCAAAATGTTTATCTACTTATTTATCTTTTCTTTTTTTTGTTTAATTGAAGAAGCTTGTATAAATAAAATTTATATTGTCTAATTTTTAACAATATCATGTAGCTCAGTTGGGCAGTTGCTTAAAATTATGAGGTTGAGGTTTTGAGTTCGAATCTTAACGGAATCAAATTTTTTAGTCTTAGTTTGGCTTACTTACATGTCATCATTGCCACGTAGGACAATCAATTCCTAGTTGTCACATAGAGGTTTGTTATCTACATTTTTTTATAGTAGAGGGTTTATTTTGCATTGACCAACAAAAAGGGGGCACAATATTCAAATAGACTAAAAGTACAATGGTTAGTTTTGCATTTTAATCTACCTCAATGTCTTAGCAAATTAGTTGAAAGTTCACTGACTTTGACATCAAAAGGTTTCTGAGGTGCGCCCTTGTTTAACAGCAACTGGATTTGATCAATAAATGATGCATAGAAAGGGAGAATAAAGAGAAAAACAAGAACATACAAAATATGAAGGATTGGGCATTGGACAACAAATAGAATACAAACCAAAGGGGGAGAAAGCCACTACAATAAACTGATAAAGTTTACACAAACTCACTTCCAGACACTGCATATGAAGATCCACATTCTAGTTACCATTCCCCCCACTCTTCTTAGCTAACATTTTGGCATGACTTCTAGTCCTTCTACCATCTCAATCAAATTAAAAATTGCTACAAATTTCTCTTCGAAGTCATTCACACAAAGACACTCATACCTACGGACTTAGAAGGTCTAGTCTTTGATAGAACACTAAAACCCATATGGCAAAGCAAGGTGCTTTATGGTACTAATATCCTATCAGAGCTTCAGTACAATACCAATCAATGACCATCATAAATGCCAGTAAAAACATATTAATATTAAAAATGGAATTTATTATAGGTTACACATGCATTAATGCAATATAGAATCAATATTAGAGCTAACTATTACAAATTAGGAAAACAAAGAGAAACATAAGCAAAAATAATACCTGCTCCCTCGATCCATTTCTCTTAATTCCTTTTCCTTCTCTCTTTCTTTAAACTCCTTGTCTTGACTCCGCTCCCTGTCTCGGCCCTTCTCTCTGTCGGGCTCATCCCTCTGCCTTTCTGAGTGGCTCCTGCTCCGATGAGACCGCTCTCGCTCACTCTCCCTATCCCTCTCTTTATCCTTTTCACGGCCACGCACTCTCCTCTCCCGTTCGCGGTCCTTCTCCCTCTCTATGCCTCTATCTCTATCCTTCCCATTCGTATCCTCCTTTTCCTTATGCTTGTCCCTATCCCTCTGTTCCCGGCTACTTTTGTATCTATCCCTCTCACTCCTCTCCTCATCTCTTGGAGATGAACGATGACGCAAAGAGGCCCTCTCTCTATCACGATCACCCCTCTCCCTCTCCCTGTCCCGGTCACGGTCACGGTCACCCCTCTCTCTATCATGTTCACGAGACTCGTCTCTAGATTTTGTTCGCTTTGAACGATGATTAGAATCATTACCATTCTCATCACTTTTGTGCTTTGAACTCCGCCTCCGGTCTCTATTTTCAGATTTAACAGTTTCTTCACCGCCATTCACTGTTTCCTTCACTTTTTCAGGTTCTGGATTTTCCACAGCCTTCTCTAGGTATTCATACTCGTCGAAATCCATTGAATAATGTTCAAAATGAACAATTCAAATATAGCAGAGAAGCCTTATCGTAACTGAGATCTATAATAACAACAAAATAAGTTAAATTTAAAGTAATCCACCATATAATTTAAATCCCAATATACCATTTACTTCAAAATATAGTAACTTAAAGAAGAAAATCAGTGTAGCGTTTATAACTTGCTAGGAGTTTAAAAATTTTGGTCTCAAAATGGATCCCATTTGATGTGCCATCATTAAATTACATTGGCTAGTTACATCTCTTGTAATTGGCTATGCTATAAAGTTCTCATTTCGAGACCAAAATTTTGACACCCCCCCAATCATTACTCTTATAACTTATATCAACCAATACTTTCCAGCATAACTGGACAGAAAATTTTGGATATGAGAAGTTAAGTATAGTGTGTGTATTTAAAAACTCTTCAATGCTTCATCTCTAGTAAGTAGCAAAAATTAACTTCATTTGGAAACCAATTGAAAAACAAAACAAAACAGAAGGGGGGAAACACGAATTCAAAGTGGAAATTTTACGATGGCAATACTTCATTAGATTAATAGAACTACTGAACTAGCCTAAAATCCAATGAGAGTTAATATTTCAAAACCCTAAGTCACAGGACTCCTAGATTATATTGCAACAAATAAAATACTACACAATAAACAGAAGTTGTGGATATCTATGCCAATCAGTTATAATCAATTACCTCAAATTGCAGACGCAAAGGGAGTTTCAGTGGCAAAACGTCTAAGGAAGATGACTGCGCAGATTTAGGTTCTTCGAGCCGGGAAAATAAATTGAAAGAAAATATGATGCCGGCGTCGGGTTATTTGAAGCCTACATCTTCCGGGTCGGATATTGAACATCTAAAACCCAAATAAATTGTACTGGTACGTTTGCATCGAGGAAAATGGAATCGAGTAAGCAATAAAATAAAAAATAATTTATTTAATAATTATTTTAAAGAATTAACACTTTAATAGAATGAAAATTTATTTCATTATTTTAATTTTTATCAATAAAATAAGTAAATATTATAATTTTGTCATCATATTACACCACTCACTATCATCAATAACCAAAAACATATTTGAAATATTTAAAATTCATTTCATTTTTTTTTTCATTATATTTCTTTAATTCAAACACAAAATAAAAGTCTCAAAATCAATGTGGTATAGAGAATCCTCCTTTTTTTTTAAACACTAGTTGGGCTTGGCTCCTCTTCGTTACCCTAAACTCCAATTTCCTTCAATCTATCTACTAATATTTGTGTCCATAATATTATATATATATATACACACACACACCAATCTTATTTGGTGTATTTGTATTTTAAATATTACAATGCAAAAGGAGGGCTAAATTTTGAAATTAATTGACAAATAGACACATCTGTTTAGTTTTCCACTTGATTTGAAAGGAATTGTCGAACAAGGATCTCAGTCAACTAACAGCGACGAAAACGGACGAAGAAATTCAGAGTTCAATCATCTCGGTTCAAATAACTCAGATTTTTTGAACATGTGACTCACATAGGTGCACAAAATTCGACATGTAAGCACTATAACAAAGTTCTAAACATGAATTACCACAAACCTTCGGATCTATGTTCAACCCTCAACGAGCGTAGAGTCTGTAAAGAACACTTAGACCACCAAAATTGCTCTCGAGCAAGTGATCTCAAGCGTGAGGCAAGGGAGGACGCACGCCTGACTGTATTGGCTTAATAGAAAATAACGACCATCAAATAATTGACACTAATCGAGACTGAAAGGGCTAAGAGGAAAAGAAATAAGGATAGGGATGCGACTTCCGAAAGCAGAAGAGAACTTATCCATACCTAGGAATCACGAAGTGCAGACCCAATGTAACAAAATTCCAAGCATAAATGTTTAGCCACCTCTCGCACAGAATAATAAAATCCCTAACACTAAGATCCTTACCCTGAACCTACAGACTCCACAACAGCAATTCTCAATATTCACCCCGTTGACGCCTAATCCGCAAGCTCTTACTCTCCGTCATAGTTAGAGAAAACAGGGATGACATATTCCTAAAGAGAATGGATGAGTTAAAAAGCAGCTAAAAATGGCCCATAAGGTAAGGACCTTCGGTGTCGACTCCGCTTTCACATAAACAATACAATCAACTCTGGGCCAAGCAGGGGCAACTATGCCCAAGTTGACAATGTATAATGGAAAAGAAGTTTGGAGCTAACTGCCCGAGACCAAGGCCACCTTTTTGAACACCAATATTTTGAAGGGAAGTAAGTGAAACCTTAACCCACACCGAAAAAAGTGTTGGGATACCCCAACCTAGCAGCGCATATCGTCTGGATTCACATCATCATAAGGAGGATTTTCAACAAACAAAAAAATCCCTCGAGTCGGAACCATGACCTCACGGGTCTCAAGAAAATCGAATTTATTGGTTATGTTCAAGACCGTATTAGAGGATAAAGTATTATCAAGGTTGCATGTTAGGAACCTATAATATTCATAGGGGCAAGTCGGGAATGGGGTTCTGCGAAAAAGAAACATCGGGGTGCTTAGGTTTACCCGAGGATGAAATCGGTCTGACCTTTCCGATTTTATAGATTATACTACCAAAGTGCCAAGCTTAAAGCTTACAAGCAAATATCACATTCCTATAGTGTGGTCAATGTCTTCCGAAGACTTGTTAATATGTTAAGGGTTTCCTAAAGATGTTTCGAAAGAGAATCCAGCATAATTCACCTCATTGTCCCCAATGGATAACTCATCACTAAATGTTTGAGATTGAAAGTATTCTTGTCAACTAAAGATCATACAACCTGTCCCTGATGTCCTCCCATTATCCTAACTATGCTAAATAAGAACCTAATCCTAACCCCGTATCCCGATCTAATTACTTAAACTTGAGGGATAATATCCCATACAACGAACCAAGCCGGCAATTAATGTTCCGATATAGAATCCTTGGTGTAACAGTGAAAGCCATAGGATATATGAAAGAGATGAATATACCTTACGAAAACGAAATACAAACGCGGTTACACAGATTCGAGTAATCCTTAAATCACTATAATTATAATTAGGTAAGTAAGCTCGATTGTCTAGCAACGGAGGATCCCCTAAATTGAGGCTGAAAGGGCGAAAAGGAAAAACAGTAATGATCGAGAGTCATCCCCTAAAAGCAGACACAAGGAAACCCACATAATGTCATCCTATCGAGCAGAAGCCATAACAGCCTCC
The DNA here is from genome assembly GCA_947179155.2 of Hedera helix. Classification (NCBI taxonomy): domain Eukaryota; kingdom Viridiplantae; phylum Streptophyta; class Magnoliopsida; order Apiales; family Araliaceae; genus Hedera; species Hedera helix. The sequence continues at coordinate 34,852,799 of OX359287.1, forward strand.
CATCGGGCAGGCAACAAAGTAACATCCCATCGGGCAGACGCCTTAGCAACCTCTTGTCCAAAATATCCTAAACACTGTACGGAGTAACCACCTGTTAGGCAAACACACGACATCTCTAAAAGTAGACAGACGACATCCCATACGAAATAACAATCCATCGAGCAAGCAACACAATAATTTCCCCAAATGTCACAGTTGCCACCTATTCAAAATATCCCAACGTTTGCCTTCTAAGAGGTAGTGCTTTTCACGAATGTATGCACTGTAAAAGTAATTGAAGCTTTCCTGAGGAGTTTAAATTCACAGGACAAGCGATTTACCAAAGTAATACAAACAACTACCAGATCGCTTGGCTCACAATGCCAAAACTCATGATGTACGGAGGAAGAGACCCTTGTGAGCGCCTTTGTATGAGTTCACTACGACACACTTTGGGTACAATAACGCTGATTGTTCACTAGCACCCCTAAAGACTCGATAAACGCATGGTTCAGAACTTTAAAACCACGCCCCATATCCAATTTCTGCCCATGATGATCGGGCAAGCCTTTTATTGAGCAAAAACAGATGTCAAATTTTACACTGTAAAAGTCCCAATAACTTACAACGTGATTTTTAAGAGAACAACTTTGACTGCGTTGAAGGTAGCGATCTTTATCTACCACTTCAAAAATGATGTTCCCTACATGGTTCGGGGTAGTGAGTAGATACCATAAGACATCCTGACACCTTTATATTGACAATCTCAATAAGATAGAGCCCGAGTTATTACACGCAGAAGAAAAGAGATAATGACTATTTAAAACACAGAAATGAAAAAATTTAGATAAAGTTTTATGAATCCTTTTCCTTCGGATGATAGAAGGAATTTATGGGCAAAATGCTTCGACCATATTTTAAAGGGTGGGCAATCATTACATTAACGGATAAACCATTAAAGAGACATCACAAAAAGCCTCGAACAACAATAAAAGGGGTAAACATTAATAAATTTCAATCATAATTCTATATCACAAAAATCCTTGAAGATGGTAGGAAAGTACTACCCGATCTCTCATGAGAAAAAGCGACAACAAATATCTATTACGGGTAGAAACATGCAGAGCTTGTAAAACTAGACGATCATACTTGTACAAACTGTGCATATTAAAACGTATAATAAAAAGAAGGGCAAAAATATAAGCCCGAGTGCTTTTATAAAAATCCCGACCTTGGAATTTTTATAAAGGAAAAACTTTGCTCCTTTGTAAAAATCCCAAGGTTAGGATGGAAATTGAGGAGAAACTCGGTGCAATTAAAGTCGGAGTAAGGAATGACATTTTTATAAACTCCACGTATCAAAAATATCGTATAAAAACAAGTAAACAAATTGATCGTGTAGTCACGTTCAATAGTAATGTGTTATTTGGGAAGGCTAAATCCACTTTTTATAAAAACTTAGATCTTGAATACAAGCAATAGAAAAACTTCGTGCAAATTAAAGCCCTAACAAGTATCGAGGTTGGGCACATATGCATGCATGTGACCTTTTACGTCCAAGTATGATTTAAGACCATGACCAATTGCACTATTAATTGAACCCAAGGCTAGTACCTTGTCTGTAACTAATTAATTGTTGATATTTGTACCCAACCTTCAATCTCTTCGTTGATTGTTGGGGCCTTATGTCATTTGTCCTTTTCAATGAGGTAGTCGGACAACTAGGTTTGCTTTCAAAGTTGCCACCTAGATTGGGCTTGAGGGGATTCGGAAACTACGTACGGTAGGGAATTGTACGGACACTTGGAGATTAGTTTTAATGAAAACGGAGTCTCATCTAAATATATATAATTATATTTAGGCTCATCGCCAACAAACCACGTCTGTAAATGATGGGAGCAAGTGACCTAAAATATTATTATAAATAGCAGGACCTCTAGTATGTATTTTTTACGCATTTTCTCACAGAATCCTAAAAAACTCATAAAAGTTATTACTTGCTTTACTATCGGAGACGGATGCAGAGAAAACCCTTTGTGCGTTCATTTATTTCAAGTTATTCGAAACACTCTAGCGACCTGATGATATCTGGCTAAATTAATTGATGATAAAGAAAGAAATCTTCAGTGCTTATGGAGTAGGACTTCAAGCAAAGTAATGCGCCATGATAATGGGCTCACCAAACGATTTGGCTTTGTAGGCTTCTCTAATCCAGAAGATGCAAAAAAATGCTCACGAATATTTTGATGGTAATTAAGACAAATATCCTGCATCTATATTCTCTATGATCGATCATTTGCAGTTATATCTAATCAGAGTATGTTTTTAGTAGGAGATGCGGTTGAAGCTAAGAGTGTCTACATGGTTGTTGCTAAGAGTAATGGTGAATACATGCGCAAGAGGAACCTTGCACCTCCAGTCCTTCTGCAGCCCAAATACAAGAAAAAGTATTCGACATATGTAAGTAAGGAATGAACTCATGTTGTTTGTATTATTTAAATGTCACTACAAGAAAAAGGTCTATCAGCGACGGAAGTCGGTCGCTAATATCTGTCGCCTATAGTTTGGTCGCTGACATGCGTATCAGCGACGGACAATAGCGACCGAAGTTTCAGCTACCGACAATGGCGACCGACGAGGTCTCTAAATTGAGTCATCACATATGCCAACATTCGTCACGTGTAGCGACCGCTAATAGCGACTGAAAATAACAGCGACCGATATCAGCGACTACTATTAGCGACCGATTGGAAGGGCAGGGGGCGGGGCCGGGGCCGGCTGCGGCGGGGTGAGGGGAGGGCCGGTTCTCTCTTCTTCCTTCTTCTTCCTTTTTCCTATGCGGCGACTCCTAAATTTAGGTCTGAACATAATAGCGACCACTTTCGGTCACTAGTTTTTTTTAATGCGTTGGCACTTTTAGCGACGGAAAGTGCGGTCACCGCATCAGCGACCGATAATCGGTCGCTAATTATGACGCCAAAATTCCCACATTTTTTTGGTAGCAAAATGGGTATTTGCGACGAAAATAGCGACCGAAATCCGGTCGCTATTATTGTTAGCGACTAATTGCACTGCCGGTCGCTGAAATCGATCGCTAAAACGAAACATTAGCGACGGATTTGACGGTCGTAGAAAGTCTCCGATGCTGATATGCGTTTCTGTTTTGGATTCTGTTTCTTATATACATGACCTGGAAATATGAATTACATAGGCTCTGTAGAGACAATCACAGCAACAGGGGTCCAGTAATACCAAAGGGTTGGGTTTACCAGCATCATGTATATTTTTTTTATGCTTTTCGTCGTTATCTTTTTCATTGTATTGCAAAAGAAGAATACAAGACAATTTATTATTTTAGCATATACCACCATCAATCTAAAATGGATATATAGTTTCCTAATTTTCACTTGCTGACAAATTAACTACTCTTCTTATTCTCATGCTAGCCTTGGCATGCTGCGAAGTTGACTAGAGGTGTTCATATGGAAATGAACAAGTTTGGCATACAGTAGACACTGCAATCACCAACTTTTCCTTGACTGCGCAAGTTGGCGAAGCTATTAAAGTGAAGACACTTGCTTCTATCTGGTTTGTATATATCATTTTGTAATTAAAGATATTTTATTACCTTAAAAGAAGTATATTCTATTTTTCTGTTACTTTTAAAGTTGAAAGAAACTTCACCACCTCTTTTGCTTCAAAGGGCACAATGAATAAACTTTTTTGTCTTGGTCAAATAGGGATATACTTTGGGCTTCACAGGTTACGAGTAATCTCTGTAAATTGAGGGTGGCCTTACCCACGTGGGTTGGCCATCTAGTCACCAATGAATTGGATGTGCCAAAAGAATGAATCTCACTATCTAAATTCATTTATTAATATTAAAAAAATATTTAATTTTTCAATATCACTTACTAACACTCGTACCGAAGACGTGTTACGACAATTCAACGTGGCTAACCATTATGAAGATGAAAACTTGTTGTACAAGTTACGAATGAAAATTGGACCACCGAAGATATTTACTGGAAGGACAAAAATCATTATTTGATGGTGTATCTGGAGTCTAAATAACGTATGAAGTCTGAATAATGCTGGTTGTGGCTATCTATTTAAGGCTCTTAATTACTGAATGAAGACAACGGTCTTTCACAAACAAAGAAAAAGAAAGAAAGAAAACAGTGACCCTTAATATGTGATAGAAAGATACAGTGACAGATAATGTGGTATCTTTACGTGCAGTAGCCGTAGATCAACCCAATTATTCTATATGCCTAACAATTAATAGATGATGGAATAAAATGTCCTAATTTTTCGGTTAGCGAGTTTATTTTGGGAATAAGAATTTTCTGCTCATTTTTAACTCAGATGATACAATATTTAGTTCTAGCATGTATTATTAAAAATTATACATTATATTAAAATTAATAAAAATTATGTTAATTTTTTCCCCCTTTAATAAAAAGAATTACAATCTTGATTTATATTTACTCAATAAGTAGTATTAGTAACCTGGCACAGGGGCTATCCATCGGTATAATACCGAACCGGATATCAAAAATGTGTAAAACTCCGAATCGGTACGGTATCAGTTTTTATCGAAAATTATTGTTATTAATTAATAATAATAATAAATATTATAAAAACCGGTATAATCAGTTCGGTTTGCAGGGACGGAACCAATGTATGACTGGAGGGGGCCACGGCCCCCCCCAAGGTTTGAAAATTTTGTAAAGTCCATGTGCTGAAAAATAAAAAAATAAAAAAATACTACATGTAAATATAGAATTTGAATAACTGTATATTATAAGAGTTGAAAAGTAAGTGTAAGTAGGGATTGATTGCAAACTAATTTTATTATTAAATTCATTATAATTGCATGCTTGTATAATTGGGACATAATATTGTATATGTGTTATTCCAATTGAATGATACATTTGTAAATAAGTAATCAACTAAAACCTTTATTTAATTTTTTTTATTCTTTGTTAATTTTTTGAAACTTGATATTTTAATTTTTTAAAGTTTAATGAGTGATCATAATATTGTATATGTTAATTTCAATTGCATATTCAATTTATTTTTCGGTAACTAACTAAAACCCTTATTTATTTAATTGTAAATTTATGAAAATTTTATTATTAAAAATTTCAATGAGTGGTTCAATAATATTGATTAACTCATTCTTGTACTGTAGTTAATTGAATTTTTTATTTTTTGTTTTAGAATCTTGAGAAAATCACATACTATTGATTTATTTTTTCAGAGAAAACAATCAAATCATGCTGACACATCTTTGCTTACCTATGAGCCTAATTTCAAATATCTCTGCCATGAAGTTTTGTTATGTTCTAAAAGACTTTTTCTTACTATGTTTTGTTGTCTTTGTCAAAACAAATTCTATTACTATATCATATTTATTTTAGTAAAAATATATTTTGTAATTGTGGAACTTTATTTTTTAGAGAGGAATATATATTATGTCGTTAAAATTTTTTTTGGCCCCCCCAAAGATTAAATCCTGGTTTCGTCCCTGTCGGTTTGATAAATACCGTACTCTCAAAACACCAAACCGTTATCGAAATCAGTTAGACCAATATATTGAACCAATCTTTTTTTATCCCAAATCGGCCTGTTCGGTCCAATATATCCAAAATACAAAATTTATTAAAAATTTTAAACAGTTCTAACCCGGCACATGCAACACAACTTACATGGTTATTAAGAAGCGAGCTTTAGAAGGAAAAAAATTTGACCGGAGAGCAAAAAATGGGGGTTACAATTTAAATACACCAAATGAGTCTCTTATATCCTCTCATGATTAAGTAATAATTATATCTTCCACTGACATAAAATTACATATAAAAATAAGATTTTATCCAACTTCAAGAATAATTAATTGTCCATTTTCCTCTCTCGGTAGATATAGATAAATTCCTATTAAAAAATCATAGTAATAGTCAACTCGCCCAATACCATGAACAATTCTTTTGGGGTATAAAAAAAGATGAAACATAAAAAGGGGAAGAATAAGTTTCCCATTATGCAGTTGGTAGCCCTTCCCTTTTCTTCTGATCTTTTGGATGAAGATTGAGAGGTGGTTTAGAAGGAGCTTTCCAATGGATATGGTAATATATATGGACCCCAACCCGCAATTTCCATAATGCAATACTCCGAAATTAGCAAATTAATTTTTGCGTCACTTATAGAGTTATAGTTATCTATTCGGATGAGAAATCACATCCAAGCCTATATATACCATGCAGAAATTTGCTCCATTGAACAATGGCATCAACAAAAACCTTGTTAAGGGTCACCGTCGCCTTAATTAAATGTTGGAAAATCGTATATATGTGGACCGATATGGTCGCAAAATTAGATTATAACCAATATGAAACTCTAAGATATAAGTGTAACATTTTGTGACTTTAAAAAGATATTTTAAAATAATTAAATTACCATAATTTTGAGTCAAGGGTTCAATGAAATAGAATTAGTTATGTACATTCTAGTACACGGAACAACGACTAGTTAATTTTACTGTATAAGTGAAAGTTACTGAATATTGATAAATTTTAAGTGTGTGACTTTTTTTTTTCTTCAACTTACATGAACTTAATATATTAATTCAGTTAATTTAATAATTAAATTAATTAGATTTATTGAGTTACAATTAGAGAGGTTATAAATCATGGCAAGGGTTTCCAATTTCACTATAATTACTTCAGAGGTTTTTACATGCAAGGCAGAAACCCAATACGGCTAAATAGGAGAGTAAGGTAATCAAAATAGGAGAGTAAAGGTCACTTGTAGAAATTCTATCTTTTCATTGAAGGATTTTACTTCTAGTACTTGTGGAGTACAATAAAGTATCGATTGAGAAGTTTGTTTTGTAATAATATTTTTTAGGAAACTAATATTTTTGCAGTCTTTTTATTATTTTTGCATGATTTAGATATAGTGACGGTTTTAAAACCGTTGCTATATATTTATGGTGACACTTTTTATATATAAAATGTCGTAATAGGTCTATAGCGACGATTTTAACATATAAAATATAATCATAAATATATAGTGATGATTTTAAAACCGTCGTTATAGATAAAAAAAAATATGATCCACCTACAAAAAATCCTGTGAAAATAACAGTTCCTTATTTTTTAATAGTATGGCAGTTTAGTATAAATATTAATATTAATAAGATTCTAATTTGATGCATTTAGTCTTTCAATAAGATAGAATAATAATTTGTGAATTTTTTAAAAAAAAAATTTAATTTTTTTTATCTTATGTATTCATATATCCATTGACATTTAATATCAACATAAATTTATCATTATATATAATAGGACTTTTAAATATTATGAAATATATGTACACTATTGCATTATACTATCTCTAATTTCTAAGACATTTCAATCTTTTAATTCTACAACTAATTGTTAAATTAAAACTCTATTAACTATATGCAGTAATATATATATATTTATTTTCACCAATGTTTTCAATTAGATAAAGCTTTTTTTTGAAATAGAAATCTACTGAATAAATCGAAGCACCTGAAACTTGAACTTTATATTAATTTCACTAGATTGTTACACTTTTTCCATCTAACAAGTAAATTAATTATTCATTAATTATAAAAAAAAATTAGGTTGTAAGCACTCAAGAAAACATCAATCTGATTTTAACTTTTTCTAAATCAGATTATTAATTATAAAATTTACAAGAATAGTAAAACTATTTTTCTCAGGGATTAATATGACCTATGTCCACGTGTCATCATGTGAATTCCACCTCATGAAAAATCCATACTATTGACATGCATTGAATCATTTTGGTAACAAGTTCGTTGACTATGTTTTTCTCTGTTTTCATTTTCTTTATCTTCTCGCTTCTCTGGGTTTCTCTCTCCATGTATCTCTACGGACTCTACCCTCAAAGCAGGGGTGTGGAGCCCACGGTGGTCCTCTGCCTTGCTGGCTTCAAGTTCTCTAGTGTTGGTGTTTAATGGGGTTTGTCTGCTGAGAAAGACCGGAGTTTCAGTTGGCCCAATCAATTCATAATACTCTCCCCCTGTTAACTCCTTTTCAATTTCATCTATTTGTGTTCTTCCATCACCTCACCGTGCTCATGCCCAAAGAGTAGGGGGAAAGCAAGAAATATTGAAAACCCACATCAATTCCTCTTTGACTTGATGGATCCACAGATCTAACTTCTTCACTTTCAGATCTTTCTCTAGTTTCAATTGTAAAGGTTAGTTTTTCAAACCATATTTTTCTGTAATGGATATATTCTATGTATGCTGTTTTAGTTGAAAAAAAAAAGAATTGATATTTTTTTTGTTAACTGTGAATTCTTGGAATTTGGAGAAGTTGGGTTGTTTTGTTCAAGTTAGATTGGAGCTTCTGGATTTAAACTGGCTTACCAAACAGTTGATTGAGAACAAAGTGAATTTGACCACTTTATTTTTCAAAGGTCCCATTTTTCTTTTTTGTGCCGAATTTTTCATTATTAGCGGCTGTTATGTTTACGTTTGATCTGTTTTGAGAAGAAGCTGAGATGGGTTTTACAATTGAAGTAATTATTCCTATCTGTTGTTACAGTTCTTGCTGAATTGGACAAAGATTAGCTTTTAAATAAATTTATTTGGGTTTAATTGGTAGAAGTTCTGATTTTTATTATTTTTGTTTTTTTTGTTTCTCTTTGATGTTTTTGTAGACTTCAGTGCATATAGTTGTTGTCTTATAGGAGGAAACAGTTCACACTTAAGGTATAGTTGACCCGTACTAAATTTAGGTAGTCACTAGATGTGGATGATTTGGATGAGATGAGGTATGTTATCTGGGTTAATGAAATTTTTAAGGGCCTGTTTTCGGCCAAGGTCGGATCGGTATGTTAATAAGAACTCTGATGCTGGTGGGCGTCAAGATGGGCTCCTTTGGTACAAGGATACTGGGCAACACTTTAATGGTGAGTTCTCAATGGCTGTAGTTCAAGCCAACAATTTACTAGAGGATCAGAGCCAGCTCGAATCGGGCTGCTTGAGCTTGCACGAGTCAGGGCCATACGGTACTTTTGTAGGAGTTTACGATGGGCATGGGGGCCCCGAGACATCGCGGTTCATCAATGTTCAACTCTTTCAACATCTCAAGAGTAAGTCACTTGAACTTCAATGGAGTTCAGATAAATTTTTTAGCTATGTGATTTCTTGTTACAACTTAAAAGTATCACACTTTCTCTGGTATTAGAAAATAGAAGATGAATTAGTTGAAGGATCCTGCTATAACTTGCGATAAAACAGTACGTCTATATACATTGTAAATAAATATAAATACATGGATAATTTATGAATGTGTCTCCTCGCAACAAAAGTCACAACTTTTTTGTCGCAAGATATATCATTTCCCTTACTTGAAACAAAACATTGAAGAAAGGAAAATAAACTGTTGAATTTATCTTAAATACTGGCTCTTTACTATCAACGTTAATTAACCTTTGTTGATTGGACCAAATAGTTGTAACTTGTTCCATGCAGGTTTGTGGTTTACTTGGACTCCCAGTATTAACTATTTTTAGGATTCAAAGAATAGAATCTGGTTTTTCCTCATAGATGCCGAGTGACAAAATAGCGTGATGTAGGTTGTGAACAAAAAATGACCTAACTGTTAATTATTCATATGAATGAGTTTGAGTTTCTTGTATATGAGGGCTTTTGAGAGCTTGAGGTTAACGACTTGCTATTAATTCTGCAGGATTTACTTCAGAGCATCAATCCATGTCAGTGGAGGTGATACGAAAGGCATTCCAAGCAACAGAAGAGGGCTTTACCTCTATTGTTAGCAACCAATGGCCAATGAATGCACAACTTGCGGCAGTTGGATCATGCTGCCTGGTTGGAATAATATGCAGGGAAACTCTCTATGTTGCCAATCTTGGTGATTCTCGTGCTGTTTTGGGGAGACTTGTCAAGGCAACAGGGGAGGTTCTGGCCATTCAGCTCTCAGCAGAACATAATGCAAGTATAGAGTCTGTGAGAAAAGAGCTACATTCCTCTCACCCCAATGACCCACATATTGTTGTTTTGAAACATAATGTATGGCGTGTGAAGGGTCTTATACAGGTAAGTTCATGTCTACACAACACTTTTTTATGGTAGAGTTTCCTGGTCGGTGCATCAGTCACTTTTCTTATCTTAGAGTTGTTTGTTCATTACGTTTCTGCTACTTAAAACTTTTATTAATCTAATTGGGTTGGAATTACCTTATGTGGCACCCACTCCCACTTCATTTTTTCTATTTCCCCTGATCTTTATTTACAGTGACTTTTGCAGTATGAAAGTAGCATCAATGATTTTGACTTGTTTTAAAAATTTCGATTATAATGAATTAGAGCAAAAGATGGTTTTCTTATCATAAAGATTTCAACTTTTTTCTCCATTTTGAGTGTACAATAATCATGGAGGACAGGATGGGGAAAAATCAAATTTATTATAGATTTTACTCCTCACATGTAAAAACTACATTAATGGGCTCGATGTTAAGTGTACTCATTGCACTGCGCCTAGAAGTGCATCTGAAGTAATAAGTGTTCAATTTAGTCTAGACCATTTAGCTCCATCACTCTTTACAATTTGATGTAACTGGTAGTGGATTTAACTGCGGTATTCCCATATGCCTGATTGAATTTCTTTTGCTCTTTTGATGAGATATAATTGAATTCTCAGATCAGGATGTAAATACTGCATAATAAAACTATTGATGAAATACCTATTAGAAGAAAAAGAAAACTATTGCTGAGATTCTAGGGAATCATTTATAGTTTATTAATAAGCTCACTGCTGGGAAAGAAGGGGAAAGCAATGTGAGATCCCATCCAATACAGTACTAATATGCTTGGTTAGAGTGACTATGAATAAACCAATTGGAATGCGTGTGTAGGCTTGATTCAATTTGTTTTGGCAAGGATTTGTTTTACATTGATAATATTATGATGTTTAATCACCCCTTGGAAGTATGATGTCTACTTTGTAAACTACTTTGTGATGATGAGTCTCTTGATTGATGGCAGTTTTTCCTGATACATTTAATTATAGACTGTATTTAGTTGGGCAAAAGTGGTTTGTGAGGCTGGCAGGTGGGAATTCTCTTGTTACTAGTACAAAATTCTTTCTTCCACAACTAGCTTTATGAAATAGAAGAATTTCAGTTCTGGAATGGCATTGTTCAACTAAATACATCTTCAAACTTTGATAATATGATCTCAGATATTAAAAAAACTTATTTGTCAGATCTCAAGATCCATTGGTGATGTATACTTAAAGAAGGCTGAATTCAACAGGGAGCCATTATATGCCAAGTTTCGGCTTCGTGAACCTATTAAGATGCCAATTTTGAGCTCGGAACCGTCAATATCAGTGCACCAGTTGCAGCCGCATGATCAGTTTATTATATTTGCATCAGATGGTCTATGGGAGCACCTTAGTAACCAAGAAGCAGTTAATATAGTTCAAAATCATCCGCACAATGTAAGACCATCAATGCCAAATATTGGAATTTTCCCCCCTACCTATCGTGTAATTTTCAGCTGCAATATTCTCTTAGTTATGAATCTTAAAATAATCAACAGCTGATATTGGCCTACTCTTTATGTTTCTCATTTGCAATGCTGTTCTAGATTTATTTTCAAGGTTTATATTAATCAGGAAACGGGCATTTATGGTGGCATAATATCTAGTGATAGAAGTAGATTATTAATTAATTAATTACTTGTTAGTTAATGATCGCTAGATTTGCGAACTGTAGTTCTATAGGCAACTTCTATATTTTTGCTTAGATATGTAAAGTAAACCCATACTCAAGTGTATCATTGTGTTGGCCTTATCGTCGTATCACTTACATGATGATAGCATATAAACAAACTTAAAGTTATTACTTTTCTGATAGGTCATTAAATTGCTTTATAAAATGCAATACAAGACCCTGCCATGCAGGGTGGATTGGGGGTGGGGGTTGGTTCATATCATGTACCGATTTTTTTTTCCTTGGGCTCCATTTGGAACTTGGAAACCTTGAAAAGGAAATAAAATCTAAAATTTTATTGGAGCATTTTTATTCATTTTTACACCATATTTTAACATTGTTCGTAGTATTAGATTTTTTTAAATTATAGATGGTTAGAATCTTTTGTTGAGCTAGATTTTTCCTTTTTTATATTTATTTTTGTTTTCCTTTTCCTCCGTGTTTTCCGAGTTCCAAGTTCCAAACAGACCTAAAGGAGAATGGGATGGAAATTTACCATGGTTTCCTTTACTTCATGCAGGGAAGTGCTAGGAGATTAGTGAAAACTGCATTGCAAGAAGCAGCTAAGAAAAGGGAGATGAGATACTCTGACCTGAAAAAGATTGAACGTGGAGTTCGTCGTCATTTCCACGATGACATCACAGTAATTGTTGTGTTTCTTGACTCCAATCTTGTGAGCAAGGCTAGCACAGTGAAGAGTCCAAACATATCTGTAAAAGGGGGTGGAATAAATCTTCCTCCCCACTCTCTTGCCCCTTCAGCATGACGCCAACGGAAGCTGGCAACACCTGATGAAGAAGTTACTAATTTTATTGTCTGTTGTACTATTTCCATGTGAATACCAGGTAGCTTCTTAAAAAGATGTGAAGACAGGCCGTTGATTCTTTAAAACCTACAGTGTAACTTTTAACTGAGAACTAATACCACTGGGTTTAGTTTATATTCCCAACAAAAGAACTGGAAGAAATAATTGACTGTCATTATAGAGTTATGTCCTCTGTGCAGTTCTTTCAACCTCTATATTTTTTTTCCTCCTCTTTTTGTCATTTCAGATGGGTTTTGTAACTTGCTCGACTCAGCAGTGTAAATTTGGCTTTATTTCGTTAGCTTTATTATTGCCTTGCTCGATTGGTTTTAACAACGCTTTAAGTTTCAGCCGAGTTCTTTTCAACTAGGGAACAATTTTCAGGACATTAACGCATGAAGCAACCCAAAACCGAACTCTGCAAGGTTGAGCAACCCAAAACCGAACTCTGCAAGGTTGAGGCGAGTGAATGATGCAGGATAAAACTGGTAAAGAACTCCTCCTCGACGTGTTCTTAATTCATCTATTTATATCATAATCCATTCTTTTGTTAGAGGGTCATGTAAAGGAGATGGTCTGGGGTAATATCTTTAGCAACCCATATTTTTTGTTGTTGTTTGGTTTTGGTATGAAGTTGATCTTTCTGTCTTGTCACGTGTAATGTAGTTGTCCAGGTGACTTTATTTGTTTTGCTTCTTTTGTGGGCTAACTTTTGTACGTTCTGTTGGGGCTCGCTTCTTCAGAAAGAGTGAAGGGAGGGAGATGAAGTGTTCGCTTTAAAACATGGTGTTTTCCATTATTTCTGAAAATATTATATATATATAAAAAATTCTTTATGCTACTTTCAAATTCATATATCAAATAAAGTCGGCATTTTCCTAAGAAAAAGGAAAGAAGAAAAAGGAGAGGTATTTCCGAACAGCTTTTCTACCCCCTTCCTTCTTTCCAAAGTGTCATTTGTAAAATTTAAGGTTTATTGTAATTTTCTTAGTTTTTTACTTTAGTGACATATAATGAATTGTGATGAAGATGGGTAGGAAATAAGAATGCTTTTATCTTAATTTATTTATTTTTATTTAATTTCATCACATATTTGTTGACCTCTATATCGTCTCCCTTTAAAATATCTATCCAGTAATTTCTTATACAACAAATTTTAATAATTTATGAATATTGACCAAATAACAAGCAAATCTGTACAGAGAACAATCAATGGTCACGACAAAAGTTTGATAATTTTTAATTGTTACAAATAATAAATTATTGAATTAATAATGTAATTGAGATATACGAATTAGTTGAGAAAGTCTTAATACGTAGTTGATTGAGTTTTTAATAAAATAATTTTTTTTATTACTTTAATATGAGAAAATTCAATTATATGTAAATAAGAATTTTGACTCTTTTAAAATATTAAATTATCAGAATATATTATAATGGACTAATATTTATACTGAGTCAACACTTTAATCGATTGTTAAAATAATATGATTAAAATAATATGAATCGGATATTAAATAATTTCATCCCAACAAATATATTATTCCTTTGTGGGTGGAATGTGCAAGTATGAGAAGTAGAGCTTTTTGTATTTATTTATTGTATTTTCTAGCGGTCAGACTGTCAGGCATATTATCCAAGCCAAACAGACGGCCTCTTCCCGGATTTGCATCAACTACATAAATAGATACAAGCCCCTTTTTCACACAACTTGTTTATGGTTTTTCTAAGAATCCAAGACCAAGGCTCGACTTTCAGTGAAGCTATTGTGGGGATGAAATTTAATTAGTGAGACGATAAATGGCACTCCACGTTTTACTATTTTCACTTTATTATGCATTTTTTTGTTGTTTAAAAAGCTAAACGCAATTGAGTGTTTGTTGCATATTTTTTAAACGAAATTTACTTAACTCACAGATGTTCTGCGCAATTGGCTCGAAAGCTTTTTTTTTTTTTTTTTTTAATTTTAAATTAAATAAATATGTTACATAATGTAATTAATTCAATCGTTAGATTATGAAAGTGCATTTGACATTTTCTTGTCTTTTAACTAAGCGGACATGGCCCATATTAAGCCCGTTTAGTAATTATTTGTTTTAAATTAGAGATAATTCGTGTTTGAAGTCACAATACAATTAATATAACAATTAAGTACTGTATCTAATATTTCTAGATTGAAAAATCTAAAACTGACGTGGACTCTCAGTTTCATAATAAAACTGATAGTCTAATTATTAATACAAAAAGATTGATACTCAATTCAGTTATAGTTTTTTTTTAAGCAAACATTAGAGTGCTATTCATTCTCAACTTAAAATTAGTTCTTGACAAATTTATAAAATGAGCCTTCTAAATTCAAACAAAAAAGTATTGTCATAACACCAACTAAATTGCATCACTATAACATTTTTCCTTTATATTTTTCTTGAAATTGGACAAAAGATTCTCATACTATGAGTCAGAGTCTACTATAATCGTTGCTCTCGATATAGTTCGCAAAAACACCAAAGAGATGACACGTAATGCCCGTGTCTTAAGGCACGACGTAGATTAAAATTTTAAAAATACTCTATTACCTAAAAACTATTTGCAACCTAAAATAACTTATAAATTAATTAGAATGAATCTGAACTGTCCATGTGATTTTTCGTCCAAATCAATTTGCACGTGAAAACATAACGACAACAATATCCGAAAAACAGAAAAATGCGTCAATGCTAAAAGGGTGACCCGTGTTGTTTAAGTTCAATTTTTTTTTATAATTATAATTATAATAATAATAATTAATATTATAATAATAATAATTATTATTATTATTATTATTATTAGTATTAGTATTATTATTACTATTATTATTATTATTATTATTTGTAGTAATAGTAGTAGTAGTATTAGTATTATTATTCTTATTATTCTTATTCTTATTCTTATTATTATAATTCTTACTATTATTATAATAACAATAATATTTATCATTATTATTATTATTATTATTATTATTATTATTACTACTATTATAATAATTAATGTTATTATTATTATAATTATTATTGTTATTATTACTACTACTACTACTATTATTATTGTTATTATTATATTACTATTATTATAATAATTATTGTTATTATTATAATTATTATTACTATTATTATTATTATTATTTCTATATTATTATTATTATGATTGTTATAATTATTGAAAAATGGTCAATTTGACCATAAAGGTCAATAGAGACTTTTATCCTCCGACACAGAGAGTTTTAATTATTATTATTATTATTATAGTGCAGTGGTGAATTTGATTTGGCCGAAAAATGTGAGTGGATAGATTTTTGAAAAAAATATATTGAATTGGGAGGGGGGGAAATGAGAAATAGATTAGTGTCCATTGGATGTTGAAGCCTAAATTAATTTGAGGTCATTGGATGTTGAAGTCTAAATTGATTTGAGACCGTTGAATGTTGAAGTATTGAGATTTGAGCCGCTCTATTTAATATTATAGACTAGGGATAACCCGCGCCTGAAGGCACAGTGCTACTAATATAATAGTTGAGTACTGTATTCAATATTTCTAGAGTGAAAAATTTTAAATTGTTGTGGCCAACTATTAATACAAAAAGATTGATACTCAAACCAGTCATAGTTTCTTTTCGAGGCAAGCATTAGTGTGCTACTCATTCCCAACTTAAAATTAGTTATTGACAGGTTTAAGTAATTAATTGATTGACGATAGCGTGCTCAAATTTGTGTAATATAGTATTTTCGGGTATCCCACACACTTTTTCTTTATTGACAAAACGGAATGAGTGTAACGACCCCAAATCCGGGTTCCTTTAACCCTAGACTTGGTACGTCACGATACATCATCTTCATACACGTTCTATAACTAATGCGGAATATATAAACATAAATTGTTTATTCTACAACATTTCCCAAGGTTTCTAACCTTAACTTACATATATACCTTTCGATTCATAAAAAGGTTTACAAAATTACTTACATCATATAACAATTTAGTTATAATGCATAACACTATAATCTTGTCTGTTGCTTCTGTCTCCGTCTCTCCTTGGACATTCGTATTATTCTGAAATTTGTTATCATGATATAGCAAGAGTGAGCAACGACTTTGCTCAGCAAGTTTAAATACGATAACGATATATCATGATTGAAAGAAAGAATAAGCTTTTGAATTTTCAACAATATAATAATTGTGAAAGAGTACGAGTCATAATTTCAATAATTGAATGACTAAATTAATTAATGTTGAGTGTCAATAATGATCATGAACAAATTTAACTGAACCTTATGGTAATGAAGGTGATCAGTCTTTCATACCTGATGAACACATGCAACAAGCACTATGTACGAATCAACAATTTTAAGAGATGGAATAATTATACCGAATTAAACCATAGCATGCTTGAAACGTAACAACTTGAGTTTGAGTTAGGAACTTGAACAATAAAATAATATATCCTGCTCGAATATAAATTGAGTAGGGTTTAGGAAACTTGTCTGTCTGCTCAGCTACAATTAATGTCTAGTTTTAACTAACTGGCTTTGAAAGACCTAACATTAGTAAAGTTGGTCTAATAATTAGTACAACGTATTTGTACCACTATACGCTCATTAAGAACTTATCTACCACACATAAGTACTAACACATAATTTACATCAGTCAAAACGATATTATTAACCTTATAGACCCTCAATCAAATTAGGTTAATAATTTAATAAGTTAGAAAATAATTTTCTCAAGTGTTAAACACTTATTAAACTATTAAACAATTTATTATAATTGTTTAAACAAAAGAGTTAAAAGACATTTTCTTTATTTCATTAAATCTAATTTCATTTAATTACTATTTAACATTAATTAAATGGTAAGTAATTAACTACCTTTAGTTATTATTTAATAATAAATAATAACTTACTAGATTTATTTATTATTTAAAGTTAATCAAATAATAAATAATTATATTATATTAAAAATAATCAAATATCTTTAGTTATTATTTAATAATAAATAATAACTAATTAACTAGATTCATTTATTATTTAAAGTTAATTAAATAATAAATAATAAAATTATATAGTAAATACTCAAATATCATTAGTTATTATTTAATAATAAATAATAACTAACTGAATTTATTTATTATTTAAAGTTAATCAAATAATAAATAATTAAATAATCAATCTTAGTTGTCTTTAATTATTATTTAATAGTAATTAAATAATAATTAATTAATTTATCATCCTTGTTTATTATTTAATATTAATTAAATAATAATTAGTTTAATCATAAATTCAGAAGATATAATATTAACTAGATTAATATTTACAACATTTAAATATTAATCCTAAATACTTATTATATTTAAAAAAATATAATATTAAACTAACTAGATTAATATTTACAACATTTAAATATTAATCCTAAATACTTATTATATTTGAAAAAAATATAATATTAAACTAACTAGATTAATATTTACAACATTTAAATATTAATCATAAATACTTATTATATTTGAAAAAATATAATATTAAACTAACTAGATTAATATTTACAACATTTAAATATTAATCCTAAATACTTATTATATTTGAAAAATATAATATTAACTAACTAGATTAATATTTACAACTTTTAAATATTAATCCTAAATACTTATTATATTTGGAAAATATAATATTCAATACCTAAATATCATTTTTGTATTATTAATATTTTTGTTATAATTTTAAATTAATTTTTAAACATTTAAATTAATTAAAATTATCCAGAATGGCAAAATCGTAAATAAACTGAAAAACCGGACCGATGGCAATTTTGTAATTAATCAGAAAATCGAACGGAGGGGCAAAATAGTAATTTCAGCCGAAAAATGCCTTCCGCGCATGGCGCGCCTTACAAAATCCCGGGGCCAAAACGGTGCCGTTTTGGAGACCCCGGAGCCGGCCTCCGCGCATTGCGCGCGGGTTAACTTTTTATGCGCCAAACGACGTCGTTTTGTACGGCTGTCTGGCAGATTATTTGGCTGGCGCGCATTGCGCGACCAGTCTTTTTCTTTTCCCCTTAGCAGATTGTGAATAGTAGTTTTAATACACTACTTTAATAAAAATTATACCTTCAAGTAAGCTTTAAAAATCCAAAAAAATTACCAATCACTTAATATCAATTTATAACATGAAAATTTAATTTTTCATGATTTAATATTAAAAATTTTTATTAAAATTTTTTACATCACATAAACTACCACAAATCATAACTTTTTGTGTATAACTCCATTTTGAGTGATTCAAACTTTGTTTTTCTCATGATTTAATGTTCTATAATATTATAACATTAAATCTAAGTTTTATAAAAATATTTTTGGACATAAATTCCAAAACTTATTTACACACTATTAAATACATATTTTAGCATATAAAATATACCAAAATACACACCAAACATATTAAACTCAAGAATGGCATAAATATTACTACTACACATTATTAACTATAATAACATGTTTATACAAACATGATAATTTATTTAATAAATAAATAAATAAATAAACTTCATTTAAAATAACCATTACCTCATTTTAATGGCTATCTTCATTTTTCTTTCAAAATGGGTTGTGAAGGAGGATGGCATGAACCAAGAATTCCTTCTCCTTCCATATCCTTGCTCTCAAATAATTTTCTCTCTAATTTGAAAAGTGAAAGAAGAAGAAATGACTAACATTTCTCTCTCTCTAATTACTTAAGTCTTCCATGATGTATAGATATATATCTTATATCTATGAATTTAGACCAACACAAGTTAGCTATTTGATACTTACACAAGAAAGCCAACCCATGCCTTAGTTGGTGAGGATTTTGTGGGAAAAGACTCACCAAAAAAATTAAAACAAGCAACCTAATTAATAAATAATTAAATAATAAAATAACAATCAATTTTGTTCTCTTTCTCCTCTCCTTGCCGGCAATGCACAAAGAATTGTCCCAAAATGTTAGTCACATGCCACTTTTTAATAAATAATAGATTAATTAAGTATTTTTCAATTGGGTCAATCATTGGACTTTAATTTAAAATACCAATTGGGCTCTAATTAACTTGTTTGGGCTACTAAATTGTCAAGTCCATTTAATTTATCATTGGGCTATTTAATTATCTCCCAAATGATTAATTATTAATTTTGTTACACATTAATTATCCAATCCATAATTAAATAATAATTGAATTGATTAATTAATTAAATACTCTAACCCATTAATATTAAATTACTAAATGGACTAATAATATTATTAATAATATTTTATATTATTTACATTAATTAATTATCATATTAATTAATTTATAAAAATTTAATTCACTCATTATATTCAATTTAATTGAATATTTAATTAATGACAACTTGTCAATTATTTTGATATTAAAACTTTAGAGTGTGTTTGCTAATAATAATATATATAATCTATATATATTATTTATACACATCACCTTACCTCAAAAACAATTTCACAATAAATTATGAAATTTAAATAAATACAATATATAATTTAATATATATTATTTACGCCATAAATTAAATTATTTAATACATTTACATTAAATAATTCATTTCTCATCAATTATGGAAATAATTCCATTTACCCGAAAATACATTGAAATAATAATATATTTTCTCAATTTCTTATTTAAATAATTTATTTAATTATTTAATTAATATTACACAAATAATTGTATAATTAAATTTCTCACTCTCATAAATCATTTACAATGATTTATTTAATTATAGAATATATTCATTTAATATATTCAATTACTACTTAAAATTACACAATTAATTTAATCCCTTTATATATATATACATATATATGAAATTAAATATTGTACATATATACAATTACTATTCTCCCTTAATTAACTCAACTACTTTATATAATTTATAATTATATAAATTACATAATTATTCCTCACAAATAATTTATCAACAATTTGCATAATTGTTGATTAATAAATTAATTCCACAATAAACCTTTTAATTCAATTCGAATTAATTTAATATTAATCTATCTATTTATCACAATTTAATTAACCATTAAATTATGTTACTAAATATGCACGCATATATATATTCATATAAATACATATTTAATTTACACGCAACCACGTCGCATAATTACATAACTCCACTAATTAATTCTCTTAATTTAATTAGACTTGCTGTTAGTCAAGTTTATTGAATTATCACTTTTCTTGCTAACTTATCAAAAAATTTTGATATCACCATATCTAAGTTAGTCCGTTAAATTTAATTTGGACCTCTATTTATCTATCACTACTAGGTTATCATACTCCAACCTTTATTAAATATTAAATATTTTATTTCTAATTCATTTAAATATCCGGGATATTACAATGAGAAGTTTGACAGTATTTATTTGCCTCTAGTGTCTCTAACCATCGATCAATATGATCCATTAACAGTATTTTCTGCAGAAAAATGATAGTACTGCAAGCCATTTGGTGGGATCTAATAAGTAAAAAAAAAGATGTAAAAATTCAAAAGTAAAAGACTTTTGCATATATACCCAAAAGTATAAAATGAGTTCTTTAAGTTCAAACAAAAAAGTATTGTCAGAATATTAACTAAATCGCATTACCATAACATTTTTTTTCTCTATATTGGACAAAGGATTCTCATGCCATGAGTCAGAGCTTACTAAAATAGTTACTTGCGATATAGCCCACAAAACACCAAAGGGATGACATGTAATTGCCCGTGCCTGAAGGTACGACGCAGATTAAAAATTCAAAAATACTCTATTACCTAAAGACTCATTGTAACATAAAAAAACTTACAAATCAATTAAAATGAATCTGAACCGTCCTTGTGATTTTTTGCCCAAATCAATTTGCATATAATAACATAACGACTGCAATACCCGAAAAATAGAAAAAGCCCGCCAATGCTAAAAGAGTGACCCATGTTATTTACTTGATTGATTTATTATTATTATTATTGTTATTATTATTATTATTATTATTATTATTATTATTATTATTATTATTATTATTATTACTACTACTACTATTATTATAATTATAATTATTATTATATTAATTATTATTATTATTATTATAATGATTATTACTCTTATTATTATTATTATTATTATTATTATTAATACTACTACTACTTCTATTATTATAATTATTATTGTTATTATTATTACTATATTATTATTATTATTACTATTATTACTATTATTACTATTATTATTATTATTATTATTATTATTATTATTATTATTATTATTATTATTATTGTTATTGTTATTATTGTTATTGTTATTATTATTATTATTATTATTATTATTATTATTATTATTATTATTATAATGTAGTGGGAATTTAATTTGGGCGGAAAATATGAGTGAATAGATTTTTGAAAAAACGATATTGAATTGGGGGGAAAAATGAGAGATAGATTAGTGACCGTTAGATGTTGAAACCCCAAATGATTTTAGACTGTTGGATGTTGAAGCCTAAATTAATTTGAGACCGTTGGATATTAAAGGGTTGAGATTTGAGCCGCTCTGTTTTATATTATAGATTGACTTAAAGTTAAAATATAAGTTGACTTATAAATAAAAATGTTCGACACTAATTTGACTGATAAATTAGAAATTAAGTTATGAAGGTGTTCAGTTGATAATGACTTATAAGTTAAAATTTAATATAAAAATTACTAAAAAGAACATTAATAAAAACAAATGAATTTCTTTCAATGTAATAAAAAACTTCTTGAAATTAGAAAATAAACTCATATAAATTGAGAAAAAAATAACTTTTATACAGCTCAAAATTACACTTTTCAGTTTCAAAGGGGTACACACCGCAGAAAACAAAATTTTAATAAATCAATGATTATCAATTCGTACACACTAGGCATGGATGATAACCGCCTATGATGCTTGACATCTGATAAAAATTATCAATTACTATCACATAATTTTTCATAATTGTTTCACGCAAGTTTGTTCAATGCGAATCTTAATATATGTGGAAAAAAATCAGCTAGTATTATACATAGAATAAAAGAATGCAACAAAGATTGAACTGATATGTACTGAACTATTTGTACATTGACCTATCATTAATTACTGGGGTTTTTAATGGGTTTACAAAATGTCATGGACTTTTCTGGTATTCCCCTCAGGTTTATATGCAAGGAATGATCATTTGAACATTAATTGTCAATAACTACAGGTGGTTTAGAAGTACAGTTTGGTAACTTCCACCCGAACGAGATTAGCTAATCAGATATAAAATCAATTGAACATGTAAAAAATTCTTCAATGTTCTTTCTCCTCTTCGCTAATGTCATGCAACAGAAATCTGGTATCTAGTATGTAACCAGCTGCCTTAATCTTCTCAGGCAACTCCAACATGATGCAAATGTCCTTTGATAGTGGATGAGATGTATCGCCTCCCATAAACAAATGTGCTTTCCCATTAATCTCAATCCAATTGCATCCAAGGCTCTTTCTTCTTTACACCCTGAAACTCTAATAAAGCTCTCAGATTGTTTTCTTCATCCCATATCCCAACTTAAGCATATATATTTGAAAGCAAAACATAATTCCAAACAAATCCTCTGCAAATTCAAACATACCATCCTTCATGTACCCAGCTATCAAAGCACTCCAAGACGAAACATCTATCATAGGCATTTCATCAAACAATTTGTGCGCATCATTCAATTGACCACGCTTCACATACATATCAATCAAAGAAGTCCTAACCTAAATATCAAACTCTGCCTATGAACATATATCCCCAACTCAACACTACATAACTCCGCACAAGACTTGAGCACAAAAGGGAACGTAAAATTATCCGCAGGAAATCCAAATAAATGCATTTGAAAGTAAATTTCTAGAGTTCTATTGCAATACCCATAATTGGTAAAAGCACGAATAATTGAATTATACAAAAAGAGAGGATGGGTTAGTAATATTATCCAACAGCTTTGAGGCAGAGTCAATGTCGTAGCGACCATTTTTGTACCGAGAAAGGCATTAGGTACGAGTCCTCATAGGGCCATCTGGGCGTAAACTTGCGGAGAGCAGAGTTGTCATTATATTCGATCAAAATTGGTCAAATAAAATAACTTATAAGGCATGTTAGGCACCAACTTATAAGTTCGTCAACCCAATTTATAAGTTAATTTTGCTAAAAAAGGTGTTTGTTTATGACTTATATCTAACTTATAAGTTAACTTATAAGTCATTTTTTAAGTTTTGGTCAAACCTATTGAAATGTTCATTTTGCTCTCTTTTATTTTAACATATTATTTTTAGTGAAGGTTATTTTAATAATTTTTACATTTTATTTTAACTTATAAGTTATGATTAACCGAACACATCTACAACTATTACTTATAATTCCAGACTTATAAGTAAAAGTGATGCCGAACACTTTTACTTATAAATCTACTAAAATTTTAATTTTAAGTCAAAAAAAAAAAAATCACTCCCAAACAGACTCTAAGTCTCTTTTTAATAAGTTTGAATTTTTTACTTATTAAAAATGATTTATAAGCCAAAAAAAATAAGTAAAAAATATGGCTCCTAAACACCTCAACACTAAAATCGAACTTATAAGAAGTTGTTACCGAACAGTCTCATACTATTCAAAGGTTAAGGTTTATGTCTTTGTTTCGGAATCCGTGATACATCTTAAGCATTAGTTTACTCCAACCAAGGTTGAAAAATATAATATACCTTATTTTTAAAATATAGGATTAAATTTAGCTTTTAAAATTAATTTAAGATACTTATATATTTAAAATAGATATGAATTTATTTAATTATTTTTAAGTAATATAATTATGAAATCACAAACTATCTAAACAAATTACTACCAATTGTTGCAAGGTTTATTATTTTTAAAAGTTAAATGAACAAATCAATTTTAATTTTAAAACACCTTAAACAAATTAAAATTAATTTTATATCCGTTAAAATTTATGTTACCATATTACTTTTAGGACCCTACATTTAACATGCATTTTAGCGAGTGTAAAATCAATATTTAGAAAATTGGACCGGTCATCGAATCGAAAAAATTATCGGGTGGATGGGTCGATTTGTTATTGAACTAGTAATGTCATAAATACAAAAATATATATATATTATTAATAATTAATAAAATTTTAAAATATCTAATTTTTTATAAGTTAAAATATAGTAAAATAATGTTATAATCTTATTAAAAATATTTTTGTAAAAAAAAAAATACTTGAAAATCGGTGGTCAACCGATTTTTTACCGGGTCACTGTTTTTCCAATTTTTTGGTCGGATCGAACTGAAAAGTCGATTGATTCCGATCAAACCACGATCAGACCGTTAGTCCAGTCCGATTTTCTAAACATTGTGTAAAACACATTTACAACATACTAGGAGCACATTCAATGGAAGTTGATTTACCTAGACAAAACTAGGTTTTAGGCTATCTCCGGCATGTCGGAGTTCTATCAATTTTAAATTAAATATAGTCTATGACTCATATTTTTTCTTTAACAGTAAGACTAAATATTATCTATGAGTTTTTTCGGTAGATCAAAAGAATTATATTAAAGAACAAGATAATTCATGAATTATAATTTTAAATATATTTAAATGTGAGGGTGAAATAATGATTGATTTTTTTTGAATTCATTGACTATTTTGTGAATAATATTTATTATTGACTTTTGTGAATATTATAATTTATGATTATTCTTGACTTTTTTTGGTGCTTATTACAGTGTTTATTATAAGAGTAAGCATATAGACTAATAAATATAATTAATATTTTATTTATTTATTAAAGACATATCAAATTACTAATATTATTTTTGGATAAGTGAATGTGCACAACTTCAAATAATACTTAGAATACTATATTTTGATCTTAACTATTAAAAGATAAGACCTGTCATAAAAAATTGTATTAGGTCCTACTTTTTAATGATTGAGATATATGTAGTGCTTAGAATAATATGTGTAAAATCGTTCTTATTTTTTATAATTTATTAAAAAGATAAGAGAAAAAACGTAAAAGATGATATCATTACTCATTAGAGTATATAAGTTTTAAAATGTGGGAGAAACAATTATATTTTTATATTCAAGAATAAAATAGAAATTAAATGATTAATTATTATTTAAAATCAAAATTTTACTCAAGAAACAGTTAAAAAAGAACCAAATCCTTGTAAATTTACTCCAAAATTAATGTACATGCATATATAGGTGTCAGTGAGTGTCACTTGCAAATAAGCATCTCCCATTCTCCTCAAAGGGATAGAATTGTCTTTAGGACCACTTTACATACACTACATTTAAATATAACACCAAACACAACATCTTATTTCACTATTAAAAAGTGGGGCCTAACACAGATTTTCGTGTCAGGACCCACTTTTTAATGGTGAGATGAAAATGTTGTGTTTGAAGTTGTGAGTGGATGTAGTGTAAGTAAACTAATTCTTGTCTTTAAGAATAAAAACAGAAACAGTTATGTCATTTAGATTTCCTAAATCCACATCAACAAATTACAGAAGCAAAATCCACCATTATACTCTCATAATTCAAGTTTAGGTTGTTAGAAGCAATAAGAAAACAAAAACATCGAACAGGACGAAGCTCATTCTCCAAACACTTGTCACTACCCTTTTGGCAGTGATTGTCTAAGTTTGACTCCTCTTTTCTCTCACTAGTCAACGTACCTGTCTCCTCTAAAATCTCTGCTAAATTTAGTAGCAGCACCTTTATTTTGAGCACAGAGAAAGAGAGAAAGACAGATATATTAATTACCCTTATACTTCAAACTTATTACTAGTTTGTCCTCACACAAGTTAGACTAATAGTAATGCCAAATTGCCCAACACAAGAAGGTTTCCATCATCTCCTCCTCGAGCCCCTACCACCCTTTGAAACTGTCAGCTAATTTCACCTGCTAGTTTATTCAAATGCACACAATCTAAAGCCTCTGTTTAGCTACCATTCTTGTTTACAGGAGGAAAAATAATAATATTTAACTCCCTCTTTTCTCTCTCTCTCTCTAGTTTCCTGTGTGATTGTGACCACCTCTTTACCAGAAACCCAACTTTACACTCCGTATTTTTGTATGTGAGCAGTGACCTCCTCCATTTTTGGCAGAAAGCTAAAGTTTTTCTAAGGGGATGAAAACGGATGGGGTTGCTCTTAGGTTTTTTCCAAGATCAACACTGCATTTTCTTGCAGAGACTCACTTCCCATTATCCAAAAATAAGAAATGGGTTGGCCTTGAATTCCTCTAAAAGATAGTACATTTTTCACTCTATTCTCCAAACCCCAGTAAAAATACCAAGAAAGACTTCATTTTGGCACAAAGCCACTTACCTTTTACCAGAAAAGACATACCCAGATTCCTCCCAAAAACCCCCTTTTCTCCTGATAACAGAACGTAAACCTCCATTATTAACAAGGAGAAATTAATCATAGATGGGGTGTGTAGCTTCTAAGTTAGAGGAAGAAGAAGTAGTGTCCATATGCAGAGAGAGAAAGAGGCAGCTGAAGTTAGCTGTGGAGAGAAGATATGCTCTTGCAGATGCACATTTTAGGTACTGTCAATCTCTCTATGGAGTATCAGCTGCTATTAATCTCTTTGTAGCTAGACATTCTTCCCCTTCTTCCCCATTTCTCATCACCTTCCCTCCACCATCTCCACCCAAAGAAAATGTAGTCTCAAACCCACTGTTCATTCAACAGCCACCATCTGAACCTAGCCAAGCAGCCGTAGATTGTGAAGTATCGTGTGATTCTACAACAACTTCAGACTTCTCTGAGGAAGAAAGAATAGAGCAGGCTTGTTTGTACCAAAATGTTGGGAGAGAACAACAGGGTTGTATGTACCAAAAAATTGTGAGAGAAGAACAGGCTTGTATGTACCAAAAAGAAGAACAGGTTTGTGGGTATTTTTATATGGGAATGCCTCCAGCAATGCCATCACCGCAGAGAGATTTTGGGTGGGATTTCTTTGACCCTTTTGCAGGGATGAGGCCAGAGATTATAAGTGGGTACAGTAGGAACTCTGACGATGATCTGAGGGTAGTGAGGGAAGAGGAAGGAATTCCGGAGTTAGAAGAAGAAGGAGAGAGAATGGTGGAAGGAAATAAAGTGGCGGTGGTTGAAGAAAAAGAGAATGTAGAGCATGACAAGGGTGGAGTTGAGGTTGTGAAAGCTATGGATCTTGGTTCTAATGTGAGCCAAGGAGGAGATCAGCAAAAGGGGTTAACAGTAATCGATACACCGGTAAGGGGAAGGGAGCTGCTTGAAGCATTGAAAGATATTGAGGACCATTTTATTAGGGCTTATGATTCTGGCAAGGATGTATCCAAAATGCTAGAGTCTAACAGGGTTCATTTGCAATCTAATTTGGAGGAAATAAAAGGTGGGCTACTCTCTCTCTCTCTCTGTTATTTTTATAATATTTTTATTAAGCCTCATTTTTTCAATTGTTAATCTTTCTCTGTATAGTTTACAGCACAAATTCTAAGTTAATCTACTATTAATTTTGATGGAAAAGAATCTGATAACCCTATTACCTCCTTGTATTCTTAGATCTGAGTTTTGAAATTTAATTCTTCTCTTAGATGTTATTGCTACCTTTGCATCAATGTTATTATGGGTTGTAATTTATTTAATTTGTAGTACCATCTCACTATGCCTGTAGTCTCTGAATCTTGACATTTTTTCCTTTTTATATTTTGACTCTGGTTGAATTCCTCTGTATTTATGAAGTCAACCATCCTTGTGTGGGTCTTATTCTCTCATTTCCCCCCCAGAAAGTAGATAATTTTCTTTTAATTTCATGGGAATCTTCCTCAAATGCCTTTTAGATATGGTGCTCTACATGAAATCAGGTTGAGTTAATTTCATCTTTGCACATTATTTTGGTTAAGCTCTGAAAGTGTTTGTTTTCACTTTTTGTATTCGGCTTCTCCTTTTAGTATTCCGCTAAAGTTATACTTCATCTTTTAGAAAGACAAGTGATCCAGGTGGGGCTTATCTTGTAATATGTTTTTCAAAGTTGAATAGTTCTGCTACTTCTTTAATCTTTAAGCCTCCTTCTAACTATAAAGTTTGTTGCTCCGAATGTAATGATACAAAGCTTTCAATAGTTCACCTATTTCTCAGCTGTCTCGTATTAACTAAAAATTGCTTTGCTAGTCTCCCATTTTTTTGCTGCTTCTTTCATTTTAAGACTATCTCATTAAAGTTGTAAATTTTACTGGCACCAACAACAAAAATCAAGTACGCAAGTATTTGCATATCATCATACCGCGTTACATTGCATTCAGTTGAAAACGTGTATACCTACGTTATTTGATCAATGAGGATGTTTTCCTCTTCTCTTTGATAGTATTTGTCATATTCTTTTCGCTCTACATAAAAGTGTGTTTTCAGTATCTTTTTGGTTTTCGTTATCATCATCATATCGCTCAAAAAGTTGAGATTTTGTAGTCGAGTCTATCTGGTTGTTTTTTTCTCATGTGAGACTGAACTTCATTTTGATGACTGTATCAAGAACTGGTCTATGAATTTCTCTACATTCTTTTGTGCTTCTCTATCTTCTGGAACACATAAATCTCTGTCCACATTCAATTTCTCAGGACAGAACCTCAAGATGTTTTGTATGAATGCAGAAAAGTCAACCAAATTAATCCAGGAGATCACATTGCGGTCCAGTACATCTCGCTCTTCATCCTGTAAGAGTCTTGTAGCATCAAATCCGAAAAGCTCTTCAACATGGACTGAATTTGAGAATGATCTCTTTGATGATTATGGTGGAATGGATTCAGGAAGTCATTCACTGACCCTTGGAAGGCTATATGCTTGGGAGAAAAAGCTCTATCAAGAGGTTAAGGTACCTATTATCACCAGTTTGTCTTACCCATCTCAGTCTGTAGATTTCATATCCGCGATAGTTTGGATGTTTATTAAATATTTGTAGTAAGTTCATAATTCCAATAGTTTGTATAACACTACTCTGCCTATTTGACCTATATATATATATATATATATATATATATATATATATATATATAATAAAACAATACTACTATTCCTATTCTACATAAATGTAAAAGAAAAACACTACTACTATTCTGATTTTTGTATTGATATGAGGTACTCTATTTCCGTTAGTCAAATTTATTTTTGGTTTTTACATGCCTAAAAATGTAGCATTACTGCTACCAAACTTGTTAAAGATATAAAAAGGCCTTGTGTTATGAGAACCTAGTTGCTATCATGTTTCAAGTTGGCCTTGAAGCTACACTAGTCAGAATTAATTGTATTCTAAACTGCAAGTCCAAAAGATTATGAAGCTCCTGTAACTGCCATGGCGCCCACAGGGGGGGGGGGGATTATTAATCTCCTTTCAAAGGTTACTGTAAGAAATTTCACTTGTTAGTTGGTGCAATGCTTTTCCCTTCTTTTGTTTTTCCGTATATATGTTCTTTGTGTTTTTGCCACTTATATACTTGAATTCCTGTTAGGGTGGAGATAGCATTAGGAAAATCTATGAGAAGAAATGCAACCAACTAAGAGATCAAGATGCTAGAGGAGATGGACACTCTGAGGACAAGGCCAGGGCTGTAGTAAAGGATTTATATAGCAGAATATTGGTTGCAATTCGAAGTGCTGAATCAATCTCTTCAAGAATCGAAAAACTGAGAGATGAAGAACTGCAACCCCAAATCTTTGAACTGCTACACGGGTAAGTAGATACCTCAGAGACATAATTGCGTTATGTGATTAATTGGCGAATCCTTCTCACTTTTGCCATCTTCTTTCCTTTGTGCAGTCTCATGAATACATGGAAGATTATGTTGGAATGCCATGAAATTCAAAATAAAATTATGTTTGAAGTAAAAATATTTACCTGCCCCGCGTACGGAAATTTTTGTAATAACACTCACCTACTTGCGACACTTCAGCTTAAAGCAGAGCTTCAGAATTGGCATGCATGCTTCAAAGCGTACATTGCAGCACAAAAGGCATATATTGAAGCTCTCCATGGGTGGCTGTCTAAGTTTGTTGTTCCTGAAGTTGAATTCTACTCCAACAGGAGTTCTGCCACTCCATGTCAAATAAATGGGCCACCACTTCTCTTAATTTGCCATGATTGGTTAAACTTCTTGCAGAAGTTGCCTGATAAAACGGTGGCTTATGCCATTAAAAGCTTTGGAAAGGATGTTAAGGCATTGTGCGATCAGCAAGGAGAGGAGCAGCAACAGAAGGGGAAAGTTGATAATTTATCAAAAGAGCTTGACAAAAAGATTCTCACACTCCAGAAGGCAGAGAACAGGATATTCAGTCCCAAGCTTTCTGACCGTAACTCAGAATTCGACACTAAACGTCGGGCCGAGTACTTGAAAGGGAGGAAGGATGTGTTGGATGACTTCCAAATGAAGGTCAATGTCGAGAAGGAAAAACACCAGAACTGCATGCAAGAAACTCAAAGAACCACACTAAATGGATTTCAGCAAGGGTTTTGTAGAGTTTTCGAGTCCTTGACAGATTTTTCCAAGGCTTCCTTGAAGATGTATCAAGACCTTGTAAGTTACAGAGTGGATGCTAAGAAAATTGAGAACCCTTCATTTATACAGGCCTCCCAAGTTGAAGAAAATGGTAGCAGATGACACGTAATTAGTACAGATGTTTCTGGATTTAGGGGCTTATGGAATCTGCAGTGATAGTATATTTGATCCTGTCAAAGCAGCTCGCTGAGACATTCATTTACATGTAGTTCTTGTTAGTGTTCATTATCAAATTTTAATCATGTGGATATTATGGGATGTTGTGTCAAGATTGTTGGTAGGACACTAATTTTTTTTTGCTTCCCTTGCAGCTTTTTATTGGCATAGAACCCCAGTAAGTTGTATAGAGAGGGGAATTAATGTTTGGTTAGTAACATTTGCAACGTTTAAAGCGGTTGCATTTGATGCGTTCAAATGCACCACAATGCATTTGTACTCTCTAGACAAGTTAAATTCGTTACATTACTAACGGTTTTTAGACTAATCAGATTGTCACATGCATTTGAATCTCCGCATTGTCTTAACGAGTTACATTAGTTACGTTTAGAACTAATGATTTTTAGATTAACAAGATTGTCAGGTATATTTTAACCTCCAAATTCAAACACCCCATATAAACGGATAGAAGAACACGCACCAAGTAGTCATAGATCTGGTAAACGGGTCGGGTCAGAACGTCTCAAAAAATTGCAACTTGTGACTCGGACGGGTCGGGTTGGCTCATGGGTTATTTGATTATTTTTTATTTATTTTTTATAATTATGATATATAGATGATGTTTTGATTTTTGACTATTAAGTGTAGCATGTAATTTATTTTTTTTAATAAAAATATACTTATTAACAAAAAAATATTGAAAAATTTATGTTTAATTAAGAAATAATTTTAACTTCATAAGCTATTGTAAACATTATATATTTGATTAAATATGTGAAACTAATAATTGTTATTAAATATCAAATGACTAATTTTTAAAAAAATGCTAAAATAACACCACAAACACATTACACATGTATGTATTTATATATTAACAATTATTTGATTGTACATATAACGTATTACGCTATGTGCAAGTATATAAAAATATAATTAATTAATTATTATTTTTTAATAACATTTGATAATCAATAATATTTTAAATCTTGCCTTATTTAATTTCTTTCATATCTAATAGTTATATGTTTGGAGATAATAGTATTGTGAACAAATAAATAGAAATTTTGTTCTATAAATTGATCTAAATGATTAATGAATTAAGTTATTTTTAATATTTTTTTATGTATTGATATATTTATTTATTTTAAATAAAAAATAAAAATTGGGCAGTGGGCCGGGTCGGGCCAAAATGACCCATTTTTTTTTTTTGCTAAAATGTAAGCCCGTAGTCCACTTTTTTTTTGCCGAGCCGGGGCTTGGGCTATTTTTGCTAAGTCTAAGCAGTCATAGCTAGACGTCTGACTAATTTAAAACAAAATAGTACATCACAGAGAACCAAGTGTACGTCTTATTCAAAACACAACACAGTACATACAAAGACATGAATAATTGACTATAAAAATATGGATAACTTTACGTACATTATAACCAAATACTATTTCAAAAATTATATATATCTTAATCATTAAAAAATGAGACCTAACACATATTTCTGTGTCAGACTCTACTTTTTAATAGTTGAGATTGAAATGTTATGTTCCTTGTGCTCTATGTTGTGCACAAACTTATTCTAAAAATATTGAAGATAACCAGTATTAATTAAGTGAACCTACTTCATTAACTGAACAATTTTCATTGCCATTAAATACCAAGGAGAATTAGAGTGCAAAGGATAAACCATACTAGTGCTGGCTCATGATCCACACCATGCATGAATGTTGAATGAACTCATTTTGAACAACCGCTTAAACTCCCAATCTTCTATCAACGTCTTATATTTATGTTTAAAGTACCAACCTAGACTTCCCAGCAGAAACGGGGAGGGATCTTCTAATTCTATTTCCATATTATACCCTGAAAGTACAGATAAACCTTGTCGTTGTTATCTTTCTTGGAGGATGACGCAACTTTATAAAAAATATAAAATCAGAATAAATGTTTATTTTCAAAATTAAGACAAGTAAATTAGACTGATGGAGTAATTATTTTAGTTATAAGGTGACCACCCTTAATAAAATCATCATGTTTAAAAGTGATTCTGTGTCGTTGGGTTTATAACGTTGCCTTAAATATAAGATTTTATCATAATTTTTTCTTGTAATTAGATACTTAATCCGGGATTACATGTTTGGGTCGAACCGGGGAAGTCCACATCAGATAAATTTAAGAATGTAGATGAGTTAATTAGTATGATAAAACCCTTAATAATAAATTGATATAGAATGAATAGTTCAATTCTACCGTATCAATTCCCTTCGTCAGAGGCTAATTTACTTCCATGTAATTAGCTCTGTACAACATTTCACAAATTTCTTTTTCTTATTTAAAATAAGACACTCTCACAATAATACTCTTACATAAATAAGATTCCTTCTTATAATAATACTCCTATTAAAAATAAGATTTTTTCTTTTTTATATAGCAATTCTTTTCTGGATAGGATTTGAAGAGGATCCTAACTTTACATTCTTCAAACAATATCCAAATTATATTTTGCGCACAAATTGAAAAAGTAAAATAAAATAAGGTGAATAAAAAAAATTCAAAATTTATTCTTGATATTCTTACAAAATTACATAAAATGATGAGTTTTTCTATTTTATATATTAGTGAATTCCATTAAATGACATATTTATCCTTATTTTCTTATACTTATTGCCATTCTTTTGAAGATAAAAAAGTTGTACCTTATGCCATCTTTTGGAGGACGGAGGGAGTATATACAAGTACGAAAAGACATTTTTAAGTCCTTAAATTTGAAATTCGATATTTTAGGAGAAATTTTTTCTCGATAGTTCTAAAATAATTTAAATACAAAGTCCATAAATTTACTTATGTGAAGAGTTCCATATATAATTAAATATGTATTATAATTTTTTTATTGTAATCTTTTAATATTTTGTAACAACTTATGGTTTTAATATATTTCAGTCATTTATATTGTTTGGTAAAAAAAACACAAATCTCTGTATTTCATATCATAGAAATTTAGTTGAATTAAGTTATATATATATATATATATATATATATATATATATTTCTAAAAAATTATTTATACCCCCCGTATAAATAAACAATCTCTCTTTTTCCCTCACTATTTTATATGTATTTGATGCGTGTATATTTAAAAGTTTCTGATAAATGAATTATTGCTTCTTAATGTTGATGCTTCCTGTGGGATTACTAATATGCTTGAGATCTATTGTTGTTAATCAATCTATACTAATATAGAGGCAAATAATTATATTGGTGTTAATTAAAATTATTGGTTTGGTTGGCTAGCTTACTAGGGTCACAATAAAAATTTTCGACAAAAATTATTATAGTTGCAATAAATTTCTTCCGGTAAAAATTATTACATGGAGTTATGGTTAATATCTATATGTTACTAATTTATTATGTCATATCAAAGTGAAACAATAATAAATATTAAATCACACATTTAAATAATACACGGTTACATATTCAAAATTCACTATTAATAAATGGTAAAAGCAAATTGAGCGCAATCGTTGGTTTGATTGGCGTATTAGGGCTGCAATAATTTTTTTTCAGCAAAAATAATTATGGTTGCAATAATTTATTTTTGTCAAAAATTATTACATGGAGTTACTGTTAATATACATATGCTAGTTATTTAATATGTCAAATCAAGTAAAATCAAGATGAGTATTAAACTACAGACACTTAAATAATAGACGTTTACATACTCAAAAATTTATTGTTGGTTATATATAGCGAATGAATTATATCAATTTTAAATATATAAAAATCCTTTAAAACTCACATTTGATCCAACATTGAATGACAAGTGTGCTTTTATAGTTTTACAATAAAATACAAATGATAAACAATTTGAGATAAGTTAGTCGCTCGTTGTCTTTCAAAAAAAAATATGAACAAACATAAATATATTTTTGTACTAGATAAAAATATACAACAATAAAACATTAAGATATTAACTTATGCATGCCGAATCCTTGCCTTGCTTTTTCAAAAAATAAAATAAAATAATCCTTGGCATGCACGAGTTGAAGGGAACCTCCTCCTCCTCCTCCACCGCCACCACTTCCATCACCACCACCACTATCATTAATACTATAATATAACAATCAAAGAGCGAATTTTAAATTGAATTAATTTAGCTAATCGTCAATATTTAATTTATGTTCTCAAATTTCCTGCATCAAAGCTAAATTGGTCCAAAATACGTGGCATAATAAACTAATCAAAAATTTATTCTATTACTTATTCGTGTATGTTATTATTATGTCAATCAAAACTTTTATATATATATAATCTAAAAGAAGATTTTATAATTGAATTAATTTGATAAATCATAAAATCAGTAATTATAAAAACAACGGTCCTAAATTAAAATAAATCTCAATTACCAAAAAAGAAATAAAATAAAAAATAATCTCATGCCATGCAGAAGAAACATGTAAAAAAGTTACTACGCTCTCGTACGGATTACAACTTGTCAATATAATGATCATAACTCGTATAATTTAGATGATTTGAATAGATTATTCTAAGAGGTTGTTTGTTTAGAGTTAAATAGAATTAAATAATTGAATGGTTGAATTAGTCAATCATTTAATACATCTGTTTAAATTTGAATGGTTGAATCGATCAGATTTTTTTGTTAAATGATTAAGTCTAATTTTTTTGATTGAATGATTAAGTCCCGGCTCAATAAAATAAAATTTTTTTTAAAAATATTAAATATTATATTAAATAAATTTACAATAATTTTAAATTTTTTCAGAGAGATAAAATAATAAAAATATATTATTTAAATATTTCAGATATAACACTTATCAAATAACTTTTTTTATTTAATACTTAAAAATTTATTTTATTTAACTCATTCAAATTACTTAAATATTAATAATTATTGCGTTCAATTTTATCTTACACCTCATAAGTCCTTTTGCATATGTTGGAACTGCTGAAGTACGGGTATTTAACTGGTGTTAAGCTATCAGCTTAACAAACTCGGTAACCGGTGCAAACCATGAATAAAATTTAAAATTTACATATAGAATAAATTTTAAAAATAATGTATTTGAGTAGATATTTAAAATAATAATAATTTTTTCAATTTTAAATAAAATTATTATAATATGTCATAATGGATATATGTTATATTAAATAATTCAAAAGAAAATTATGAACATATTTTTTATAAATTATTCTCTTCACGGGGTTAAGCAAGTTATGTTGTTATTTGAAAAAAATATATTTATATCTTAAGACATTAATTGATAGATTAAACAAATAATATGTATATCTTCATTTAGGTGGATAATATTGGTCTTTATAATCAATTTTATTGTATAGTGAACTTATAAAAAATTTATGTGTTATTTATTGTGTAGTCTAAGTCTTATTTATAATGTATTTGATTAAATTAAATGAGATAATTTTATACTAATTAGGCTTGTGAATCAGGAATGTTAATGGTCATTATTATAAATTTATAATATATCATTAATAAATTTAAAAATAAAAAGTATAATACAATATATGTAATAATATTAATTTATTATATCATTTAAAGAGTACATTAAATATGATTTAAGGATAAATTAAGGAAATTGATATTTTCACAATGCTCTTCGCATAGAGTCCATTTCAAGTGAGTCCATTTCATGTGAGTGAGAACTTATAAAAATATTAATTTATTAAATTAATTATAAATTCTTGAATTGTTGAGCTGAAAAAAAAATAATTAAAATTACCGAGCGGATTCCGAACCAATCAAAATGACCTGCTCTTTATCTTATTATATTTTTGTATTGATTCTACTATTTTTTTTTCAAACCATGTTCTGTTTACCTTTTGCAGGTGATGTATTTATTAAATTTTTAGCTTATGATAGAGAATTTAATAATTTCTAATTACAAATTCGTTAATAAATGATGATGCTGGTGGCCACGAGGCCTACGAAATAGAAACTAAACTAAATAAAATAAAATAAATGATGATAATGGTGGTCATAAGAAAAAATTATTCAATAATTTTGAAATATTGTTATGTAGTATTTTAAATTAATTAATTTTTTTTATTTTAATGATATTTTTTTATTTATAATTATAAATTTAATAAAATAAAAAAATATAATTAATTCGAATATCACTTAACGGTATCCGATATGATTGAATAATTACTCGGCCACGAGGCCCAGGAAATAGAAACTATACTAAAAAATAAAATCTCCCTCTCCCATAAAACCAGCCCGACGGGATATGAATAGCCGTTGAAAATCCGTTACCCAGAAATATATACTACTAATTAATTAAAGAAAAATTAGTTATTATGTTGGGTATTTGGAGAATCCCACCTTGTTTATTATCCAGTAAAAGGGGGAGTAGAATTAGTGGGTTTTGTTGCAGAGCAGAGGATCAACAAATTCAGCCCAATGAACTCCAATTCGATAAGAAGAAGAAGAAGGTAGTAGTCGTTGGCTCTGGTTGGGCAGGCCTTGGCGCAGCTCATCACCTCTGCAAACAGGTCCTTCAATTCCTTTCTCTCTCTCCATATATAATACTCCATTGTAATTTATTTTTTTGGTAAATGAGATTATTTTAGTTAGCTTCGGAGAGAATGAATTTTGGGAATGGATTTCAGGAATTTGATGTAACGGTCCTTGAAGGTTGTTATGAATTTGGGTCAAAGAAAATCTCTCTTACTCCTGATGATATCGGTATTCGGGGTAATTGATCTTGATATTTTGAACTAATTTCCATATGCTCAAATGCGTCTTCTTCTTTCACCCTATTTGTTGGTAATTTAGATATTGGTTTTGTTGAAACAAATTTCAAAAAAATTCAGAAACCTATACCAAAAGGTTGATTAATGGAAGGAAGAATATACTAGTTTAAAGGACTGAAAAAAGATGTTGTTGAGCTTATAATTGCTAATTTTAAGCCATTATCATGATGATGATTAGGATGATATGGGCCTAACATGAATGCATTTTGGACTTCTATGCTCTTCATATCTCATTTTTGACTACTTAGATGGTGGTTATTACTAGCCTAACCTATATTACATTACTCATTATTTCAACACGTGGCTAGCTTTAGATGGATTAAAAGAAATGGAGAAATAAATATATATTGCACTTGAACTCAATTTTCCCGTAGTTAGGCTGTGATGGTGATGATTATGTATTGCCCAACTATCAATGTATTTATTAACTTCTATGCTCTTCATTTTCAGCTATGGGTATTCAGTAGTAGCTGATATTTCTGGTTATTCTCTAGGTTTCTGGTACCCCTATCGAAATATGTTTGCCCTTGTTGATGAGCTTGGTATTAAACCCTTCACAAACTGGATGGCATCTGCCCAATATTCCAGAGACGGTTTGGAGGTATTTTAGCATTCTCATTTAGGTCAAAGTATTCTCTGAAGTATATTAACACAGAGGTTTATTGTTCAGGTTAAATTTCCGGTATTTCAAGATTTACCTCAATTACCAACTCCTTTTGGAACTTTTATACACACTCAAGTATGTCTTTCAGTGCATCATTATATATATTTATTCTGTTTTCCGAAATAAAGATGAGAGCAGCTTTATGATTGACAATCACAATTCTCGCATTTTGGGTAGTTTGTTCGACTGCCATTGGTGGACCGGTTGACAATACTTCCTCTGATGGCTGCAAGTATGTTTGATCGTAACCCTTGATTGAATTCTGGTGATGTACATACCAAGCTACCTTGACTCTTTTCAACTCGTGAAGATATTTCTCCTTCCGTTTGTCTTTTGCAGTAATAGATTTTGACAATACTGACATTGCTTGGAGAAAATACGACCAAAGTAAGTTCAATTTTTTTCCATTTACGATTTTATTTGTGGGGTTTACTTTATATTGGATGATTATTATCGACCTCTATTGAATAAAATAAAGGTAATTTGTTCTACTGCTCATTTAGAGATCTCAACTGTTAGTTACTGCAAGGGAGCTTTTTAAACAATATGGCTGCTCAGAACGGTTTTATCGAGATGTTGTTAATCCATTGCTTCAAGTGGGCTTATTTGCTCCGGCGGCGCAATGTAGTGCAGCTGCAACTCTGGCAATAATCTATTACTTCATTCTTGCTCACCAGGTTTGATGGGTTTAATACATTCCTATAATACGTTGGACAATTGCACAATTATCAGATATCATTTAAATAGTTTTCCGTTATTATGCAAATTACAGATGCAACTGACTAGAGAGTTCAGCTTTGCAAACTCTTTAGGCCAAGCAGAACAATTTACTTGGAACTGACAAAATCAAGAAACCTTATCAGTTACTACATGTTTTAAATTTTATTTTGAACTATGGAATTCAGACGGAATACTGAACATTTGTATCGTCATCTTACTTCTTAATTTTACACTTATTTTTCTTCTTCATATTTCACTGTTTTGGATGTTTACAGAAAGATTTCGACTTGGTATGGTGTCGTGGAACAGTTAAAGAAAAGATTTTTGAGCCATGGATGGATTCCATGAGAAACCATGGTTGTAAATTTCTGGAGGGTAGAAGAGTGACAGATTTCGCCTATGATGAGGAAACAGGATGCATTTCAGAAGTATCTTGTGGGAAAGAGAGTTTGAAAGCTGATGTTGTCATTTTAGCTGTTGGAATCTCCACTATGCAAGACATCATTCAGAACAGGTTTGTTATACCAAATCCCATTACCTGCACATCCACTTTCCCATGTAATCCTGTGTTTCTATATGTAATTGATTCTTCTTTGTAAGTTAAAATTTTGCTCGCTCTTGTCAAATGCCTTGGCATATTCTTAATATTCAAAACGAACCATGTTCAGAACTGGTAGTAGTCTCTTTCTAAATAATCTTCAATAGATGAAGCGCCCTAAGCATTTTCTCTGTTTCTTCTATTTCTCATCCTTTTTATGTTTTTTAACTGGAAATTGGGTGCTATGCAGTGCAGCATTATGTACAAAGGAGGAGTTTCTGAAAGTTTTGAACTTGGCCAGCATTGATCTGGTCACCATTAAACTGTGGCTTGATAAGAAGGTGCATGCAGTGAGATTTTTTCTTCTTCCTTCTTTCCTACTTTGCATCTCTTTCTGTAACTCTTGAATTTAGCTTGCCGAACTGAAACCACACTAGGTGATCCATGTTTTAGAAACAAATTGGCTGTTGACTTGTAGAAAGGGCTGCTTCCACCTACCAGATTCAACAGGTTAATGACAACAAATTTAAGTAAAAAGCTACTATAATAATGGGGAGTACATACTATATACTTTCCCAAAAAAAACTGATAGTGGGGGAGTTTACAAACTACAAATGGTGTAGGTAGTTCCTTTTTACTTTATTGGGTATGATTATCCCAGAGCTACTGGAAGAGGAACATGTTGTCATTGCAGGGATCAAAAGTCTCAAATGGCCAGCTAATGTGATCTGCTCTTTAAGCTCCATTTGTTTATATGCT
The DNA here is from genome assembly GCA_947179155.2 of Hedera helix. Lineage (NCBI taxonomy): Eukaryota > Viridiplantae > Streptophyta > Magnoliopsida > Apiales > Araliaceae > Hedera > Hedera helix. The sequence continues at coordinate 34,893,642 of OX359287.1, forward strand.
TTCCAATGATTTCTGTGAAATGATTGAATGAAGAATTACATTGAATCATCACTGAACTCTTATTTTAAGATCTTGTGGGTCCCTTATTTATTGACGGTGGGTTGTGGAATATATCAATTACTTACTCCGTTCTAAATTATAAGACTAATATTGACTTTCGAAAAGTCAATTTGAGATATTTTTAAATTTAAAATTGACATGATTCATTTAAGTTTTGAAAATAATAAATTTTAGAACTAGTAATACTTTTTAGGTAGTTTATGATATTCATAATTATATTGAAATAAACTAAATGAAGTCAGGTCAATTTTGAGTTTGAAAATGTGTAAAATTGACTTTTAAAAGTTCAATATTGCTCTTATAATATGGAACGGAGGGTGTATTTCAGTCATTTTATGTGATTGGTTATTGGCATAAACATGATCGCTGTGCAGTCCTGGCCACCCTGCTATCTTTCCATACCTGTCAAAATGGCACCCACTGGTGCCACTAGATGTTTGGAAATACAGAATGTTTGTCTATCCTCCTTTCAAATTGTATACTAATTCTTTAGGAAAATGGAGCTGATACTATGTTTTTTAACTTCATTATGACCAGGTGAACATGCCAAATGCTAGCAACGCCTGCTCTGGTTTTGATGATTCAAGTGGCTGGACTTTTTTCAACTTGAATGTAATTCATGATAAGCATAAAGATGATCCAGTAACAGTGTTACAGGCCGACTTTGTAAGTACAACATCCCGCTGTATAATCTCTTTGAAAAACTTTAGGAAAGTTTATCAAATGTTACTTGATATCTGAATTATAATCTCTGTTTATCTTATGGTATCTGTTTATTGTAGTATCATGCCAATGAGTTGTTACTGTTAAAGGATGAAGATATAGTTGGAAAAGTGATGGCTTGCCTTTCAAAATGCATCAAGGATTTCGAGAATGTCTCGGTGATTGATAAAGATATCGGAAGGTTTCCAAAATTGTTGACTCACTTTTTTCCAGGTGACTTTCTATAGCCTCGTAGTTCTTACTGGATTTATCCAGTTCCCTAACTGATTTTAATTATTTGGACATCAGTTATGTGGGAAGGACACAACCTATTCGTTAACTTTACTAAAGCCTGTATTTATATTTGAAAAAACTTTGTGGACATGTTTGAAAAAGCATCTTATGCTGATAATAGAAATGAATTATGAAGAATTTACTATCTGGATATGGATTAAATAGTTAGCAAACTACCAGTACTTGTTCTTCTACTAGATACAATGCTTTTTATACACTGCATCAGCAATTTTATGAAACAGCCATTGTTATTATCTGTCGTACAGACTAATATTGGTGTATTGTTAGAGTAGTTCAATTTGCCACCTACATTTGCAAATGTAATAGATTATTTTCTATTCTTTAATTTATTCCAAAGGTTCATACAACTACATGATGCGTGGATCCACATCGTTTCCTAATTTGTTCGTGGCTGGAGATTGGATAATCAACCGACATGGTTCATGGTCACAGGTTGAAATTTTCAAAATTATGTTCAATCATGTTTTCATGCTTCCTTTACGGATATTGTTGATCCATATATATTTGAGAGCCTATTATATATGTATTGTTGACAGGAGAAATCTTTCGTCACTGGACTTGAGGCTGCCAACAGGGTGGTGGATTATCTGGAAGTCGGAATGTTTGCTAAAATACTACCTGTGGAGGAAGACGAGCCTCAAATCCAAGCATTACGCAGTCTCAACAGGAACCTCAATGAGATAAGAGCTCAAATTCCATGGTCCAACTATTTTATCGAGTGAGCCAGACATTGTTATGCAATGAGCACTAATCCATTTGTCACTCTTGTTATGTTTATTGTTGGAACACAAATCTGTTGTTCTCAGCTTTCGTCATTTTAAACTTTTTTTCAATTTTTTTGATGTGGTGGAAAGTTGAAATGTGGTGTTCAAAATGTTGATGGGTGCAATGAGATGAGTAGGGGTGCAATGCATAGGGAGTTCCTGGAAAATGGCAACCATAAGCCATAACATGATTGTTCTCTCAACATTCGAATTGTAATATATATATATATATATTTGTATATATTGTTTGTTCAAGATATAATCTGCGCTCTAAATCCTAATACAACAAGGTTATGCTTATTTAGTAGTATTATCACGTCTTTTCAATTCATTTTTGATACAGGATAATACTTACAAAACATAGACAGGTTGATTGTAAAATAACTTTACAAAGAGATAATGTAGTTAACCTTATCTGACATTATTGGATACTTTGTTCCTATGGACCAACGTACATTAACATAATTTGTATTAATAAGATCTAGTTCAAAATACATCAAATTAATTAAGACAATATAACACATTAAATTATATATTGCCTAAATGTATTAAAACTTGAAATTATACCAAATTATTCAATTAATTGTATTAATAATATATGAGAATTTTTTAAAATCATAATAACTGTAAAATTAATTAAAAATTTATATTGAATTTATTACTAATTAATTATCATAATTAAATTAAAACTTATTAAAGCTTGAGTTTAATATTTTTATTCGGATTACAATTTAAAGTAAATTTTGTCAATATAAACACTTATATAAAATTCCATTACAAACTTAAATAAAATTAAAATAATTATTTTCTCATAATCATAACTAAATTAAAATACACTCCATTAATATATAATTCAATATTTATTATTTAAATAAATATTTAATAATTTAAAAGCTATAGCTGTCTTCTCAAAATTCTAATTAATATATATTTATCTATTTAATAATACACTAAACCATTATTATATTATCCGTATTTTGGACGGTAATGGTGAGCTTGTATTATTTAAGTATACAACTCACCATCATATCAATTTTTGGTTATATAATATTGAAAAAGAAACTGATTAGTAGTTTTACTTTGCATATTGTAATTATTTAGTAAATACACAATTTCTAATCTTTATATTTTAAATAATTATAATTATATATATATATATGATTTTTTTTTAAAATATTATTAATGCATACAATAATCCACGTCATAAATTGTGTTATGTAAAAGTCCAAACATAAACAAGTAAGAAAAAAAAACAAAGAATAAAAAAAGAAACGAAATTGAAAAGCTCTGGCCAATTAAAAGGGCCCAGATAGCCAGCTGCAGTTGTGGCAACACCGTGACAAGAAGTATTATTAAACAACACAATTGTCACGTACAGTATTATTATTCCATTATTAATATTAATTTTTGTATAATAAAATATCAACCTATACAATCAGATCTCTGGCTCTTTGTCGCTTCTCTCTCCGTTCTCATATCTCTCTCCTTCGCTCTATCAGATGGAAAAAAAAGGTATGTTGCTACACAGATAGATTCCTTCTCAGAATCATCATTGCCTCATTTGTAGATTTTTCGCTGACATTAGTTATGTACAATTTGATATATCAATTGTCTGTAATAGTAGCCACAATTGCTTAAATTGGCCGACAGATCTTATTGAATATGTGGTCATTCAATTTATTGCTATTGATCGGTAACATATTTGTTTTTATCTTGTTTTTGAATTTTCTCTAGCTATCTTGATCGAAATTAATGATTTGAGTGAAGCATACGCGCACACACAACGAACACTATACAAACAATACACTTGGTAGGTGAGAGGTGAATTAGTTTGTGGATCATTCAAACACATAATTGGAGTGATGCTTATTCAAATATGGATTTGAAACATTAGTAATGGATTAATGCTTTGAAATTGTTTCAATTTTCATTTTGAGTGGTTTAAGAGCAGAAAGTTTTTGTTTTGATTGTTCTTTAATTGACTTTTTCAGTTTAGGGTTTGATTCACTCGCTTTTGTTCTTCAATGTTCAATTCCATGATTACACGCCGTCTGTAGCTTGAGACTAAATACATTCCTCACTCTCTCTCTCCGAAATACATTCCTCACTCTCTCTCTCCGTGTCCTCATATGGTTAGTCCATTATGTGTTTGTCTGGTGATGTCTCTCAAACCCATAATTCTTTTAGTAATATTAGATTCAAAAAGGTTAGGATCTTCCAGTCTTGGATGTCATTACAACTTATTACCATTGCTATCCCAACGAATCAAATTGGCCTAAGGTGTGCGTTCATGAGCCCATGGGCCCATGCTAAAGTTTCAATCAATTCTCGCCAATAGCCGCACCAGAAAATTAAGAAAATAAATCCAGTAGCCCAAACAAGATGTCCAACTGTCCACGCCAGTGAAGTTCGTAAAGGAAGAGAGATCGTTCCAGTTAAGTAGGGATTATGGTAAGATCTTAGGCGAATGCAACAGTGAAACGTAATTTTTATACACACGCACACACGAAAGGGTGTCTATGTTTCACTTAATCTGCAATTTTTCTGTTTAAAGTTTGGGACAATATACTCCCATCTTCCCAGATAAACTAACTCTGTGCCTTGCGTCCCTCTTATGTGCTCTACTTTTTTTGCTAACTCTCCAATACTAGTGGAAGGCTCCAGTAATTGATGCCTTGATTTCGGGAGGATTGGATTTGGGTTTTTCTCACTCCTTCTCTAAATGAAATTCATTTGTCTGTGTTTGTGTATGCCGTACTGTTGGAGATAGAATTAAATTTTTAATTCGTAATAAGTCTTCATTTAACTTCTTTTTAACTTTTCACGAGCTATCAATATTAATATTTGGTTGGAGCATTAACACGCATAAGACACTTTCTTAGATTATATGAATCTGTGTAAGAAAAAGTCAGATGCGTAATTGGAATCTACTTTGATAAGTCATAATTGGAGACATGCTTTTTGAAACATGATTTTGGGACCGTGATGTCTATTTTCATGTTTTATTTTTTTAATAATTGGAATTTCATAGATTGTTAAAGCACAATCATCTACTTTTGTGGCGTCAGATTGATTATTTTGCTTACCTTATGAATTGATTGTATTTTTTATAGAAAAGTATGGGTGCTGAAAACAATTTTGATATGGACGAGGGAACATTAGAGATTGGCATGGGTAAGTTTCTCAATCTCAGTATACTTAAATCTATTGGAGTAATTACTCTAAATAAAAATAATAAGAAGGAATAAGTTAGGAAGCAGTTGGATCCAAAAATTGGTGCTTTACCAGAAGTTTTTGTCATTTTAGTGGCTCCATGAGATACTGTCTGAACCTTTAAAACTCCATGTTTTTGCAGAGTATAGGACAGTCTCTGGAGTTGCTGGACCACTGGTTATCCTTGATAAAGTTAAGGTGGATATCGTGCTCTACATTCCTCAGCAATATCTTTTTTACACTTGCATTTTGTGTACGCATGCTCGTAGACAGATTTAATACTTGGCCTTCTTATTTTATCATGTCAGGGACCCAAGTTTCAAGAAATCGTTAATATTCGTTTAGGAGATGGAACAACTCGACGAGGTCAAGTCCTTGAAGTTGATGGGGAGAAAGCTGTTGTTCAGGTGACCACTGTTTGAAACCCAATTCATTTTGTGCAATCTTGAGTGCGTTCATTTTCTTGCTCTCTTTTCCCCCCTTACCTTTTATTGCAATTTGCAAGTGGAGTTGGCTTTTGATAGAGTTGTCTTGTGCATCAATGCTCTTTTTTCTCATTTTGTTCATATTGATCCTTTAGGATTTTATATTCTAAAAAGGTAAATGCAACTTAGCTTATCAATGGTAATACAAGTCATGCAGGTCTCCTGCCGTCCAATATCCCTTAGTTTTATCACTAATCTGTTCTTATTGGTTTTTGGAAGCAAATACTTATACCGACTTTATTATTTGCTTATTTGTTATATTTTGACTAGGTTTTTGAAGGTACATCTGGAATTGACAACAAATACACAACTGTGCAGTTTACAGGGGAGGTACATATTCTTCTTTTTTGTCTTGGATATTATTCATGCTCTGAGGTTGAGTTTAGTAGTCATAGCACTTGAACTAAATGAATATAAAAAATCACGTTTGCCTTGCTGCTGAAGTGTTAGCCTAGATTCACAGAAATGACATGTCTACAGATAATCTTAGGCTCTTAGCGGAGAAGCTGTTTTGTTTGCTCGGTGAAAGAAGTGAACTCACTAACAAATATAGAGATTTTAGGCAATGTGTTAAAAATACAACTGTTGCTACATAAATTTATCAAAGATTAATGTCGATCTGGTTTGCCTTGAGTGTGATATCAAACCTGTATGCTAGCACTTGAAAGTCAAGCCTCCTTGTATTTCCTATCTAATTTCACATTTAACTTGAGGCGTTATTTCTCACTTTTTAAGAATGATTGTTGATACTTGATAACAGGTTCTTAAAACTCCCGTCTCAATGGATATGCTTGGGCGCATATTTAATGGTTCTGGGAAACCAATTGACAACGGTCCTCCTATTTTTCCCGAGGCTTATTTGGATATATCTGGCAAGAGTTTTGTTGAGCTAGTTAGTCTATAATTTTTAATATTTTACTTAATACATATTTGCACTTTTGTTGAATGCCATGTTTTATGCTTTGTCTATTTCAGGAAGTTCTATTAATCCTAGTGAGAGAACATATCCCGAGGAGATGATTCAGACCGGGATCTCAACTATTGATGTCATGAATTCCATTGCTAGAGGGCAGAAAATTCCTCTATTTTCTGCTGCAGGTCTTCCACACAATGAAATTGCTGCCCAGATATGTCGTCAGGCTGGTTTGGTCAAGCGGTTGGACAAAACTGCAAATCTTCTTGAGGTATAATTGGTATATCAGTATTTTCCATGTATTGATGTCTAAGTAGTTAAACTTATTGAACTTATTAAAGAACAAAAATTATCATCCACATTTACCATCGTACATTGTAGAGATTTGTGGTTTGGCCTATTTCAATTCTGTAATTATTTTTATTATTAGTGCATAGGCGAAACTGTTTCATCTTGTGAAAAATTTGCTTTAAATAAGTAATTAAATAATGGGTGAAATCGAATTAGGTAAGATCATTGCTCCCTTACTATACTGAAAAGATCTGTTAGCTAGTGACCAGATATCTTTCCCTTTTTCTTAGGAAACATCAAATTTAATAAATTTACTTTTTTGCTAAGCTTTTAAATTCCAATTTTCAAGTTTGATGCTGCACCGTCTATTGTTCTAAGTAGAGATGTAAAACTTTGTGGGATAGCTGACGATCAGTTAGTTCCACTAGGGTGCTTTAAGTGAGTTTAAACTTTGTGGGATAGCTGGAGGATCAGTTGGTTCCAATAAGGTGCTACAAAATGCCTTTGCTTACCATATTCTCATGACTGAGTACGTGAATTTACAGGACGGAGAGGATGACAATTTTGCAATAGTGTTTGCTGCTATGGGGGTCAACATGGAGACAGCACAGTTTTTCAAACGTGATTTTGAGGAGAATGGATCAATGGAGAGAGTGACCCTTTTTCTGAATTTGGTAATTCTGTAAAATTATTTACCTTCTTAAGTTATCTGTTTATCGAAGGGATTCCTTTGTTCTGTTTATAGTTCTTGGTGAGATACTAGCTAGAACCTTGTCTTTAACATGCTCGTTATGCAGGCCAATGACCCTACAATTGAACGTATTATTACTCCTCGAATTGCTCTGACAACTGCAGAGTATTTAGCATATGAATGTGGGAAACACGTACTTGTCATCTTAACAGATATGAGTTCTTATGCTGATGCTCTTCGTGAGGTAATCATGCTCATCTTAACTGCCCAAATTATGTGGCATCTCTGAGTTGCATAAGAAAGTAACAAATTCAATGATCTCGTACCAGTATATTCTACCATTTTTAGTGTGATACTTCCTGCCCAAATTCTAAGAATATGCTCAGCTATAAAAGGAGTGCAATTGTCATACTTACAGTTACTTGATTGAGTTCTTCGTAAGATTTTTCTAGTGTTTCTTGAGATTCTTTGGGTTGCAAACATTTGATTGTACCTTAGGTTTCTGCTGCTCGGGAGGAAGTGCCTGGAAGGCGTGGGTATCCTGGGTATATGTATACTGATCTTGCAACAATATATGAGCGTGCTGGACGAATTGAAGGACGAAAAGGTTCTATCACGCAGATTCCAATTTTGACTATGCCTAATGATGGTAAATATCAAAAGCTTATTCTTTCCTTCTTTTCTCTGTCGTTGTTATTTACATTGAATCTGTCTGACTTGATTTTTTAACTGACCAGATATCACACATCCCACTCCGGATCTTACTGGTTATATAACTGAGGGGCAGATATACATTGACAGACAACTCCAAAACCGACAGGTAAGATTAGAAAGCTTTTCTTTTCGAGAAATCATTGGGTTTACGCCCAGATATCGGGAACTTCTCCAAGTTGGATAAAAATGCCAATTGCTTGCTCTGTATTTTTTCAGTTACAGTAAGTACCATGAACGTATCTGATAGAACTGGTGTCCAGTATTCTTGGAAATGATATGTTGAGATTTTCTTTTTTGTGAATTCATTGGGTTATACCTGGATGGCTGGATATCAGGAATTTAACTTGAAGTTGGACCAAATTCCCAATGGCATGCATTTTATTTCAGTTCCAACACCATAAACCTATCTGATAGAACTGGTGCCTAGTATTCTGTGACTCAGCGTGATGTGTTAAGACTTGTAATTTCCAAAGTATGACTGCTTTGCCAATAGTTGAAAACATTTGTCAATAAGCTTGTGCTTGTTTGGAGAAGAAGCCTGTAGCTCAGTTCCACTGTCCAGTGTTCACACAATAAATTATTTATTTAATCTAATTTTGTGGTGCTTCTATCACCTCATTTCTTTTTAACAAAAAAAAATGAGGAGGAAAAAAGCATTTAGAAATAGCTGCTACTATTTGTAAAGACACTATTTGGAGAATAGATAATCTAATGGTGTGCGCTATCTACTTGTAGATGATGCATATAAAGCAGCCCTGATTGATCTGATTGTGCAAATGACTTATTAATTTTGTGTTAAACTGCCCTGCTGAGCTAAAGCAGTGCACAATTTAGATTTTCCTTTTCAATGTACAGTTATTGTCTAGTCTGATGAATTTCTGGAAGTGTGGGCTTTTGTTAGATTCATAAGTGAGACAAAGTCTCAAACCTTTTGCTTACTGGTAGATCTGTCAATATTATATTGAACACAAAACTAGGCTTTGTGATTCATTTCTTCCAATATGTTGCATCACATTTAGGTATTGAGAAAGCTTGGTTTTTCGTCGTTAGAGATGACCTAAATTTAATTTTCTTGAAAGAGAATATAGAAGACCTCGTGACATTCTTAGTAATTTGATTAGTAGTGGCTTTTGAATTTGTCTGAAACTTAAGGTTTTCTTCTGTTTAATGGAACAGATATACCCACCAATTAATGTGCTCCCGTCCCTGTCTCGGTTAATGAAGGTAAATATATGTTTATGCTTAGTTTGGACTGTACCCGCAATACTTCTCTTAATTGAGATATATAGTTTGAAGGCCTATATTAAATTGTGTCATTGTGATATTGCAGAGTGCCATTGGTGAGGGCATGACTCGCAGGGATCATTCCGATGTGTCAAACCAGGTATATGTAATACAAATAGGGGAAAACTTCATCCACTATACCTTCTTTTGCTTGCAGAAAATTTGTTGTACAAGTCAAACATACTGAGCCTTTATTTTCCATTCATGATACGTTCCTTTTTTACCATCAGCTATATGCGAACTATGCAATTGGGAAGGATGTTCAGGCAATGAAAGCTGTGGTTGGAGAAGAGGCTTTATCTTCTGAGGATTTGGTTTGTCACTTTCGCGAACCAGAGTTTTATAACTATTTATAAACAATTCTTTACCTCACAACTAATACAATTCTTTGTAAACAGCTATACTTGGAGTTCTTGGACAAATTCGAGAGGAAGTTTGTCGCTCAAGGAGCCTATGACACCCGGAACATCTTCCAATCACTTGATTTAGCATGGACATTGCTTCGAATCTTTCCCCGTGAGCTCCTCCATCGTATACCAGCAAAGACCCTTGATCAGTTCTACAGCCGAGAAGCAGCTAATTGATGAAGGAAACAATCTTATGTATATTTGAGTTTAATTTGCTTAGCTCGAGCGTTGTGCTCACTTTGCTATGCCTTCCCTTCCGTTCTTGGGTGCATGTCTCCTCAATTGAGCTCAGATAATAAGGAGGTCATGTTCTTGTCGAGTTCCTCACAGTCTCTCTGGCTACTTAAAAGACATTTCTTTTCACTGAGAACCGGGTTAGATTATGTAAGATTTGTATTATTTATTTATATGCTTGTGTTGCCCTCAGTTATGGGTGGGTTCGGCTTCTTATTCCAAAAGTTGAGTTTCAGAAACAAATAGGGCCTATAGATCCTTTGTAGTCCATATCATATACGGTGCTTGCTTGCTTAGTATTTTTGGGTTGTGGAAACTGGCTTTTGATTCTCTTTAAAGGCTATTCGATCCTTTCAGCTGTAAAATTTAGTGAACTTATTGATGAGTTGAGTTCTTGTCAATAAATAACGAGTCTTAGTTCATGCAAAATCGGCGAGCTTTCGGTATCAATTACCATTCATACGTATATGATTTCCATCATTCTGTCCCAGAGAGACTTCTATGATTAAATGTATTTCTCACCTATGAGAAAGATGGGTAATTAACTTCTTGCTAACCTCCTAGATCGTCACAAGATCCGTGGATGCCTCCTATTTGACGAAAGTCTTAAATTTATTGGACTGCTCTCATGTCAACAAAGTGTGGCTGCATAATCTTTTTATGCAGTTTTTATTGCTCTTGATATGGAACAATGGCTTGTTACGTTCTCTTCATAGCTTTGATGTGGGGGATTTGGAAGTATATTAGTAGACAGATGGAAACATGAAGTTAAATATGGGTGGATGCATCGAGGTTAGATTACCATGACATACGAATATGGTGTTATTACGGTAGAATGTTAGACAATACTCCGATCTTATTAACTTAGGTTTGGATAATCTACAAATGGTAACAAATAGTGAAGCAAAAGAAACTGAGGAATGTGGTGATTGAATCCTTCCCTTAAGAAACTCAATTTTGTTCATGAAACCGATAAGAAAGACGTCAGCTTTCCAGAATATTCAATGGATCAACTATTAGCTCCATATTACCATCAATCCAGATGCTGTATGCAATGGATCAACTATTAGCTCCATATTACCATCAATCCAGATGCTGTACTGAGCTTGAGGAAATAGCCTATGGGTTATATAATCTTGGGAAATTTTCCATTTCTTCTGGGTTCATCATAAGGGGTATGCTTCACAAGAACAAGACACCAAATACCAACCCATTCTCCCGCGTCCCTGTCCTCTCTCACAGTTGAATTTTTCTTGATAATGTCAAGGGACACTTCATCAACCACAATGAGAAAACATAAGAGCTTATGGTTGAAGTGGCGAATCATATCCTTCAAAAATGCCAGATGAAACCACAAACCTACAATTCTTGACATATTTGACATCCTTCGGAACCATTTCCGCACCACCATTGCGAATAAAATCACAATCCACTGAGCACAAATTGCATAATGAGCAGTCAGAATCAGGGTTAGTTTCAGATAGATAATCAGTGGGATGAATGTCTTAGCCTGATATGCTTGGTTTACCAGCCAAGCCAGCTCAAAATGGATTAAAAATAATATTGACGTTTCATTCTGCATTTATATAGCTCATTTATTTGAATTCAGGCGTCTCATTTATTCTCCAAATGTAAAACCTCTATTAAGTGAATGAAAAATGCATACATTGGCTAGTAGCTTTTATAACCAGTTTCAGGAAGAATATATTTACTTGAACAGGCTAAAAGGAAAACTCTCCTCTCTTTGCAGCCAGCTTTGATGCCCTCCAATCCAAATAGAGGAGGTTACTGTGATCCACTACTTAGATCATCCTCCATAATATAGGATAGACTTTGAACAACCTTCTCCGGAATAACTACTTTATTGGGGTCATTGGCAACTGGAATGGGACAGCCTAGTTGCTTATCAGGGAAAACAAATTAGTTGACCATATGTACTTTGAGGTACGAACAACAAACACAGAGAGAGCTCGTAACTCTTACGGTGTGGTGTTTGTACAAGTCCCATAGTGTTTAACATGCCAAATACCTTGCCATCTTTGTTACAAAGAGCTGCAAATTATCATTATAAAAACTGCATCTATTAGGGAATAGAAAATATGTAGCTTTTTGTCTTAAAATTTGGATGCCATTATCTTATTCTTTTTGCTTTATCTTCAATGAATTGAATCATTTAGAAGGGGAAAAAAATAATAAAAAAAAGAATACAAACAATTGCTTATACTGTCAATTCTCTGAGCTATAAACTTACTAATACAACCAAGAAAAGCATAAACGATCTTAACATGAAATAACAGTTCATTGTTGAACTTCTTTTCTCTGTCATTTTTTTTTTGTTTAAATGCCAATGAATTGAGAAATTCACACAATATAAACTCGAGCATTCATTCAAATAATGCCCGAAGTATTATTTCATTAAAGCATTTAAACAAAAGTAGTTTGGATTACCTGAAAAGAAAACTACTGAAGACTGGCAAGACCAAACATGAATCAGTCGCCCAACAAGAATGAGAAACATCCATATAATCCCCGCCACTAGAAGCAACCGAATAAATCCCTTTTTCCAAATAATCTTCGTTGTTTAGTCACGGGTTAACTTCCCTGCATTAAAAAGAATCATCATCAACATATAAGTGAATTGATATTACCTTTTTATATATATATATATATATATATATATATATGAGATAAATGATTCATAACAAATAGTTGCTATGAACACTATTCTAACAAATATATTTTATACCCTCCATAAGTACATTTAATGAATTAAAATAAGAACTTAGACTACCCTGTCCCTAGAAGTAGGGGGAAAAATTTAGCAGTTAATCTTTCTGGTGACAAGTATCGAAAGCTGTTGATGACTGTCAATGCATGGAGTAGGCATCGGCAGCCTTCGACGGAAAAAAGTCTAGGTACTAGTACTGTATCTTTGGTAAGTTGACCAAAAACACAAGCATGTAATTTTTTTTTATAGGAGTAACATTCGAAAAATAGGTTAAACTTGTTTCACCTACTTCTTTTTTCCTTCTTTCCTGTTTAGTGTTGAGAATTCAGAACCTCTAGAATTTCAGTTGTTGTTTTTTTATTTTTAATGTAAATTTGTGCTAACTACTGACTCACTATAATTAGATAATGAATTTTTTTGTCATGGCAATGTAAATTTAAAAATTGTCAAATCAACTATATAATTAAAAACGTAAACTTTGTTTGATTTTACCAATTTTTGGTTCAATTTTTTTATTTCTATTATCATAAATAATATCCGACTTTGTATCAATTAAATACTATCCAAATTTAAAAATATTTTCATCACCAATATGAATATAATAAAATGTCATTTTATTTTATATTCAAATTAGTATAAATATTATAAAAATTAATAACAATTAAATATATATCATTTAAATTTATAAAGTATTCAAAAGAAACCTAACCAATCTCTACTAGAAAAAATAACTTTTACGAAAAAATTTAATTTTAATTTTACCAAATTAATTATATGTTTTTTATTATTTATATAATTAATTAAGAAAATATAACACATTATATTACATATCGTCTAAATTTATTAAAATTTGAAATTATGCCAAATCACACAATTAATTGTATTAACAATATATGTAAAATTAGTTAAAAATTTATAGTAAATTTATTACTAATTAATTGTCATAACTTAATTAAAACTTATTATAGCTTGAGTTTCATATTTTTATTCGAAAAAATTCTGTCAATATAAACACTTGCATAAAATTCTATTACATACTTACATAAAATTAAAATAATTATTTTATCATAATCATAACTAAATTAAAATACACTTCATTTAAATATTTAGCTTAATAATTGATCGAAATATCATATATTATATAATTAAATATTTATTATTTAAATAAATATTTAATAATTTAATAGCTATAATTATCTTCACAAAATATCCTAATATATATATATATATATATATATTTATTTAATAATATAATAAACTATTATCATATTGTCTTTATTTCGGAAGAGACCGAAAAACTTGTATTATTTAAGTACGCAACTCACCATCACATCAAATTTTGGTTATATAATATTGAAAAAGAAATTTGTGAGAGCTTCAGAGTTATTTATAAAACAATAATTAGTAGTTTTATTTTGCATAATGTAATTATTTAGTAAATACACAATTTGTATTCTTTATATATATATATATATATATATATACTATCTAAAATCCACGTCATAAATTATGTTATGTAAAAGTCCTAACATAAATAAGGGTGAAAAAAAAGGAATAAAAAAATAAAATTGACAATACTATATATATAAAAATTAGTAATAAAATTAAATATTATATTTACTTCAACTATTAAAAAATTGAATTTAATATAAATTTTTATATTAAATTTCATTTTATAACTAATAAGATATATTTCATCACCGATTTTATGAACGATTTTTGTAAAGTTATACTTCTCCACACGAAATTGAAAAGCTCTGGCCTAATAAAAGGGCCCAAATGGCCGACTCCAGTTGTGGCAGCACTGTGACAAGAAAGTATTATTAAGCAATTGTATAATAAAATATCAACATATAACCATCAGATCTCAGTATCGTTGCTCTTCGTCGCTTCTCTCTCCATTCTCATCTCTCTCTACTTGGCTCTATCAGATCGAAAAAAAGGTATGTTGCTACTCAGATAGATTCCTTCTCAGAATCATCATTGCCTCTTGTAGAATTTTTGTTCACATTAGTTATGTACAATTTGATATATCAATCGTCTGTAATAGTAACCACAATTGCTTAAATTGTCCGACAGATCTTATTGTATATGTGGTCATTCAATTTCTTGCTATTGATCGGTAATATATTTGTTTTTAGCCTGTTTTTGAATTTTCTCTGGCTATCTTGATCGAAATTAATGATTTGATTGGAGCAAACAATACTTTTGGTAGATGAGAGGTGAATTAGTTTGCGGATCATTCAAACACATAATTGGAGTAATGATTATTGAAATGTGGATTTGAAACATTAGTAATGGATTAATACTTTGAAATTGTTTCAATTTTCATTTTGAGTGGTTTGAGAGCAGAAAGTTTTTGTTTTGATTGCCATTTGAATGACTTTTTTATTTTAGAGTTAGAAAGTTTTTGTTTTGATTGTTATTTAAATGACCTTTTCAGTTTAGGGTTTGATTCACTCGCTTTTGTTCTTTCATGTCCAATTACATGATTACACAACGCCTGTAGCTTGAGACTAAATACATTCGTTACTCTCTCTCCGTGTCCTCATATGGTTCCATTATGTGTTTGTCTGGTGATGTCTCTCATACCCATGATTCTTTTAGTAATATTAGATTCAGAAAAGTTAGGATCTTCCTGTCCTGGTTGTAATGGATGTCATTACAACTTATTACCATTGCTATCCCAAAGAATCAAATTGGCCTAAGGTGTGCGTTCATGAGTCCATTCTAAAGTTTCAATCAATTCTTGCCAATAGCCGCAAGGAAATTAAGAAAATAAATCCAGTAGCCCAAGCAAGATGTCCAAAGAAGAACGTCCAAATAAGAACATCCACGCCAGTGAAGTTCGAAAAGTAAGAGAGATCGTTCCAGTCAAGTAGGGATTATGGTAAGATCTTATTAAAAGGGAATGCAACAGCAAAACGTAATTTTTTTATACACACACACACACATGAAAGGGTGTCTGTGTTTTACTTAATCTGCAATTTTTTGTTTAAAGTTTGGGACAATATACTCCCATCTTCCCAAATAACCTGATTCTGCGCCTTGCGTCCCTCTTCTGTGCTCTACCTTTTTTGGTAACTCTCCAATACTAGTGGAAGGCTCCAGTAATTGTCTAATTGATGCCTTGATTTCGGGAGGATTGGATTTGGGTTTTTCTCACTCCTCTAAATGAATGTCATTTGTCTGAGCTTGTATATGCAATACTGTTGGAGATAGAATTAAATTATTAATTCGTATTATGTCTTCATTTAACTTCTTTTTAACTTTTCCCGAGCTATCGGTATTAATATTTGGTTGGAGCATTAACACGCATCAGACTTAGATTATATCAATCCGTGAAAGAAAAAGTCAGATGCGTAATTGTAATCTATTTTGATAAGTCATAACTGGAGCTATGCTTTTTGAAACATGATTTTGGGACCGTGATGTCTATTTTCATGTTTTATTTTTTAATAATTGAAATTTCATAGATTCTTAAGGCACAATCAACTCCTTTTGAGGCGTCAGATTGCGTATTTTGCTTACCTTATGAATTGATTGTATTTTTTTAGACAAGTATGGTGGACGCTGAAAACAATTTTGATATGGACGAGGGAACATTAGAGATCGGCATGGGTAAGTTTCTCAATCTCAGTATACTTAAATCTATGAGAGTAATTACTCTAAAAGAAAATTAATAAGAAGGAATCAGTTTGGAAGCAATTGGATCCAAAAATTGGCGCTTCATTGGAAGTTTTTGTCATTTTAGTGCCTCCATGATACTGTCTGAACCTTTAAAACTCCTTGTTTATGCAGAGTATAGGACAGTCTCTGGAGTTGCTGGACCACTGGTTATCCTTGATAAAGTTAAGGTGGATATCATGCTCTACATTCCTCAGCAATATCTTTTTTACACTTACATTTTGTGTATGCATGCTCATAGACACAGATATAATACTTTGGCCTTCTTATTTTATCATGTCAGGGACCCAAGTTTCAAGAGATCGTTAATATTCGTTTAGGAGATGGAACAACTCGACGAGGTCAAGTCCTTGAAGTTGATGGGGAGAAAGCTGTTGTTCAGGTGACCACTGTTTGAAACCCAATCCATTTTGTGCAATCTTGAGTGCGTTCATTTTCTTGCCCTCTTTTCCCCCCTTACCTTTTATTGCAATTTGCAAGTGGAGTTGGCTTTTGATAGAGTTGTCTTGTGCATCAATGCTCTTTTTTCTCCTTTTGTTCATATCGATCCTTTAGGATTTTATATTATAAAAAGGTAAATGCAACTTAGCTTATCAATGGTAATACTAGTCATGAAGGGCTCCTGCTGTCCAATATCCCTTAGTTTTAACACTAATATGTTCTTATAGGTTTTTGGAAGCAAATGCTTATACCGACTTTAGTATTTGCTTATTTGTTATTTTTTGACTAGGTTTTTGAAGGTACATCTGGAATTGACAACAAATACACAACTGTGCAGTTTACAGGGGAGGTACATATTCTTCTTTTTTGTCTTGGATATTATTCATGCTCTGAGGTTGAGTTGAGTAGTCATAGCACTTGAACTAAATGAATATAAAAAATCATGTTCGCCTTACTGCTGAAGTGATAGCCTAGATTCTCAGAAATGACATGTCTACAGATAATCTTTGGCTCTTAGCGGAGAAGCTGTTTTGTATGCTCAATGAAAGAAGTGAACTCACCAACAAATATAGAGATTTTAGGCAATGTGTTAGCAATACAACTGTTGCTACATAAATTTATCGAAGATTAATGTCGATCTGGTTTGCCTTGAGTGTGATATCAAACCTGTATGCTAGCACTTGAAAGTCAAGCCTCCTTGTATTTCCTATCTATTTACACGTTTAACTTGAAGCGTTATTTCTCACTTTTTAAGAATGATTGTTGATACTTGATAACAGGTTCTTAAAACTCCCGTCTCAATGGATATGCTTGGGCGCATATTTAATGGTTCTGGGAAACCAATTGACAACGGTCCCCCTATTTTGCCTGAGGCTTATTTGGATATATCTGGCAAGTGTTTTTATTGAGCTAGTTAGTCTATAATTTTTAATATTTTTCTCTATACATATTTGCACTTTTGTTGATGCCATGTTATATGCTTTTTCTATTTCAGGAAGTTCTATTAATCCTAGTGAGAGAACATATCCCGAGGAGATGATTCAGACTGGGATCTCAACTATTGATGTCATGAATTCCATTGCTAGAGGGCAGAAAATTCCTCTATTTTCTGCTGCAGGTCTTCCACACAATGAAATTGCTGCCCAGATATGTCGTCAGGCTGGTTTGGTCAAGCGGTTGGACAAAACTGTAAATCTTCTTGAGGTATAATTGGTATATCAGTATTTTCCATTTATTGATGTCTAAGTAGTTAACCTTCTTGAAATTATTAAAGAATAAAAATAATCATTAACATTTACAATCATACATTGTAGAGATTTGTGGTTCGGCCTATTTCAATTCTGTAATTATTTTCATTATTAGTGCATAGGCGAATCTGTTTCATCTTGTGAAAAAAGTGCTTTAAATAAGTAATTAAATAATGGATTAAATCGAATTAGGTAAGATGACTGCTCCCTTACTATACTGAAAAGATCTGTTAGCTAGTGACCAGATATCTTTCCCTTTTTCTTAGGAAACATCAAATTAAATAAATTTTAAGCTTTTAAATTCAAATTTTCAAGTTTAATGCTGCACCGTCTATGGTTCTAAGTAGAGATGTGTAGTTTAAGTGATTAAAACTTTGTGGGATAGCTGCCGATCAGTTAGTTCCACTAAAGTGCTTTAAGTGAGTTTAAACTTTGTGGGATCGCTGGAGGATCAGTTCGTTCCACTAAGGTGCTACAATATGTCTTTGCTTACTATATTCTCATGATTGAGTACGTGAATTTACAGGACGGAGAGGATGACAATTTTGCAATAGTGTTTGCTGCTATGGGGGTCAACATGGAGACAGCACAGTTTTTCAAACGTGATTTTGAGGAGAATGGATCAATGGAGAGAGTGACCCTTTTTCTGAATTTGGTAATTCTGTAAAATTATTTACCTTCTTAAGTTATCTGTTTATCAAAGGGATTCCTTTGTTCTGTTTATAGTTCTTGGTGAGATACTAGCTTGAACCTTATCTTTAACATGCTCGTTATACAGGCCAATGACCCTACAATTGAACGTATTATTACTCCTCGAATTGCTCTGACAACTGCAGAGTATTTAGCATATGAATGTGGGAAACACGTACTTGTCATCTTAACAGATATGAGTTCTTATGCTGATGCTCTTCGTGAGGTAATCATGCTCATCTTAACTGCCCAAATTATGTGGCATCTCTGAGTTGCACAAGAAAGTAACAAATTCAATGACCTTTTGCTAGTATCTTCTACCATTTTTATTGTGATACTTCCTGCCCCAATTCTAAGAATATGCTCAGCTATAAAAGAAGTCCAAATGTCATACCTAGAGTTACTTGGTTGAGTTCTTCGTGAGATTTTTCTAGTGTTTCTTGAGATTCTTTGGGTTGCAAACATTTGATTGTACCTTAGGTTTCTGCTGCTCGGGAGGAAGTGCCTGGAAGGCGTGGGTATCCTGGGTATATGTATACTGATCTTGCAACAATATATGAGCGTGCTGGACGAATTGAAGGACGAAAAGGTTCCATCACGCAGATTCCAATTTTGACTATGCCTAATGATGGTAAATATCAAAAGTTCATTCTTTTTCTCTTTTGTTGTTATATACCTTGAATCTGTCTAACTTGATTTTTTAACTGACCAGATATCACACATCCCACTCCGGATCTTACTGGTTATATCACTGAGGGGCAGATATACATTGACAGACAACTCCAAAATCGACAGGTAAGATTAGAAAGCTTTTCTTTTCGTGAAATCATTGGGAAGTTGGATAAAAATGCCAATTGCTTGCTTTGTATGTTTTCTGTTCCAGTACGTGCCATGAGCATATCTGATAGAACTGGTGTCCAGTATTCTTGGAAATGATGTGTTAAGATTTTCTTTTTTGTGAATTCACTGGGTTTTACCTGGATATCAGGAATTTAACTTGAAGTTGGACCAAATTCCCAATGGCATGAATTTTATTTCAGTTCCAACACCATAAACGTATCTGATAGAACTGGTGCCTAGTATTTTGTGACTCAGCATGATGTGTTAAGACTTGTAATTTCCAAAGAATGACTGCTTTGCCAATAGTTGAAAGCATTTGTCAATAAGCTTGTGCTTGTTTGGAGAAGAAGCCTGTAGCTCAGTTCCACCGTCCAGTGTTCATTATAAATTATTTATTTAATCTAATTTTGAGATGCTTCTATCGCCTCATTCCTTTTTAACAAAAAAAGAAAAGAAAAAGCAATGATAAATAGCTGCTATGTGTAAAGACATTATTTGGAGAATAGACAATTTAATGGTGTGAGCTATCTACTTGTAGATGATGCATATAAAGCAGCCATGATTGATCTGATTGTGCAAATGACTTATTAATTTTGTGTTAAGCCGCCCTGCTGAGCTAAAGCAGTACACAAGTTAGATTTTCCTTTTCAATGTACAGTTATTGCCAAATATGATGAATTTCTAGAAGTGTGGGCTTTTGTTTGATTCATAAGAGAGGCAAAGTCTCAGACCTTTTGCTTACTGGTAGATCTGTGAATATTATATTGCACATGAAACTTGGCTTTGTGATTCATAGCTTCCAATATGTTACATCACACTTGGGTATTGAGAAAGCTTGGTTTTTCGTCGTTAGAGATGACCTAAATTTATTCTTTTTGATAGAGAAAATATTGAAGACCTTGTGACATGCTTAGTAATGATAGTTTGATTAGCAGTGGCTTTTGAATTTTTCTGAAACTTAAGGTTTTCTTCTGTTTAATGGAACAGATATACCCACCAATTAATGTGCTCCCGTCCCTGTCTCGGTTAATGAAGGTAAATATATGTTTATGCTTAGTTTGGACTGTACCCCCAATATTTCTCTTAATTGAGATATATAGTTTGAAGGTCAATATTAAATCGTGTCATTGTGATATTGCAGAGTGCCATTGGTGAGGGTATGACTCGCAGGGATCATTCTGATGTGTCCAACCAGGTATATGTAATACAAATAGTGGAAAACTTCATCCATTATACCTTCTTTTGCTTGCAGAAAATTTGTTGTACAAGTCAAACAAACTGAGCCTTTATTTTCCGTTCATGATACGTTTATTTTTTTTACCATCAGCTATATGCAAACTATGCAATTGGGAAAGATGTTCAGGCAATGAAAGCTGTGGTTGGAGAAGAGGCTTTATCTTCTGAGGATTTGGTCCGTCACTTTCGCAAACCTGAGTTTTATAACCATTTATAAACAATTCTTTTACTTCACAACTAATACAATTCTTTGTAACAGCTATACTTGGAGTTCTTGGACAAATTCGAGAGGAAGTTTGTCGCACAAGGAGCCTATGACACCCGAAACATCTTCCAGTCACTTGATTTAGCATGGACGTTACTTCGAATCTTTCCCCGTGAACTCCTCCATCGTATACCAGCAAAGACCCTTGATCAGTTCTACAGCCGAGAAGCAGCTAATTGATGAAGGAAACAATCTTATGTATATTAGTGTTTAATTTGCTTAGCTCAAGCGTTGTGCTCACTTTGCTGTGCCTTCCCTTCCGTTCTTGGGTGCATGTCTCCTCTATTAAGCTCAGATAATATGGAGGTCATGTTCTTGTCGAGTTCCTCATAGCCTAAGCTCTCCGGCTACTTAGAAGACAATTCTTTTTAATGAGTATTGGTTAGATTATGTAAGATCTGTATTATTTATATGCTTGTGTTGCCCTCGGTTATGGGTGGGTTTGGCTTCTTACTCTAAAAGTTGAGTTTCCGAAACAAATAAGGCCTTGTAGCACAACCAAATCATAGTCGGTGCTTGCGTATTATTTTTGGGGTTGTGGAAACTGGCTTTTGGGTCTCTTTAAAGACTCTTCGATCCCTGCCAACATGTCAAAATTTTACCATCTTTTCTTTCCTCGAGAGAAACTAATATGATTAAATGTATTTCTCACCTATGAGAAAGATGGGTATTTAACTTCTTGCTAACCTCCTAGATCGTCACAAGAACCGTATTTGCCTCCTATTTGACGAAAGTCTTAAATTTATTGGGCTGCTCTCATGTCAACAAAGTGTGGCTGCATAATCTTTTTATGCAGTTTCTATTGCTCTTGATATGGAACAATGGCTTGGTACGTTCCCTTCATAGCTTTGATGCGGAGGATATGGAAGTATATTAGTAGACAGATTTTGCAAAGAGTGGAAGTTCCCTCTCTAGGAAACATGAAGTTAAATATGGGTGGATGCATGGAGGTTAGATTCCCATGGCATATGGATATGGGGTTATTTTGGTAGAATGGTGGACAAGACTCTGATCTTATTTACTTTGGTTTGGATAATCTACAAATGGTAACAAATAAAGAAACTGAGGAATGTGGTGATTGAATCCAATTGCACTGCGGCAGTCCTTTTGCTCTTTCCAAATTCCAAACATACACTAGCTCAGCTATCCTATCTTTTTCGAAAGGGAGCTTGCTAGATGGAAATGGACTTTTCAAGAACAGTGGAAATTGCATTAATTGACTAAAATATGATAAAATCAAGCTCATCCTGCTTTTGATATTCTTGCTACAGGTGGCAGTACAACCAAATCAAGGTTCCCAGGATATGGAGTCCACAACCCTAGTCCACCCCTACTCTCATTCAAACTACCGTATTTCCCCTTGAGCTCATTCAAAGATTTCACCCACTCTATTGGAGAGGAATGCTCACGATTGTGTGGGTGTAAAATGAATAGGGAGTTGTACTCGCAATTCGGAAACATAAAGAACTTAAACAGACCCCCCAGTCTATACACGACGTAGCCAAAGCTCAGCTGATCTCTTGGCGTGAATAGGTTGACCTCATTGAACCACAAGCAACTAAACAAATTATTCAGTGCTGTATGTTCTCGTATAATTATTGCTCCTTCTGGCACATCTGCATTTATAGATTATCTGTCAATATAGTTTACGGAGGAGCATGTAAATCACAACAGTAACATCTGTGGTCAACTTTTATAGCTTTCATCAGGCAACAAGTTGAAGCAGCTATCTAGCATACTCCCCAAAGTTAAAAATGAAAACACAGGAAAAGTATAGAACTAAAATATGAACGTTCCCCTTTCTTACCACTAACGGTGTTTTTGTTTGCACTCCATGGCTCCAGTCCCTCATAACGATATATTTTCATGTGGAGATCAATAAGAGGCCGTGCATATCGCTTCCTCCGTTTGTTGGCATCAGCCTCCTCATATATATCACGGTGATGTTTGTGCTGAGCAACTGCGAATGTGTGCTTCCCTCCCCATAAATATCTGCAACTCTCAAAATTAAATCCTTCTTTATTTCATTTCCACTCGAGATAAACATGAATTATACTGCATGAACAAGGTAACAATCATGACATCATGGATCTTCGATCTTTGAATTGAAAAGCAATATGCAGATCAATATAATGCTTCTATAATAAGGTCTTTGTCAAGTTCACAGCCTTACATGCTGCACATTCAAGGCAAGAACAATGACATAATGGGTTGACTTGATCAGATCATATTACATTAAAGAAAGCAGAGAACTTTGAACAGCATTCAAAGGTTTAATGAGAGACAATCCTATTGATCTCAAGTAGGTTGCTATACTTTGTTCTAATATTCCTCTACATGAAGCCCATAGGGTGGTCCTATGCATCACAGACTGTGCATATCCATATACAACAAACCAATAATTTAACTCTTTGTGCTATCAATCAGAAAATGCTTTAGTTTCACATTATCCACAAATAAACTATAAGAACCTCAATTTTGTTCATGAAACCAATAAGAAAGACATTACCTTTCCAGAATAAGCAATGGATCAACTATTAGCTCCATTTTACTTTTAATCCAGATGCTGTACTGAGCTTGAGGAAATAGCCTATGGGTTATAATCTTGGGAACTTTTCCATTTCTTCTGGGTTCATCATAAGGGGGATGCTTCACAAGAACAAGACGCCAAATACCAACCCATTCTCCCCCGTCGCTGTCCTCTCTCACAGTTGAATTTTTCTTGATAAAATCAAGGGACACTTCATCAATCACCATGAGAAAACAGAAGAGCTTCTGAGAACGTTGGCTTATATTTGATGGTTGATGTGGTGAATCATATCCATCAAAAATGCCAGATGCAACCACAAACCTACAATTCTTGACATATTTGATGTCCTTTGGAACCATTTCCGCACCACCATTACGAATAAAACCACAATGTACCTGAGCACAAATTGCATAATGAGCAGTCAGAATCAGAGTTAGTTTCAGATAGATAATCAGTGGGATGAATCTCTTAACGAAGTATGCTTGATGTACCAGCCAAGCCAGCTCAAAATGGATTAAAAATACTATTGAAGTTTCATTATGCATTTATATTGCTCATTTATTTGAATTCAGACATCTAACTTGCAGCTCCAGAGTTTCTTGGTAGTTTATTAAATTTCCAAGTTGCAGTTTTTTGTTGATTTTCTTCTAACCATGTATTTCCTCATTTTGCACATGAATCAATGAAAAATGATAACATTTACTCTTGAGAATGAACTCCTACAACAGTTCTGTTAAATTGCTACAAACATTTCCAAACCAAGATTTTGGGTAAGATACTGCTTAATTAACAAGACAAATATTTCTAAGAGTTAGAGATGCCTCAGCATTTTTAACTTAATTTCTGCTGGAGTTGGGCCAACCTACTATACTCCAAATGTAAAACCTATATTAGGTGAATGAAAAATGCATACATTGGCTAGTAGCTTATATAACCAGTTTCAGGAAGAATACATTTACTTGAACAGGATAAAAGGAAATTTGAGTACGCAGAGTTCTTATTTACCTTCATTGTTGACTTTGGTATAAAACTCTCCTCTCTTTGCAGCCAGCTTTGATGACCTCCAAATAGAGGAGGTGACTGTGATCCAGTACTTGGATCATCCTCCATAATATAGGATAGACTTTGAACAACCTTCTCAGGAGCTTTTCTCTCTGGAATAACTGCTTTATTGGGGTCATTGGCAACTGGAATAGGGCAGCCTAGTTGTTTATCAGGGAAAACAAATTAGTTTACGATATGCACTTTGAGGTAAGAATAACAAACACAGAGAGAGCTCGTAAGTCTTACGGTGTGGTGTTTGTACAAGTCCCATTGTGTTTAACATGCCAAATACCTTGCCGTCTTTGTTACAAAGAGCTGCAAATTATCATTATAAAAACTGCATCTATTAGGGAATAGAAAATATGAAGCTTTTTTGTCTAAAAATTTGGATGGCATTATCTTATTCTTTTTTGCTTTATCTTCAACGAAGTGAATCATTTAGAAGGGGAAAAAAATAAAAAAAGAATACAAACAATTGCTTATACTTTCAAGGCTCTGACCTATAAACTTACTAAAAAACCCAAGAAAAGCATAAACGATCTTAATATGATATAACAGCCCATTCTTGAACTTCCTTTCTATGTCATTTTTTTTAATTTAAATGTCAATGAATTGAAATATTCACACAATATAAACTCGAGCATTCATTCAAATAATGCCCGAAGTATTATTTCATTAAAGCATTTAAACATAAGTAATTTGGAGTACCTGAAAAGAAAACTACTGAAGACTGGCAAGACCAAACATGAATCAGTAGCGCAACAAGAATGAGAAACATTTATATAATCCCCGCCACAAGAAGCAACCGAATAAATCCCCTTTTCCAAATAATCTTCATTGTATAGTCCTGGGTTAACTTCCCTGCATTAAAAAAAATCATCATCAACATATATATATATATCACTCGTCACTAAGTAAATTGGTGTTACCTTTGGTTTGGTGGGGTTGATAATTACGGTCTGATCTACGGCTTGCTCGAAAAGATAGAGATTTTAGAAAATCGTTATCCATCTTACTCAAAGTTTTAAGCTTCCCATCAGATTATGGGTTTTTATCATTCAACACAAGATCTATTAAATTCGTGTGTTTTTTAAAATGCTGAACAACCTGTCAACCCAGAAACGAAAAGAAAAATTATAACTATCAAAAAAATAAAAATAAATAAATAAATTATAAGTAATGACTAGATTATGCGAACAACGGAAGTGACGAGATCTGAATAAAACTCTAACAATCGTAGTCAAATGAATCTTTAACAATAACTAATTTTTAAAAAGTTTAACTACTTACGGATTACAATTGGAGGTAATTTTGGACAATTGAACTCTTGTACCGCGAATTTGTGCCTGGACATGGAGTAGAGAGGAGAGAGAGAGAGGAATTGAAGCAGGAAAATGGCGGATGTTTGCTTCAGTCTGTTGAATCACTCGTGGACGCCTACAGAAGGAAGAGCATAGTTAGTTTACACGAGGGGAACGACGTCGTAAACCTAATTGTGCCGATGGTTTAGAGGTTTAATCGACTCCGATTGATTATTACTGATTTATGGGAAAATATAATTAGTTTGATATGTTTTTCTATCGGTTCCCCCCCCCCCCCCCCTCCCTCAAAATCTTTAAAATCAACCGTTCTCAATTATTTATTTATTAGATAATTAATACAAGTCACTGAAACTAGTTATATTTCACCAATTATATCAAGAACAAAATGAACCAACAAAATTAGTGAGTTTTAACTAAATTGGTTCAACTTTTTTTCCCCTCATTTTTTTCAACTCCAAAGTCCAAACACTCATTTCTTAAATTTTTTTAATTTTTTTAGTATAAGTAAACATACTCATATTTGTTGATTGGGATCACAAGTGAAGACCAAAATATATTATTTTTTTTATAGTTTTTATTATGTTTAATGTAATAGTAATTGATGTAATTTATTTATTAGTGAAAATTTAGGATATTAATTAATGATTAGAAATTATTAATAAGGGTATTTTAGTCGTTTAGTACTTTTATTATTTCTCAAGTAATATTAGGATTTTTAGTCTATTTAAATAATGAGGGAATTCCTACAAGTTTTTAGAATGCAAACTATTGTTATTGAAATTGATTATCATTCATACGATATATTTTATTCATATCGTAGATGTATTTTATCCATCTTAATGTTGATTCATAGAGTTTAAATTTTAGTTTATTTTTCTATAATTTTTTTTATTAGTTCTATATCTCAAATCTGTCTTACATCATTTTTGGCATCAGAGCTTAAGGTTTCTCCATTAATTTTTCAATTTGTGGGAGATCTTGAGTTTTTCAAAAAAAGAAAAAAGTTATTGTTCATCGAGTACTATTCATCATCGGAATTGTTGTTCATCACTAGAATTAATGTTCATCGCTGGAGTTACTGTTTGTTACTAAATTTCACTGTTCCTCATCAAAGTACTATTCAATTTCACTATTTGAAAAAGACTCTAGTGATTTAAACGTAGAGTTTAAATTATAATTTATTTTTTTTATAGTTTTTCATTAGTTCTCTATCTCAAATCTTTCCTTCATCATTTTTTGTATCAGAGTTTAGGGTTTCTTCATTAATTTTTCAATTTGTGGGAGATCTTTAGTTTTCCAAAAAAAGAAAAAAAGTTATTATTCATCGAGTGCTATTCATCGTCGAAATTGTTATTCATCGTTGAAATTACTATTTATCGATGGAGTTACTGTTTATTGCCAGATTTCACTGTTCATCGTCGAAGTACTATTCATCCTATTTGAAAAATTGGTAAATATCCATTTAGTATCCCATAGTTTCCTCTAATATTTAAGTTTTAGCCCATAATTTATATACTTTTTAATTATACCCTCTTATCCTTTTTAAATCAGCTACTACACTATTTGTATTCATACTTTTACCCTTATTTTTTATTTTCTTTTCAGTTAGGTCTTTAAGTTATCAAAAAAAATTATTTTATTTATTTATTTTTATTTTTAACCTATTGTACCAATGTCCTGAACCACAAAAGAATTGATTACACAACAAAATCAGTATATTTGATTTCTTGATGATGAAAGTGACCGGATACATTACCTTATTTATACATGTAGTCAAAGCTATTTGAAACCAAAGTAAGAAGAGCTTAGATGTGATATGATTGATGTGACGCCCCCAAATTTAGGCCCACACAGCCCAAACTTGAGTTGTTAAAAGACTACAACAAAATTATTACAAGGTAGAACAACGTTCAACAATACAGTGTATAATAATACACAACTAAGTCTTCACTATTATTAACACACTATTTTACAACACGTGAAGATTACGATAGCTATCCCTCGGACTCTCACTCCATTCCCCTGCTAAACCCAGCTATGTTCTCATCTCCTGTTGAAAAACAATGGAACAAAAGAAAGGGTGAACTCAAAATAGCCCAGTAAAGAATATCATGACTAAGATAATGACGAATAAATTATCATTAGTCTTCAATAGTTGAGTTCTTGATAGAATACAATAGACTACAAGGTTTATATCAAAAACTGCAGTTAAATTCTTAAACAACGTTCAGATCAATAATAGCAGCGGAATGAGCAATCTATTAGAAGAATAATGCAGACTATAATGTCCACTCGATTCTCTTTTTAAGAAAAACATCATCAACTTTTATCATCTTAAATACCTTTAGTCAAGATAATACAATTCACAGTTCATGATCATAATCATGCAGATCAACAGTTCATCTTTGTACTACGGGCCAAAGACATTCAATATAACACCAACGGTCATGATTATACCAGATTCAGCCTTTGGTCATAATCATACCAAACAACAGTTCATCTTTGCACTACGGGCCAAAGAGAACATTCACCACGTGCCATAAAAGACACTGAACAGATGTATCGCCTTTAACCTATTATATCGTCTTTAACCTATCATCTGTTCAACAATTATATCGCATCTGTGCCCACGGCCACAGATATTCACAACAACTTGATTTTTGATGATTATAATGATATAAATGATGAACAGAAGAAACAGGATAAACAATAAGTATCAGAAGTTTACTTTGTACAGATTCAAATAATGTCCAAATTGTCAACATAATGTGGAGTGAAATTTAAAAATGATATTCAAGATCCACAGTTCAGAATAACGGTTACAGTTCAATAGAAATGTTCACGTAAATAGGATGGTTCAATTGAAATGATGAAGTGCAACTATTATGGAACATATAATATTTTCAGGAATTATAGAAGCAATAGTTCCATAATAAGTTTCGATTTAGGTGTATGAAAGAAAATAATATCCCTTACCGTAACAGGTTTGATTAACAAAAAGTGAAGAAAATTATTATCCCTTACCATAGTAAGTTTGAATAATGGAAGATGAAAAAGATGGTATCCCTTATGAGTATAAAGAAAAATAATATCACTTACGAATATGAAAGAAAATGATATTATAAACGAATATGCAATAAAAGTGTCATGTGATAATTCGTGTAGACAAATTATTTCCACAAGAGACAAATAAGAAATGAATACGAAGAGTTATTCACCAAACAGGCGGTAATCTGCACAGTAAGGTTATTCTCAGAGATTAATAAGGAATGAATACAAAAGGTTATTCACCAACAGGTGGTAATCCGCGCCGTAAGGTTATTCCCACAATTTAATAAAAATTGAATACGAAGAGTTACTGTACATAAGAAAATTTCACTTGGAAATTCAAAGAAGAATGCAAAAGATTTCACAACTAGGAATGACTTAAGAACACTTAGAGAGAACTTACACAAAGAAGTATTTAGAGAGTGGAAGAAAATGTATGTAAGAATGTTATGAAAAATTTCTTAAGTTAAGTCCTCTATTTATAGTCAAAAATCTTATCATAACCAAAATTTCCTAATTTAATCCAAACCATTCATTTCAAGATAATGTTTAATCCATACCATTCATTTCCTCTTTTAAGATTTCTTTAATTTAAACCATTCATTTCAAATTATATATTATCTTTAATCTATACCATTCATTTTATCTAAACCATTCATTTAAATATCATCTTTTAATCTACATTATCCATTTCAAATTCTATATTATCTTTAATCTATACCATTCATTTTACATCACCTAACTTTATAGTATAAACAAATAACTTTATCAATTCAATTATTCAACAATAATTCACACTTATTCATTATTATGACTAATTGTTATAAATACAGTGTAGTTGACTCTCTGAGTTAGATATCAAGTCAATTAATTAATAAAATACAACTGTTTAAATAACATCATAATAGAGAGAACAATAATACAGAAAGCATGTAAAACAAGGAATACGTTACTGTGTCATGACAATTATTGATTCAATAATGTGAATTACTGTGCATATGCTACTGTGACAATTATCAATTTAATAATATGAATTATTGTGGATGTGACAATAAAGTCAAATATTGTACGATAACCACTTTATCAGTTCAATAATACGAAACACTGTGCAATGTCGTGTGCTACTATGCAATACCGTGTGCTACTGCGCAATACCGTATGTTACTATTCTTTTACCACCGGATATTTCAACAATTAAAAGTGATAGTACCATTGACCAATTAAAAATTGTTTATGTCATTTTCTATATCCGACAATTATTCTTTGTGGGGTCCACCAATGATTGGTTCGTACGGCGCCGTCGTACGAATATTCCCCGACAGAACGAATATTCCCCGACCAAAAGAATATTGTTCGACATAATATAATTTACACATAACATACTTAACTTTTAACTTTATCAATTTAACCACTTACTGTTTCATGAAAATATATATGAAGAAAAAAAAAATTTATATTTCATAAAATTCGGGGTCTTACAATTGATGCATAAGACAACCTTGAAAAATTACAACGTCAATATCAAGATGAGCAAAGACAAACTTTAACAAAGAAACGTCAATAAGTTCAAGCAAAAGAACGTCAACAAGTTGAAGTAAAAGAATGTAGAAATGCAATATCTTATATTGCGTCTATATTGTCTTTTATAAAATGACTCTTTCTCCGTGCCCGTGAAAGTCAATACATTCATTCGCAGGAGAGCAAGTAACAATGAAATCTCTCTTATAAAAGATGACATCTCTTCTATAAAATATGACCATATTGATTAGCTGACACATATTTGAGTAGAGCAAGAGAAAGAAAAGAGGATATTAACGATTTCGGGGTTACAAATAGTTGTGACGTGTCCATGAAATTTCTTGAATCTCTAAAAGTTGAACAAAAAATTGTGTGTGAACAACCACTTGAGAAAAATCCTGAAATTACTTTTGAGTTGTTCATTACCGAAGAAATGACGGTTCAAGAAGTTGATTCAATTCGAGTTGATAACGTTGAGTTCATCATTTTGGTTAATCTATTTCAACTGCCTTTGAATGCAAAAACGATGCTCTAATCATTATATTCCCAACAATTTTTTAGCCTTATAGTGTGAAAATATTGTGACCAGTTTTCCATAATGTTCTTTCGTGGAGAGGAGTTCATGGATTATTCTATAATGTTATAAAATTTGAGGTCGAGTTTTCTCCAACAATGCGATAATAATGAGGATCACAAGTCATGACTAAAATAAAGAATTTTTATATTTGTTATTTATAATTTTTATTATGTTTAATATAATAATATTTGATGCAATTTATTTATTAGTGAAGATTTAGAATATTAATTAGTGATTAAAAATTAATAAGGGTATTTTAGTCGTTTAGTACTTTTATTATTCTCAAGTAATATTAGAGTTTTTAGTGTCTTTAAATACTGATGTAATCCGGACAGGTTATACATACTACAAACGATTGATATTGAAATTGATTATCATTTATACCGTAGAAGTATTTTATTCATACCGTAAAAGTAATTTATCTATTTTAGTGTTGATTCGTGAAGTTGATACACTTGAGAAACATTTAAACGTGGAGTTTGAATTCTAATTTATTTTTTCATAATTTTTCATTAATTCATCATCTTAAATCTGTCCTACATTACCTGCACTAGTATTGGAGAGTTACAAACAAAGGTAAAGCACAGAAGATGAGCGCAAGGCACATAATCAGGTTATTTGGGAAGATGGGAGTATATTGTCCCAAGCTTTAAACAGAAAAATTGTAGATTAAGTGAAACATAAACACCTTTATATGTATGTGTGTGCACGCACGCGCGTATATATGTAAAATTACGTTTCGCTATTGCATTCCCTTTTAATAAGAAAAAGTCGTTCAAATGGCAATCAAAACAAAAACTTTCTGCTCTTAAACCACTCAAAATGAAAATGGAAACAATTTCAAGGCATTAATCCATTACTAATGTTTCAAATCCATATTTCAATAAGCATCACTCCAATTATGTGTTTGAATGATCTGCAAACTAATTCACCTCTCATCTACCAAGTGTCTTGCTTGCTTCAGTCAAATCACTAATTTCGATCAAGATAGTTAGAGAAAATTCAAAAACAAGCTAAAAACAAATATTTTACCGATCAATAGCAAGAAATTGAATGACCACATATATAATGAGATATGTCGAACAATTTAAGCAATTGTAGTTACCATTACAGACGATTGATATATCAAATTGTACATAACTAATGTGAACGAGAACAGTACAAATGAGGCAATGATGATTCTAAGAAGGAATCTATCTGTGTAGCAACATACCTTTTTTACGATCTGGTAGAGCGAAGGAAAGAGATATGAGAATTGGGATAGAAGCGTCGAAGAGCAACGATACTGAGATCTGATTGTATAGGTTAATAGTTTATTATACAAAAATTAATCAATACTAACATATAAAGTCACAAAAGACGCAATCAATCCGTTGAGTTAATTTAGTCTAACTCAAACGAAATTGACTTTCAATATATATATTTTTACATATAAAGTCACAAGAGGCGATCCATACCAACGGAGTTGATTCACACTAAGTAATTGAGCTAACTTTGGTCGGCAGGAATTGACTTTCAATAAATTTTGGCAATTGATTTTAGATACGAAGAATTGCTCTCTAATTTGGATTGTAAAATACTAAAATCAAAGAGTTGGCTTCTAATAAATTTTCTCAATTGGCTTTTAGGTACATAGAGTTGTTCTCCAATTTGGATTGTAAAATTGAAAAGGCTCCTCCTAGAATTTTTTTTATATTTCCCAATCAACCTGTATATAAATATATATATATACACGCATAGTATGAATGGTAGCAACATGAGTATGTGAATGTGAATTGTATTATTGTGACTATTTTGACAGGATTTGTCACTCTTATTATCAAGATTGTGTTACCGTATCACCATCATAAATCACCGTCGAATAATTACATTGTTACTCAACCTAAAATACTCATGTTCTTTAATATCTAGTGTTGTGAGTGATTCACATTTTACTATTTCAGATTATTTTTTACACACACATTAGGCTAATCAGGGGACACCTTTTTGTTTTTTTGATATAGAAACTCTATTTTTTTAATTTAATTTTATCATTTGTTAATTAAAAATAATATAATACACTAATACACTCTATAGTGTTTAATATTCTCAATGATCCAAATCATTATTATATAAATTAGTATTGATTATATAAATATACATTTATTCATATTCAGTTCTTTAACAAATAAATTTACTTTTTTAAATATTTGTCTTTACTTTGCACCAATATCATGCTCGTATTAATAATGGAATAATAATACTGTACGTGACAATTGTTTAATAATACTTTGTTGTCACAGAGCCGCCACAACTGCAGCCGGCTATTTGGGCCCTTTTAATTGGTCAGAGCTTTTGAATTTCGTTTTTTTATTCCTTGTTTTTTTTTTCACACTTGTTTATATTTGGACTTTTACATAACATAATTTATGACGTGGATTATAGTATGCCTTAATAATATTTTTAATTTTAGATAACATTATATATATATATATATATATATATATATAAAGAATACAAATTGTGTATTTACTAAATAATTACGATATGCAAAATAAAACTACTAATTATTGTTTCATAAATGACTCTGGAGCTCCCACAATTTTTTTTTCAATATTATATAACCAAAATATGATGTGATGGTGAGCTGTATACTTAAATAATATATACTCATCAACTCCGTGTAAAATACGGACAATATGATAATATTTATTATATTATTAAATAAATAAATATATATATTAATTAAGATTTTGAGAAGATAATTATAACTATTAAATTATTAAAATTTATTTAAATAATAAATATTGAATTATATATTATATGATACTTCGATCAATTATTAAGTTAAATATTTGAACGTAGTGTATTTTGATTTAGTTTTGATTATGAGAACAAAATTATTTTAATTTTGTTTAAGTTTGTAATGAAATTCTATATAAGTATTTATATTGACAAAATTTACTTTAAATTCTAATCCGACTACAAGTATGAAACTAAAATTGTAATAAGTTTTAATTTAGTGATGACAATTAATTAGTAATAAATTTAATATAATTTTTTTATATTAATTTTACAGTTATTATATTTTTAAAAAAATCTCATATATTATTAATTCAATTAATTGTGTGATTTGGTATAATGTCAAGTTTGAATAAATTTAAACAATATATAGTATAATGTGTTATATTGTCTTAATTAATTTGATAATCTACGTTGGCCAATAGGAACAAAGTATCCAATAATCTCAGATATGGTTAACTTGATGTTTATTGAACTACATTATCTCATTGTAAAAGTGTTTTACAATCTCAACCTGTTTATGTTTTGTAAGTTTTATCCCGTATCAAAAATGAATTGTAAAGACGTGATAATACTACTAAATAAGCATAACCTTGTTGTATTAGGATTTAGAGCGCAGATTATATCTTGAACAAACAATATATACAATTAATTATATATATATATATATATATATATATATATATATATATATATATATATATATATATATATATATATCACAACAATTTATAATTCGAATGTTGAGAGAGAGAACGATCATGTTATGGCTTATGGCTGCCATTTTCCAGGAACCCCCCTATACATTGCACCCCCACTCATCTCATTGCATCCAAAAACATTTTGAACAACACATTTCAACTTTCCACCACATCAAAAAAATTGAAAAAAAGTTTAAAACGTCGAAAGCTGAGAACGACAGATTTGTGTTCCAACAATAAACATAACAAGAGTACGTGATGATGAATAGATTTGTCCTCCAACAATATAACATAACAATATTGTCAGGCTCACTCGAGAAAATAGTTGGACCATGCATGGAAGTTGAGCTTTTATCTCATCGAGGTTCCTGTTGAGACTGCGTTATGCTTGGATTTGAGGCTCGTCTTCCTCCACAGGTAGTATTTTAATAAACATCCCGACTTCCAGATAATCCACCACCCTGTTGGCAGCCTCAAGTCCAGTGACGAAAGATTTCTCCTGTCAACAATACATATATAATGGATCAACAATATCCGTAAAGGAAACATCAAAACATGATTGAACATAATTTTGAAAATTTCAACCTATGACCATGAACCATGTCGGTTGATTATCCAATCTCCAGCCACGACCACATTAGGAAACGATGTGGATCCGCACGTCATGTGGTTGTATGAACCTTTGGAATAAATTAAAGAATAGAAAAATCTATTACGTTTTGCGAATGTAGGTGGCAAATTGAACTACTCTAACAATACACCAATATAGTACTTCGTAGGACAGAAATATAGTAAAAATGTCCACAAGACTACAAGTTTTTTCAAAAATAAATATAAGCTTTTGTAAAGTTAACGAATAGGTTGTGTCCTTCCCATATAACTGATGTCCAAATAATTGAAATCAGTTAGGGAACTGGATAAATCCAGTAAGAACTACAAGGCTATAGAAGTCACCTGAAAAAAAGTGAGCCTACAATTTTGGAAACCTTCCGATATCTTTATCAATCACCGAGAGATTCTCGAAATCCTTGATGCAATTTCAAAGGCAAGCCATCACTTTTCCGACTATATCTTCATCCTTTAGCGGCAACAACTCATTGGCATGATACTACAATAAACAGATACCATAAGATAAACAGAGATTATAATTCAGATATCAAGTAACATTTGATAAACTTTCCTGAAGTTTTTCAAAGAGATGATATAGCGGGATGCTGTACTTACAAAGTCGGCCAGTAACACTGTTACTGGATCATCTTTATGCTTATCATGAATTACATTTAAGTTATAAAAAGTCCAGCCACTTGAATCATCAAAGCCAGAGCAGGCGTTGCTAGCATTTGGCATGTTAACCTGGTCATAATGAAGCTAAAAAAACATAGTATCAGCTCCATTTTTCGACGGAATTAGTATACAATTTGAACGAGGATAGACAAATGTTACTGTATTTTCAAACATCTAGTGGCACCAGTGGGTGCCATTTTGACAGGTATGGAAAGATAGCAGGGTGGCCAGGATCGCACAGCAATCATGTTCATGCCAATAACCAATCACATAAAATGACTGAAATACTCTCTCTTTGTTCTAAATTATATGACCAATATTGACTTTTTAAAAGTCAATTTTATATATTTTCAAATTCAAAATTAATATGACTTCGTTTAGTTTATATCAATATAATTTTGAATATCATAAACTACCTAAAAAGTATTACTAGTTATAAAATTAATTATTTTCAAAACTTAAATGAACCATACAATTTTTAAATTTAAAAATATCTTAATTGACTTTTAAAAAGTTAATATTGGTCTTATAATTTAATACAGACCATCAATAAATAAGGGACCCGCAAGATCTTAAAATCAGAGTTGATGATGATTTAATGCAATTCTTCATTCAATCATTTCACAGAAATCATTGGCAAACAGGCCATTTGAGACTTTCAAAACAGGTAATCGTCTCTTAAGCTCTTTAATCCTTGCAATGACCACATGTTCCTCTTCCAGTAGTACCTAGTGTGGTTTCAGTTCGGCAAGCTAAATGCAAGAGTTACAGAAAGAGATGCAAAGTAGGAAAAAGAAGGAATAAAAAAAAATCTCACTACATACATGCACCTTCTTATCAAGCTATAGTTTAATGGTGACCAAATCAATGCTGGCCAAGTTCAAGACTTTCAGAAACTCCTCCTTTTTACATTATGTTGCATTTCATAGTGAGCTCAGATTCTTTGTAACAAATCCCTGTTACCGGACACAAAGTATTTACATATATATTGAGTGTATGTATATATATATATATATATATAAATACTCTGTGTCCGGTAACAGAGATTTATTACAGAAAATCTCACACCTTCCAGATCTCACACCCAATTTCCAGTTAAACAACATAAAAAGGATGGGAAATAGAAGAAACGGAGAAAATGCTTAGGGAACTTCATCTATTGAAGATTATTTAGAAAGAGACTTCTACTAGTTCTGAACATAGTTCATTTCAAGAGCGATCAAAATTTTAACTTACAAAGAAGAATCAATTACAAATAGAAACACAGGATTACATGGGAAAGGGGATGTGCAGGTAATGGAATTTGGTATATTACTTTATACCTCCTCAGCCATGTATAACTTTTTTATATATATATTTACATTCTCAATTATTGTATTAAAAACCCGCCACATCACATGCTTCTCCATAATCTTTTCAAACCAGCCGCCCATGAAATTTGCGCCCATCATTAAACCTCAGACCCCAAAACAAACACAACTCTTTAATTTCAAATCACTTTTTGTCAAAAATTCATTTGTTTCCCCATCTTTCTACCTACAAAAACTTTCTGACATACCTTTTTCTTCCTCCGATCATCTTCTTCACAACAAACTTTCAGTTCTTTCCCATTACAATGGCCAAAAACTCTTCCTGCTCTCACTTGCATCCACCCCCACCCCTCCTCCAAATACAAATGAAGAAATAAAGCTTGAAAACCGCCAAAAGTACCAATCTAAAATAGATTACTCCGTTGTCAACACTAAATCCAATGTCTCTTCCCACCTTATTGAAAATATCCGTCAACTATATCAATTCCATGATGAATATCTCATGCAAGCCTCTGAACCCCATGAGAGAATGTATTGGCGCCTTAATGGGGACTGGATTGTTGTGCCAATCTATGCCCTCAAGTATGGCGTCAGATTCTCCCTTCGAAACCTTGTGTGTTTTATTGTTTTATGCAAAGAACACAAAATTACTCCTTCCATGGATTACTTTTTTTCTTTTTTCAAACTCAACCGCTCAAAATGTAACTATGACCACCCGACAAACAACAAAGGATAACACCCATACTGGATCTTCGTACGAGGACCAGACACCCACCTCATCCCTACTTGGAGAGAACCTTCTACAACCACATCCAGCTTTGATCAAGTCCCTCAACCTTAGAAAGAGGACTTCAAAGCTTTTTATGCCAAGATGCCGACCATGCCCTGGTCTCTGGATCTTCTCTTTGACCGAAAATAGTTATTCGATCACGGATATAAGTTTCTGAACCCCCTCTGCAACATTTATTTCCTTTATTTACTCTTTATTTATGTAATGTAACTTTTGACACGTTTTGTCATGGTATCGACCCTCCAACAAAGCACATGATACACTTAGAACACTGACTGTCTTTTATTAATTTAATAGTATTTCTGTCTTTATTTTTTTAATTATATTTTATCAATAATCTAATAAAACATGTGTACTCTCAAATATTAATCCAAATCGTCTCAAGTATTTAAATACCTGTTATTTATTTATTATTACTCACTCTTATTTTCTAATATTATTCCACTATTTTTTTCTCATTTTATATTTCTCACTATTTCCCCCGATCTCTCTAATTGGAGTCTTTGTTATTGTGAGTTTCATCACAAGAAAACTACATCATAATCAGCATCAAACCGTCCACGTCTAATGCTAAGAAGAAAGACTCAAAAAAAAAAAATGAAAAGTAGTTTGTTAAAGGATTTTCTTAATGTGTGCCCTTAGGGCACACACTAAGCGCGAAAAATAATGTATAATATTATTTGTTTATGTAGGTGCACTGAATTCAATGTATAAAAAAAATAATATACTAGTGAACTCCATGTATTGAATTCAGTGCAACTATATAAAGAAATAATTTTTAACAAGTCTCATCTTTTATTTTTCGCGCTTACTCACACATTAAGCGGACCCTTTGTTAAATTAATGAAACAGATACTTTGCCCTTGGCCTTTTTTTATTCTTCCACTTCCTCACGCATGCTAAATCAACCACCCAATCATCTTTCACATAAACAGAAGTACAAAACAACAAATGGCTACCGCTCTCTCGGTCCGGCCCAACCGCGCCATCCTCAGCCGCGATTCAGCCTGTTCACCTCTGACCCGGCGACCATCTCGCCGCTCGGATACAACCCATATAGGGAAAGTGTTCAAGAATGACTCTTGTCGAGCCTTGGTGTTCAATCCCAGCCGGCGCACGTTATTGGGAGTCCTCTTAGCTGGCTCGCGAGCCGACGACTCGGCTCCGTTCGAGATGTCAGTGGAGAACGCATTGAAGCTGTTGGGGGTCTCAGAAGGAGCAAGCTTTGATGATATTCTCCGTGCCAAAAACTCAATTATCGCTGGTTGTAAGGATGACCAAGACACAATTGCTCAGGTTCTTATTTATTTTCTTTATCCTCTTTTTTCAATAATTGGGTGCCCTTTGTAATTTCAAGAACTTGGTGTGCTTTAATTGTTTATAGTTTCAATTCAATATTATTACTTTGGATTCCTTTGAAGTTAATTTTATATGACAATCTAATTTTGAGTTATCTGAAGTTATGAACTTTGTATCAATTGATGTAGTCTTTAATTCTTCAAGCAAGTGCTTGGATTGTGAATTTTTTTAATAGTTTTTGATTATATGAGCATTTTATTTAATTATGTTGTGGATTTTTTCTGCGAGGATAGTGAAGCTCCTTTATCTAATTATCGAGTTGAAGTTATTTGGTTATACATGTTTCTATTCTAAAAGTTGCTTGTTATATCCAATAGAAGAACCCAACTGATCTACATGGATTATTGTGGGAGAGATATATTAGAGTATTGGTATTCATTAGTAAAGATAATTTTTTGCGAGCCTACTTAGTTTTGGGTCTGTTGGCTGCTTTCTGTAAGTAAATTGTATCTCGCTATGAGTGATTTGCTATGAGTGATTTGACATCTTCCATTGAAGTGTAATATTAACTGAGCTATTGGAATAAGGCATCTCATTTATGTTGAAACAGTGCATTATCTTGCTTTCTGAAATACTTTTGCTGTTGTTTTCTTATAAATGATTTCTACATTTTTGTTTGGTTAGCTACGTGGATATCTAGTGTTAAGTTCTGTAAATTCACAATCTCCATTGGACAAGCTTTTGGTTTTAGGCATCAACTAGTCACAGACTCAGTGTCTTTATATTGTTAGCAGTTGCCTTTCTTCCTTGGTAGTGAATTGGTATAATTTGGGAACTTGCTTAATGATATCAGGGTAATAATCTTTTTCTTTTTCTGGTTAAAGTACAGGATAAGTGGCTTTTCTAGTTTCCTCTTTGTTAGTTGAACATAGTACTGCAGAATGTATTCCTTGAGAAACTAGAATTTTTAAAATGGAGAATGTTGAGACTTCCTCAATTGCAGTTAATGTACAAGTCTATCTCTTAGTCTTAGGCACTAAAGATGCCTTATCGCAGGAGCTGTGCGAGATTATACTATAGTTGATGAGATTACTGAGCCTGCGATTCCTCTACCCAGGATGGGGATGGGATGAACTAGAATGTTTTAGGATGGGTGCAAAGTTATAACCTAGATCGTGAGTTGGGATGTGATGTCACCTGCGACGGTGAACCTCAGATATGAGGTTTATCTAGATGATAATGATGCATCGAAAGCTGGTAAATAGAAATTTGTACTCCATTTTACACCTTATATTTCAGTAACAGTCTCGACTAAACTGTTTTGAGTCTTGGTTGAGATGAGGAAACAAACTTTCTAATCTTGCTTCTGAAAAGCAACCTGCTGTCTACGAAAGCAATCCTCTTCCTAGCACATTTTGTCATGAAAAAAGTTCAAACGTTGTGTGGTACTGTGGTTAAATCTCATGTTGCAGTTGTAGAAATCTTTCTAAAGTTTGATTAACTGAACATGATAATGTATACTTCATTAGTCCAGAATCTAACCTGTCAAACACCAATTGAAGTATCATGGTAGCCTTACTCACCCAAATTTAGACAGCGATAGGCAGGGAAAAAGAGCTTTTCCTGCTGGGGCTATGACTTGGGAAGGGAGTTTCTGTCTCAAGCTGCAGCAGTTGTTATCCCTTTCTTTTACTGCCTTGTTTACTACCACCTTAATTTATCTCCTAATATCTTCAAGATATTGGTGTTATTTAAAAGTTAAATTACCCAAATTGGCATAGTTAGGAACCTATAATTATAAACCAATACTGAATTATTAGGCTACCAATTGGTTATTGGGCATGTGTGCAGGGTTGATTCTATGTTCAACCAATTACCAGTTGGGCATCTTTCTGCGCGTGGGAGACCTTTGTTGCTACACTAGAACAACCTTATGAACTAGTTTGATTCCAGATGTTTCTTTTTGTGTGAAGCCAAAGTTCAGAGTTTCAGCTCTTGCGGATGTCATGCTTATAACTACTCACTTACAATCTATTTTAGCGTCAAACGGGGAAAATTATGGAATTATCTTCTTCTTCTTCTTCTTCTTTTTTCTCCGTCACTGTTTCTGTGGAGTAAAATGGTGAAATGTTTCTCAGGTAGAGGCTGCATATGATATGTTGCTCATGCAGAGCTTCTCACAGAGGAGAGCTGGAAAAGTTGTAAATAGTAGCATCCGTTATGCTGATGTTAAGCCTGTAAATGCTCCTCGGCTAGGATCAATGCCAAAGTGGCTTCAGGCGACAATAAGAAATTCCCCTGTTTCTGTTGAATCACCATCTATTGGAGATTTAGGCATACAAGTTGGGGTATATGGAGCTTTAATGGTCTTAACTTATGCCAATGGAGCTTCTACGTCTTCTGTTGGTTCATATGGTGGAGCCGATGTTCCTGGGCTGATCTTGGCCACTAGTTTTGGGGCATCCTTGTACTTCATGACCAAAAAGAATGTTAAGTTAGGTAAGGGAGTTGCTTTCCTTTTTTCCTTTTCTTTTATGCGTCTTTTCTATCATATGGAACTCTTCTCTTTGATTGTTTGTCATTTTTCCTGTCATAAAGTATCGTATATTTATCTTTAATACAATGTATTTTACATTTAGATACAGAATCTGTTATTTATTGTTTGATTTCTCCATTATATATATTTTCATCTTGTAAATTGGTTATTTCAGATGCTGTATATAAATTTTGTCCATTATTTTTTCAGTACAAAATGTTATACCTTAGTGCTTGAACACAGCCTACGCAGGCGTGAAGCTTGATATTGATCCCAGAGATACTGTTATGGTAATAACTGTATGAATCATGGGAAGTTCAAATCATTTTACACTTCACTACTAAGACATCATTTGCTTCTTGTTAAGATCTGTTGTCTAATTCACCAAGTCTGGGAAGATAATGAAATACTAAGTATATTGCTTCTGTGTCCGAACTTATATTGTCACCCAATTCAGATTGCCTTTTGGTCAAAATAATAAACCACCTTAGCAAATGTGCTTAATGCTTTCCTGTTAAATGATGTTTAATCTTGCATTGTATCACTATATATGCAAGCGATTTCCATTTATTTTTTGCAGGGAAGGCAACTCTAATAACAATTGGGGGGCTTGTGGCCGGTGCTGTTTTGGGGTCAGCAGTTGAGAACTGGTTGCAGGTAGACATTGTCCCATTTCTCGGCATACACTCCCCCGCTACAGTGGTTAGCGAATTTATTATTTTCTCACAATTTTTTGTTTCTTTGTACTTAAGATAGGAACTGTCTATAGAAGCTCGTACATTTGCTTCTGTAGGTTGCGTATTTTTATATGTTGTACAAATCGAATGTTTTAGAACTTAAAAAGTTCGTGCAGATATTTGCTTTGAAATGTTAATGGAGCTGTATAGTTTTAATATAAAGATAATATGGGAAACTAAGTTATTTATGGTTTTTTTTTTTTATGTTTATAAACGAAGAGGAAAAAAGATTACTCTCTAAAGAGGCCCATAAAATGGGACGGAAGGAGTAAAATATAAATGGATTCCTATTCCCTATTAAATATATGGATAGTACCAGACGGCTAGACGTCTGTGTTTCACCTCTCATACGTGTTCGCGAGTCTTTAGTATAAGTTTATTGCCGTCTTGCACTGGTGAAGCAGGAGCACAAATGGGGAAAGAACAGAATAATGATTGATACATCCAATAAGAAAATCAAAAATTGTATGTGCGACTTGCCAACGGAACTTCTGCTATACATATTAAGTCATCTCTCTATTGTTGATTATTTTCAAAGGCCTATACACAACAGCCAAACTCGGCAACTTATTGATCGGGCGTATCTATAATAATGTACCTCAATTTTTTTGTTAAATAATTATATTGGGATATTAGATCATGATATTTCAAATTAATCATTATATTAGATACATAAATAAAGGGAAGATATCTTATATGTAATCACGAACTCTTGAACTTAAGGGTGAAATTTATCAAATTGTCTATCTTAATCTTAGAATGAATGTGTAAATTTATATAAAATTATTGAGACCAAACCCTAAAATTTTTATTTATATAATAGTTAAGGATTAAAATTGTCCATTAAGATTATGAAATACTAAGGTCTATTATGTCAAAATAATACTAGTAATGATATTTATGAGCCACATAATTATCAAGCCCACAAATAAGGTGATTAAATTAATGCAATATTTAAGTCCAA
Source organism: Hedera helix (assembly GCA_947179155.2). NCBI lineage: Eukaryota > Viridiplantae > Streptophyta > Magnoliopsida > Apiales > Araliaceae > Hedera > Hedera helix. The sequence continues at coordinate 34,937,290 of OX359287.1, forward strand.
TAATTTCATAAATAATAAGGGCCACATAAGAAATTATATTAAATTAAAATAATTTAACATCCTCCCACTCGGCTAAAATACTATTTATTATATACGAAACATAATGCTTACAATCATTAATTTAACGTCTACATCTTGTTCAAATAAAAGTACTAATACGAATTAATACAATTGACTGTAGTATAATGAGTTATTATAATACTTAAATAGAAAACTCAATACGTGGGGGTTAAGTAAAAAATCATAATATAAAAAGGAAATAGTCTCTTAACTAAAATTCACTACTATAATAGAACTCTCGTAATTAAAATCTACTACTATAATTAAATTTTCTAGAATATCATATTAAATAATTACATTAATAATTCAATATTTATTCATAAAATAACAATACAAAATTAATAATAAATTTCTTAAGTTTTTTCATACTACATCATTCTAATCGTCTTTGAAAAAAACTTATCCTCGAGTTTTGAAATATCGAAGAATAATAAACCATAGTTCAGGAAATGCCTTCCAACAAAACTTGCACATCCAACAAAACTTGCACATCCTAACGTTCAATGTCATGAGCACAATTTTCGGTAACAGTAGCGATATATTATAGAAATTTGATCAGAAATAGTAACTTCGAAGATGAACAATATCCCGATGATGAAAAGTAACTCCGACGATGAACAGCAACATAAGTGATGAATAGTCTTTTTTTTTTTTTTTTTTTTGAAAAACCCAAAATCTCCCACAAATTGAGAAATTAATAAAGAAACCTTAAGCTCTGATACAAAAAAATGATGTAGGACAAATTTAAGATGAAGAATTAAAGAAAAATTATGAAAAAACAAACTAGAATTTAAACTCCACATTTAAATCACTAGGGTCTATATATACAAATCAACACTAAAGTGGATAAAATACCTTTACGGTATGAATGATAATCAACTTAAATATAAATAGTCTATAGTCTAATGAGTTATTACATGTTTAAATAAAAAACACAATACTTGGAGATAAAGTAAAAAATCTTATTTAAAAAAAAAATCTCTTAACTAATATATATTACTGTAATAGAAATCTCCTAATTAAAATCTACTACTATAATTAAATATTTTAAAATATCATACTAAATAATCGCATTAATAATTCAATATTTATTCCTAAATAACAATACAAAATTAATAATAAATTTCTTGAGTTTCTTCCGTATCACATCATTCTTCTCGCATTTGAACAAAACAAAAAGAATAATAAACCATAGTTCGAGAGATACATTTCAACAAAACATGCGCATCAGAACATTCAATATAATAAGCACAATTTTCGAAAATAACAGCGATATAATATAGAAATTTGATCAGAAACAGTAACTTCTGAGATGAACAGTACTCGATGAACAATAACTTCCACAATGAACAGTAACCCCGTTGATGAACAATGACTCCGATGATGAATTATACCCGATGAACAATAATTTCTTTTTTTTTAAACTCAAGATCTCCCAAAAATTGAGAAATTAATCGAAAAATCCTAAAATCTAATACCAAAAATTATGCAAGACAGATTTAAAGATGAAGAATTAAAGGAAAACTATGGAAAAATAAACTAAAATTTAAACTCCACGTTTAAATCATTATCGTCTCTCAAGTGCATCAACTCCAAGAATTAACGCTAAGATAGATAAAATACTTCTACGGTATGAATAAAATACCTCTATATTATGAATGATAATTAACTTCAATATCAATTGTTTGTAAAGGAATTAGATCGCTATTTAAAAAGAATCAAAAGTCTAATATTACTTAAAGAATAATAAAAATACCCAACAACTAAAATACCCTTATTAATTCTTAATCACTAATTAATATCTTAAATACACAATAATAAATCAAGACTAAAGTATAATTTATACCACAAATTTTATATATCAGACACATGTCATATTTCAATCTTTAAAAAATGTATATTTACACTTCAAATTTTTATTTTTTGTGTTAATTACACCGTCAGAATATTTTGCCGATCACTTTTGACCAAAAGTTCCGGTCTTCAATTCAAATAGTAACTGATTTAGGTACAATCGTCTAAACATATCATTTTACTGTACTTTTCTCTCTTTTCTTGACTCCTTCCAATCCCTCAACCTTCCTCCATTACAAATTGCTGCCAACATCAATCTTACTTTAAAATTATGATTTTGATTCAATTGATCTGAGGAAGAGTATATAGATCCGACTGAAGCAGCATTCCTCTTGGTCTCAATTCCCATTCATTCTCAGCTCCACCGGAGCTGCCATTCATAGGTGGCACTTGGGTGTTCATATTCTTCATCCGCATCATTTTCTTCATTTAATTAATTTTAACAACTTGGTTGAAGCAAAAAACAGTTTTAAGTCCACAAAACAGTTGTTGAGTTTTGAAGAGGAGGAGATATTGAAATCAAAGCATTGACTCTGTTCCGATCTGTAGAGAAGAATAAGAAAATCATAGATAGATACAATACACAATTACACATAAGACAGCAGACTAGTTAGCCAATTGATAGCAGCTTCTTTTTTTCTCAGAAATTCTTTTTAAAATCCCACTTTAGAGAAACCTATTGCTTTCGTCGTTTCCAATATGAAACAATCAAACAACAATAAGCCTAAAAAGACCATAAATTAACCACAAGGGAACTGTAATCGGAGAACACAGGGAATGATCTATTAACTTAAAAAACGCAATTCAACAGTCCCCAAACAAAATTGAAACAAAACCCATGATTCATAACCAAATTGATCGAATTTATTACTACTAATTTTATTATTAAAAAAATACAACAAACCCAGATGATAACTGAGAGCACAATTAAATTACAAACACGGTAAAATTGAATTGGGTAAACAAAAAAGAGGGAGAAATTTAAATTAAAAAAAAATACTGAAGGGGGAAGATCATGGTATTAAACTAGTAAGGAATGAAGGGATTAGGGAAGATGTAGAGCGGGAAAAAGATAAGTTTTTGGAACGGTGGAAGAGCATCTGGAAATATTCGCATTAATAGCCAAAAAAATTCACCTATGAAGATAAGATCTAGGTGTCAAAGGGATTGAATGTTCTGGAGTGCCAATTAAATTATGGACGGAGGAGACCATGATAAACATTGCGAAAGAGTTTGGGGATTATATAATGTGTACTGATGATACTCTGCTGATGGAAAAGGTGGATAAGTCACAGATCATGATATGGACAAGCTTAGTGAGTGTGGAAACAGTATGAAAGTCGATGTGCTTGTGAATGGAGGAGAGAGAAAATAACGGTGAAGGATATGAATCAGAAGAAAATGAAAAGACGAAGTATTGGACGAAGGAGAGAAAGCAATTAACTCAATTGTCCTTAAAAAGTCACGTGCGGGATTTTCGGTGGTTATTTTTGATCGATCAAATATTTGGAAGGTATAATTTAACGTGAAAAATAAAAATTTAGATGTAAATATATATTTTTTAAAATTTAAGACGTGGCATGGGTAAGTTGGATGCAAATTATACTTTAATCATAAATAAATTTTATCAATTATTTTTTTAATATTATTCAATATAATAAAAATTATAAATAACAAATATAAAAATTCTTTGCTATCCCCTCAGAAAACTCCAGTAATTGATGCTTTGATTTCGGGAGGATTGGATTTGGGTTTTTCTCACCCCCCCTAAATGAATGTCATTTGCCCGTGTTTGTATATGCAGTAACGTTGGAGATATAATTAAATTATTAATTCGTAATACGTCTTCATCCAACTTCTTTTGAACTTTTCCCGAACTATCAGTATTAGTATTTGGTTGGAGCATTAACACGCACAAGAGACACTTTCTTAGATTATATGAATCTGTGCAAGAAAAAGTGAGATGCGCAATTGGAATCTACTTTGATAAGTCATAATTGGAGATGTGCTTCTTGAAACATGATTTTTGAAACGTGATTTTGGATCAATTATTTTGATAAGTCATAATTGGAGATATGTCAACAAAGTGTGGCAGCATAATCTTTTTATGCAGTTTTTATTGCTCTTGATATGGAACAATGGCTTGGTTCGTTCTCTTCATAGCTATGATGTGGAGGATTTGAAGTATATTAGTAGACAGATTTTGCAAGGAGTGGAATTTCTCTTTTTAGGAAACATGAAGTTAAATATGGGTGGATGCATTGAGGTTAGATTACCATGGCATATGGATATGGGGTTATTATGGTAGAATGGTGGACAATACTCCAATCTTATTTACTTAGGTTTGGATAATCTACAAATGGTAACAAATAGTGAAGCAAAAGAAACTGAGGAATGTGGTGATTGAATCCAACTGCACTGCTGCAGTCATTCCTTTTTTCAAGTTCCAAACATACACTAGCTCAGCTGTCCTATCATTTTCACAAGGGAGCTTGCTAGATGGAACGGACTATTCAAGAACAGTGGAAATTGGATTCATTGACTAAAATATGATGCAATCAAGCTCATCCTGCTTTTGATGTTCTTGCTACAGGTGGCAGTACAACCAAATCAAGGTTCCCAGGATATGGAGTCCACAACCCTAATCCACCCCTACTCTCATTCAAACTACTATTTTTCCCCTTGAGCTCATTCAAAGACTTCACCCACTCTATTGGAGAGGAATGCTCACGATTGTGTGGGTGTAAAATGAATAGGGAGTTGTACTCGCAATTCGGAAACATAAAGAATTTAAACAGACCCCCCAGTCTATACACGACGTAGCCAAAGCTCAGCTGATCTCTTGGCGTGAAGAGGTTGACCTCATTGAACCACAAGCAACTAAACAAATTATTCAGTGCTGTATGTTCTCGTATAATTATTGCTCCTTCTGGCACATCTGCATTTATATATCTGTTAATAAAGTTTATAGAAGAGCATGTAAATCACAACATTAACATCTGGAGTCAACTTTATAGCTTTCATCAGGCAACAAGTTGAAGCAGCTATCTAGCATAGTATGCTCTCAAAAGTCGGAAAATGAAAACACAGGAAAAGTACAGAACTAAAATATGTACATTCCCCTTCTTACCGCTAACGGTGTTTTTGTTTGAACTCCATGGCTCCAGTCCCTCATAACGATATATTTTCATGTGAAGATCAATAAGAGGCCGTGCATATCGCTTCCTTCGCTTGTTGGCATCAGCCTCCTCATATATATCACGGTGATGTTTGTGCTGAGCAATTGCGAATGTGTGCTTCCCTCGCCATAAGTATCTGCAAGACTCAAGATAAATCTTTCTTTATTTTACTTCCACTCTAGATAAACATGCATCATACTGCATGAACAAGGTAACAATCATGACATCATGGATCTTCAATCTTTGAATTGAAAAGCAATATGCAGATCAATATAATGCTTCCATAATAAGGTCTTTGTCAAGTTCACAGCCTTACATGCTGCAAATTCAAGGCAACAACAATGACATAATGGGTTGACTTGATCAGATCATATTACATTAAAGAAAGCAGAGAACTTTGAACAGCATTCAAAGGTTTAATGAGACAATCCTATTGATCTCAAGTAGGTCGCTATAATTTGTTCTAATATTCCTCTACATGAAGCCCATAGGGTGGTGTTCCTATGCATCACATAAACTGTGCATATTCATATACAACAAACCAGTAATTTAACTCTTTGTGCTATCAATCAGAAAATGCTTTAGTTTCACATTATCCACAAATAAACTATAAGAAACTTAATTTTGTTCATGAAACCAATAAGAGAGACATTACCTTTCCAGAATAAGCAATGGATCAACTATTAGCTCCATTTTACCATCAATCCAGATGCTGTACTGAGCTTGAGGAAATAGCCTATGGGTTATAATCTTGGGAACTTTTCCATTTCTTCTGGGTTCATCATAAGGGGGATGCTTCACAAGAACAAGACGCCAAATACCAACCCATTCTCCCCCGTCGCTGTCCTCTCTCACAGTTGAATTTTTCTTGATAAAGTCAAGGGACACTTCATCAACCACCATGAGAAAACAGAAGAGCTTCTGAGAACGTTGGCTTATATTTGATGGTTGATGTGGTGAATCATATCCATCAAAAATCCCAGATGCAACCACAAACCTACAATTCTTGACATATTTGATGTCCTTCGGAACCATTTCCGCACCACCATTACGAATAAAACCACAATGCACCTGAGCAGAAATTGCATAATGAGCAGTCAGAATCAGAGTTCATTTCAGATAGATAATCAGTGGGATGAATCTCTTAACGTGGTATGTTTGATGTACCAGCCAAGCCAGCTCAAAATGGATTACAAATATTATTGAAGTTTCATTCTGCATTTATATAGCTCATTTATTTGAATTCAGACATCTAACTTGCAGCTCCGGAGTTTCTTGGTAGTTTACTTACTTTCCAAGTCGCAGTTTTTTGTTGATTTTCTTATAACCATGTATGTCCTCATTTTGCACATGAATCAATGAAAAATGACAACATTTAATCTCGAGAATGAACTCCTACAACGGTTCTGTTAAATTGCTAGAAACATTTCAGAATTCCCTAAATATAAAACAAATGTCAAAAGCCAGCGAAGGTAAAGAACTTACAATTTTCAAACATCCTTATTATGTGATTCTCAACTAGTTTGAGAATAAGGCTTAGTTGAGTTAGTTTTAAAGCAGTTCTACTGATATTATAAATTTTCATTCTATGCTGGATAAATGGCAGAACAAAATCTCCAAACCTAGATTTTGGGTAAGATACCACTTAATTAATAAGATAAATATTTCAAAGAGTTTAAGATGCCTCTGCATTTTTAACTTAAGTTCTGCAGGACTTGGGCCAACCTAGTATGCTCCAAATGTAAAACCTATATTAGGTGAATGAAAAATGCATACATTGGCTAGTAGGTTTTATAACCAGTTTCAGGAAGAATATAATTACTTGAACAGGATAAAAGGAAAATTGAGTACGCATAGTTCTTATTTACCTTCATTGTTGACTTTGGTATAAAACTCTCCTCTCTTTGCAGCCAGCTTTGACGCCCTCCAAATAGAGGAGGTGACTGTGATCCAGTACTTAGATCATCTTCCATAACATAGGATAGACTTTGAACAACCTTCTCAGGAGCTCTTCTCTCTGGAATAACTACTTTATTGGGGTCATTGGCAACTGGAATAGGACAGCCTAATTGCTTATCAGGGAAAACAAATTAGTTTACCATATGTACTTTGAGGTAAGAACAACAAACACAGAGAGAGCTCGTAAGCCTTACGGTGCGGTGGTTGTACAAGTCCCATTGTGTTTAGCATGCCAAATACCTTGCCATCTTTGTTACAAAGAGCTGCAAATTATCATTATAAAAATTGCATCTATTAGGGAATAGAAAATATGTAGTTTTTTTGTCTTAAAATTTGGATTGCATCATCTTATTCTTTTTTGCTTTATCTTCAATGACGTGAATTATTTATAAGGGAAAAAAAAAGAATACAAACAATTGTTTATACTGTCAATGCTCTGAGCTATAAACTTGCTAATACACCCAAGAAAAGCATAAGTGATCTTAATATGAAATAACAGTTCATTATTGAACTTCTTTTCTATGTCATTTTTTTTGTTTAAATGTCAATGAATTGAGATATTCACACAATATAAACTCGAGCATTCATTCAAATAATGCCCGAAGCATTATTTCATCAAAGCATTTAAACATAAGTAATTTGGAGTACCTGAAAAGAAAACTACTGAAGACTGGCAAGACCAAACATGAATCAGTAGCGCAACAAGAATGAGAAACATCCATATAATCCCCGCCACTAGAAGCAACCGAATAAATCCCCTTTTCCAAATAATCTTCATTGTATAGTCCTGGGTTAACTTCCCTGCATTAAAAAAAAATCATCAACATATAAGTGATATGATGTGTGTGTGTGTCCACACGTCCCTAAGTAAATTGGTGTTACCTTTGATTTGGTGGGGTTGATAATTACGGTCTGCTCTACGGCTTGCTCGAAAAGATAGAGATTTGAGAAAATCGTTATCCATCTCATTCAAAGTTTTAAGCTTCCCATCAAATTATGGGTTTTTATCATTCGACACAAGATCTATTAAATTCGCGTGTTGTTTAAGATGCTGAGCAACCTGCCAACCCAGAAACGAAAAGAAAAATTATAAGTAATGACTAGATTATGCAAATAACGGAAGTGACGAGATCTGAATAAAACTCTTAACAATCGCAATCAAATGAATCTGTTTAGCTACTTACGGTTTACAATTGGAGGTAATTTTGGACAATTGAACTCTTTGTACCGCGAATTTTTGTCTGGACAAGGAGTAGAGAGGATAGAGAGAGAGGAATTGAAGTAGGGAAATGGCGGATGCTTGCTTCAGTCTGTTGAATCACTCGTGTTACGCCTACAGAAGGAAGAACATAATTAGTTTACACGAGGGAACGACGTCGTAAACGTAATTGTGCCGATGGTGAATGTATATGTATATATATTATATAAACGAGGAAAAAGGGGATATATTCTTCATTCTTGTATTGGTTTGGAGGGGTTAATTGAGTCCTATTGATTATTACTGATTTATGGGAAAATATAATTGATTTGATATGTTTTTCTATTGGTATGGTTTTTGTTTTCTGTTCTCAAAATCTTTAAAATCAACCGTTCTCAAATTTTTATTTATTAGATAATTAATATAAATCATCGAAACTAGTTACATTTCACCAATTGTATCAAGAACAAAATGAACCAACAAAATTGGTGAGTTTCAACTAAATTGCTTAACGTAAACATCATAATATTTTTGCTAATGTAAAATTTAGTTTTGAGATTTATACCTTCAGTATGACGACGTTTTACGCTTGCAGCGTTAACCCTATAAACGTTTTATATCGCAGGTTTAACTCCATTTTCTTATTTTTAGCGAGTCTACCTCTAGCCTTATTCATCAACAATGAGTATTGATATACAAATTTTTGCGAAGATCTAGCAGAAGAGGATTCAGCTTCAGTTCGATTGGTGATTTTCTTTCTGATAAAATTGCATCTGAGAGGATAGTGCTGGGCAACAACACCAATGCCTTATATCTTTTTTATGCCCATGAATCTATTTGTGCTTGAGCTTGAAGGCGAGGAAGAAGTAGCAATAAACAGTAGAGTGTGCAACCACTTTATGATATGCATTTTCATCATGGTTCTCTTCAATTTTTTCTTCAGCATTCTTTGAATTTGGAATTTTTTCAGCAAAACTTTCACTCACCCCTTGAGCTATATCATTCTCAGCATTTGGTGAAGTAATTTGAATAATGGGTGAGTGATGAGGTGGACTCCCAAGCAAATTCTCTCTATCTTCTATTAAAATTGTCTCAACTACCTTCTTAATACCATCATTGGAAGACTCTATTATCTTCTCAACTTCTTGGGATTTGACTTAGGCATCTTGAGGACTTTTATTTTTAGTCTCCCCTTCAATTGTTGACTCTACTATTTCTTATAACTTCTTAGCCTTCTTCACCAACTTTTTTGTACTTAACTTTCTTTGACGCACTCGTAACTGTTCACTCTATTATACACTTTGAGATTACTTCATTCACTCACCGCTTTGCTCCTAAATCGTAGAGTGGTCCTTCGTAGAGTATGTTTACTCAATGATCCACCATCTACTCTACGATTCACTCTACAATTCTTAAGTAGACAGTCTTCATTCTACGATCTTGTTTCTGCATGGTTAGTCTTGCAATGCAAAGATTATTAACTTAAATTTAGCATGCCTAATTCACTTATTAACTTATTAAATCTGAATTCATTTAAGGGTTTTGTAAACCATGTGATTAATCTATTCCCTAGCATATGACATGTTCTACTAATACTTTTCTCGTCTGTTTTACATCTTGCAAAGTCAACAAACATTCTAATAACCAACTAAATCAAAGGGAGACTATTTGGGATACCATAATCCCAAATTTGGAGTAACCTTGAGTTATCTAATTTTTTTTTTAACAATCATCAATTGAGATTCCTAAGATTAGCTTGAAATCTAGCACAAATGTACGTAGAAAACATAATATCAAGTCTACTAGCAGTTAGGTATAAGAGAGAACCAATCATACATATGTATTGTGTTATGTCAACACTTTTATCTTGTTCATCTTTATCTAGCTTAATTGCAATAGTCATTGAAGTCTTCATGGAGGTAGCTGATTTCATGTCATACTTCTTGAGTAATTATTTAATGTACTTGGTTTGGTTGATGAATATGCTTTCATCATTTTGCTTCACTTGTAATCCAAAGAAGAAGTTCAACTCTCTCATCATGCGTATCTCAAACTTACTTTGCATAAATTTGACAAATTTCTCACATAATTTTTTATTAGTAGAACTATATATAATATCATTCACATAAATTTGTCCTAAAAATGTCTAATCTTTGTGTTCTCTAAATAATAATGTTTTGTCTATTCTACTTTTAATGAATTCTTTTTAATAAGAAATATAATTCATGTGTTTGCTTATTTTAAACCATATAAATTTTTATCTAATTTAAACATATAATTAGTATGACTGGGATCAACAAAACCTTAGGGTTGTTTTACATAAACATCTTTTTGAAGTTCTCCATTTCCATTTGAAATACTTTAAATTTCACGTGGACAACGAAGACAAGGAATATTATTATGACACCCTCAAATTTGGGCTCACACAGCCCAAACTTGAGTTGTCAAAAGACTACAACAAAATTATTACAACGTTTAACAATACAGGGAATAATAATACACAACTAAGTCTTCACTATTATTGGCACACTATTTTACAACACGTGAAGACTATAATAGCTATCCCTCGGACTCTCACTCCATTCCCTGGCTATACCCAGCTACGTTCTCATCTCCTGTTGAAAAACAATGGAACAAAAGAAAGGGTGAGCTCAAATAGCCCAGTAAGAAATATCATGACTAAGATAATGACGAATAAATTATCATTAGCCTTCAACAGTTGAGTTCTTGATAGAATACAATAGACTACAAAGTTTATATCAAAAACTGCAGTTAAATTCTTGAACAATGTTCAGATCAATAATAGCAGCGGAATGAGCAATCTATTAGAAGAATAATGCAGACTATAATGTCCACTCACTTCTCTTTTTAGTAAAAACATCATCAACTTTTATCATCTGAAATACCATTAGTCATGATAATAAAAATTCACAGTTCCTGGTCACAATCATGCAAATCAACAGTTCATCTTTGCACTACGAGCCAAAGATATTCAATATAGCACCAGCGGTCATTATTATACCAGATTCAGCCTTTGGTCATAATCATACCAAACAACAGTTCATCTATGCACTACGGGCCAAAGAGAACTTTCAATATAATACCAACGGTCATAATTATACCAGATTCAGCATTTGGTCATAATCATACCAAACAACAGTTCATCTATGCACTACGGGCCAAAGAGAACTTTCAATATAATATCAACGGTCATGATTATACCAGATTCAGCCTTTGGTTATAATCATACCAAACAACAGTTCATCTATGCACTACGGGCCAAAGAGAACTTTCACCATGTGCCATAAAAGACACCGAACAGATGCATCGCCTTTAACCTATTATATCGCCTTTAACCTATCACCTGTTCAACAATTATATTGCATCTGTGCCCCCGGCCACAGATATTCACAACAACTTGATTCTTGAAGATTAATACAAATAACAGTGATACGAATGATGAACAGAAAAAAACAGGTTAAACAATAAGTATCAGAAGTTTACTTTGTGCAGATTCAAATAATGTCCAAATTGTCAACATGATGTGGAGTGAAATTTAAAAATGATATTTAAGATCCACAGTTCAGAATAACGGTTACAGTTCAATAGAAAGGTTCAGAAAATAGGAAGTTTCAGTTGAAATAATGAAATTCAACTATTATGGAACATATAATATTTTCAGGAATTATAGAAGCAATAGTTCCATAATAAGTTTCGATTTAGGAGTATGAAAGAAAATAATATCCCTTACCGTAGCAGGTTTGATTAACAAAAGGTGAAGAAAATTAATATCCCTTACCATAGTAAGTTTGAATAATGGAAGATGAAAAAGATGGTATCCCTTATGAGTATAAAGGAAAATAATAACATTTACGAATATGAAAGAAAATGATATTACAAATGAATATGGAATAAAAGTGTCATGTGATAATTTGTGTAGACAAGTTATTTCCACACGAGACAAATAATTACAAAGGGTTATTCACCAACAGGCGGTAATCCACGCCGTAAGGTTATTCCCATCAATTTGAATACAAAGAGTTATTCACCAAACAGGCGGTAATCCGCACCATAAGGTTATTCTCAAAAATTAATAAGGAATGAATACGAAAGGTTATTCACCAACAGGCGGTAATCCACGCCGTAAGGTTATTCCCACAATTTAATACATAGAAATAAATGGCACAAGAAAGAAACAATATTATTTTCGAGAATCAAAGAATGATAATCCCTTCTAGTAAGAAAGAACATAATATCCATTTATGATGATGAAAAGAATGATACATTTTACCGTAGTAAGTTTAAAAGTGTGAAAAGAATGATATTCCTTACCGTAGTAAATTTAAGAGTGTGAAAAGAATAATATTCCTTACTTTAACACGTGACTGGATATTGATTTAAATGAGGTTGATCAACCTATATATTTATAATAAAATTAGTAATTATCACATATAAATTTCAAAGTGTATGATAACTCGTATAATATGAACTATCAAAATTATATATATTTAACATAATTTTTGTAGTATAATATAACTACTTTAAAATAGTTTTTAAAATAATATTCCAAAATAAATCTTTCAAATAAAGCTTTTAAAAATGAATCTTCTCAAAGAAGAGTCTTTTAAAGGAAGATTTGTGAATACCGTGAAAAATAGGAATTTATGAAATTACTACTCTTTAATAAAAGACTTACTTGAAAAATTCCTGCACTCCTTTTGACTTTCAAACTCTCAAAATAACCTTACTATGCTCAAAATTCTCTCACAATAAACTTATAGAAAAATTTATGTATTTTAGATATGATTTTCTTATTCAGCGAATGGGCCTATTTATAGCAAATGAAGTTACTATGCGTAGCACGCCGGGGAAGGAAAAATTGGGGGGTTGCGCCTACCCCCGGCTGCGCAAACGTTTTTTTTTTTAAAAATTTCAATACTTGCACAGTAACTTTAAAATTTTCAAAAAGTGAACAGTAATGAACAGTAACTTTTGTCGACAGATGAACAGTGGCTTTCCCGAGATGAACAGTAACTTCCGTCAGTGAATAGTAACTTTTCCGGGAGTGAATAGTAATTTTTGAAAAATAATAATATTATTTTTTTCTTAATAAAACAAAAATACCAATTAGTAATATGACAACTAAAATAATTCTACCACAGTGATAACAATAATTCAAAATAATGCAACGACTACTGTGTCGATTATCAGATCAATAATAGGAATTACTATGCATTTGTTACTGTGGCAATTATTGGTTTAATAATGCAACATGTCGTGTAGTAACAATAATGCAAAATACTGTGTAGCAACAATTATTGAATTGATAACATAAAATATTATGCAGTGATAATTATTGATGAAATGATGCGCAACAGTTACGGTGTCAATTATCAGACCAATAATATGAGACACTGTGCAATACCGTGTGCTACTGTAGAGTACCGTGTGCTACAGAAAATACCATAATTTACCGTATGCTACTATTCTTTTATCACCGGTATTTTAACAGTTCCGTTGACTATTTTTATTTAAAAAGGTTATTTCTGTCGTTTTCTATATCCGACAAATATTCCGTTGTGGGGTCCACCAATAATTAGTTATTTCGGCGCCGTCTTACGGCCCGAATATTCCCCGACAAAACGAATATTCCCCGACAAAATAAAATTTGCACATAACATCCTTAACTTTTAACTTTATCGATTTAACCACTTACTGTTTCAGAAAAATATATGAAGAAAAATTAAATTTTATATTTCATAAAAGTCGGGGTCTTACAATTATGATAGCTTCAAGTATTGCAATTGGTATGAAAGTCTCATCATAATCAATTATTTCTTCTTGAAAGTAACTTATAGCAAATAATCTAATCTTGTTTCTTATGATCATATCATTTTCATCCATCTTATTTTTACATACTCATTTAATATCAATCACAGGATGATCCTTTGGTCTTGGGACTTATAACACCCCCTTCCTGGATTGAAAAAGGAAGGCACTTCTAAAGTACAACAAAACTCAAAATAAGTAAACAGAGTACTAACAACTTTAAATATTTTTAATACTCTAAAATCCATAAATGAATTAAATAAAACTCTTAAAATTTACACAATAATCAAAATTAATCAAAATCTAAAATAAAATCAATCTAAATGGTCAAAGGTAATTTCTCTTCGCACAACCCTGAATCAACTTTTCAAACTTGCTGGAAGAAAAATGCAGCATGAATCAAATGCCCAGTACGAACAAATATATACAAAAGAAACATAACTGAAATAAAAAAACTAACTAAACGAAATAAAGAAAGATAACCTCAAATATAAATATTAACGGTAACCAAAATCTCCAAAGTCTGAACAAGAGTATAACTGAATCAACATAATTAATCAAATAGACGGCTGAAACAAAGTGGTTAAGTTGTGATTTTATACCGAGCTCAAAACAAAATAAATATATCTTGTCACATAAGCAAGTCAAAATACTGTCATACAGGTAAATCACACATCAGATTGTGAATCCAAAAACATACAAAATTGGAATGTGTGTTTAATATAATATCACCAAATCGCAGAACAGAACAGAAATCTAGGGCCATACGCATCCTAAACAAATATATTAAATGACCCAAGCTTACACCTAGATCATACAAAATGATACGCGTGGACTAATCACATCGTCACATAATGTGTCATGTCTCAGTGCCAAAAAGTCATGCATGTGGTACCCCACAAATGATAATAACTCAGGTATACCCTATCGTTTATTCTACCAGAGATATAATATCATAATATATGTGACACAATATCAATAAAATGGTTCTAAACATATATGTTGAACCAAATTAAATCATAAAAACAAATTCAAATTAAAGTAATAACTTATATAGCTCTACAAAGATTCAAATAAAATTTGATGCATTATGAACAAATTTAAAAGACTACAAATTACAAAATTTGAATTGTCAATACCAAAATGAAGTAACATAAGCCAAGACCTCCACGACTTATACTCTTATCCCAGTTACCAAAGCCTAAGGCTTATATTACTCTCTTGGAAGATATTTTCTTGATCAATTTGCAATGATAAATGAAATCTTTATCCTTTTCCCCAAACAAAATGGACAGACAAAAAAGGACAGCCCATGACCAAAGCCATTTCCCCCTCTATATCATATATCCAACCAGTTCACCTTTCTCATAATTACTAATCTTCTCCTTGTTCAATTCTCCCTCATGGCTGCAAACTCAATTGCTCATTCTTTCCACATAAAATACAGTTCAAGTCAAGAACTTGATCATAACAAAAAAAAACCTACATTTCATTCCCCTGTTTCTTGCCAAAAACAGAGTTCATTTGGATTCGTCGAGCCTGAAAACAAAGGGAGAAAAAGTAAGGAAAAGATTAAGGGGGCATTAATGGTGAAGCTTCTGGTTAGTGTTGAGAAATTGGTGAAGGGATTGAGGGAAAATTTGAGCCCCAAGCAAAAGGGTGATTGGAAGGATTTGGTGCTGATGAGTTTATCATTTGCAGTGTATGTTTATATATATGATTGTACTGTGATGGTTACCTATTAATCTCTAATATTACTGCCTCTCTCTCTCTCTCCATCGAAAATGAATGGATTAAGCGATATGTGGAAGCCAAGAAAAATAAGAGACAATTTATGTTTTAGTCGATTTTGGTACTCTAATGTCAATACGACTACATTTCTAATGAATATTCATCAGAATTTGGAAAATAATTTTTTTCCTTGACAAGTGGTCATTTTAAAAGGGTATCTATGAAATGGAGCGAGTAGTATTTGTAACACCTCAGTCCCACATCAGTTAATGTGGAATATTTGGATGTGTTTATAAGGACCCAAGTTGCTATCATTAATACCTTCAGTCATGACCTTTTGGGTGAACATGTGGTGGGCTAAGATGACCCAAGAAAATATTATTGAGACAGGTTATTGGGCTTTATTCTGCTGTGATTTGATTCGGACTCGGGATTTGACCCGGGTCGTTACATATGGTATCAGAGCCGACTCTCGAAAGCTCGGGTCGGGTCATCCGATCGGGTTGCCGGAGGTGGGGACATGAAGGCGGGCCTAGTAGGCCGCTGGTATTATCCCACAATGGCTAGAGAGGCAAAGTTTCTAGGCCTTGTGTGAATATGTGTTCGGCCTTACGGGGACGTCAGGTATTTAAGTGGAGGAGTTTGTAACACCCCAGTCTCACATCAGTTAATGTGGAATATTTGGAACCCAAGTTGCTATGTCATGACCTTTTGGGTAAGCCTGTGGTGGGTTAAGATGACCCAAAAAGATATTATTGAGACAACGCATTAGGCCTTATTCTGCTGTGATTTGATTCGGACTTGGGATTTGACCCGGGTCGTTACAGTATTAGTTTGGTTGTATGTAGATAATCCTAGTATAAAAACATAGTTGAGGGAGCATGGAAAAAGAAAATGAGAAGTAAATACTTTTGGAAGTATGAATATAGAAGTGTCTCATTTCTCAACAGGGATAAGCTATTAGCTATCTCCTCAACTTTTGCATTTTTAGGAACTTGCTCCTATACTTCTGAAGAAGTACTACATTTCAAGAGGAAGATGAGGGTGAGGAAATATTGATCAAACACTTGTATAACATTTCAAAGTTCCAAAATATCTTTATGTTATGATTGTTTATAAAAAATATGTTTGAAATTAGACTATTTATTTTAATTTAATAATAGTTTGTACTATTTAATCCCTTAATGAGGGATTATTAATCCCTTAATTAATGGTGGATTATTAATTTCATAAAGTCATTTAATAGTTTAAAATAATGAGGCCTATTAATCCCAAATTTTTTTATGAGGTTATATAATCCCACATAAATAACCTTAGGAATGATAAAAACTAATTTATAGGACTATTTAAAAGACTATTAATATTTCATCATGAAATAAAATAGTCCGAAATAGTGTTAAATTAATACAAATAATCCAATTTCAATTATGTTAAATTAATACAAATAGTTCAATCCCAAATATACTTTTTGTAAACAAACATAACCATAATAATTTATCAAATGTAAAATCGTATGGACAAAATTAATTTATTATTTAAGGGATTAAATCATTTTTTTCTTTTGAATTGAACACTAATTTACATATAAATTACTGAATTAATTTTTTTTACAATCGACTCACTAAACTAATTTTTTTATTTATAAAATTTGAATTTTCTAAGTGTTAAATTTTAGACAAAAAAATTCAAATTTTGTAGAAAAATTCAAATTAGCAAGTCAATTGTAAAAAAAAAACTAATTTATTAATGTATATTTAAATTGATGTCAATCCTCAACATCCGTTAAATTTTAGACAAAAAAATCAATTTAGTAAGTCAATAGTAAAAGAAATTAATTTATTAATGTATATGTAAATTAATGTCTAATTCATTATAGAAAAAATAATTTAACCCATTATTTAAGCAACTTATAAGCATGAGGATAAAAATTTACTCTATTTTATAATTCTGTTTCCTCAAAAAATTTAAACACTCCCTTTCTTTTCTTCTCAAACTTAGAAATACAGTATTAATGAGAATTCTTCAACTAGTCCTCATAACTTCTCCCGCAGCACATCTTTCTTGAAACATTCTACCTGATAGCTTTCAGTAATTGAAGCCCCGAATCAACACACAAAGGAAATTACATAACTACCATAAAAAGAAGTGAAACTACAAGCTGTGGCCAGTCATGACACCAGTTATTGTTTCACAGTAGATAAAATTGCTATCATAATAAGCAGTTCCTTGGGGCAGGGAAGAGGAAGAGAAGGAATGCAGCAGAGTTAATCAACCTCCAATAGAATATATTACAGGTTGGATTTTTTTTCTTTTCCAAGCTACTATAATGAAATGTCAGTCGTAAAATGTAAAATCTAAGCACGGGTTATGATCTTAATTCTTAACGAAACCAAGTATCAGGGACACAATTCATTGGTATGGTATGCACTCGAGCCAAGTAAAATTATTGTGTTCATAGATCAAAAGTCTCACGGAAAAAGTTACCTACTGCAAGCCTCAGATTAGTCGACCTTTTGTCTTTCGCGCTTTGAAAGGCGATAAAATAATGATAGCAGGCATTGCCAAAACAGGATTAACCAATTACTTTTTTTGGGTTTGGGCTGAGGTGGTGGTCCAAATAATCCTTTGTAGAGCTCTTTTTGCTTATGATAAACAGCCTTGTCGTGTTCAGCAAGCAGTCGTAACTCCCTTGAAATTGCTTTGTCCTCGGGAGCATATTTGCGTGCCTTGAGAAAGTCTTCTCGGGCAGCATCCGTCTGTCCAAGTTCTGCTCTAGCCTTTCCTCGTCTGAACAGTGCTTTGACATTATTTTCGTCCTCTGCCAATACCTAAAGACAATCACTAGCACAATGAGAATATATTCCTTACGAGTACAGGTGAAATCGAAAAGAATATCATGATGTACTCAGACGTGTGCGTGAAAGAGAGAGAGACTGAAGAAAGCCAAACTTAGACTCAATTGACAATTAAGAAAGCAGAGAGACTGGAAATGAACACAACACTAAACATAAGCAAGCACAAAACTGGTCGGAGAACAAGCATTTCAGAACTTTAGGGCCATATATGGCTATAATTTCATACACATGCAATCAGAAGGGAAGGGCAGTAGACAGTCAAAAGAAGTAACCTGGATTTCGTGCAGACACCTTTGCTAATAATAGGAAAGGGGGGGGGGGAGTGGAGAAATTCAACAAACTTGTCAGCAGATTGAAAAGAAACTTAAAACTGTTGTTTGAGTGCACATCTAATTGCTAGATATTGGCTAAAAGTGATTGGAAAATAATGATTCCCTTTAACAAATTAAAAACCATAAAAATATCTTAAATAATAGATCAAAAAAAGTTACTTCAGCATCAGCAACTTCAAAGAATTTAACATTACACAACAGGTTAAGGGCATTTGAAAGATGTATATAACATCGTGGCCAAATGCCATACAAAATTGATAATGAAGAGAGCATTATAGAAAATTGAGATTTCAGGGATCTATCCTGACAAGTTTGCAATAAAAATTGCTAAGCAATACAAACATATTTAAAGGAGACTGCATAAAAAAAATTGTGTTAAGAAGAGGGTCCATATTTGGATCTCACAAACATGTCCAAGGGTCTTTCACAAAATATAGGTAGCTGACATTAGGAAGGAAAAAAGGAACTGTTCAAATACATACAATGCTGCATTGCCCGATAGCTTCTTCATAGCGCTTCAGCTTTATCATGCATGCTGCCATGTTGAGGTGGCAAGGATTTTTCACTGCCAAAGCCATGTCCTGGTACTTTCCAAACAACTGAAACATGAAGTCATCTCCCATATATGCTATGGCCTAAAGTGTCAAACAACCACTATATTATGTTAGAAAAATTGGGAATTTTGCTCTGAGCGGTTGGAGATCCACAAACAAAATAACAAAGGAAGAGCTTATAACCATTTCATACTGTTGGATAGCCTCCTCCAGTTTCTCCTCCTTGAATAAAACATTTCCATCCATTTTTCTTCTATCTGCAGAACTAATTCTCTCCTCCACTGTCATGTCACTGCGAGCTTTCCCCTTGACAATATTAAGTTTTAAAAATTACTGTCAGCACATGATGAGGTCCAATCGCCATACTTTTTCTAAATACTTGTAATTTTAGTAAGCACTTCGGGGAAACTCACTTCTTTGACTTCATCAAAACCAATTAGTTCTACTTCATATAAGATATCTGCCATAGGTGGAACATTTGGGAAGGAGAAGTTTCCTTCTTTGCCGTAGCTTAATTCCCAACCCACGCGTAAGAGAGCACGTTCACCAGACTTCATGCTGGACACACCAATTGCCAATCCTGTCATTTCTTTTTTCTCTGTTGCAAAAGAATAATGTTCATTTCACCTCATGTCCATCAGACACGGAATTGGAAAGTACACTCATCATTCACTATAAAAGAATATCGACAATCCCATCAGTTCAGTAATGGTGCCAAATTTCGATTAATTAACCAAATAATTGTGGCCTTGAACACAAGTAGGAAAGCAGTATTTAACCAATTATAGAAAACCTAATATTAAGTCCCTGATGATCATGTTGTATAATAAGGAGAATAATTATTGCAATTACCAAAATTCATGGTGATATCATGGAACTACGAATGATTTTAAGCAAATACCTTTGCCTAAGACCAACTCAAGTAGTTGTTGTTCATGCCATGTATCTTCAAACTTGTGCTGGGTGCTTTCAGTCCATGCCCTGTAATGCACTATAACACAAATGTTGTTATTCTGATATTCAGAACTCAGTTGAATTCGAGCATAATCATTAAAGCTTCCATACTGAAGAAAAGTACAGAATTCACATATTGACCATAACTTTCTGGAGTGCCTGAGGCACTGCCTAATATTATACATAAACATATGATTAACAAAAATAGTAATTTAAAAATAGCTTTCTTCATGTCAATCAACATTATATATTTTGGTCCCTGAGTTCAATTTCTTGTTCTTATGATCTAAACACTCTTTGGTAATCATCTAACAGATACACATTAGTACGAGTATATGCAGCCTTACAAGGAAAACTAGCTTCAGTGCCCACTCTAAATTATAACATTACAGTACCTCGTGATAAAAAGTTAACAAGTAAACACAGATCAGTCGAGGAACTGCAATTGGCAAGATACTTCTTTACCTTTGTACTTGCAAGAAGTAATTTTTGGATTTTAAGTAGAAAAACGGTGAAATTTTCTATTCAGTTGTTCAACAGTTACGCAAATATAATCTAGCAAATATAATCTGCCGCAGATTACTATTTTAGAAATTGTATGTGTGGTGATTGCCCACATGCATGGCCTTTTTTCCTTTTTATTTCAGTACAGGTATTCATGTCATTTTATAGAAGAATAAAGACAGGATAGAAACGCAGTAAGCCATCACCGCAGCTCCAGTTTACTCTTCCTAAGAAGAAAGAAAAGAAATCATTAAATGTGGTGCTCTGAAATGGTCTAGATTCTTTTCCTCATCTTTTTTATGTGCTGGTGCCAATGTAGGTCAATAAAGATTTTTAATTATTATTCCTATAATATCATAGATAAGTAAATATTTCTTTGGTGAACAGAATGATGTATTCTTTTGTTGTGTATGCATATCTTCCTTTTTTAATACTCCCTCCATCCCACAATTATTGATATTCTTTTTTTGGTGTGGCACGGAGTTTAAGATAAAGCAAAAACATATTTAGATATTATATTTTTATGTGTATTTATATATTTTGGTATATTTAGATGTTAAATTTTTATTTATATTACAAAACTTTTAATAATATAATATTTAAATATCATTTTTGCATGTCTTAAAATCCTTGCCGTGTATTAAAAAAGTGTTTCAATAATTGTGGGACAAAAGTAGTATATAAAAGTTGTGTGTTTATATCTTTATGCCTATAATAAAATCAGAAAAGGAAAATTAATAAAAGAAAAGAAGAGTATTGAGATACACACAACCAATTAGAATATATTTGCCAAAAGAAGTTGAAAAGGATGAGCTTCATTTACCTAAAATTTCAATCATTGCAATTACAATAGCCAATTTTATAAAAAAAAAAGTATGCACTATGCAGAGCTTGAATTTTGAAAAAAAATATATAACCAGAACTTTAATGATTGTTTTGAAAAGTTTAAAAAGATAATAATGAAGGAACACCACCACACGGAAATGTGTTCTAGTATATGGTGATCCCAACTAGACTTAAACAGTTTGATTATATTCACATTTATTGCTGGATAGCACAAAGGTCCGTAGTCCGTATCGTAGAGTGTGGACTTACCAAAGCATGTTGAATACTTTGATGGCTTCTGGCCTTGACCTTCCTTAATAATCTGCTTAGTGACTTTATCATGGAGAACTTCCACTTGAGAATCAGCTTTTGGGGGAGCACTGCCATCTTGAGGAGGTTCTCCATGCAGAAATGAAGTGCCTTCGGTGGTGATTTCATTTTCATAATCTTGACCTGGAAAAAAAAATTGTTCAAGGTGGTAGTTGTTAAAATAATATTCCTCTCTGACATTACCATAATTTGAAATTCAATTGCAGATATGTTAAAAAGAAATAAGTTGCATTATACACTTTCAATTAACATCCTCCTCGTGTGTAAATAAGATACATATTGATAGTTTGCAATAATATAAGTTGTAATGTCCAGGACAAGAAAATAAGTAGAATAAGTAGCACATATGATGGTCTATATTTGAGGTCCCCCCAAGCAACAAGAAGAATTGTTGAGAAAATGCAGTTGGTAAATTGTCATGTTGTCATGTCGAACACCCGTCAAACTTTATTGATTAAGTAGGAAAATAAAAAACAAATGACAGTGTAAAAGCAAAGAATGACGTATAAGAATTTCTGGTTACTTCCATGGATTCTGACAGATCAAATCCTGATTCCAGCAGATCAAATCATCCCAGGCATTGAATGACAAAATAGCATGAGAAATTTTAACACAACATACAAAAACATTACACTCCTTCATAACAGTAGACTAATGTCCTAGACATATTAATAACAATCTCACCACGTTTTTAGTTTAACAAAACACTCCAGATAGCTCAAAGTTCAAGCACAAATATGCACACGAACAAACACACATGCACACACACACACACATGCATACAAGCTGTCATCCCACCAACAACCCTGCTGGTGCAAGTAACACGAAAGCTCATATTAATACATGGTTCAGAACATGGACTTGGTTTGTACATAAAAAAGCAACCTCTGATATCTGCCGAGGAGAAATAAGATTGTTTTGGTATACCAGATATTAGATACAATGAAAAATAGTAGAATCCAAGATGGTCATTTCAGAATGAATCAACGATTGATATTGCTATGTTGGAAGTTTTACTTTAAACTGAAATTTAAAATTGTAAGAAAACAAAAAAGAAGGAACCTACTCCATATAGTCCATGCATAATAATGCATCCAAACAGTTAGTAGATAAACCACATTAAAACCATCATAGCACACTGATCGTCTGATTCCATAATTGTTCAGAAATTCATAAAATATCACTCAGGATTTCCATAATTGTTCTGTATCTTTTTCAAAGTTTCTTTATTATAGGCAAAAAAGGGTGTGTTCCAATTACAAAATGAAATTGTCAAATTCATAAGAACTATGCCAAGAAAGCTAGAAATTGATGGGTACCAATTGATTGACTTTGTTGTTGCTCCTGCACTTCCTCCATTCCTAAATCTTCTCAATACCCCAATTCGATTAAGCTCGAAACTCCCTATCTGAATCTGATAGAATTCTCAAAAACATCACATCAGAGGAAATTCAGTAACAAGCTCAGTTCATTTGAACCTAAAAAAGTTATTCTATATCTTTCCACGAAAAAAAATGCAATTAAACCCCTTTTGGTCATTGAAAAAAATAGTGCTGTTCTCACTATAAAAGGGGGGCAAAATATGAAAACTTTATCATTTTCTCCAGTTTTCCCACATTTCCCGAACAACTAAACAGAACATAAAAGTGAGTAATTGCAAATATAAACTCATAAATATATAAACGCACTCCCTATATAGCAAGAACAAATTGAAAAAAGAGAGGATAAAACTAAAAAAGAATTGAATTGCAGTTGTAGATATTGAGTTCACTTACTGGGATTTAATCTTCAAGGGTTTAACTTGCTGAACACAAGAAATTTGTGACTTGAGGGAGAGACTTTGAGGAGACCGAAGAAGATTCCAGAGAGGGAGAGAAGGGTAGATGGTGTAAAAATTTGACTATAGTAATAGACTAAGGCTATCTCCAGGTGGACTATCCATGGATCATATTTAGTCTTTAATTTTTTTGGGTAGATGAACTATTCGTAAATTATAATATAAAAAATTTAAAATAATTAAATTTAGATAATTAAGTCCTTGATTATTTTTAAAAATCATCATTTTATAAATATATTTTTAATTTTAATTTTATATCAGAGAGAGTAATTATTTTATCTAATTAAAATATAATTATATTACAAAGTATTATTTCTTTTGAAAGAAAAAAAGCCTTATTTATATTACAAAGTATTATTTCTTTTGGAAGGAAGGAAGCCTTATTTTTTTTAGTTTTATAGAGGATATATTTTGATAAAGGTAGTAGACAAAAATCGCAGTAGCCCAAAACTCTTTTACTCCTTTTTTTCCTAATTTTCTTCTCCTTCACCGAACAAACCATGAACATTTTCCTAGCCATGGTTGGTTGATCTGTACCGATTTCTCACCAAATCGATAACCCCTTTCAAATATTTAGACATATGAGATTTTTAGGGTCAAATTAACACACACTCTTACCCCCTTCTTGGTTTATTGTTTTGCATTTTCAAACTCTAGCAAGTAATTGAAGTTTATCTCTTATTGTATAACTATACGTTGTGTATATATGTATGTATGTCTCTATATGTGTTTATATTGTTTTGTTGTTTGGATTTGGCAAAATCTAAATTCAAAGATCATTCATGTTCAACGACATCAATTTTATTACCGTTGATGTTTTGTTTTTCTTCAATCATCATTTCATCATTCTATTTAAATATATTTAAAATTATTGTTCACCAAATTCTAGTTCATTGATATAGTCCACCAGTTTTATCGAAAAAAACTCGTTGATTAAATTTAGTCTGACTGCTAGAGTAAAATATGAATTCTAGACTAAATATAGTCTAGGATTATTATTTTTCTGGCCTGCTAAAGATGCTCTAAGAAGAAGGAAAGTTGATTGATTAGCACCTGTGTTTTTTAGTTTGAGTTTTATAATGGACCAAAAGAAAGGAAATGAAGAGAATTTTTTTATTATTTTGTTTATGAGTTTAAAAATAATAAAATAAAATAAAAAATGAGGAAGAAAGGGGGATTTGACTATTTTTAATTTTATTTCTTGCTAAAAATTCTCTGAAAAAATTGGATGAATTTGAACAAAAAAAAACTAAATACATAAGCTAACTTTTATAATCTCTTTTAAATCTCCTATTTACAAAAAATACTTTAATAAAAGAATAAAATAGTAACCTAACTTTAAAACTTATTAATTTTATTTCTTGCTAAAATTTCTGTGAAAAAATTGGATGAATTTGGAAAAAAAAAAAAACTAAATTCATAAGCTAACTTTTATAATCTCTTTTAAGTCTCCTATTTACAAAAATACTTTAATAAAAGAGTAAAATAGTAACCTAACTTTAAAACTTAAGTATTTTTCCTTTTCTTTTCTAGTCTCACAAAAACAACATTAATGAACAAAAATAAAAATAGTAAGTTTTCTTATATTTTCCTTTTTATCATAATTTGAGTTTTATTTTTATATTTTTAAATTCATAAACTCTACCAGATAGTTTTGACATTTGATCTTTTAACTGGTATACTAATTTTAATAGTCTTATGGTTGTTACAGGTATGGTAGGTAATACATAAATTTGGTATATTTGGGTTACATTAAATATGAATAATTCTCCCACAGTTCATTATAAACTATTTGGTTGTTTTGTGGCACCAATTTTAAAATTTATAATTATGGATGCCAAACAAATTGTAGATCGCAGCAATTTTACTTTACGGTTTGTGTTTTGTGCATATATTATTGTATTATTTTATTTTGTATAATTATATATGTATGAATTACAAGACTATTGATTAATTGTTTTATATTTGTTTATTGTTGGGTGTGAGTTCTCACTCATGAAAGAAATTCAACTTAAAAAAAATATTACTTGTTAGCTTGGTTGGTGACAAGACAAGTAAATGTCATCTCTAATATATTCTATATATAAATAGACAAAATGAGGACAATCGTTGGTTTAGTATACATTTTAATGTCGTAATAAATTCCTTTTGACGGATGTTATAAGTTGCAATAAATTTATGCCAAAAAAAATTGATATATGGGGTTATGATTATTATGTATACTATCTATTAAATGTGAAAAATAAATGAAGCTATAATGAAAATGCTATTATGTTCTACATTTAATGAAATTACTATTCTTACTATATATATAAAGAGAGAAAATGAGTACAATCATTTTAAGGCTGCAATAAATTCTTTTCGATGGACGCTATAGGCCGCAATAAATTTCTTCCGACAAAAATTATTATGTGGTGAGTCTAGCAAAACTTAGCCCAACTATAACAGCTTACTTCTTTACCAAAAATTCAAAAGATGCCAGCTTGTTATGATATAGAAGATTATCTCATCTGAACTTTAAGAACATGTTAAAGCTAGTATCTAAGGATTTGGTCTCTAGTCTACTTAAGTTGAATTTCATCAAAGAAAAGCCTTGCAAAGTATATTAGTTAGGAAAACAAACCAAAGTCTTATTCAAGAACAAGACAGTTGAATGCAACATTAGGCCACTACAACTTCTGCACATGAATTTATTTAGGCCTATACCAGTTATCAGCCTTGGAAGAAGATATACATTTTGGCCATAGTGGATGACTATACAAGATTCACTTGGGTTTCTTTCTAACTACTAAGGATGAAACCAGTACTCAATTGATCAAGTTCTTCAAATTTGTTAAGAATGAGAATGGTAAGAAGATTAAAGCAATAAGGAGCAATCATGGAAGAAAATTTATTTTTTCGAAGGTTAACAAGTTTTGTAGAGATAATGGTATCCATCATAACTTATTTGCACTTAGAACTCCCCAGTAGAATGACGTAGCTGAAAGGAAAAATAGAAGTCTTACTGAAGTAAGAAGGACATTTCTCGCAGTTGCAAGATTACTAAAATACTTTTGGGCTAAAGTTGTCAACACTTCCTGCTACACTCATAATAGATCTCTTACTCACTTTACCTACAAGAAGGCACCCTACGAGCTTTGGAAGGAAAGAAAGCCTAACATTAGTTACTTGCATATTTTTGGCTATGTTTGCCACATACTCAATAATGATAATAATTATCTGACTAAATTTTAAGCTAAGTTAGATGAATGTATTTTTCTTAGATACTCAACTAATAGTAAAACTTATAGAGTGTTTAACAAAATATTATTAAATGTTGAAATTTCTATTCATAGCACTTTTGATGAAACTAACAACGTTGAGCCAAATAAAGTTGTTGTTTTTGATGAGTTAGTAAAACAGAAACATGAAAACGTAGAGCAGAAAGACCTTATGATCAACAACCCAGAAATCGTAGAGCAAAATGAAGAAATCATAGAGCCAATTGTTCTAGAATTAGGAACTCTACGAATTGAAGATCCTCCTGCACTAGAACTTGCTGAACAAAACCTTGAAGATCTTTTAGAAAAAAAGGCATAATGATTGATATTTCAATTAGAAGAAGATGAACAAAAGATCACACATAAGGTCTAATAATTGGTAATCTAAATGCAAGAGTCAGAACAAGATCTGTTACTTAGAATGAATACTTTTATTTGAGTTTTCTATCTCAAATAGAACCCAAGCTAATTGACGAGGCTCTTCAAGATTCAATTTGGATTGAAGTATTGCAAGAAGAATTGAACCAATTTGAAAGAAGTAAGGTTAGAGATTAGTTCTAAGACTAAATGATCATCCCGTGATTGGTACAAAATGGATTTTCTAAAACAAGATGCATGAAGATGGTATGATTATAAGGAACAAGACCAGATTAGTTGCCAATCAAATATTCACAAGAAAAAGAAATGACTATTACGAGACCTTTGCACCTGTACCAAGACTTGAAGTTATTAGAATATTCCTTACCTATGTTGCCCACATGAAGTTTAAAGTATTTCAAATATATGTCAAGATTGCATTTCTCAATGAGGAACTTCAAGAAGAGATTTATATTTAACAAACTTTAGATTTTGTTGATCCTACTCATCTTAACTATGTGTTTAGCTTAGATAAAACTTTGTATGGATTAAAATAAGCACATAGGGTATGGTGCGACACTTTAACTTTATTTTATTTATTGAAAAGTGATTCACTAGAGGTAGAGTAGACATGACATTATTTCTTAGGAATCAAAAAGATAAAACATTATTAATACAAATTTATGTGGATGATATTATATTTGATTATACTGATGAAAAATTATGTGAGAAATTTGCCAAGTTTATGTAGAGTAAATTTAAGATGAGCATAATGGAATAGATGAATTTATTCCTTAAATTACAAGTGTAGCAAACTGATGAATACATACATATTCATCAGTCAAGCTAAGTACATCAAAGACTTATTTAAGAAGTATGACATAAAATCAGCTACCCCTATAAAGACTCACATAGCTACTGTAAGTAAGCTAGACAAGGATGAACAAGGTAAAAATGTTGACATAATAAAATGCAGATGTATGATTGATTACCTTTTATATCTAAGTAGTAGTAGACCTGATATTATGTTTTCTAAATGTATTTGTACTAGATGTCAAGTTAATCCTAAAGAATCACATTTAATGTTTGTTAAAAGACATCATTAAAGGGATCAAGAAAAGGAAGGAAAAAAGAAAGCTTATACTAGTTGAAGCCAAAATCTCAAGCTAAAAGATTGAAGAAGATGACTCACAAAAAGTATAACAAGAATAAGCTAGTAAGGAAAGCAATGAAGTTCGAGGATAGAAAAAAGCTAACAATTGAGGGTAGGCTCAAACCAAAAGTCCTCAAGATGCCCAACCTAACCTGCAGGTAGTGGTGTACAAATGGCCTGCGGCCCGGCCTTAATCCGGTTTGGGCCCGACCTAGTCAAAGCCCGGCCTGGTCAAGGCCTGGCCTGACTCGACTTGGCCTGAAGGCCACGAACAGACCACATTTTTTTTGCTCAAATCCGGCCTGGCCTGGCCTGCCAATAAGCCCGGCCTGGGGCCTGGCCTGAGGCCTGGCCCGACCTTGGGTCTGGCCTGGCCTGGTTCACCAAAAGCTTGGTCCGGTTTACAGATTTTCTTTATTCGCTACTTCAATTCTCCCACTGCAGACGAAAACTTCATCTTTGTAACAACTCATTCAATAAACAAAATAAAATTGACGTATTTTAATACGTTCATTCATGCATGTTTGTTTATATACAAATAAAGAAATCCATGAAAACACATTGACTAGTGTAATATATAAGGATTTTTCTTACCTAGCTAGAAACTTACACTTCTTACAGATCTTTCATCGCATCTTTATTTTAATAGATACTTAGCGTAACAACTAGAAAGTTATTTGCAAAATAATAATAATAATAAAAAATATAATTTTTATTATTGTAATTTGAAAGCTATAACTTGTAATACATTACTTTTAATTAATACAACAATTAAGTTTAAAATTTTAATTGGTGTTTTAATAATATTTAAAATTACTAAAAAAATTGTTTGAATGGATTGAATCGGACTGGACTGGCCTAGTTTGACCCAAGGCCTAGCCTGGCCTGGCCTGCAGGCCTCAACAGGCCCCTTTTTTGAGCGCCAAGTCCGGCCTGACCTGGCCTGCAAGCCAAAAGTCAAAAGCCCGGCCCGACCTGGTCAACGACCAAGGCCTGGCAGACCCAGGTTGGGCCAGGCGGGGGTGGCCTGTTATGCATGCCTACCCGCAAGTAAAGACGCATAAAATTTTAAGAAACTCAGATCACAAAAATCTCATACTCTTCTATTTTACTCCGCGAGTAAGGATAATCCACTAAAGATTGAGTGATTGCAAATATCATAGTTCATTAAGAACTTTACACAGTTGATTCACAAAGAATTCTTCAAGTCATACAGACTTATAATATAAAGATCATTTAAATCTTAACACAAATAATTCGATAAAGTTCGAGTTCGGTTCAAATAGTTTGATTTCTTACATGTTTAAATGGTTTTTAAAATTCTAAATTCAAATAATTGGTTATTTCATAATTCATATTAAATTCTAAAATTTGTCTTATCAATAATTGTTAAATTTGTAGTAATTTTCTTTTTTTATTACTTAAACATCTTTTTATTTTTTTAATTGATTATAAGTAAACATTTTTATTAAATAATTAATAAATAATAATGTGTACTTCTTCACCTCTAATTTAATTAAAATAATTTTCATATTTTCATAAAAATTTTAACAATGATTGTTGGATTATTACAATTTACATCACTAATAATTTAATAAATTATAACCCGTGTTATAAATCACATAAGAAAGTCATTAATCATCATACAAAGACAATTTGACATTAATTTAAAAATTATACAATGCAATTGCTTACATTTACATGCGTTATTGAAATTGCTAAATTGAGATAAAGAATAGATAAATCAAGTTATCAATGTATTGAGACTTCACTAATAGAGTAATAGTCATTGTACAATTACTATTGTATATTACATCAACTATATAATTAAAAGTGCAAACTTGGTTTCACCAATTTTTAAATTTTTTAGTGTTGTGCTTACGGTGTATATGTGAGACAATGAGAGAGAGTTATAGGCTAACTTTGATTTATGCAATTAAGTAATCATATTTAGTGTAAAAAGTAGTGTTTAATAATCCAATTAAAAAAATGTGTCACTTTACATTTGCATAAAATTAAAAATGAGTTATTAATTTAAATTAGAATAAGCAAAAAAGTTTTAAAAAAATGAAACAAAGTCTCTAAATAGCTTTAAGCCTTTGATCTTAGAGTCGTAGTTAATTTATTTAGTTTTAAACAATATAATTATGAAAATTATAAACTTTTTATAAAGTAATTTTCAATATTTATTGTATTAAAAAGTTAATTATCACATCCCTTTTAAATTTAAAATATTTCCTATCGACTTTGAATATTCATACCTGATCAATTCATCTTATTACTTATATTTCAGAACGGATGAAGTATTTGGTACTAATACATTTCAATGTTAATAATATTAGTCTATTAGATATTGAATTAATCTAGAAAACTAAATTCACATTATTTTAAATCTTAGAATTTTAAAATTTCATTATAAAAAATCTTAAATAAGATTTTTTTTATGAAATAGATAGAGTATTATTCATTTATGCTATGTAATAAATAATAATATTGATCACTACTACTAATTTAATAATATATATATATATATATATATATATATATATATATCCTATTCCTAAATAAGTCTTATATAGTTCGATATAAGACTTATATATCAATGATAATATGATATGATTATATCTTATTCTAAGAATCTACGATTCTAAATTAAATACAAAATTACTCTGATATAACCTTGACCTTCGCTTTAGAGTTCTCAATTTAGTGCATATTATGAATTATAACTTATGAGTTGATACAAATGTTCACGAACTTGATCACGTTCGTATGTTCATGAGTTGTTTGTGAACAAGCGTGTGTTCGTGAACGTTTGCGAACTGTTTATGTTCGTGAACTCAATCATGTTCAATAGGTTCACTAACTCGATCATGCTTGACGATGTTCCCGAACTATTTATGTTTGCGAACAGTTCGCGAACACCTAACGATCCAAATTCGCACACAGATGTTGGTTCAATCAAGTTACTCGAACATGTTTGAGTTCAACTAAAAGTGTTCGAGTTCGGTTCGAGTTCAATAAAATTCAGATCAGATCGTTTGCAGTCCTAACTAAGATAATGTTGTTGTTTGAGTTGCTGCTAAGTGGTTTTAAGTCTCTCTTCAAAAGGCTTAGCAAGTGTGAGAATTACTTGTGATCGTAGAATGGAGCATTTGAACTTTCAGCGTTTAAATGCAAAGAATCAATAGTTCATCAATATTGTCTAAACAATCTTTTTATAATTGTTTATTAGAATTTGCTCGTTGAATTGTCACCGTTACACCAAATAGCCAGAGACACATGTTAATGACTAATTCCTTGGACTTCAAAATCTTTCCAGCAATCGGACCACAAGATGTCAGTATCGTTCGTACTACGTCTGGTACTGTAGTAAACACGTGTCTTTGTCCTTGTATAACTAGTTGTTGAAAAAGTTGTAATGTCTCCCTTGTCTTTATTGTTGACCCATACTAGATAAAATCAATTTCGAATATTGTAAGTAGACCGGACAAAATGGATGGCAACTCGATAAGTGACACATATCCACTCATTAAATGGGCTTGGGTTGATAGGTATGAGATGAAAGTTATAAATGGTTCACGCCCATATTCATTCACATAATAAGTGGGTGGATGTAGGCTGTCTATTAGACCTCAATTATATACTTATTTTAAAAAAATAATTAATTTCAAAATTTATTTATGATTTCTCTTATTTAAAATTTTTATATTTTTGTTTTAACTTGAGCAGCACTCCTCACAATGTGGATAATAATTACTCTCATCAGAGTACAATATAGGTATGGCAAACACACGTAATACGAGTCTAAAGTATGTATTGCATTGCTCAACTCACTCTTACTACATGCCAAGTTTTTTAGTTATTTTCACTCATTTAAGTAATTTTATATTACTTTCACCCAATTAATATTTGTTATACCTGCTTATATTATCCCTAGCATAGAAGAAATCCTCTTATTGATGATTTATTATGATCAAATAATCATGTTCTTCTAAGTCAATGATATTCCAAGTTTCTTTATTTTATTTATACAATTAAGTTCTTACCATCTTTAAAAAAACTAGAGAATATACGCCGACTTAACAATATTATACTCTATACAGTGTAAATAATTAATGGAGCATGTATATTAATGATTAATTAATATGATTGTATTTCGTGCAAGAGAATTGAGAAGGCATAATATCATAAACGGACAATCAACTAAGCTAATACATATTTACATTTATATTACGCTATGATATGATTAAAAAGCCCTCATTCTTATTTTTTACTTTCGCGGTTTGCCACAATCAAGGGTATTTCAGCACAAAAGAGAAAATTTTATAAAATTGAGAGAGAAAATTTTATAAATTTGAGAGAGAAAATTTAACAGAGAGACTAAAAAATAATTTTTCGTTGTAGAGAATGTGAGCAATTTATATATACATTAATTTATACTTATGCTCAAATTTGATATACCAGCTAGCTCATATTCATTTATAATCACCCATTTACAACTCACTCAATTTTCAAACTATTTAAACCCAATTCATAGAAACTCAAACTCATTTAGTGCTCACACCCGCCCATTTGCCGGGTTTAGTTGTGAGTTAAGATTGTATGACCTTTATTGTCAGCCTACCACTGCTTGTTAGAGACCTCTGCACTTTACGAAAATGACCATTCTTGCCTTTAATGCTAGATCTTAGAGTTGATCTTCAAATCGTTTAATGCCTTGACCAAACGATAATCACTTTACGTTCATCGGCGGCTTTTGCGATATTGTTCTAAGATTTAGTATTCTACTAAACGATCTCAGAATATTGTTGACTGTCTTTCACTTTGCGATCTAAGAGCTTGTCCAACTTTCACTCAATGAAAATGCTTAAATCTTCTGAAAAACTTTAGTTATACTAGTTAAATGGTTAATTCTACGATCATGGACCTACTTAACAAGTTAAATCACTAAGTGCTTTTACTAAAAGTACTATAAGCACGTCACAAACCTAATTGTTTACAAAGTATACATTAATATCAATTATCATCAAATTCAAATAAGGTAATCATAAATGCAATGCATGTACTAACACTATCATCTCTGCATCATATAGTGAATTTTGATTGTTTCATAGCATGTTGCAAGTGGATCCCCGTTACAAGTGGTCCAAAATGAACAATTTATTTAAACGGTATATAAAAATGAGTTGTATTTGTATATCAAAAAGTTGAATTTTAAACGAATTTTGTTATGTAAGTATTATATTAGACCTAGTAAACAGGTCGGGCCAAAATGATCCAGGTATTTTTGGGCTAAAAATCTTCAACCCGTGGCCCGGACGGGCTGAGTTAGCCCACGGGCCATTTGATTATTTTATTAATTATTATTATTTTTTATTTTATTTTTATTTTATACAATTATGATACATAACATGATGTTTTAATTTTGGATTATTGAGTATAGCATGCAATTTGTTTTATTCAATAAAAATGTACTTATTAATAAAAAATATTGAAAAACTTATGTTTAATTAAAAAATAATTTTAATTTTATAAATTATTGTGAGTATTATTTATTTGATTAAATATATGAAACTAATAATTGTAATTAAATACCAAGTGACTAATTTCAAAAAAATGCTAGAAACAAACACATTACACGTGTATGTATTTATATAGTGACAATTATTTGATTATACATGTAATGTATTCTGCTATGTGCAAGTATATAAAAATATAATTAATTATTATTTTTTATTAACATTTGCTAATCAATAATATTTTAAATTTTGCCTTATTTAAGTTCTTTCATATTTAATAACCATATGTTTGGAGATAATAGTATTTTGAACAAATGAATAACAGTTTTGTTCCATAAATTGATCTAAACGATTAATGAATTAAATTATTTTTATGTATCGATGTATTTATCTTTTTGGAAAAAAAATAAATAATTTGAGTTACGAGCCGGGCCAAAATAGTTAACTGTTTTTTTAGCTGAAAAATGATAGCCTACGTGCCCACTTTTTTTTTGGGTGGGCCGGCCTAATCCGTGGGCTTGAGCATTTTTGCCAAGTCTAATATTTATATAGATACAACTCCTTGTTATACACATACAATTCATTTTCATAAAACTGTCATATCTAAACTGTATGGGATCAAAACCGTTATAGGTGTAGCCGGAGGATCTAGATCTTATCCATAATCTAACTAGCCTACAAATCACATGAACATAGAATTCAAAAAAACCATCGAAAGCTCATATTAATGACTTCTTGGTACATAACATACAAGATTTACAATTACATCTGCCTAAACCCTTACATGGAGACCCTCAAAACACCAATATAACACCTTCTACCAAGTCCTCTCAATCATAATGATCGAAAGGATGATTCAAAATCGAAGATGGAGCCCCTAGCAAAGAAAGAACCCATCCCTCTCTATGAAACCCCCCCGAATGAACTAGTGAAAAAACGCAACGGCTTGATAAACACTTCAACTAATTCCGGAATCTACACAGAAAGCTAGGAATTGCTGTAAGCCTTTGTCAGAAAATAGAACTCCAGATCTTTCGTTTTTCCTTTTCCTTTATCATTGGTGCAGTTGTTAAGTTCTAAAGTTATAGTCATCTCCAGCAAAAGAAAATCAGCTCCCGGCAGCCTTTAAAAAGTTATCATATGGGCTTGAAGCCGGTAATCTAAAGGAGTCGGGGAAAAGCTGATACTCAGTTGCACAGGGTATTGGAGCAGAACCAGTTCGATGGTGAGAAATATCATTAAAATTCTCTTCAGCAAATGGATTGCCAACCTGCAATTAGAACAGTTACATGATCAGGGTATTATGCATAAAACTTTTGATGTATTGTGCATACTACTGCATAATTCTAGCATATGAAGAATCCAAATTTCAACAATGCTCAAGGAATAATGTCAAATCTTTCTTTATACGTTTGGATTGCAAGAATTAAGGGGTGAATGGAATGAAAAAAAGTGTGTTTGGTTACTCCATTGGAATGAAATTAACCATTCTCATTCCTGCCAATTTTGTGAATTTTATTCCTTGAGAAGGGCATGGAATTGCTCATTCCCATCAGGAATCAAATGAATAATTATTTTTTTCCATTCTATTCCCTTCTCTATTCCATTTCTTCACTAATTCCATTCCTCAAAACCAAACCTAGCATAAGTTTCAGACGTCAGATTTCACCTCCATAAAAGTGTCGTCATTTCAAAATATTACAGTTCATGATTCCAAGGACCTCAGGTTTTTATAGATAATTAAGCTCCCAGGAAAATTTACTTAATGTCTCTTCCACTCCCCACCCCCTCCTTTTCCTTCCACCCGACTTTTCATATAATTACTTTTAACCTGTATTGTAGCATGTATGTAATATACTAGGCTCTATTGGTTTTCATTGTTTAACTTTTCTTTAAACCATCGTCCTCTGATGTTTCAAAGATGCTACATTGATGGTTAGTCAGACCACGATGCGATGAGGTATACTAAGTTAAATGAAGTACCCGAGAAAAATCCTGCTGCTCCACATGGGGAAAAGGTCGCGTAGTTGGTGCCTGGCTGTAATCATGGGAAGAGAAGCCCAACAAAAAATCTTGATTCTGTTGGGAAGGTGAAAAGCTGAACATTTTCTGCTGCTTTCCTATTTGAAGGGTCTCACAATGGGTAACCATTTCCTTGTAAGGCATATCAGATGGTGCCGAAACTGAGAACCGTCCAACTTGATGTGTAGTATCCGAAACCTGCAAGAAATTTAACCCTCATGATAAGCATTTTTACAACAATTGGTATATTTAATTTGAGAAAAATGCACATTATGAATTTCTTTATACAATCAAATAATTATGAAAATTTAGTGCAATAGATAGATTTAGTCCATCTTACAAGAAATTATCATATCTGGAATAATTCATTCTGGACTTGGCCTAAACGTTTGCTAATTTATTATTGTAACATGCTTGAATGCATTTCAATCCTAACTGATAAAAGAAGCAGAGCCAGAAGAAGAATCAGATCAAAATTGACCTCTTCTTCTATGATTAAGATCTTAGTTGCAATATTTTCCCGAAATTTTCTTTGGGAGTACGAGACACAAATTTAATGTATTAAGACTCAAAAAGTTTTTTAAAATACCGAATCTAGGAATTGATTGACACTCAGGAGACTTGGATACTCCAGATTTGACCCCACAGCAAAATCCGTTTGATTTTCATTTGAATCAGGAAGGAATTCATCGTCTATTGTAAATAATGGCTGCTCAACCTGCAGATTGACAAGTTAATACACCGGTATCAGTTTTTGAAAGGAAGAAAAAATATGTAGAATTAGTGCAGGATGACTACCATGTCAGGAGCTTTATTGTCTTTTGAATCACACTGATATATTTGCCCAGGTGAATCCGTAAATAAGTGAGCTCCCAATGGACATACATCATCAGGAAGAAAATCTTTAAGCAACCGCTCCTTTATAACTGAAGCCTCAGGCTGCAAACACCCCTTGAGATTCAATATTGTAGTACTAAGTACACAAAATACAATGTTTAAAGCATGAATAGTATAGATTTTACATCTGATGACTTCCCCAAATTCTTCACTATCGTTGTAGCAAAGGATTCTCTAGATTGTTCCCCAGCTGTTTTTATAGCTGAAAGTGACTTCAAGGCATGTTCGTCATCTTCTTTTGATCCATAAGCTTTTCCAGCACGGGCAAATTCATTTTTAACAGCCTGCAACTTGCGATCGTCTACCAATTGCAGGAAAGGATCAACCTATTGAAGAACATTACATACAGAGGTCATTGAGTAAACAAAGCTAAACCCTTTAAGGTATATATAATAATACCAAAGGGAAAAACGAAAACAAAAATAACTAACGCGTACGGTTGCACCTACAGTTTCATTTGTCAATGCAGATTTGGCAGAAGGAATAAGAGGTATTATATTGTAGGCTTTTGACAAAAATATTATCATAGATGTTGCCAAATTAAAAAGTGATCTACGTCGTGATGGCGGCAACGGCACTGCAAAGAACAAGAAAAACAAAAATGGAATAAAGTGATCGTATCCAAAACTTTCTTAAAAAGTACCATTTATCCATTTCATCTACCACATTGCAAATAGAAAAACAGCTTGGCATGGATGAAACTCAAATTAATCTCTACTTAACAAGGCCTTTTATCCCAGACTAGTTGGGGTGGTTGGCATGAAACACAAATTAATAACAAAAATAATTATTGTGGAATTACATATTGGGGGAGGGCATGGTTAAGCGATGGCTTACTTGCTAGCTTTAGAAGGCCGGAAAACAATTCTTCTACAACCATATCTTTGAAAAAGTAAATCTTAGTTCAAACATAACAAGTCACTTAACTCAGTTGATCAGTTCATAACCATCTCTAGTTTAGAATGCTGTTGAAAGATTTAAATACAACTTTTACGGTAGTCATAGCACGTAAGCTTTAGCTCCTAGTCTTTCTTACTTCCATTGCTCACATTGCCATCCTGATTTCTTTTCAATTCTATACTTAAGGAACTAAGCATAGAAAAAACATTTTCATCACTTTCTCTAATCTGAGCTTTTAGGAAAGGTCACCCCATTTATTCAGTACGAGGTGAATAATTTTTTTTATCACTTTGTTATCAAAGAATGAGAATGCATTGTCATATTTCCAAAAACTGTCACAACATTCAAATCCAGCCTCAGACATACCTCGTTCCCCAAGGGAAATGCTTCGCAAGGAGAATGCAAGCTGAAAACTTCGGATAAGAGTATCATTACTGGAGTTCTACATAATAACATAAGAAATAAGCGAGAGTAAGAAATCAAAAGGAAATTATATTGATTCTGCAAAGTGATAATAGAGAAGCATGTTGCTAGTAATAGTCTGCTAAGCAGAAGTATAAATCTCTGAAGGAAAAGGAAACTGGAAAACTAACATCACTAAGGAAGGGAAATTTAAGGAAAGGGAGATAAAACGATTGTAAATACAGTTTTAAGATAACTAAAATTTTTGAGGCGGGACCTTCTTTTGTCATGGTTGTCAACTTCTATATCTTTTTTTTTAATTTTTTTTAATTTTGAGTGCATAAAGGATAATAGGAAAGATCACTTCTCGTTATCCATAACTTACCAATACCATATACGAAAAAACATATACTTTCGCTTGCAGTTTATCTTCTTCTACGATACAGGAATTTCTTCGTATTATACTAGTATTTATGTATTAATTTTCAAAGAATTGTCGCTCAGCTGAGTAATTGTGCACTATATTGGTGATAAAGTATTCCTACTTTTTTTCCCAGTGATCCTTCCGGTCTAAAGCATGAAGAACTCTACACATTTGATGAGCAAGGCCTGGGGCCCACTTGAGCTAAATCATAAGTTTCTAGAAGGTTAACTGATTTTGAAAAGCCAGACCATGGTTCAGATGAAACAAATTGGGGATAAGAACATTGTCACACCACAATAACTAATCTGTTTCTGTTCTATTAATTTGATCTGAAACAATGGAAAGCATAATGAGAGAGGGTGTTTAGTATGATTGAGAAGAAAAACTTCACAATCTGTCTCCATAAATTTCAGATAATTCTAAAGTAATTTGGAGGGAAATGATATTAAATGCATTAGTAGACATCCTTTTTAAGAATGACGTGGATCAGACAACCAAATAAAGGGGTATCCAAGAGGACTTGAACCTAACCTTGTGGTTACAAGTCCCAGCTTTAGAGCACCTTACTATCGCTAATGAATTGTATCAATACATTAAGCAGTAGTTTCCATCCTTTTCAATTTTCTGCAGATTTTTAACAACACTATCCAGCAGAATACA
Organism: Hedera helix; assembly: GCA_947179155.2. NCBI lineage: Eukaryota > Viridiplantae > Streptophyta > Magnoliopsida > Apiales > Araliaceae > Hedera > Hedera helix. The sequence continues at coordinate 34,976,888 of OX359287.1, forward strand.
AGTTCCTAAGGGCTGAGAATGCATTTTAATAATTAAAGGAGATGACAAAGGCTCCAGCTCTGAACCCTTACTACTTTCACGAAGCCATTTGTTGTCATAAGCGATGCTTCTGATTTTTGCATTTATGTCACTCAATGGAAAAAACAAAGACGCGTGTACTTTCTTCATTCATGTAAGTCAAGGGAAAAAATATATTTTGCCAGATTTTGCATTGGTTTTGGCGGTTCAGTAATAGAGGCCAATCATATTAGAATGGCAATTTAGTTCGAATAAACTAAAAAAAGCTAGAATTGTTGGGGTGGAAGATTACTACTAGAATGCAACAATGATGGCTAACAAAATATTATCAAAAATAAATAAATGATGGCTGACGAAATCGGTGGCTATGAGTTTCATAATGAAGAATAAGAAAGGAAAGGAGGATCTAGTATCAGATGCCCTCTCTAAGATGGTAGAAATAATGATAATGAGATTGTAGCCTTTACAAAAATAATTTCCAATTGGTTGAACACAATAAGAAAAGTGGCAAGTCATACCCAGTGCTTCAAAATCTGGTAGCTTTGGATTAAAAAAATTATGAAGCTCTTTTTTGTTTATTAGCAGTGAGACGACATATTAGGGAGCACAATCTTGGCGGTGACAATTTGCCAGAAGAAATGATGATCCTGAAATGTAATCATTACAAAATCAATCCAATTGGTTGAACCCGGGAAGAAAAGTAGGTAAAGAATACCCTTCACTTCAACTTCTAGAAGATCTATATTCTTGGTGGTGACAATTTGCCAGAAGAAATGATGATCCTGAAATTTAGTCTTTACAAAACCAATTCCAATAAATTGAACCCAGGAAGAAAGTAGTTAAAGAGTACCCTTCACTTCAACTTCTAGGAGATCTCTAAAAAACAATGAAGCCTTGTGCATTGTAGAGATTAAAAATATGAAGCCCTTTTTTTTATTGGTAATGAGGCAAAACATTAGGGAGCGCATTCTTGATGGTGACAATGTGCCAGAAAAAATAATGATCCTGAGGAATAATCTTTAAAAAACCGATTCCTAATTGGTTTGAAACCAGGAAGAGAAGTGGTTCAAGAATACCATTTGTTTCAAAGTATAGAAGATTTGTACCAAAATACTGAAGCCTTGTGCCTTTGAGACTACAAAGATGGCATAATCTAATTTAAACACTCTTTTGCCAAATCTGTAGCTTATCACTTTTAAGTTAAAGTGAATGGATCATTACATGCCAATTAATTAATGTCTAATTGATTTGTAACCAAAGAGGCAATAAGAACCGTAAAATCTATAACGAATTGCATGCAACATAGGAACGATCTATCTATAGTAAAAATATTACCTTGGTTGTTGAAAATAACAGCACCAAGCTAAAGGTATGCGCAATTGCTTCATAGTTTTCAGGTTTATTTAAAGGAGAGATGGCTTGAACCCAAAGTGAAGAGAGTAGGAGGCTGATCTGTCGGGAACTCAACCTAAGAGAAACTGCCTTCTGCTTTAAAACAATACAGTTATGACAAATAGTAGTTGGCCATCTTTTCCATGCATTAAATCAAAAACATAAGAGTGCTTTAATTGGTGGAAATTTTACTGCATACCGATTCCCTGTCCAAAGTACTTGTATTTTTGTCTTCCGTTAACACTGGTAATGATGGCTTTTTCATACTATAAGCTCGACTGTAAGATGAAGTCAGTTGTTTCAATATGGATGGGTTATTGGTCCTTGCATCCTCACAATCCCCCATATTATCTTTTCTTTCTGAATTCTCTTGCAAGGAACTTTGCTCCTTCCCTAACTTCTGAAAGAGTGCAGCTGAAGAAGAAAAGACCGAAACAGTTCTTGATAATGTCCTTTGGATATCAGCAGCCTTTCTTGCGTATCGATTATTAGGTGAAGAAAGGGGACAAACAGACGAGGGCACTAGTACAACCGAAAACACACGATGTGCACCAATCCTAGTTTCATAATCTGAAGAGACCATAGCTAAAAGTAACTGATGGAACAAGGCCTCTGGAAAAGCCTACAGCACAACATAAGAAAACTAAGATAAAAGGTTAAAAACTTCAAGATAACATGAGTAAAGACAAAATGAAAGAGTTACCTTTGCTTTCTTATCATCTGATGCATTTGGTAGGGAAGCAACAATTTGGGCAGCACGATAAACAGCAGCAATAGTGTTTCTTGCCATAACTGTAATATTTGAGATGCTTTCCAACATCACAGCCATAACATCGAGAATAGGTCCAGCGTCTCCAACCTGTCTCCGATAAGCATTCGACTTTAGAATTTCTCATTTTTCTCTTTATTATTCACTTACGAGTTTGAGGAGGGACTATGTTACATGCACTTCACTTTGCCCCAAAGTACTCGTGTCTGACACTCGACACTGTGACAAGGCTATGGGTACTCGACGCTTCATTTTAGTATAAAAAATTGGTAAAATTGAGTACCCATGTTGGATTATTCAAAATACCGTGTTCAACAGGACACCCTATCTGAGTCCGTGTAACATAGTTAAGTGGAGAACATGCTGATTACTGGAAAGTTGACTTATGATGAACTTTTGCCGTAAGATGTGGAAATTCAAGCATAGATTGGGTAACTACCACCCTGGCTTAAATAAAAATTGAAAAAAAAATCCATGGTAAGAAGTTCACCTTTTGTGACATCTGTACAAGGCACTCATGAACAGCTTCTTGAAATCTCCTGTTCCATTGTATGACTTCTTCCCCTAGGTTTGAGTCATCTAGTGAGCAATGTATGCTTTTTCGGAGGTGTCTCATCATATCACTAAATGCACCAACTATTGTCACAGATGGTTGAATCTTCGTTGTCTGAGTGAGAGAGGTGGCAACAATCACAATATCTACTTGCATATTGGGGTTTTTAAGGACATTCTTGTGATCAAGGTGCTTAATTAAGGTAGACAACAAGAAGTGAGTGTTATGGCCTGTAGATCGAGTAACATAGGGTGCTTAGAAGAGGAATCAACATAGCAAAAAGAAATAAGGAAAAGAACCTTGGAAAACAAAAACTCTAAGGGTATAAGATAAAAATAAGTTAGCTACCAGAATTCTCCATTATTAACTGCATGTCAACCAATACAGAAAGGGCAAGTCCATGTACAGGATTCCAGAGGTTGTAATTATCGAAATACCGGAACAAAGATTCTAAAACACGTCGTACGGTTGTGGCCTCCTTGGCTAACTTTGCCATGTTATGAAGGCAAACTGTCGACCAAAATTTAGGATTCTTGGCATCTTCTCTGTTCGCAGAATAAAGTATCAGATATACAGGATCTACAACACAAATGAAAGCCTATGTGCAGGTATATACTCCCTCCGTCCTAAGATAAAAGTCCTCCATTGACTTTTGTGATCAAATTGACCATTTTTAAAATTAACAATTAAACAAATATATTTAGATTTTTAAAAAAACAAACATTGAGATTAGTACTAAATCATATATAGTTTATAATATTTAGAGACTTTTTACATATATATAAAAGAATAATAAAATATATTGATTTGAAAAATGGTCAATTTGAGCATAAAAGTCAATAGAGGACTTTTGTCCTGGGACGGAGGGAGTAATACTTTGGCAAGAAACCTTACGCAGTCACAGTAACATCGCCTCGCTCGTTCACAATATTCCTCCAAGAAGTAGCTCTTGTCATGACAACTGATGATTGAGAAACACGTTTCTGTGTATCTTGATTATCGTCGTTAAGGATATCTGAATTCGCTTGAGAGTCTTCACAGTTTTCCAGGACTACAGAAACAACCTGTTTATTAACAAATATAGAAAGCAGTTACAAAATACTGATCAAGTGATAATGGTATGAAACTATGGATCTGCAAGCGCAGTTCTAACGAAAGGTCAAATGGTAGGTATAGAGATCCAAATTCTAAACTTTTTGCTTTAACTACACCAGCCACAACGCCACTTACGTCCTCTGCAGCAATCTATTAGATTTATGTCAAATGGAAATAATTCATTCAATAGTTTCTTTCACTCAAAAAATCTAGTGGAATCACTGAATTTCTTTCAATCAAAAAGAAAACATAAAAGCTAATATTAAAAATGCAAAAAGTTGTATTCAATACACAAGTGCAATTACAATTAAATGACTTACATTATCAAATTCAGCTGACATATGAGAGAATTCACCCATGAACCAAATCTGCACATTGGCATACAAAAATTTATTATTGAAGGATCAAAAATTCAGGTCACTATATTCAGAAATGCTCATAAAGAAGAATGAACAAGAGAGAAAGTGTCATTATATGAGAATAAAAATATCCTAAAATGATAGATCAGAAAGTCTATATATGGAAGTAATGCTGCAAACTTATGGAAAATCCTAAATTTTAAAACAAAATCAGCGCAGTCAACATGCTGGAAATAATAACTATTACTTGTATATTTAAACATTGACAACAGTATAGAAGCAACGACGTATCGTGCAAACCAGTGTAACCTGGATCGCGGTTTCATATAGTAAGTGGAACGAAAATGGGAACGGAAAACGTCACATTCCATGGAACGGAGTATGGTATGAGTAGGTTTCTTTAGATTGTTTAGTTGGTATGAAATACATTTATCCAAAATGTAGTACGCTAGGATAACTTTCATAAAAGATATAGTGATATAGTTAAATCTAGTTAGGTTAGTGCATAACATACGCATTTTCAAGAGGCCACGTTAGCCCTTATTGGACACCCACAAGGCGTTTACTTAGTGACACTAGTTGATATTTTTTAGAATCTTCTTATATTAGGGTTTTTGATAAAGCGTTCTAGATTTATTTATGCATAACTAAGCTTGTAAATATCTTAGCTATTTTGGAGGAAACCTTATAAATAGGCGATCTTAGCAGTTAGCCTCCCATTAGATTTGATCTTTGCCCTTGTTTGTAAAGTCTAGTGACTATATAAAGATACCCCTCATTTGTAAAATCATAAAACATAGTCGTAATCATTCTTATGGAATAAAAGTTTTAGTTTAATGTTAATGAAAGAGTTCCATGTTTTGGAACGTTCATACCAAAAGGCAATTTGCTAATATTGTTAGTGTTTTCAGGAAATTATTTGTTTCTCAATTTCAGTATAAAACACAAATGTAAAAATCCAAAACAAAAATATTAAGTTTCATCCCTTCCCCCAACTTCCTCTTTTTTTCTTTCCGAATTCAAGATAATTATTCTCTCTTAAATCAAAGACGGGAAGACAATAATAATATACTCTCAAAGAAATAAACCCCTTCAAGCCACACCCGTTGTTATTAAGGAATAAACATTATTATATAAAAACCTAAGGCTGTTTTGAAACCCACAACATTATTCCAATAAAATTTCTTGACTATGAAGTAGTAAAATGAATAGGTCATAATTTCTCTATAACTTGCATACACAAGATTGACATACATAAAACTTTTTGATGCACAAAAAAATTCCCGTTTTAGAAAGAAGGTCCAGCTTTGAAAATAAGTAATTCCAAACATATAAACCTTCTAAACCATGAATCAACCGATCATATGCCTAATACCTAAAGAGATATTAGTGAAGGCCACAACAAAACAACAACCAATGAAATAGGAGCAAAAGTGGTTTATTTGTAATAGTTAAATAAGCAAATACTTAAAATTATTATTGTTATTAAGGTATACATTGTTATGCCTATTCTCTAACATATTAAACTTTTAGAAAAGTTGGTGACTTTACATGGTATCCAAGCTCTAGTTTTGTTAGGTCTTGGGCTTCAAGTCTCCACCCTTGCATTTGGTTACCCAAGTTGATGAAACCATGGTATTTTTTTTTTGGGGGGGGGGAAGGGGGGGGGGGGGGGGGGGGGAGAGGGGGGAACAATAGTTAGTGATTATTGTTTGATATATAAAATTGGATCTATCCAAAAGCACCCAACATTTAGTTGGAGAAAGATTAAACAACCTACAACTTTTTTTGCAATACACACTAATTTGTGTATGTGTGAGAGAGAAAGGTTAGGACTCTCTTCGTTAGGGATATATAACTAAAATTACAACTAAATATTCATCTTCTAAAGTGTAACGTTACCTAGAAAAAAGCAGACTAGGGCATTGAGAAGTGCATCTGGGTGGTTAGCTTATCTTCTATAGTCTGCTAGCAAGGTATAAAGAATTACTCCACACATTTTTGTTATTTCTTTTCATTTTCTTTGGTTTGTTTTAATTAATAATCAGTGATCCCTTCGAGGGAAGATATTGCCATTTTAAAACTTTTGATTTTCCATTGGACATTCATTACACAATTATATTGATAACCATCACGTTTCAACATAAATGCCTTATACCAACAAATTAATGAAGAAATAACTTTTAGTATTCCATGAAGAAAGGGTGAGGATGTTGTTTGAATGCCAACTCAAAACTAGTGTTACCTGGTAGGAGTATGCAAATATTTCGGTATTTTTAAATTACCAAACCGATCGATTCGGTATAAAAAATTCGGTATATATAAAGACCGGCTTGGTACAAGTATTTTTTTTGGATAAAACCGGTTATTTGGGATCAGGACTAGTATGCTACTCTAACTCGGTAAATACCGAACTATAACGGTAGTACCATTTGGTTCATTAATTTGCTATTTTGTTTCTACATAGTTGGTTAATAGGTCTAAGTTTAACTCATTTTAAATTTAGGATCACTTTCTCTTTACGGATCTAGAATCCTCCTATTCATTTGCCTTCTAATTTTACATTAAATTTCTCTTTTTTTATCAACATTACTTAATCATATACCCCCTCTCTCTCCATTATAAATTCTGAAATTCGTACCAATCTCCACAACCATATTGTCAAAAGCTATATTTACAGAGAAAGATGAAAAGGATAAAGCACTAGACAACGTGTGTGGTGCAATATACAATGCGCATAGGGTGAAGGCCCAATAATCCTATTCCTCCACTGCAACCTATTTAATCATTTGTATTAATGGGTATGTTTAGTACTAAATGGTGAATATCTAGGCTACTTATATGCCTTATATATACAGGGGACTTGAATAAATTGTTTTTTTTTTTTGGAAAGAGAGCTTGAATTACTTGATTAGTTATTTACTTGTTATACATTGGGTTCCCTTATACTCAATTTCTTCTTTACTGCTATTATGCATTGCGAATGATAATAATCTACACATTGAAAGAAAATTTTGGAAGGGAAAAAGAAAGAGAGAATTCGGTATATGACTGGTACAAAATTGGTACCGTCTTGATACTGAATCGGCCCGAGATACGGATAATTCAGTACAGGTATCAGTACTTGTTTTTAGGAAAAACTGGTAACCAGTTTGGTACGATTTTTTAACGATGCACACCCCCATTACCAGGAATGCGGTTCGTTTCGATTTGTGTAATTGATAGGGGTACTCGGAATGATACATAGTCTAAAACATGGTAAACTAGTGTAACTTTATATGAGAGCTTATAATTATAAATTCTTTTAGACTCTAAGTGTAATATAATTAAGTTTGATGAAAAATGTTTAGTTGAATCAACAAGTTGATTGTTTTATAAATAATCTTGGACAAATGGGATGTTTGAACATCCAAAACTAAGTTAGACTATTGATATTTGTGCAACTATAGGTAAAACAACGAAAAATATTTTGATATCCTAATTTTAGAGTATTGGTACGTACGATTACTAAATTTGAAACCTTGCACCTCAACACCCCCTCACATGTGGTTTAATTTAGAGCCAAGCACGTGAACAATTTTATTTGGTCCTATTGGATGAGATGGAGCATGTGGACTATTGAGCCTTGCACATAAATAAAATTGCCTACTTTAATACCATATTGAAGCAGCCAACTCAAAACCAGTGAGTAGAGTAGCCTCCAAGGATTATGTAGTAGTATAAGGCTTAGATTAGATTGGCCGATGTGGAACAGTGGAAGTGGAACTTTGTATCTCAATACTAAGAAACATAGCATGGCATAAGTTATCAAATGTAGATAAATAAGAAAACCTGTACTAATAATTTAAAGATCGAAACTGCGTCACATCCACAGAATAATTTCAGTTAGTATGCAAATTTATATAGAAATACATAATACAACCATCAAAACTATTTAACAACGAGGCAGATTACCATCGCAGAAAGTGTTTGAAGCCCTGCACAACGCAAATTCCACGCCCTTTCATCATCACCCATCTCTTGAGCTAGAAGACAAAGTTTCGGAATCAAGCCTTCAAAGTTGAACATGTAAGTGCTATCCCTCTACACAATCAAATAGTATTACATAAGCTCAATATTCCTGTAAAAAAAAAATCTTGCAAGCTTGATAAATATTTATCTTTAATGCAGAATATCATGAGATGAACAAGTATCAGAAACACAGATGGACAAGAAAACAGCTTCCACCTGATTGTTCACAAAGTCAAAAAGGGCATGGCTTCCAATAATCCGCATTTCATCATGCCTTGTTTGATCCAACAAAATGTGAATGATGCTGAGCAAGCTAGCTGCAAATAACGGCCTGCAGTGCATAATTAATATTAGGATTATACAAGGAAATCAAATGAACTGATAACATTAAGCACGGTTCTCAGGTACGGTAGAAAGTACTAGAACAGGTTGTGTACTAACTACTAGGACAGAAATAGTAGTAGTAGTAGTAGTACGACCACAGAAAACTCCACACTGAAAAGCCCAGTTCACAATACTAGGGTGAAAATATTAAATATTGAAGAAGTTAATCATAAAATAGTATTTATATTGTTCATTCTTCTTAAAAGAATGTAAATCCACTACTAGCGCATGCTTTCAATAAGGAAAAAACAAATTCAAGAATTGGTGAACAATCAAATGCTAACGAATTTAAATTTTTATGAAACTTGTAATTTAGATACAAATATAACCTTATAACAAAAATAAGAATCTAGAGATAATTATTTAGCAAAAAACTTTTTTTGTTAAACTATTGGAAATATGTTAGTGTTTGGAAGAATAACGTGATTTTCTAGTAGCTCGAGCCTCTAGAACATATTATTATTAATGTTTTGCGAGTATATATAATAAGATATTAATTATGCGGAAGAGACACTTAAAACTCAACAAACTTAAAAAATGCACATCATTGTTAGGATTGAGTAAATTTAAAATATCATCAGCACATTCCAGACTCAGCTAAGCAATACTCTAGCAACAACAACAGATTTTTAAAGTTTGTTCGAACCAATAAAATAAATAAATTTTAAGCACATTTATTTTATAGTTTATATAATTGTTTAAATTTTAACTATTTGTTTTGCAATGTGTTAAAATTCATTACAATTGAAAAGATTACTTTAACTCAGCCTGTATAAAGGATGAAATCATTTATCTTCTTTGCAATTAGAGATATAACTGATATTCGATTTAATATAGTTAATTGTCAGTATTTTAATTTTTAAAAAATATTTTGGTTCAATCGGGCCTGTCGAGGCCCCAACCCAGGCCTAGCCCTAGGGCCAAGTGTCTGGTTTAGTGCCCCATCCATGTGTTTTACCGTTTGACCCAGCCCGGCCCACAGCTGAAATTGGCTCCAACCAGAACGGATAACAACGGGTGGCTGAACCAGCCCAACCCGGCCCAGTTGCATCCTTCCATCTCAAATTGACTAACCAAGTTGAAAAACACGCAAATTATATAAAAGCTCATTACATCTCTTCATAATTCTTTATATCATGTTTATACAGAGATTACTCCTTTTCATTTTGTTCCTTTCATACTTTAATTTTTACAATGATGGAAACAAAAGAAAGCGAATAGTATAAAGCTTTAAACAATTGATAACGAACAAGCATTTTTGGGACTTTATAAAATATAAAGGTGGACAAACAATATGAAGAGGAGGGAGTATTTTTAATAATACTCTGAAACACATTGAACAGAAAATAGGGGTAAGGCTTGGAAATCTAAACCAACAACCGCAGGACGCATTTAATCGAATCTAGAAGTTGGGGGGGGGGGGGGCAATAAAAGAAAAAAGAACTTACATTTGCTGCTTACAAGTTATTAACAACTTCCGGTAGATACAAATGACTACTTTTACATGTCGAAAGTTCTCATTTCTCAATTCTCGATAACACCTTTGCTCAAGTGAACTCATGATCTGGATCAAAATAATTAGAAATTTTCATTAATATATAATAAATAAATAAAAAATAATAATAATAAAATGGTTTATTGAACAAATTAACTATACGAGTCTGTGTTTTACACTTGAGAGTATTTATCTTTAAAATAGGTATCATTCTAGATTCCCCATATAGAAGGAATTTGCAAAATACTCCCTCCATCCTAAGAAGTGAGTACAATTTCTTTTGTACAGAGGGAGTATACTATTGTTAACCACATTTCTCCTTTTATTTCCACTTAACTCTTTTCCACATAGCATCCTTTAGATCACTCGAAAAACACTTTTAAATTGCAATTTCTCTTAAGTGATTGAACTGGGATTAATTTCAGGTTCATTTATGTATTTTTTTTTTTTTTTGGGTTCTGTTATTTTTGTTTTCTCTGAAATCACACTCACTTTAAACTAGTTGCTACAATCTAGTTTTCTTAAATCTACTTGGGCATCTTTCAGATCTAAAAATATGGTGTCTTTGCAATATACGGTTAGGCTTTATATAATTATAAGTGTGTACATATATTTTTAGGAAATGTGTGTTTATTATGTTGCCCTGTGGCAAAATTCTTATTTGTAAGTTCTATAAAGCTTTTAAAAATTTGCTTCTTTATTACTTTGATGGGTTGGCATTGGCTTCATAAGGTGAAGAAAAGTAATCAGCTTGGCTAATTAATTCCAAGAATATACATATACCCAAACAATAATATTCTAAATTTCTTTTTCAAGAAAATTTTCCCAAACAATAGATCTTATAAATCTAAGGATATAAGAATTAACAGTTTTAAAACGTCTTCATTCCAAAATTTGTTGATATTTTAAAAGTCTCCATCCAAACATACCCCAATTTAAAAAACACTTCATCTGGTTGATATAAAACAATCAAAATTCTCTTCATCAGTCATCACAATACAGGTTAACTATTAAACTCTCACATCACATTACATGTATCTATTAATTACGAATCTTCTTCTCCTAAAATACAGATAACCAATATAAAAGATGTGGCCTATAAACCTAGGAACAATGTTGTCACAATTATAGAGTATCACTGTATCAGAGACTATGCTGCTTGAGATCCAAAAAACAGAGAGAATACAGGTTTAGGTAAAGATATAGTTTGGAATATTACGTTAAGGTTAGACCATATGTTGCATGTAGAGTACTGTAAAAGCAGACAAGATTTGCAAGTTATAATAAGGTAGAATGCGTATTTGTGTTTTAGACATCACAATAGAGCATATAATCATATAACTTCAATATTATGTACTTAGGGGTTGTCTGATAAAACTGAATGAAACAATTCTGAATGTAATCTGAATGAGCTGAATAAAGTAGAATTCTAAATACTGAATTAAAAAACGTGTTTGATAATTGATATGTTTGAAACATCTGAATGAGTGTATTTTAGAATTTTAACCCTCTAAATTCCATTACAAACTTAAGTAAAATTAAAATAATTATTTTATCATAATTATATCTAAATAAATGTGTACTTCATTCAAATGTTTAATAATTAATTAAAATAACCTATCATATATAATTCAATATTTATTATTTAAATAAATATAGTAACTACAATTATCTTCTCAAAATCTTAATTAACATTTATCTATTTACTAATTTACTAATATAATAAATTATTATCATAAACATAATACATAATACAAGCCGTTTGGCCTTTTGTGGCCACAATATTATCTTTTCTTATTAGATATGCGTCTCTTTCCCCATTCTTAAGCTACTTTTGAGTCAATACATACATACATAAACAATAATAATAATAATAATAATAATAATAATAATAATAATAATCCAATTCATTGATTGCAAAAAACAAGGAAAAGTTGTTGTTTGTCCCCCCAACCAACCCAACCCAATCTCAGATCAGATACGTTCATCTATTTTCCATTATCTCATATCAGATTTGTTCCTCTGTTGTTTTCCTTTCATTTGAATCGGACATTTTTCGACATATTTGGGAGGATTCCTCAAAGGATAACAACAGCAACAGGGCGAGCCCAATTTAGGACTACCCATCTTTGTACTGAAAAATCCACAAGTTTGGAGAGAATGAATTGTAATATGTGGGGCATTTAAGTAAAAAGATTATCAAGCAAAGCAGCTGACTGATTTAGCTTGAGAAATGTGATTAGTTCACTCAGTCCTATTTAGACTATTATTGTTTGAAACAAACAATCTTAATGACTTAACAAATCAGAATTTATTCATTCAGAGCTATTAAGTGCTAAACAAACAGGGCCTTAGTCTGAAACCAAGTGAGCTACTTAAAACTCAAGAAGGAGGAGAGGAGTGTCATGGTGAAACAAGACAGAGGTGTTTTATGAGTTTAACATATGTAAACTCACATTTCCTAGTTTATAGGTGGCTAGCTATGTCTTCAATATTCCATTTGGGTTGAGGAACATGAGAAAGATCTAGCCTGTGTCATTGTTGGTTTTATAAAAAATTCACTAATAGAAAACAAAAGAGCATTATATCAAGATGAAAAATAACCTTTGGCTTCAACATCTATGTGAAAAATAGCTAAGGGAAAGCAAGGGCCAAAAATAAAAATGGGTTACTAACAGAAGGGATAAGTAATCGCCATTACGGAGAAATATCTAAAAATATGGCACTCTTTCACCAAAATGGAAACAAGCCCCTAAATGTATTGAGGTATCAATATTAAAGTGGTCAAAAGAATCTTTGGCAGAAGATAACTCGGGAAAGATTAGAATGAGAAAATATATAAATAAATAACTTTGTTTATGCCAATGAAACTAGAATGTGGAATTTATTTTACAAACTACAAGGATATAAAAGGAGTGGCATGCTCAGCTTTCACTTTCTAAGAAAAATAGTCTAGGAAAAACATGGTCACAAACAAGGGTGAGATTAAGGATGACAAAGGATAAATATTAAATACTAATAATACAAGGAAATTCTTAAGATAAAAATTGGTTGGGAAGCAAACCCTGGACACAATGTAATCACACATTCTAGTTCTTAGAAGGCAATGTCCCAGGGACTAAATTCATTTTTTTGTTTAGAGCTGGGGGTGGGAGGCATATCAGTTCTAGGGCAACAACTAGTTTGAAATGCCCTCTCCACAGAGATTCCCAGTCTCTTTCATGTGTTTTCCTTTCACGATACACCAATGCATTGTCATCTACAAAGAGAAAATTTTCTCGGTATTTTCCCATTTTTTCACAATGAAGTATAATAAAAGAGAGGCAGGATCACGGGATGTTTCTTTCTTTCCATTCCTAACTCTTGCTTTGTAGTTCTTATATTCTCTCTGGATAGGAGCTGTAGCTTTGGATTCTTCTAGTAAGTTTACATGCAAATCCTATTTTGTGTTTCTTATTCATGATCGGATTTCAACTAGATTTCCTCAAACCCCTTATATCAAAAAAGGCCAATGTTCCCTCTAATATATTTAGGCACTCCAGTCTTTAACTCTTGATGCATAGACCTTATAAGCTAGTATCTCCGGACATTGTAAATTATGTGCAAAGTGGAGTTTGGAGTCTCTCTTTCTTTATTTCCCTTAGTGAAGATGTTTGTCTCCACGAGTAATTATCACAATCTGACAATCTTCCCAACCTGGGTCGTCATAGGAAGCATTGAGCTCATCGTCTCAATCGTGGTGCAGTCATGAGGTGATCTGCAATCAACTTCAGAAAGACATGAGCATATTTAGTTTAGAGGCTAAACTCAAGTGATTTTCCCAGGCATATTTTTACTTGCAGATGATTGAAAGATAGCACAGTTGATGTCCACAGGTGAAAACATGTCAGATATTCTGATATCATAGTACCATTGTTCTGCAAGTTGGTTAAAAAGTCATTAGCGTTAACCTCCATACTTTACAGAATTTACAGCCAACTTGGCTTTTTGGAGAAGTTCTCTAGTCAGCAGTTTGTACACTTAGCAGCAATCACCAAAAGGAGAAATGCCATTTTGTACTTCAAATCTTACTACCCAATCTCAGAAAATAGATCTTCGGTAATGCCATCCATGCACTTCCCTCTGTGAAGTTAATATAATATCTCTACCTTTCCTCCTCCATCTCCCCTCCCCCCCCCCCCCACCCCCCCCTCCCAAACAGCTAGATTACATTATGTCTTCGCTCTCTTCCCTTCGCCTTCAGTGTTTCTACACACATAAAGCCTCCTCATTTTCTCCTCAGGAGAACCTAAGTTGGGGAAGAACTGTTATCTAGTACAGCACAAAATCTGCATTTAGTTATCTGGATTCAGAATTCATGATGTAGAAGGTTGTGGGAAACATCTACCGCGTACTAACCATGCTCTCTCTAGAATTCAGAGCGAATTTGGTTGTCTTTTCATACTTCACATCTTACTAACACTCACGTAATAGATATGTAGGCCATTTGACTCCTTGCACATACCCCCCTTTTCAGAATTTACATGTATTCAGAGTTCATAGTGTAAAAGGTTGAAGGTAAACATAAACCAGTTACTAACCAGCAAGTCAATAAAAAGTACTACAATAGCAAACAATCCAATCAAAGCTTCTTAGTAAAACAATATAAATAAATAATGAATGATAGCCTAATCGTATGCACAATAGAGTCACTCGTGCAAACTCAAATTCCAACATGAATGCAGGTCTACCTTGGGAATACGTAGAGGATTTTTTGAAGCATATTCACACAGTTTACCGACTCTCCTATCATTAGGTTGTTCATCCTGTGAAAACAAAAAAACAAAAACTCGTGAACAAAACAAAATGCAAAATATTTTTTTGACAATTGAAAATACACTTTTGAGGTTTACAAAACAATTTTTACACAATTGCACTACAATTTTCTAGATATATAAACACATACAGTTTCGGCAAAAAGAAACCCAAAACATAAAGCAAACACCAACTGATTACCTAAGCTCAGTATGGAATAAAGACAGAAATGAAGTTAAAAAACAATGAAAACAAATGAGAACACATCTAGCAATTAATTAGATTTATACTTCTAAAGTAGTAGGAGTAACTAATTAGATTTATAATTCTAAGGGAAGATGACAAATATCTTTCAAGAGGCACAAGTTAAAAACCAGCAAGATGGAAGCACAAACACAGTTACAATACGACATGGACACTTGTTTGGTTGCTTCAAAGATTTAGAGAACCCAATAGAAATTATTTTATATTCAAGGTAACTACAAAGTATTAGAGCCCAATTTCCAGTATAAGTCTATTCTGACCAGGAGTAGGAACTGTTAGGGAAGTAAGTATTCCTCAAGGTAAAAGCTCTATACAGAATAAGTTTGCACAGTAAGTATAGCTTCAGAAGAGGTTCACCCTTATCCTTTAAACCCATATCTCAACATGGACTCATCTAAAATACAAAAGTACCCGTGTCAACACGACATGACAGGGGTCAAGTGTCAGTGTCAAACACGGCACTTTGGGGAAATTGAGAAAAAATGTTCTATGTTCGTGTCATGTCCTTTTAAGGATCAAACTAAGAGTTTCCGATTCCATGTAACAAAGCTCAGATGTACTAAAGCTCTCTTCTAATAACTAGAATCATGAATATCTTCAAGAAACATGTCCACCTTGGCATCTTCCTTGATGGGCACTTACTTTGATTTTGCTTTCATGCATTTCACGACTACCTAAATGTGATTTTCCATTATGTTAGTTGAACGAATAATGCTGTAAGCTGTAAGACCAAGAAAATGGTGTGATGCACATAGCACACATCACCATTCAAACCCACAAATTATTATGATTTGAAAGAACCACAATACTAGGCATAAGTCTTAAATATGAACATTCAAATTATCATTTTCTTCTGCTTCAAAACAATTAGTTCAAGATGGATATATTAAAAAATATAAATATTACGCGAAATTAAACTAATATTGCTTTGTTTAAAAGCTTCTTGAGTGATAAAAGAGAAAGATAACTTTAAGTCCGGGTTAATTAGTGAGGGTGAACAGGAGAGACGAAAGATCCACGAAGGCAGGAATAAACTGAGTAAGGGGAGCTAAGGGGAGGAAAACAGACGAGAATTGCACCACAGTAGACAAATAAGTATTTCTCTCCATAGACTAAGTAGGCCCTATAATCTTGTCAAATCACGAACTCTGTATATAGTGAATAGAGGCCGAGGTCCACGTGGCACATAAGGGTAGTGCCACATGGCAAGTCATGCGTACATCTGACGTCACACGTCTGAATAGGTCCCACAATATTGTCAATGACATTCTTGTCCGAAAGGGTCCTTACTCCCTCAACAATCCTATTCTCCTAGCCATCAAACCAACCCTTAGAAAGCTATCCCAATATTATACCTGAATGCTTGCCTTAGGAAACAAACGAGGTCCTTATTACTGGTATTATGTAAGCTTGATATGAAGGTGTAGTATTGTCATCATAAGAAGAGCATCGCACGGCCAAGCATAAGGGCTCACGTGGCTAAGCCCAAGGGATCGAAGAGCTAGACCCAATAACCTCTATGGGTGGGCCCGCAAGGTCAAGCCATCCAGCCAGAGAGGCCAAGATGGCTGGACCCACAAGGCTAAACACCAACTCGAGACCCCATGTAGCCAGGCTCTCGAGTGCCCATGTGGCAGTTCCTGAGAAGCCCATGTGTCATTGAATATACTTGCATGGGATCCACGCGTAGTGTCCAAACGGGCCAACGTACGTACATGATGAATCTGGGCATACAATAACGAAATTAAAAAGAGAAAAAAACACAACGTAAATAATATAAAACGATAAATGTCAATGGTACATTATCCTTAATTTTAGCTTTATACTTGATAGTAATAAATTTTGAGAAGTAAATAAATTCAATTTATTTCATCAAGGGAATTTATAACTTTCCATTTCCAGTTTGTTTCCTCTCCCTAGCTCTGTTCCAGTTGCAAACAAAGAATCGATACGTTAATCAATATCAGCGCATACACGTGTACATACATAAAGCAAAAAACAAAACTCCGAAATTGTCACCAACAGAAAAGGTTGACATGTAATGTAATTATGTAAGCCATAAAGTACACAAAATCTATGTCAAACAAGATATTCCTATTTAACTTCTTGATTTTATTTTTAAATGGACATAACATGTACATAATTTCTATAGGTAAATTTATTCAAATAACAAATTTTGATCATAAAATTTAATATGAAAACAAACAAATAAATAAGTAAAGTCTTACTATAATGACAACAACTTTATGTCAATACTAAATATCGACGTATGTGAATATGTGAGATAAGAAGGAATTAAGAAGGGTTCTACACTAATTTATTTAGTCACATTAGTTGCAATCCAACTTGTTATGTCTCATAAATAAATAAGATTAAAAAAAATCAAATGGGACTCTCATTTTGGGCCGGAAGGAGCTTGTATATCACAAATTCACAATGCAAAAGAAATTAATCTAACCGGAGACTTTGGAAAGATATCGCTGAGCAACTTCTTGTATCGCCTAATAGGCTGCCGTGATCTCGGGCGCAGAGCGGGGAAACAGAAACAAAGTTCCCCACACGAAGGAATTATAGACCTTGAAATCACACCCATTTTTCTTTTTCTTCTATTTTTTTATTTACCCTCTAATCAAAAACTTAATTTACAAAATTCAAAATTTTCTTTCGCTCCGTCGATTCCCTAATTGCATTTTCCAAATTGCATATACAATTAAAAAACCTGAAGAAAAAACAAAATTGGGGGTGTCAATAAAATGGAAATGGCAACGGAAATTGAAATTGAAAATTTCTATTAATATTAAATCAACAAAGAAAATTGGGAAAGGAATTGATGCTCATAATTTTTGATTTTCCATTGTTTGAGGAAATTGAAAAAAATTGTGGGTTTCAAATAAAATGACCGTGGGAATGGAAATTGGAAATTCTATTGAATTTTTACCTCGGGATTGATGCCTGAGGGAGGAAGATCGGCGGGTGAAATGTGGAAACCCTTGAGCGCGGGGCACCGGATCTCCGACTTCCTCAAACGGCAAAATGCTAGAGAGAGAAAAGTTGAGAAAATGGTGTTCCGCCTATTTATAACCTTTGCATGGCTACTATATACATACGCAGATTTGGATCATAAATTCATAATATCCTTAAATGTGCAAGTGCAACGGCCATATTTAGTTTTACTATCATTATTTATTCTATATAAAGATCGACTTTTTATTATATGTTTTCAACATTATATATTTAACAAATATTAGGTAAAAGAACATTTTAAAGTCATAGTTTTATAAATGGAAAATTCTACATTTACCAATTTTTTTACTTATTTTTCTTACCTGTATATAAGATAAATGAGTGTGGTGTTAGAGTATTTTATTTCCTTATGTGGCATCTACTATTTATGTAATTATTGGATTTATATATTATATTAATTTAATTACTTTATTTATGGGTTTGGTAATTATGTGACCCATAAATATTATTACTAATGTTATTTAGCATAATGGACCCTAGGGTTTCATAATCTTGATGGACGATTTGACCCTTGGCTATTCTATAAATAAAACAGTTAGGGTTTGGTCCAATTGTTGTCTCAAGAATTTTATACACACTCATACATCCATCATAAGATTGAAAGAGACAATTGAAGACATCTACTCTTAAGCGCATCGGAAACGTGATACAGACGAGATGTCTTCTCTCAATTCATATAAGTACATAATATTATGATTAATTAATTTATGTTTATTTCATGAAATAGCACAATCCCATAATAATTTTTTAATATTTAGTATCAAAAGCATGGTTATACTATTACATAGAATAAATTAATTATGCTGTTATGCTAGATTTCTTTTAAGTCTACATATTCTCTTTATTGGTATGATATAGAATTATTTTCGAAAGGAACGTAAATTCGTTTCAGTATGTTATTAGTGATTATGCTTCCTTGTGTTATATTCAAGAAATCATCAGCATGCTCACTTTTGGCTTTTGATTACTTTTAATAACATTCGAAATATACATATTACTATTATGTATTGTATTGCACATCATGGATGCTTATTTTTCTCAATTCATTATTCCGGTGCGTCATAATGTTATATTTCAATATACTAAAGTAATATATATTGAATTCATTAATGATTCTACGTATACCTATATAATATTATTTATATTATACCATCATGTTTAGAAATGATGCAAATAGCATAAGTGTTATTTAGTTTTGATCTCAATTCGATGGTCACTGTCTTTATACCCGCCTATCATGTTCATGGTGGTACTTGGGCTATCTATTTATGGTGATTG
The DNA here is from genome assembly GCA_947179155.2 of Hedera helix. Taxonomy (NCBI): domain Eukaryota; kingdom Viridiplantae; phylum Streptophyta; class Magnoliopsida; order Apiales; family Araliaceae; genus Hedera; species Hedera helix. The sequence continues at coordinate 34,996,324 of OX359287.1, forward strand.
AGGTATTATTTATTATATCTAGATAATATTATTCTATATTATGCCATCATGTATTTAATTTAAAATTTATATAAATATTTTGTAATTGATTCATGTTCATAATTATATATCTTAATTAAGATTTTAGAACATGATACATTATTAGAGTTTTTAAGTTGTTACATGTAAATTATAAATAATGTTAATTTTCAAACTTGATTAATATGATGTTTAGACTCTTTTATTGTTAAAATTAATAATCAGCCCAACGAAAGGTTATTAATCGAAACAATTAAAGATTAAGAAAAGTCACATAATGTTACATTTAATAGATGAAGATTTTAATTTTACCCAACGAAAAAATTAGAATTTATTAAATAAAATTTTATTGCATAAGTAACATGTTTATTTCGTTTTTGCCCAACGATGATGCGTGGATAAATGTGTTGTGCATTATTTTATGGGGATGTTATTATCATATTATTAATTGGACCAACAAAAGATTGATAATTATGCACCAACATCTCATTAAAATCTATTTTGGGTGTTATAAATAGATTTTATATAACTAACTGTTTGTTAGGCAATTAGTTTTTATTATGATTGATTATTAATTATCGTTGTACATTATGGTTTTCTTTTAATTTTTTGTAAGTATACTTATGAGCTTGATCATGTTTTAGCATTGACTCCTACTACTATTTTTGGATATCTATTTGGAATTGAAGCCTTGAATAAGGCTAATTTTACTACTTGAAAAGAGCAAGTGAAAATTGTTCTTGGCGTTCTTGATTTTGACTATGCATTATGAGTGGATCCTCCTGCTCCACTTACAGCTACAAGCTCAAATAAGTAAAAAGTTATTTATGAAAAGTAAGAGCGATTCAACCGCATGTCCCTTATGATTATGAATACCTCTATCACGACAGTCATTCGAGGAGCCATTCTTGACTCTGAGAATGCCAAAGAGTACTTAGCATCAGTCGAGGAACAATTTAAGGGATCTTCTAAAACTCATGCAAGTACCCTTATTTTAAAAATGCTCACCAGTAGGTATAATGGGGTCAGTGGAGTGCGCAAGCACATTATGATGATGAATGATACTGCCTTTAAATTAAAGGGTATGGACATGAAGTTTTCTAAGGGTTTTTTCGTTCACTTCATTATGACTTCTTTTCTTGCACAGTTTGATCCATTTAAGATCAATTATAACACGCAAAAAGAAAAATGAAAAATGAGCAAGTTGATCGCCATGTGCATACAAGAGGAAGAAAAACTTAAGGTTGAAAAACCTTGGCAAATGTTTTAAAAATAAAGATAAGTCAATTTCTACCAAAACAAATAAGGCAAATTATTCATGTAACAAATCTGAGACAGGTCCTAAATGTCACTTTTATAAAAAGCAATGACATATTCAGAAAGACTGTCCTAAGTTCAGAGAATGGCTTGAAAAAAAAGGTATGTCCTTTAATTATGTGACCTATGAATTATTTCTAATTGACGTTCCTTCTAATACATGGTGGCTTGGCACTGGTTCTATGGTTCACATTACTAATTCAATGCAATGATTCCTTTCAAAGAAGACACTCCAAAAGGGGGAAATAACCATTAAAGTTGGCAATGGGGAGTCTATACAAGTTGAAGATGTATGAACTCTCCCTTTAGTTTTGGAGAGTGGTTTCATCTTGTATTTATATGATACTCTTTATGTTCCCAGTATGACACGAAATTTAATTTTTGTATCTAAACTTGACATTAATGGTTTTTCGTTTAAGTTTGGGAATAATAAAATAATTATTTATCATTACTTCCATGTTGTTGGTTCTGGCTCTTTAGAGGGAAGCCTCTATAAGTTAAATTTGGATAATGTCTTTGCTGAATTCTTATTAACAATGAATGTGATAGAAAATACCTCTAAAAGTGGAAATAAGATAAAACTAGATAATGAGAATTCTTCAAAATTGTGGCATCAACATTTAGGTCATATTTCAAAAGACAGAATGCAACGTCTTATAAATGATGGAATTCTTTATTCAATAGATTTCTCTAATTTTGACCATTGTATTGAATGTATAAAAGAAAATTTTATGAAAGATAGTAATAAAGGAGCCACTAAAAGTGATGCACTTCTTGAGGTGATTCACATTGATATATGCTGACCATTTTCTCCTAAAATTGGTGGATACAAATCTTTCATTACGTTCATTGATGACTATTCACGCTATACTTATGTTTACCTGATTAATGAAAAATATGAATCACTAAATATGTTAAAAATTTTCAAGGCTGAAGTTGAAAATCAACTTGACCAAAAAATTAAAGTTGTGAGATTAGATAGAGGCGGAGAGTATTATGGTAAACAGTCTGATACAGGTCATAGTCCTGGTCTATTTGCCTTATTTTGTCAAGAAAATGACATCGTTACTCAATATATAATGCCTGGTACACTGCAGCAGAATGGTATAACTGAGAGGCGAAATTGTACCCTTATGGATATGGTACGTAGTATGTTATGCAATTCCAGCTTACCTATATTTTGTGGACTGAGGAATTAAAGACAGTTGTTCATATTTTAAACCAGGTTCCTAGCAAATATGTCCCTAAGACTCCTTATGAAATATAGATAGGTAAGAAGCCTAGTTTAAAATACTTACGGGTATAGGGTTGTCCAGCCGAGATTAAAATTTTCAATCCACAAATAAAGAAACTAGATTCTAAAACCATTAGTTGTCATTTCATTGGATATCCTGATAGATTTAAAGGTTTTCGTTTTTACTGTTCCTCACATACCACTAGAATTGTTGAGATTATGCATGCAGAGTTTTTAGAGAATGGTGATTTAAGTGAGAGTGGTGAGCCTAGAAAAATTGATCTTGAAGAAAATGAGATTTATGTTCCTTATCCTATAATTCAAGAGGATGAGCCGAATGATGCCCTTGAGATAGCTGAGACACCACTTAATGTTGAACCCCACATTATTGAAAATCATATTCCTGAAATTGTGCAACCTTTACGTAGGTCCGAAAGACCTAGAAAGCCTATTAATTTTGATGATTTTATAACCTATCTTAATGAGATTGACTATGATTCAAGTAAGACTAATGATCCTATTTCCTATAAAGAGACTATTGCGAGTGTTTTATCAACTCAATGGTTTGATGACATGAATGATGACTTGAAATCAATGGAGCTTAATAACGTTTGGGATCTTGAAAAATTACCAAAAAGTGTTAAACCTGTTCGTTGTAAGTGGGTCTATAAGACCTAATTAGATCATAAATGGAACGTTAAAATGTATAAATCTCAATTAGTTGCCAAGAGTTTCACTCAAAAGGAAGGTGTGGATTATAATGAAACTTTCTCTCCAGTATCCAAGAAAGATTCATTTAGAATAGTCATGGCTCTAGTGGCTCATTATGATTTAGAGTTACACCAAATGGATGTTAAAACTGCATTCCTTAATGGTGACTTGCATGAGAATGTCTATATGACACAACCAGAAGGTTTTCTGGTTAAAGGCAAGGAACATATAATATGTAGACTAAAGAAATCCATCTATGTGTTAAAACAGACCTCTCGACAATGGTATCTTAAGTTTCATGAGGTGATGGGTAATTTTGATTTTAAGAAAAATATAGTGGATCAATGCATATACTTGAAGGTCAGTAGGAGTAAATTTGTTATTCTTGTTTTGTATGTTGATGATATACTACTTGCAAGTAATAACTTAGACATGGTGTATGAGATAAAACGTTTTCTTTCTAAAAACTTTGATATGAATAATCTCGGTGAAGCCTCTTATGTCATAGGTATTGAAATTCATCGAAATAGGTCTCGCGGGATATTAGGATTATCCCAAAGAGCTTATATTGACAAAGTTCTTAATAAATACAACATGTAAAATTGTTCCCCTACTGTCGCTCCTGTTGTTAAGGGTGACAAATTTGGCTCATATCAATGTCCTAAAAATCAGTTACGTGATCAAATGAATCTTATTCCCTATGCTTATGTGGTTGGGAGTCTTATGTATACTCAAGTTTGTACACGTCCTGATATAGCATATATAACAGGTATGCTTGGTCGTTACCAATCAAATCCAGGTTTAGATCACTGAAAAACAGCCAAAAATGTTTTACGTTACTTACAGGGTACTAAGAATTTTATGCTTACATTCAGAAAAACAGATAACTTTGAAGTTATTGGTTATTCTGATTCTGATTTTGTTAAGTGTAAAGACGAAAAAAAATCTACATCAAGGTACATCTTTATGTTTTCAGGAGACCCTATTTCATGGACAAGTAATAAGCAGGAGTTAACTACCACTTTCATGATGATGGCAGAATATGTGGCTTATTATCATGCTATTTGTCACGCCGTATTGTTGAAGAATCTTATTTCAGGACTTAAGGTTGTAGATTCAATTTCAAGGCCATTAAAAATATTTTGCGATAATGATTCTGCTGTTAGTTTTTCCAACAGCACAAGTTCGAGTGGTGTTGGACTGTACCTTGACACTAAGTACTTATTCGTTAGGGAAAAAGTTGAAGATCAAAACGTTGTCATTAAGTATATTAGTACGCATGATATGTTAGCGGATCCACTTACGAAAGGCTTACCACCCAAACTCTTTTTAGAGCATGTTGCCAACATGAGTTTAACTGGTAGTCTTAATTAGTAAGTTACTTTAATGTAAGACAACTTCATTTTGAGCTCGTTGTTTTGACTTCACATTACGTTTATGGTTTGCTATTCTCTTTATTGTGCACACTTGAGAACTTATGAACAAACAGTTATGTTTAGACCATATCAATGAGTTTAATTTATTACCACTTATGTAAACTTTATTTATACGTGTTATGCTTAAGGTTAATCCTTGTTTTAATGAAAGTACTAGTTATGTAACTAATGAGGATCTTTTGTTAATAGTGACACAAAGATTGTATTAATTCATATTTGTGTTTTTATTTGAACGGGATGTAGATATTAAATTAATGATTGGCCAAATTAATGATTATAAGTATTATATTTTGTATATAAATAGTATTTCGGCCAAGTGGGAGAATGTTAGAGTATTTTATTTCTTTATGCCTCTACTATTTATGTAATTATTGGGCTTACATATTATATTAATTTAATTACTTTATTTATGAGCTTGGTAATTATGTGACCCATAAATAATATTACTGATGTTATTTGGCATAATGGGCCCTAAGATTTCATAATCTTGATAGACGATTTTGACCCTTGGCTATTCTATAAACAAAACAGTTAGGGTTTGATCTCAATTGTCGCCTCAAGAATTTTATACACACCCAAACATCCATCATAAGATTGAAAGAGACAATTGAAGACCTCTACCCTTAAGCGCATCGAAAACGTGATACAGACAAGATATCTTCTCTCAATTCATATAAGTACATAATGTTATGATTAATTAATTTGTGTTTATTCCATGAAATAACACGATCCCATAATAATTTTTTAACATGTGACTCATTCATTTGGGTTGAAGATGAAATGAAGTAGGATCATACTCATTTGTCTTATATGCGGATAAAAAAAAATGGATAAGTATAGAATGACTCTTTATAAATATGTCTAATTTTATACCCGATGAAATACTTTTATTTTCCATTCCTTTAATGTCTCAAGGGTAAATATGGCAATTCTGAATCGAACTGAAACATGTCAAATTTAATCGAAACGCTCAATTTTTAATCGAATCGATGACTTGATTCGTACAGTTTTGATTGAAAAATAAGTAAACTAAAGACGGTATAATATGGTACTGATATTTGTTGTTAAGTGGTGAATCGCACTACACCAAATGTATGAACTAGTGGTACATTGCTTAATTTTGAACCAATGTATCATCCATATATTAAAATATTAAATAGGTGTTTTTGGATTTATATTAACTTATGATGACAAGCTACTTAAGATACTCTTTCTTATATGAAAGTATGAAATTATTGTTAGTTATGCAAATTCTTAATCTTTAATATTGTTTTACTTCTTGAAATATTTAAATTTATTTAATTTATAATTAGTTATTGATGCGGTGTGATGTAGTGCAATGCAGGACATTGCGGTGCGACATAAGAGACCGAACTATCTGCACCCCATCATTTGGCATCCTTATCGCTGCTCAAGAGAAAGCAATTCAAAATCCAAGGAAGGCTCTTTTGTTTTTCACAAATTGTAATTTTATTTATAATTTTAGTCCAATCATTTAAAAAGATAAAGAAAAAAAATTGTGAATGTTAATTTAAATTTTGGTCTACATTATATTTTCTAGTACGTAATTACTCCAATTTTCGGAAAAGAGGATTATTGTTAAATAATTTAAAATAAGATCATCAACCAAGATGGTCTAATGGACAGCCGATTGAATATATAATCCCCTTGCATTAAATGTTTGAATGAATTTCTCATTGGAGATTGATCATTCGTTATACGAATATAAATAATTTTTACTTAAACATTAGGATAAAGAAGAATTAAACTTCACGCATGGATTAAAGTTTAGGAAACTGATATTTTCGCAGGATTTTTTGTTATTTTAACAATGCGCCAAATTTTTTATTTATAGCGACATTTTTCATATGTAAAGTGTCGCAATAAGTTTATAGCGACAGTTTTAATGTATAAAGTGTAGTCATAGGTGTATAGCGACGGTTTTAAAACCGTCGCTATAGGTAAAAATTGAGCCCACACACAGAAATAACAAAAAAGCTTGTGGAAATAACAGTTCCCAAAGTTTATTTTGAAATTGTAACAAAAAGCTGTTTTCCCCCTAAAAATGATCAAAACTTGTGCAAGTAAAATGATTGAAACTAGCTGAAATATAAATAAAATGTACAACATTACTGAAGCCATTGCAATTTTGTTTTTAGTAATTAAGGAACAACAAATTTTCAGTATGAGTGTTGGTTCTTGCAAAAAGCTAGGTTGATCTCACCGCATAACAAAAAACTAGGTTTTTGTTTTAGAACGCAAATAAAAAAAATTGACAACTCGTATTTGAATCAATATTTTGTAAGTGACGCTCTTACTTATCTTTTAATAATCAATTAAATGTAATTCTTAAGAAAATTTAGGGGAAAAAATAAGTTGTCTTCTTGTTTATTTTCCTAAACACCCTAATCACACATCTCTCTCTAGATCCCTGTATAATTTTTGTTGCTCCACTTCTTGAGGTGTGATCCATGCATGATCAATATCATCTATTTCTCTGTCTTTGGATCTGGTGGTTTGTGAGCAATTTAGGTGATTGTTTCATAGAAATCATCAAAATAGATAAAATTAATAAGCACAAGGAATGGGAAAAGGCACATTGGCCCCCTCCAATAATATCGAAATGTACATCTGTGATGGGCCTCAGCATAACCGCAATAGCAACACACATGCTTGGCTTCGTCTTATTGTTGGTGGTTTGCCATTTCTCTAACATGTTTTTGCGCAAATTTTCACAGCCTCGTGTTGTCTCTGAATTCATTGTAATTTTCTCTCTTCAATCTTGATCCATGCATACGTACATTTTTTGTTTTCATGGAATATTATTATCTTTAAATTATTGCTTTCAAGATTGATATTTTTACGAGTTCCCGTCATGTCTATTTGTATGTCATGAAAATATGTCAGATCTATATTCACCAAAACTAACTTTTTCAAGATACAATTTTATCATGAAAAAATTAAAAGTCTTATTTTATTGCGAATAATATATATATAATGTTGACCAAACATTTACAAGAAATTCTGTATTTTAATTTTTTGTAGAATCATTTTTCTTGTTCAACATTCCTGGATTCAATTCAAACAAAGTAGCATATTGAGGTTTTCCATAAAAATTAATCATGCTATACACAAATTAAATGATCGAATACTCCCTCAGTTTCTAGATGCTAGTCATATTTAACTACTTTTTTTTATGCATATTAAGGTTTGCAATGCATAATCACACTTTTTTTTTACTTGGTCATAATCTTTTCCAATCATGAAGAAGATTAAACTTCACATCTACACAAACAGTCTATATTTAACTATATATCATCCGAGATGGTATGGATTTGGAGAACGGTCTTATAAAACAAGAGTCATTTGCATAGATAAGAGTTGAATTTTCTAATAATTATATGACAAAGGTCCTCTGAAATGCAATTACTTATTATACCGATTAAATACAACTTATTTTTGTAGACTTTACATTTTTAACTGTCTGAAATATCAGATCCATATGTATTAATTAATGTATTGTCAAAGTACTCACAAGTATTTTCATTTTCTTTTTTCTTATGTTCTACTTCAGTTCTAACTTCCATTTTCATTTGCATGCAGGTAGGCCTAGTAACAAGCAACCTACCATTCCTCCGCAAAGCCTTGAGTGCAGAAGTACTCAAACAACTAAGCTACATAGTAGAATTCGGCGTAGTTTGCCACATGTTTGTAGTAGGCCTCGAAATAAACCCTAATCTCTTCTTCCACATTCCGGCTCGCGAAGCCAAAGTCGCCTTGGCCGGATTCCTCACCACATTCCTGTTAGCATTTTTAGTCGCACCATTTTCACACGTCACACGCCCATAATCCCTAACACAATTTTCTACCTTGCACTATACCTAATCCTCTCCGGCACCGCCTCTCCCCTCTTAACTCACCTCATAAACAATCTAAAAATCGCCAAATCAGACATAGGCCGGTTTGTAGTTTGCTCCGGGATACAATCGGACCTAATGTCAACTCTATCAATAACACTAGGTTATGTCCTGTTTGATCCTGAGCAAAAATTTAAGCTACGAAACGCGAGTGAAATCATTTCAATAACATCGACATTGTTAATCGAGATCATTTTAGCAGCTAAAACAACACCAATAATTATGAATGGGTAAACCGCGCAAATCCTGAAAGGAAGCCTATGAAAGGGTCACATTTGGTGCTGGCATTAGCATCTGCTGTGGGAATAGCTGGCATTACGCCGTTTTTTGTGAAATTTAGTGGTTTGTTGAGTGCGTTTATGGCTGGTTTATTCATGCCTAAGGAAGGGAGGATTTCAAAATTGATTATTAGTCAGGTTAAGTATTTTTTCACTAGTACTTTTTATCCGATTTTTTTCTTTTGGGTGGGATCAGAATCTGATCTTGCAAAATTTGGAGCTAGCCATTTAGGGCCTTGGGCACGGTTGCTGTTCTTGTTTTTGATCACTATGGTGGGGAAAGTTGTGGGATCCATGGTTTCTGGGGTGATGTTAGGGTTCCACTGGCCGGAATCTATTGCGATAGGCCTGCTTCTTAGCCTCAAGGGACCCCTGCAAGTTTACTCGGCTATAGTTGCAGCAAAAGTAAGTTGGTACATTTCATGAGTTTCCTTTTCTTTCACTAGAATGTAATATATTTGTTTCGATAAAAATATCACTTTTGCATTTTATTTTCGTTCCAAATTAACTGCAAAAGAGCTGAGATTCAAGATGAACATATTTTTGTTCAAAATCAATTGCATTTTTTGTTTGCAAAGTGGACAAAAAGGGATTCAAACTCGATGTAGTTGTAAACTGATTAAGTTTTTTGTCAAGATGAACAAATTGCATTCGTATAGCGAATAGCCACGTTGGAAAGTTGCATTTTATAGTACTATCATATGAATACAATTTTTTTCTATATAAATATAACTTTTTTTTGTCTTGAAATAAAAATTTTGACCGATTTTCAACTTCATGGAGTCATGATCCGACAAAGAGATGATCATTTTAGCCTCTTTTTGCATTATTATGCTCAGAAATAAAATGTTAGTGTGACACTTGTTGCAAAACTATTCTTAATTGTTGGAATTCTTCTCGTGAAAATGCCACTTTTAAATTTAACTTTTATTTTAAATTGATTATGAAAGAAATTCAAAGCCAATAGATTATTGTCCCAAAATAATTATATTTTGCCCGTCTTCACAAAGTGGACAAAAAGACAATCAGTTTAAGTTCCCTTTGCTCTAATTTTTTTTAAAAATAAAATGTGAAGGTACTATTGCCAAACTAATCTTAATTAGATTTAAATTTCAGACCGTCTAAATTGAGAAGTTCTTTTGAACAATATAATAAAAAAGAAACAAATTACAATTGTATAGTTAAGAGTTGCAATTGTATAATATTTAAATAACAAATTTATTCAAAATATAGCTCTATGTTATATAAAAATAACTTTTTTTATATAGACTACCCAAATAAATGATCTATTATAAACTGCTTGGAATTAGGATCTTCTTAATCTTTGGAATTGATCTCCTTGTTTAAAAATTTGCAGATAAAACTCATAAGTGGTTCAACCAGCACTGTAATGGTATTCGTAACCTTCTTCACCATCATCTACACTCCACTAGTAGTCGCAAACATCATCAAGCGCGCAAGAAAAAGATCCCCAACCCAAAGAATGGCACTGCAATGGCTAAACACTTCGAGCGAGCTCCAAATTCTCCTAAGCCTACACGGACTAGTAAACGTGCAATCCGCCATTACCTTCATGGCAATTGCTCAGGGTCCACCTGACCCTCGCATTATGGTTCACCTAACAGACATGGTCAAGCTAACCGATAAAATAGCTGCCACGCTAGCTCACGGGGAAGGCGGCGAGGCATTGACATTGACAGATCCAGCAGTGACAGAAATGAGGGACACTATTACTCATGATGTTGAGGCTTATTTAGATGTAGGAGGAGAAGGGGTTGGACTACAACGAATGCTTGCATTCTCTATTATGAAGAATATGCATAGAGATATTTGTATTCTTGCGGAGGATTTGATGATTTCGATAATTGTATTGCCATTTCATAAGGAGCAACAGACGGATGGAAGGCTTAATGGAGGCAATCCAGGGTTTCGAAACATAAATCAAAAGGTAATGAATTTTACCCAACCTTGTAGAATTTAATTGTGTTTCTGAGTTTTGGATGAAAAGGAAAATAACATAAAATTAAAAATTTGATAAAAATGACATAAATATAAAACTTGTAAATCTTCTTTTATGTTTTTGTCTAAGTTTCTACAGAAAATAAAAGAAAACATAATTTATCCATTATTAGACAAAAAACTTTAACAAGTGACTGAGTTTTTCGCACTTTTTTTTATCTATTAAAAACGAATTTGAATATGTTATTTCATTCTGTGTCTCATCTATTGTGTTAAAATTCATGTTACAAAGTTAATTGTATAAATAGATAATTTTTAATTGACAACAATACATAGAATTTAGACAGCAGATAAACTATGGAACGAGACGGCAGAATTGAAATCATTGAAAACTAGAAACAAGACTATTTGAAAAAAACTCAGGTTTCCATCATTCTCCTTTTCTTTCATTTTAAAACTCAAAAACGCAGTGTAAAGCATGTAAAGGAAATGACATCAAATGAAGCTTTAAACAAGTCTGAAGTTTTTTTTTTTTTTTTTAATGCTATGCCCCTTGCTCGGTTGGAATACTAGTAGACCGAGGTTTCGGCTCAACAAGAATCTCAAGATCAAGCGTATCCATCAACATCGCGGTGGTTTTCATCGACGGGAAAGACGACCGGGTAGCGCTAGCATTTGCCGGTCATATGGCTCGACATCCCGGAGTGAAACTATCCGTGAGAAGATTCCTGCTGGATTCGAACAACGAGGGCAGCATATCAACAAGGCTCAACAGGTCTAGGCTGCACACAGCAGAGCAGGAAGAGGAATTGAAACTAGACGACGCGTATTTCGCCGAGTTCTACGGCGACACGTGGCCGGAGGGCACGTTTTGTATGTGGAAAAGTTCCTCGTGAATTCGGGGCAGACGTTCTCGACGCTCCGTTCGTTGGAAGGGCAGTACTCACTTTTTATTGTGGGGCGGGGAGGAAGGGTGAACTCTGTTTCGACAAAGGGGATGAATGACTGGGAGGAGTGTCCCGAGTTGGGGCCTATTGGGGATATTCTTTCGGCTTCGGATTACTCAGTCACATCTTCGGTTTTGATCATTCAGCAACATAGTCTTAAAGGAGAACTTCATGGCCTACAGGATGAGTTCCCGATCATAGCTGTGAAACTTGTTCTTCTGATATAGTACACAGAATTTAGTTTTTTGTACCTTTAGAAATAGGAGGCTGAAAACAGAAATAGATCACAGGCGCGTCTGTAATTAAATTCATATTAAAGGTCTTGGGGCAGTTCGAATGTGGTTAGATTCGGCAGTGTCATTGTAATTACACTTTCTCCGGCCTCTAGATACGGAAAATGGGAGTCATTCAACCGTTCAGCATGGCTGTATATGAACGAGGTCTAGTTTTTTAAAAAAATTATCAGGCCCAAGTTCGCCAAGATCAGTTTATTCAACACTCTTAAGCTAAGTAAGCTGCAATGTGCTGTCAATAGAGCTCGATCTATACTGGAACAATAAATTGTGTTCATTTAACTCAACCAACCAAGCTCGATTGATAATATGTTAAATTCGAACTTGATTAATTTCAACTCAATTCGTCAAAACTCGACTCGTTTTGTATTTATATTTACATAATTTATATATATATATAAATAATTTTAATTTGGTTTAACTTGACTACAGCTAAAACTCGACGAGCCAAACAACATATTGAAACTCATTTAAAAACTCGGCTTGAGCTCTTTTAACTTTTGGTCAACTCAAGCTCGGCTCATAGGCCTACCATCTGATACTTGCAGATAAAATCACGTGTTATTCCCCTGTTACAGGCTTCATAAGCCAACACATTTTGGAAATAAATAAATTATCAACGAGAGAATAGAATGGTCAAACAAAACGAATGCCATCCCCAACACGAGTTTCTCCGAGTTCAACTGCGGCTTCATTTTCTTGCTCTATTTTTTAGCGGGAGGCAACAAGGGGGTATGACCAGATGTACAAAATTTGAAGCCAATAGAAGCCCCAATATAAAAAGAGAAAAAAGATGGAGCAAATTACCATGCAATTGTTCATGTCATGGGGAAAGAACCAAAGGACGACTCTCCGAAAAGATGCATATGTTGAATGAACCCCCTTTTCTGAGCATTCACAGGCAGTTAGAATTAACATGTCAATTGCTAGCTATTTAGAAGATGCCTGTAAAAAGTTAAATTGTATCATTACTAGTCAGTTGCCAGGAAAATTAACTGGTGGTAAAAATATCCCGACTAATATAGAGTTTTGGGATATTGAGAATACACTTCAAAGCAGGAACAAATACATCATCTGTGCAAGCACCATCAAGATAAACAGGCCATTAATTACATACTAGTACTGTCTTATGAGAATCTTGCCATCTCAGCCTGCAAAGAAAAACAGAGGTAATCAGTTTAATATGAAGATTCAGAATCTTTGAAAAGAATTGATTCAATAGAATAGCATCAGAAGTTTCATGGTTCTCATAACAAGACATCAGAGTACATATAACTACCAATGCACACATTCTGGGACAGTCTATTCCTAGAAATATAACTCTCTTGCCAATCTCTAAAAGTAGTTATCTAGACAGCTTTTAGTTTAAAAAAATTAGTTGTCTGGATAGAAGAAAGAAATGTTATCACCCAAAAGATAGTTAACTTGTTATCCATTTCAACAAATAGGGGTGGCGGATCTTAAACCAGCCAGACTATGGTTTCCAAGTTTCCTCTTTTATTTGGAAAGCAACTGTATTGCCAGATTCGTTCTTCTTAAAGCTTTGCCGCGGGGTATTGCTGATGGTTTTCAACTTAGAGCTGTTGGTAGGAGATGGATCCCCAGGCTCTCTTCATTTAAACTTACTAAATATAAATGCTCCCTATCTACTGATGTTCAAGTTGCTGATCTTATTAATTGGCAAACCTTATCCCGGTGGTTTGACATTCTGAAAGGGGCTGTCGGTGATTAAGACTTGGAATTGATTTTCTCCATTCCAATTAGCAGTAGACGGCCGCAGGATATGTGGATGTGGCACTTTGCCGATCATGGATTGTACTCTGCTAAAACAGGCTATTTTATTGTACTCTGTTAAAACAGGCTATTTAATTGCTCTCCAAGAGCTTTGAGGTAATTCTGGTGCTTCAGCTTCAGGGGGTCCTTCGAAATTTTGCAAATTAATTTGGGGTCTGCGCATTCCTCCTAAGGTTAGACATTTCTTATGGAGGATTTGCAAAGATATGTTGCCGGTAAGAGTGAATTGTGTAGACGAAGAATTGGTATTGACTATTGAGGACTGCTGTCCTAGATGTGGTGATAAGCAAGAATCTACTCTCCATGCACTGGTTTCATGCCCATTTTCTGCGATGCTGCGGCTTCTAAGATGTACTGGTTTCATGCCCATTTACTGCTATGGTCTGGATTCTAAGCCCTCTAGCTCTCAGGTGTAGAGATGTGGCAGAGGGTACTTTCTTTGATTGAGTTGAATCTATCACTAAGTCATGGGATTTTAATCAAATTAATATGCTGCCACAGTTGCTTGGGAATTGTGCAATCAGTGGAATGCTTTAGTACATGGGTCGCAGCAACTTGGTCCATCTTCTACAGGATTTTGGATTTGCAGCATTGGGTGGTTGTAAGGGTAACCCAGTACCCATGGTAGGGTACGTGCTGGCTGGTGTAGACCCCCTAGTGGAATGGTCAAGCTCAATCGTGATGCCAATATCTGTCCTAATGGCTCTATTGGAGCGAGCTGGGTTTGTTATCCATGACTATGCATGTTAGGCTTGGGGTTCCGGACTCAACAAAATACAGGGCCATTTCTCTAGTGAATGTGCTGAATCCATAGCAATCTTAAAAGGTAATCTATTCTCTTTAGAGAGGGGCTTTAATAGAGTTATAGTGGAGAGTGACAATGAAAGGTTTATCTCCAAACTTAAGGGTACGGACAGAAATATTTCTGATTCAGATCAGGTTGTGTGTGATAACTCAAGAATTCTTTTTTGGCTATTAGCTTTTCCCATGTCCAGCATGAAGGCAATAGAGTAGCTCATGGTTTAGCTGAAATAGCTCTCCTTAATGGTTTTCCTTTCCCTGTTCATTGGATGGACGAGATTACTACATGTAGTCTTGCTCTCGTGATATTATTTCTGTTGATTACTAAACTTCCAGCCTCCAGGCTGGTTTCTCAGAAAAAGAAAAAAAACAACTAATTTTTCCACATGGAGGTAGTTATTCATACCAAGTCTCACACAATAGAGAAGGCTGGGTAAAATGGAGATGTTCAAGCAATTATGAGATTGCAGTGTGTTAAAAATTTGTAAGGCAGTTATTAAGACCAAACTTGTTCTGTATAGTAGATTTTCCTGCCTAAAAAGCATTACATTTAAAAAAGTAAGTGGCCAAGATGCAAATGTTAAGTCACATATTTGGTAAAGGGAGAGTAAGAGAAAAATGAATGTAATTTATGAGACAAGATGTCGCTCTTCCAATTGAAGATAAACTGGAAGAAGTCGCCTTAAATGAATTGGAGATATAACTGTTACCACCTACTGTGTCACATGCCAAGTGATAAAATAAAATGTAGATGAAAATCATCGATACGTATATTACAAGTTAAGAAAGACATGATAGTTGTGCTGGCAAACAAAAGATATTGCCCAAAATATAGCAAAATAACAAAAGAAGATTCATTTTACTACCCCCAAAAAAAAGAACTAGAATAAGTCTTAATTAAACTTAGATCAGTTCCTTTTCCCCAAAAAATTTTAGCTCTCAATCCTATTGTTTTAGTGATTATCATTTGGGATATTGATATAAAACCTGATAAATCTATGTTCCAACATATACTTTTAGTCAGCAGGTAGAATACTTGTCAACTTTTAGAAACTAAAAAATCTAGATGTAGAATAATGCACTATACTATAAGTGGTACCAAGTTAAGATGAGGTTTTATGTATTTCTTCCAGAATATGCTACCTAGATGAACTCATTTGGAATTTATAGCTGAAGCATATATAATAAAACGATAGTCGCACCTCAAATGCATTCTTCAGATGATCAAGTTCCTTGTCCAGATCATTGATAGCCTGATTGTATGCCTGCATTGGTGAGGACTGGCTAGTAGTATGAATCTGCCAACCATATCACAGTTTTCAAACCCAGAATGAACAAGTTGTTCAGATAAAACATCACATATACACTCTAACTTAACTCACCAGGTGCTGTGAGCATAAAATACTCGGACTATGTTTGTTTGCAAAAAACATACTTGGGATTAAACTATTTGTATTAATTTAACACTACTTAATACTATTTTATCCCATGATAGGGGATTAATAGTCCTTTAAATAGTTCTATGGACTATTTTTTTTATCATTCCTAAGGCTATTCATGTGGGATTATATAATTCCATGAAAAATCTGGGATTAATAATACCCTTCATTTTAAGCTATTAAATGGCTTTATTGGACTAATAGTCCAACATTAAGGGATTAATAATCCCTCATCAAAGAATTAAATAGTGCAAAGTAGTATTAAATTAAAGTAAATAGTCCAATTTCAAGTATATTTTTTATAAACAAACATAGCCTTGGAGAAAATATAACAAAAGTACTTAGACATGTAGCAATGAAAACAATATATAAGCATAATGAATCTTATATGCAATCCAAGGCCTCAAATCGGTTCCTATTTTCCATTGCATAGTATTTGGGAGGCTGTGACACAAAAAAATTATTAGATGCTCGTGGGACACCTACCACGTGGTGCTCCACACCATTTATGTGTTGCTATTTCAGCACTTAAAGTGGGTCATTTCACTTTAAGTGTTGAAATAACAGCACATAAATTGTGTGGGGTACCACGTGACAAGTGAGGCACTGAATAATTACTCTTGGGAAACGTCAAAAGGTAGTGTTCTTTTCGTGGCAGAAGTATTAGGACTTACTTAATAGTCATCTCAAGATTGATGACCTCATGAAAAGGGGTGTTGCATATATCAAGGTGCAGAAGAAACAATTAATCAGTTGCTTCCTCACTGTGAGATGGCAAGCACTTGTGGAGCTTTGTCTTTTCTGTCTGGTATTGCGTGGATGATGTCCAAATAAGTTAAGGGGTTCTTGGCAATTTGAAATGGTACTAAGGTGGGAAACAATGGAAACAGAGACGGGACTTAAATCCTCACTACCTTTGGTAAACCATTTCGATAGAGAATAACCTGATAACCAGTATTTTAAAGACTGGGAAAAACTTATTCTTCATATCAATTTTCTATTCTCAAGTCTCTCGTGTTTTAAGCAAAATGAGGTGTTTCAGGGTTGCTTATGTCTTAGTTATGTCTTAGTTATGTCTTAGTGGATTTTTGGAGTATTTTTTGTATCTCTAAACCTTCTATGGTAATAGGGTCTGATCTATACTGTCCGTGCAAACAGAAACGATTCTTATGTCATTACAATAGTTTAACCAACTTATATCGGAGAGATTAACTCAAGATTTACAATGTAAGCCATCACAAATCTTGCCAAAGAACCTATGTAAGGAGGGAGGTCAAGGGATTGTTCGAGAGCAGTTGCAAGGTGCAGGAGCAACAGAAGGTGGCGTCAGCGTGGTATTATGTAACTTATCACCCAACTCATTGTGAAGAAAGCATCAACTGCCTTAGCTTTCAATGGATTGTGGGTGATATTTTGTTGGATATCAAGTCTGTCAAAAGCCGAAAGTCCTTAGACACAGTTACGTTTTATCAAAGCAACGGAAGCAGTGGTGTTTAAGTTGTATTTTTTAAGCAAAACTGAAGTGCTGAAACTGTTTGGTACTTCACCAGCTCGAGTGCTAATAGCTAGTAACTGTTTGGTACTTTTGTATATATCTAGAAAGTTGTATAAATCAAAAAATAATTTTGTGTGATGGCTTCATAAGAGGTGATGGTAGTTTTCCTTCAAAAAAAAAATCTTGCCAAAGCAATAAATATTGATATTTTACGCACAACACAAATATCTTTACTTTATGTGGACATTGACCAGTTTACTCTTGAGGTTACACGTTTCTCTGGCCCGTTGCCCCACCATATACAATTTCTTCACATTATTCACTTCTCTTTGCTTCATTTTGAGCTATTCCAATATCTTTTTTCAGGATTCTCACTGATCTCACAGTTCAAGTAATCAGTGCTAAACAAATAATGCTCCTCCTTCACCAATTTACAAATTTAGGCCAAGAGATTTTGCAATATGTAAAAATGACCACAAACTGACATATATTAAGGTCAGCCTGCTCAGACGAAATCAGTGTCCTGAGCAACCACTATTTTCTGATATCTATCTCGCTGAATCCACAAAGTACTTCGCATATCCACATAGCCTGAAATTTATATCCACATAGTACCACTATCTTTTGGCAGATTGTTTACCTTTTTCTGTTTTATTTATTTATAAAGCAGACTGTTTATAACATTAAATTCACAAATTATCAGATGACTAAGATTGAGCCATGTGGCAACCCATACAAGACCAGCAGATTTTCAAGACACAATAAGATGAGTGCCATAAAATGATGATTGCCATGAGAAGAAAGAGCAGTTAGGGACAATCAGCAATTTGGAGGTTTGGTGGAAATTATAGAGACATAGTGTTAAGATCAGTGGCTTAGCTGAGGGGCATAGCTGTAAATAATGGTTACTGAATGCTGATAGTGTTATTTGTTTCCAGAATTAGTAGTAATAGCTATGTGAGTCAGTCAAAGAGTAATTTAGTCCTTTTATTTGTTTTTCTTGTTGCTGAAGTCAGTATGTTCTCTCTTTATATAGTGTAGCTAAGGCAGTGAGGAATTGTGCTTATTTTGATGAAATAAATATCTGAAAACATGTGCTCTTTTGAGTCACACGTATCTTCTCCCTGCCCTTCTTTTTCAACCCCCATTCTATCTCTTTCTTCACTCAAAATTCAACCCTAATCTCCATGAACGTTCTCTGCAGTCTAGCTTTCCCTGTCACCACCATCATGACCATGTGTCATGACACATAGTCCTATAAATCAAGATGAATGTTAGGACATCACTTGCTAGCATATTGAAAATCTTTGCATTCCTAAGGCATTAGAGTGATAGACTATGACTGTTTATATACGATGAGTTTTAAAGAGAGCAATTACTGACATGTGGCTAAAAAATGCAGGGTTTGTAGAAAATGAATTTCAAGGTTCAAAAACACAAATCACAGTTATCGAACAAAGCACGTAAAAAGAGAAATAGTTTTTTCATTGTATTTTTCTTTCTTGCAAGTAGAAGAAGTTAATATTCTGTGTAAAATACTAAAATGTAATTCACATAATTTGGCAAGTTGTATGCAATTCAGACATTCTCTTTGTACTAAATTCATGGATTTTGCAAGGTATCAACTTATATCTTCTCATTGATAACTAATCTATCGCCTAAGGCATTAGAGTGATAGACTGTGACTGTTTATAAACGATGAGTTTTAAAGAGAGCAATTACTGACAAATGGCTAAAAAAATGCAGGGTTAGTAGGAAATGATTTTTAAGGTTCAAACACACAAGACACGGTTATCGAACAAAGCACGTAAAAAGAGAACATAATTTTTTTCATTGTGTTTTTCTTTCTTGCAAGTAGAAGCAGTTCATACTCTGTGTAAAATACTAAAATGTAGCTCACATAATTTAATAAGTTGTATGCAATTCAGACATTCTCTTTGTACTAAATTCATGGATTTTGCGAGGTATCAACTTATATCTTCTCATTGATCACTAATCTATCACCTAAGGCATTAGAGTGATAGACTATGACTGTTTGAGTTTTCAAGAGAGCAATTACTGACACGTGGCTAAAAAAATGCAGGGTTTGTAGGAAATGATTTTTAAGGTTCAAACACACAAGACACGGTTATTGAACAAAGCACGTAAAAACAGAACATAATTTTTTTCATTATGTTTTTCTTTATTGCAAGTAGAAGCAGTTCATACTCTGTGTAAAATACTAAAATGTAGCTCACATAATTTGGTAAGTTGTATGCAATTCAGACATTCACTTTGTACTAAATTCATGGATTTTGTGAGGTATCAACTCATATCTTCTTTTTATTTTCGATTAGAATTCACACTTCTCAAGTCCTTTTCTTTCTTTCCAATTAATGCATAGAGTCCAAAATTGCTGTTTTCCATCTGATCTTGTTTTTTGTGAGTCGAGAACAGAATTCAACAAAAAAAATTACAAGATCACAGCAATACATCAAAATCATTTATGATTGTAACTAAAGAAACATGATGACATACTAATATTAACACACTTATTGGAACAAAAATCTAAAACTTAACATGAATTATATCCTAACTAATTCTTAAACAAGCAGCGATAATAAAGTGTACTTACAAACTAACAGACTTTAGAAAACACTAACCCTGACAATAATTTTGTACTGAAGAGGATGAGGAAGCTTGTATCCAGCAAACAGAACATTCTCATCCCTATGCAATTGCCTAACATTTCATCAAATAACAAACAACAACATTTAGGGTTCTAAATTAGGGTTTAACAGAACAATGCAAATACAAAAAAATAATAGTTAAAGCACTCAATTCGTTAATTACATGCGGACTATGTTCCCGATGGTGTGGTCTTCCCTCTCTATGGTGAAGGAAGCTGCATTGATGATCTTGGTGTCTCTTTCATAAGAAACCCTAGAATCAAACAGTGGTATAACAGTGAAAATGATGATATTATACAGATACATATACACATATGTAGAGAGATAAAGTAGACGGAAGAACGAAGCTTACTTCTTGGTTCCCTCGGGAACGACGAACCGCTCATACCGATCAGGTGCATTCATCTCTCTCCCGGTACTGTTGCCGTCCGATGGCTGATAGGTATTGCAGAACTGTTTGGGCGAACGAAATTGGGGGAAATAAGTATATACAGAATTCTAGTAAATACTGAAATATATATTGCATTGACCGCTTACAATCACTTTTTTGAAAATAATATAACGTTTTTTATTATTTGTTAAATTTAATAATTAGATTTGATTAAATATATTATTAATTTATTTATAATTATTTTAATAATTTCATTCATTATTCATATTTATTTTTTAAAATATTTTCTTATAATTTACACTTGAAATAAGTGATTAATAAAAAAAATTATACCAAATATTTTTAAATTTTTTATTAATTTAAGTACTTCTTATTTAGCAAATATAAATTATTATTTTTAAATTGATTATAAGTAAAAAATAGTAATTAAAATCAATAACCATATTTTTTAAATAATCACAAATATACACCTAATCTTTAAATTTTTAAATTTGAAAACATGTCTGCTTGCAATTTTAAATCTCACTTTTAAAAATAATTTTTAACGGGTCAAAAGTTACCAAAATAGTTAATTATTCCATTCTTTTAAGGACAAAAGGGATAAGTCGCTTAAATATTATAAAATAATTAAAACCTCTCTTGGGGAATTTTCTAATTTGTTTTTTATTTTAATGATAATAAAAAATGATTTAATTGTATTTTAATTAAAAGGAATTTTATTCTCTTAAAAGATTGTTTAGATTTTAGTTTAGTATAAACTAGGTTAAAATTCTCCGCATAAGGTATATATTTTAAATATATATTATATGTTTTTTAAAATATTTTTCAAAATATTTTTTCTTATTTTATTAAAATATATATTTATTTTTATTTTTATTAATATTACAAGTTTGATAGCCCGTGCGAGGCACAAGTCAATTTATATAACTTTTTCTCACAAATATTTGATAATTTTTTATTGATATATTTTTTTTTATTAACATAATATATATATAACATTCCTGGATTCAATTCAAACAAAGTAGCATATTGAGGTTTTTCATATAAATTAATCATGCTATACACAAATAAAATGATCGAATACTCCCTCAGTTTCTAGATGCTAGTCATATTTAACTACTTTTTTTATGCATATTAAGGTTTGCAATGTATAATCACACTTTTTTTTTACTTGGTCATAATCTTTTCCAATCAAGAAGAAGATTAAACTTCACATCTACACAAACAGTCTATATTTAACTATATATCATCCGAGATGGTATGGATTTGGAGAACGGTCTTATAAAACAAGAGTCATTTGCATAGATAAGAGTTGAATTTTCTAATAATTATATGACAAAGGTCCTCTGAAATGCAATTACTTATTATACCGATTAAATACAACTTATTTTTGTAGACTTTACATTTTTAACTGTCTGAAATATCAGATCCATATGTATTAATTAATGTATTGTCAAAGTACTCACAAGTATGTTCATTTTCTTTTTTCTTATGTTCTACTTCAGTTCTAACTTCCATTTTCATTTGCATGCAGGTAGGCCTAGTAACAAGCAACCCACCATTCCTTCGCAAAGCCTCGAGTGCAGAAGTACTCAAACAACTAAGCTACATAGTAGAATTCGGCGTAGTTTGCCACATGTTTGTAGTAGGCCTCGAAATAAACCCTAATCTCTTCTTCCACATTCCGGCTCGCGAAGCCAAAGTCGCCTTGGCCGGATTCCTCACCACATTCCTGTTAGCATTTTTAGTCGCACCATTTTCACACGTCCCCATAATCCCTAACTCAATTTTCTACCTTGCACTATACCTAATCCTCTCCGGCACCGCCTCTCCCCTCTTAACTCACCTCATAACCAATCTAAAAATCGCCAAATCCGACATAGGCCGGTTTGTAGTTTGCTCCGGGATACTATCGGACCTAATGTCAACTCTATCAATAACACTAGGTTATGTCCTGTTTGATCCTGAGCAAAATTTTAAGCTACGAAACGCGAGTGAAATCATTTCAATAACATCAACATTGTTAATAGAGATCATTTTAGTAGCTAAAACAACACCAATAATTATGAATTGGGTAAACCGCGCAAATCCTGAAAGGAAGCCTATGAAAGGGTCACATTTGGTGCTGGCATTAGCATCTGCTGTGGGAATAGCTGGCATTACGCCGTTTTTTGTGAAATTTAGTGGTTTGTTGAGTGCGTTTATGGCTGGTTTATTCATGCCTAAGGAAGGGAGGATTTCAAAATTGATTATTAGTCAGGTTAAGTATTTTTTCACTAGTACTTTTTATCCGATTTTTTTCTTTTGGGTGGGATCAGAATCTGATCTTGCAAAATTTGGAGCTAGCCATTTAGGGCCTTGGGCACGGTTGCTGTTCTTGTTTTTGATCACTATGGTGGGGAAAGTTGTGGGATCCATGGTTTCTGGGGTGATGTTAGGGTTCCACTGGCCGGAATCTATTGCGATAGGCCTGCTTCTTAGCCTCAAGGGACCCCTGCAAGTTTACTCGGCTATAGTTGCAGCAAAAGTAAGTTGGTACATTTCATGAGTTTCCTTTTCTTTCACTAGAATGTAATATATTTGTTTCGATAAAAATATCACTTTTGCATTTTATTTTCGTTCCAAATTAACTGCAAAAGAGCTGAGATTCAAGATGAACATATTTTTGTTCAAAATCAATTGCATTTTTTGTTTGCAAAGTGGACAAAAAGGGATTCAAACTCGATGTAGTTGTAAACTGATTAAGTTTTTTGTCAAGATGAACAAATTGCATTCGTATAGCGAATAGCCACGTTGGAAAGTTGCATTTTATAGTACTATCATATGAATACAATTTTTTTCTATATAAATATAACTTTTTTTTGTCTTGAAATAAAAATTTTGACCGATTTTCAACTTCATGGAGTCATGATCCGACAAAAAGATGATCATTTTAGCCTCTTTTTGCATTATTATGCTCAGAAATAAAATGTTAGTGTGACACTTGTTGCAAAACTATTCTTAATTGTTGGAATTCTTCTCGTGAAAATGCCACTTTTAAATTTAACTTTTATTTTAAATTGATTATGAAAGAAATTCAAAGCCAATAGATTATTGTCCCAAAATAATTATATTTTGCCCGTCTTCACAAAGTGGACAAAAAGACAATCAGTTTAAGTTCCCTTTGCTCTAATTTTTTTTAAAAATAAAATGTGAAGGTACTATTGCCAAACTAATCTTAATTAGATTTAAATTTCAGACCGTCTAAATTGAGAAGTTCTTTTGAACAATATAATAAAAAAGAAACAAATTACAATTGTATAGTTAAGAGTTGCAATTGTATAATATTTAAATAACAAATTTATTCAAAATATAGCTCTATGTTATATAAAAATAACTTTTTTTATATAGACTACCCAAATAAATGATCTATTATAAACTGCTTGGAATTAGGATCTTCTTAATCTTTGGAATTGATCTCCTTGTTTAAAAATTTGCAGATAAAACTCATAAGTGGTTCAACCAGCACTGTAATGGTATTCGTAACCTTCTTCACCATCATCTACACTCCACTAGTAGTCGCAAACATCATCAAGCGCGCAAGAAAAAGATCCCCAACCCAAAGAATGGCACTGCAATGGCTAAACACTTCGAGCGAGCTCCAAATTCTCCTAAGCCTACACGGACTAGTAAACGTGCAATCCGCCATTACCTTCATGGCAATTGCTCAGGGTCCACCTGACCCTCGCATTATGGTTCACCTAACAGACATGGTCAAGCTAACCGATAAAATAGCTGCCACGCTAGCTCACGGGGAAGGCGGCGAGGCATTGACATTGACAGATCCAGCAGTGACAGAAATGAGGGACACTATTACTCATGATGTTGAGGCTTATTTAGATGTAGGAGGAGAAGGGGTTGGACTACAACGAATGCTTGCATTCTCTATTATGAAGAATATGCATAGAGATATTTGTATTCTTGCGGAGGATTTGATGATTTCGATAATTGTATTGCCATTTCATAAGGAGCAACAGACGGATGGAAGGCTTAATGGAGGCAATCCAGGGTTTCGAAACATAAATCAAAAGGGAATGAATTTTACCCAACCTTGTAGAATTTAATTGTGTTTCTGAGTTTTGGATGAAAAGGAAAATAACATAAAATTAAAAATTTGATAAAAATGACATAAATATAAAACTTGTAAATCTTCTTTTATGTTTTTGTCTAAGTTTCTACAGAAAATAAAAGAAAACATAATTTATCCATTATTAGACAAAAAACTTTAACAAGTGACTGAGTTTTTCGCACTTTTTTTTATCTATTAAAAACGAATTTGAATATGTTATTTCATTCTGTGTCTCATCTATTGTGTTAAAATTCATGTTACAAAGTTAATTGTATAAATAGATAATTTTTAATTGACAACAATACATAGAATTTAGACAGCAGATAAACTATGGAACGAGACGGCAGAATTGAAATCATTGAAAACTAGAAACAAGACTATTTGAAAAAAACTCAGGTTTCCATCATTCTCCTTTTCTTTCATTTTAAAACTCAAAAACGCAGTGTAAAGCATGTAAAGGAAATGACATCAAATGAAGCTTTAAACAAGTCTGAAGTTTTTTTTTTTTTTTTTAATGCTATGCCCCTTGCTCGGTTGGAATACTAGTAGACCGAGGTTTCGGCTCAACAAGAATCTCAAGATCAAGCGTATCCATCAACATCGCGGTGGTTTTCATCGACGGGAAAGACGACCGGGTAGCGCTAGCATTTGCCGGTCATATGGCTCGACATCCCGGAGTGAAACTATCCGTGAGAAGATTCCTGCTGGATTCGAACAACGAGGGCAGCATATCAACAAGGCTCAACAGGTCTAGGCTGCACACAGCAGAGCAGGAAGAGGAATTGAAACTAGACGACGCGTATTTCGCCGAGTTCTACGGCGACACGTGGCCGGAGGGCACGTTTTGTATGTGGAAAAGTTCCTCGTGAATTCGGGGCAGACGTTCTCGACGCTCCGTTCGTTGGAAGGGCAGTACTCACTTTTTATTGTGGGGCGGGGAGGAAGGGTGAACTCTGTTTCGACAAAGGGGATGAATGACTGGGAGGAGTGTCCCGAGTTGGGGCCTATTGGGGATATTCTTTCGGCTTCGGATTACTCAGTCACATCTTCGGTTTTGATCATTCAGCAACATAGTCTTAAAGGAGAACTTCATGGCCTACAGGATGAGTTCCCGATCATAGCTGTGAAACTTGTTCTTCTGATATAGTACACAGAATTTAGTTTTTTGTACCTTTAGAAATAGGAGGCTGAAAACAGAAATAGATCACAGGCGCGTCTGTAATTAAATTCATATTAAAGGTCTTGGGGCAGTTCGAATGTGGTTAGATTCGGCAGTGTCATTGTAATTACACTTTCTCCGGCCTCTAGATACGGAAAATGGGAGTCATTCAACCGTTCAGCATGGCTGTATATGAACGAGGTCTAGTTTTTTAAAAAAATTATCAGGCCCAAGTTCGCCAAGATCAGTTTATTCAACACTCTTAAGCTAAGTAAGCTGCAATGTGCTGTCAATAGAGCTCGATCTATACTGGAACAATAAATTGTGTTCATTTAACTCAACCAACCAAGCTCGATTGATAATATGTTAAATTCGAACTTGATTAATTTCAACTCAATTCGTCAAAACTCGACTCGTTTTGTATTTATATTTACATAATTTATATATATATATAAATAATTTTAATTTGGTTTAACTTGACTACAGCTAAAACTCGACGAGCCAAACAACATATTGAAACTCATTTAAAAACTCGGCTTGAGCTCTTTTAACTTTTGGTCAACTCAAGCTCGGCTCATAGGCCTACCATCTGATACTTGCAGATAAAATCACGTGTTATTCCCCTGTTACAGGCTTCATAAGCCAACACATTTTGGAAATAAATAAATTATCAACGAGAGAATAGAATGGTCAAACAAAACGAATGCCATCCCCAACACGAGTTTCTCCGAGTTCAACTGCGGCTTCATTTTCTTGCTCTATTTTTTAGCGGGAGGCAACAAGGGGGTATGACCAGATGTACAAAATTTGAAGCCAATAGAAGCCCCAATATAAAAAGAGAAAAAAGATGGAGCAAATTACCATGCAATTGTTCATGTCATGGGGAAAGAACCAAAGGACGACTCTCCGAAAAGATGCATATGTTGAATGAACCCCCTTTTCTGAGCATTCACAGGCAGTTAGAATTAACATGTCAATTGCTAGCTATTTAGAAGATGCCTGTAAAAAGTTAAATTGTATCATTACTAGTCAGTTGCCAGGAAAATTAACTGGTGGTAAAAATATCCCGACTAATATAGAGTTTTGGGATATTGAGAATACACTTCAAAGCAGGAACAAATACATCATCTGTGCAAGCACCATCAAGATAAACAGGCCATTAATTACATACTAGTACTGTCTTATGAGAATCTTGCCATCTCAGCCTGCAAAGAAAAACAGAGGTAATCAGTTTAATATGAAGATTCAGAATCTTTGAAAAGAATTGATTCAATAGAATAGCATCAGAAGTTTCATGGTTCTCATAACAAGACATCAGAGTACATATAACTACCAATGCACACATTCTGGGACAGTCTATTCCTAGAAATATAACTCTCTTGCCAATCTCTAAAAGTAGTTATCTAGACAGCTTTTAGTTTAAAAAAATTAGTTGTCTGGATAGAAGAAAGAAATGTTATCACCCAAAAGATAGTTAACTTGTTATCCATTTCAACAAATAGGGGTGGCGGATCTTAAACCAGCCAGACTATGGTTTCCAAGTTTCCTCTTTTATTTGGAAAGCAACTGTATTGCCAGATTCGTTCTTCTTAAAGCTTTGCCGCGGGGTATTGCTGATGGTTTTCAACTTAGAGCTGTTGGTAGGAGATGGATCCCCAGGCTCTCTTCATTTAAACTTACTAAATATAAATGCTCCCTATCTACTGATGTTCAAGTTGCTGATCTTATTAATTGGCAAACCTTATCCCGGTGGTTTGACATTCTGAAAGGGGCTGTCGGTGATTAAGACTTGGAATTGATTTTCTCCATTCCAATTAGCAGTAGACGGCCGCAGGATATGTGGATGTGGCACTTTGCCGATCATGGATTGTACTCTGCTAAAACAGGCTATTTTATTGTACTCTGTTAAAACAGGCTATTTAATTGCTCTCCAAGAGCTTTGAGGTAATTCTGGTGCTTCAGCTTCAGGGGGTCCTTCGAAATTTTGCAAATTAATTTGGGGTCTGCGCATTCCTCCTAAGGTTAGACATTTCTTATGGAGGATTTGCAAAGATATGTTGCCGGTAAGAGTGAATTGTGTAGACGAAGAATTGGTATTGACTATTGAGGACTGCTGTCCTAGATGTGGTGATAAGCAAGAATCTACTCTCCATGCACTGGTTTCATGCCCATTTTCTGCGATGCTGCGGCTTCTAAGATGTACTGGTTTCATGCCCATTTACTGCTATGGTCTGGATTCTAAGCCCTCTAGCTCTCAGGTGTAGAGATGTGGCAGAGGGTACTTTCTTTGATTGAGTTGAATCTATCACTAAGTCATGGGATTTTAATCAAATTAATATGCTGCCACAGTTGCTTGGGAATTGTGCAATCAGTGGAATGCTTTAGTACATGGGTCGCAGCAACTTGGTCCATCTTCTACAGGATTTTGGATTTGCAGCATTGGGTGGTTGTAAGGGTAACCCAGTACCCATGGTAGGGTACGTGCTGGCTGGTGTAGACCCCCTAGTGGAATGGTCAAGCTCAATCGTGATGCCAATATCTGTCCTAATGGCTCTATTGGAGCGAGCTGGGTTTGTTATCCATGACTATGCATGTTAGGCTTGGGGTTCCGGACTCAACAAAATACAGGGCCATTTCTCTAGTGAATGTGCTGAATCCATAGCAATCTTAAAAGGTAATCTATTCTCTTTAGAGAGGGGCTTTAATAGAGTTATAGTGGAGAGTGACAATGAAAGGTTTATCTCCAAACTTAAGGGTACGGACAGAAATATTTCTGATTCAGATCAGGTTGTGTGTGATAACTCAAGAATTCTTTTTTGGCTATTAGCTTTTCCCATGTCCAGCATGAAGGCAATAGAGTAGCTCATGGTTTAGCTGAAATAGCTCTCCTTAATGGTTTTCCTTTCCCTGTTCATTGGATGGACGAGATTACTACATGTAGTCTTGCTCTCGTGATATTATTTCTGTTGATTACTAAACTTCCAGCCTCCAGGCTGGTTTCTCAGAAAAAGAAAAAAAACAACTAATTTTTCCACATGGAGGTAGTTATTCATACCAAGTCTCACACAATAGAGAAGGCTGGGTAAAATGGAGATGTTCAAGCAATTATGAGATTGCAGTGTGTTAAAAATTTGTAAGGCAGTTATTAAGACCAAACTTGTTCTGTATAGTAGATTTTCCTGCCTAAAAAGCATTACATTTAAAAAAGTAAGTGGCCAAGATGCAAATGTTAAGTCACATATTTGGTAAAGGGAGAGTAAGAGAAAAATGAATGTAATTTATGAGACAAGATGTCGCTCTTCCAATTGAAGATAAACTGGAAGAAGTCGCCTTAAATGAATTGGAGATATAACTGTTACCACCTACTGTGTCACATGCCAAGTGATAAAATAAAATGTAGATGAAAATCATCGATACGTATATTACAAGTTAAGAAAGACATGATAGTTGTGCTGGCAAACAAAAGATATTGCCCAAAATATAGCAAAATAACAAAAGAAGATTCATTTTACTACCCCCAAAAAAAAGAACTAGAATAAGTCTTAATTAAACTTAGATCAGTTCCTTTTCCCCAAAAAATTTTAGCTCTCAATCCTATTGTTTTAGTGATTATCATTTGGGATATTGATATAAAACCTGATAAATCTATGTTCCAACATATACTTTTAGTCAGCAGGTAGAATACTTGTCAACTTTTAGAAACTAAAAAATCTAGATGTAGAATAATGCACTATACTATAAGTGGTACCAAGTTAAGATGAGGTTTTATGTATTTCTTCCAGAATATGCTACCTAGATGAACTCATTTGGAATTTATAGCTGAAGCATATATAATAAAACGATAGTCGCACCTCAAATGCATTCTTCAGATGATCAAGTTCCTTGTCCAGATCATTGATAGCCTGATTGTATGCCTGCATTGGTGAGGACTGGCTAGTAGTATGAATCTGCCAACCATATCACAGTTTTCAAACCCAGAATGAACAAGTTGTTCAGATAAAACATCACATATACACTCTAACTTAACTCACCAGGTGCTGTGAGCATAAAATACTCGGACTATGTTTGTTTGCAAAAAACATACTTGGGATTAAACTATTTGTATTAATTTAACACTACTTAATACTATTTTATCCCATGATAGGGGATTAATAGTCCTTTAAATAGTTCTATGGACTATTTTTTTTATCATTCCTAAGGCTATTCATGTGGGATTATATAATTCCATGAAAAATCTGGGATTAATAATACCCTTCATTTTAAGCTATTAAATGGCTTTATTGGACTAATAGTCCAACATTAAGGGATTAATAATCCCTCATCAAAGAATTAAATAGTGCAAAGTAGTATTAAATTAAAGTAAATAGTCCAATTTCAAGTATATTTTTTATAAACAAACATAGCCTTGGAGAAAATATAACAAAAGTACTTAGACATGTAGCAATGAAAACAATATATAAGCATAATGAATCTTATATGCAATCCAAGGCCTCAAATCGGTTCCTATTTTCCATTGCATAGTATTTGGGAGGCTGTGACACAAAAAAATTATTAGATGCTCGTGGGACACCTACCACGTGGTGCTCCACACCATTTATGTGTTGCTATTTCAGCACTTAAAGTGGGTCATTTCACTTTAAGTGTTGAAATAACAGCACATAAATTGTGTGGGGTACCACGTGACAAGTGAGGCACTGAATAATTACTCTTGGGAAACGTCAAAAGGTAGTGTTCTTTTCGTGGCAGAAGTATTAGGACTTACTTAATAGTCATCTCAAGATTGATGACCTCATGAAAAGGGGTGTTGCATATATCAAGGTGCAGAAGAAACAATTAATCAGTTGCTTCCTCACTGTGAGATGGCAAGCACTTGTGGAGCTTTGTCTTTTCTGTCTGGTATTGCGTGGATGATGTCCAAATAAGTTAAGGGGTTCTTGGCAATTTGAAATGGTACTAAGGTGGGAAACAATGGAAACAGAGACGGGACTTAAATCCTCACTACCTTTGGTAAACCATTTCGATAGAGAATAACCTGATAACCAGTATTTTAAAGACTGGGAAAAACTTATTCTTCATATCAATTTTCTATTCTCAAGTCTCTCGTGTTTTAAGCAAAATGAGGTGTTTCAGGGTTGCTTATGTCTTAGTTATGTCTTAGTTATGTCTTAGTGGATTTTTGGAGTATTTTTTGTATCTCTAAACCTTCTATGGTAATAGGGTCTGATCTATACTGTCCGTGCAAACAGAAACGATTCTTATGTCATTACAATAGTTTAACCAACTTATATCGGAGAGATTAACTCAAGATTTACAATGTAAGCCATCACAAATCTTGCCAAAGAACCTATGTAAGGAGGGAGGTCAAGGGATTGTTCGAGAGCAGTTGCAAGGTGCAGGAGCAACAGAAGGTGGCGTCAGCGTGGTATTATGTAACTTATCACCCAACTCATTGTGAAGAAAGCATCAACTGCCTTAGCTTTCAATGGATTGTGGGTGATATTTTGTTGGATATCAAGTCTGTCAAAAGCCGAAAGTCCTTAGACACAGTTACGTTTTATCAAAGCAACGGAAGCAGTGGTGTTTAAGTTGTATTTTTTAAGCAAAACTGAAGTGCTGAAACTGTTTGGTACTTCACCAGCTCGAGTGCTAATAGCTAGTAACTGTTTGGTACTTTTGTATATATCTAGAAAGTTGTATAAATCAAAAAATAATTTTGTGTGATGGCTTCATAAGAGGTGATGGTAGTTTTCCTTCAAAAAAAAAATCTTGCCAAAGCAATAAATATTGATATTTTACGCACAACACAAATATCTTTACTTTATGTGGACATTGACCAGTTTACTCTTGAGGTTACACGTTTCTCTGGCCCGTTGCCCCACCATATACAATTTCTTCACATTATTCACTTCTCTTTGCTTCATTTTGAGCTATTCCAATATCTTTTTTCAGGATTCTCACTGATCTCACAGTTCAAGTAATCAGTGCTAAACAAATAATGCTCCTCCTTCACCAATTTACAAATTTAGGCCAAGAGATTTTGCAATATGTAAAAATGACCACAAACTGACATATATTAAGGTCAGCCTGCTCAGACGAAATCAGTGTCCTGAGCAACCACTATTTTCTGATATCTATCTCGCTGAATCCACAAAGTACTTCGCATATCCACATAGCCTGAAATTTATATCCACATAGTACCACTATCTTTTGGCAGATTGTTTACCTTTTTCTGTTTTATTTATTTATAAAGCAGACTGTTTATAACATTAAATTCACAAATTATCAGATGACTAAGATTGAGCCATGTGGCAACCCATACAAGACCAGCAGATTTTCAAGACACAATAAGATGAGTGCCATAAAATGATGATTGCCATGAGAAGAAAGAGCAGTTAGGGACAATCAGCAATTTGGAGGTTTGGTGGAAATTATAGAGACATAGTGTTAAGATCAGTGGCTTAGCTGAGGGGCATAGCTGTAAATAATGGTTACTGAATGCTGATAGTGTTATTTGTTTCCAGAATTAGTAGTAATAGCTATGTGAGTCAGTCAAAGAGTAATTTAGTCCTTTTATTTGTTTTTCTTGTTGCTGAAGTCAGTATGTTCTCTCTTTATATAGTGTAGCTAAGGCAGTGAGGAATTGTGCTTATTTTGATGAAATAAATATCTGAAAACATGTGCTCTTTTGAGTCACACGTATCTTCTCCCTGCCCTTCTTTTTCAACCCCCATTCTATCTCTTTCTTCACTCAAAATTCAACCCTAATCTCCATGAACGTTCTCTGCAGTCTAGCTTTCCCTGTCACCACCATCATGACCATGTGTCATGACACATAGTCCTATAAATCAAGATGAATGTTAGGACATCACTTGCTAGCATATTGAAAATCTTTGCATTCCTAAGGCATTAGAGTGATAGACTATGACTGTTTATATACGATGAGTTTTAAAGAGAGCAATTACTGACATGTGGCTAAAAAATGCAGGGTTTGTAGAAAATGAATTTCAAGGTTCAAAAACACAAATCACAGTTATCGAACAAAGCACGTAAAAAGAGAAATAGTTTTTTCATTGTATTTTTCTTTCTTGCAAGTAGAAGAAGTTAATATTCTGTGTAAAATACTAAAATGTAATTCACATAATTTGGCAAGTTGTATGCAATTCAGACATTCTCTTTGTACTAAATTCATGGATTTTGCAAGGTATCAACTTATATCTTCTCATTGATAACTAATCTATCGCCTAAGGCATTAGAGTGATAGACTGTGACTGTTTATAAACGATGAGTTTTAAAGAGAGCAATTACTGACAAATGGCTAAAAAAATGCAGGGTTAGTAGGAAATGATTTTTAAGGTTCAAACACACAAGACACGGTTATCGAACAAAGCACGTAAAAAGAGAACATAATTTTTTTCATTGTGTTTTTCTTTCTTGCAAGTAGAAGCAGTTCATACTCTGTGTAAAATACTAAAATGTAGCTCACATAATTTAATAAGTTGTATGCAATTCAGACATTCTCTTTGTACTAAATTCATGGATTTTGCGAGGTATCAACTTATATCTTCTCATTGATCACTAATCTATCACCTAAGGCATTAGAGTGATAGACTATGACTGTTTGAGTTTTCAAGAGAGCAATTACTGACACGTGGCTAAAAAAATGCAGGGTTTGTAGGAAATGATTTTTAAGGTTCAAACACACAAGACACGGTTATTGAACAAAGCACGTAAAAACAGAACATAATTTTTTTCATTATGTTTTTCTTTATTGCAAGTAGAAGCAGTTCATACTCTGTGTAAAATACTAAAATGTAGCTCACATAATTTGGTAAGTTGTATGCAATTCAGACATTCACTTTGTACTAAATTCATGGATTTTGTGAGGTATCAACTCATATCTTCTTTTTATTTTCGATTAGAATTCACACTTCTCAAGTCCTTTTCTTTCTTTCCAATTAATGCATAGAGTCCAAAATTGCTGTTTTCCATCTGATCTTGTTTTTTGTGAGTCGAGAACAGAATTCAACAAAAAAAATTACAAGATCACAGCAATACATCAAAATCATTTATGATTGTAACTAAAGAAACATGATGACATACTAATATTAACACACTTATTGGAACAAAAATCTAAAACTTAACATGAATTATATCCTAACTAATTCTTAAACAAGCAGCGATAATAAAGTGTACTTACAAACTAACAGACTTTAGAAAACACTAACCCTGACAATAATTTTGTACTGAAGAGGATGAGGAAGCTTGTATCCAGCAAACAGAACATTCTCATCCCTATGCAATTGCCTAACATTTCATCAAATAACAAACAACAACATTTAGGGTTCTAAATTAGGGTTTAACAGAACAATGCAAATACAAAAAAATAATAGTTAAAGCACTCAATTCGTTAATTACATGCGGACTATGTTCCCGATGGTGTGGTCTTCCCTCTCTATGGTGAAGGAAGCTGCATTGATGATCTTGGTGTCTCTTTCATAAGAAACCCTAGAATCAAACAGTGGTATAACAGTGAAAATGATGATATTATACAGATACATATACACATATGTAGAGAGATAAAGTAGACGGAAGAACGAAGCTTACTTCTTGGTTCCCTCGGGAACGACGAACCGCTCATACCGATCAGGTGCATTCATCTCTCTCCCGGTACTGTTGCCGTCCGATGGCTGATAGGTATTGCAGAACTGTTTGGGCGAACGAAATTGGGGGAAATAAGTATATACAGAATTCTAGTAAATACTGAAATATATATTGCATTGACCGCTTACAATCACTTTTTTGAAAATAATATAACGTTTTTTATTATTTGTTAAATTTAATAATTAGATTTGATTAAATATATTATTAATTTATTTATAATTATTTTAATAATTTCATTCATTATTCATATTTATTTTTTAAAATATTTTCTTATAATTTACACTTGAAATAAGTGATTAATAAAAAAAATTATACCAAATATTTTTAAATTTTTTATTAATTTAAGTACTTCTTATTTAGCAAATATAAATTATTATTTTTAAATTGATTATAAGTAAAAAATAGTAATTAAAATCAATAACCATATTTTTTAAATAATCACAAATATACACCTAATCTTTAAATTTTTAAATTTGAAAACATGTCTGCTTGCAATTTTAAATCTCACTTTTAAAAATAATTTTTAACGGGTCAAAAGTTACCAAAATAGTTAATTATTCCATTCTTTTAAGGACAAAAGGGATAAGTCGCTTAAATATTATAAAATAATTAAAACCTCTCTTGGGGAATTTTCTAATTTGTTTTTTATTTTAATGATAATAAAAAATGATTTAATTGTATTTTAATTAAAAGGAATTTTATTCTCTTAAAAGATTGTTTAGATTTTAGTTTAGTATAAACTAGGTTAAAATTCTCCGCATAAGGTATATATTTTAAATATATATTATATGTTTTTTAAAATATTTTTCAAAATATTTTTTCTTATTTTATTAAAATATATATTTATTTTTATTTTTATTAATATTACAAGTTTGATAGCCCGTGCGAGGCACAAGTCAATTTATATAACTTTTTCTCACAAATATTTGATAATTTTTTATTGATATATTTTTTTTTATTAACATAATATATATATAACATTCCTGGATTCAATTCAAACAAAGTAGCATATTGAGGTTTTTCATATAAATTAATCATGCTATACACAAATAAAATGATCGAATACTCCCTCAGTTTCTAGATGCTAGTCATATTTAACTACTTTTTTTATGCATATTAAGGTTTGCAATGTATAATCACACTTTTTTTTTACTTGGTCATAATCTTTTCCAATCAAGAAGAAGATTAAACTTCACATCTACACAAACAGTCTATATTTAACTATATATCATCCGAGATGGTATGGATTTGGAGAACGGTCTTATAAAACAAGAGTCATTTGCATAGATAAGAGTTGAATTTTCTAATAATTATATGACAAAGGTCCTCTGAAATGCAATTACTTATTATACCGATTAAATACAACTTATTTTTGTAGACTTTACATTTTTAACTGTCTGAAATATCAGATCCATATGTATTAATTAATGTATTGTCAAAGTACTCACAAGTATGTTCATTTTCTTTTTTCTTATGTTCTACTTCAGTTCTAACTTCCATTTTCATTTGCATGCAGGTAGGCCTAGTAACAAGCAACCCACCATTCCTTCGCAAAGCCTCGAGTGCAGAAGTACTCAAACAACTAAGCTACATAGTAGAATTCGGCGTAGTTTGCCACATGTTTGTAGTAGGCCTCGAAATAAACCCTAATCTCTTCTTCCACATTCCGGCTCGCGAAGCCAAAGTCGCCTTGGCCGGATTCCTCACCACATTCCTGTTAGCATTTTTAGTCGCACCATTTTCACACGTCCCCATAATCCCTAACTCAATTTTCTACCTTGCACTATACCTAATCCTCTCCGGCACCGCCTCTCCCCTCTTAACTCACCTCATAACCAATCTAAAAATCGCCAAATCCGACATAGGCCGGTTTGTAGTTTGCTCCGGGATACTATCGGACCTAATGTCAACTCTATCAATAACACTAGGTTATGTCCTGTTTGATCCTGAGCAAAATTTTAAGCTACGAAACGCGAGTGAAATCATTTCAATAACATCAACATTGTTAATAGAGATCATTTTAGTAGCTAAAACAACACCAATAATTATGAATTGGGTAAACCGCGCAAATCCTGAAAGGAAGCCTATGAAAGGGTCACATTTGGTGCTGGCATTAGCATCTGCTGTGGGAATAGCTGGCATTACGCCGTTTTTTGTGAAATTTAGTGGTTTGTTGAGTGCGTTTATGGCTGGTTTATTCATGCCTAAGGAAGGGAGGATTTCAAAATTGATTATTAGTCAGGTTAAGTATTTTTTCACTAGTACTTTTTATCCGATTTTTTTCTTTTGGGTGGGATCAGAATCTGATCTTGCAAAATTTGGAGCTAGCCATTTAGGGCCTTGGGCACGGTTGCTGTTCTTGTTTTTGATCACTATGGTGGGGAAAGTTGTGGGATCCATGGTTTCTGGGGTGATGTTAGGGTTCCACTGGCCGGAATCTATTGCGATAGGCCTGCTTCTTAGCCTCAAGGGACCCCTGCAAGTTTACTCGGCTATAGTTGCAGCAAAAGTAAGTTGGTACATTTCATGAGTTTCCTTTTCTTTCACTAGAATGTAATATATTTGTTTCGATAAAAATATCACTTTTGCATTTTATTTTCGTTCCAAATTAACTGCAAAAGAGCTGAGATTCAAGATGAACATATTTTTGTTCAAAATCAATTGCATTTTTTGTTTGCAAAGTGGACAAAAAGGGATTCAAACTCGATGTAGTTGTAAACTGATTAAGTTTTTTGTCAAGATGAACAAATTGCATTCGTATAGCGAATAGCCACGTTGGAAAGTTGCATTTTATAGTACTATCATATGAATACAATT
This sequence comes from Hedera helix, assembly GCA_947179155.2. NCBI lineage: Eukaryota > Viridiplantae > Streptophyta > Magnoliopsida > Apiales > Araliaceae > Hedera > Hedera helix. Next base: position 35,033,768 of record OX359287.1, read on the forward strand.
TTTTTCTATATAAATATAACTTTTTTTTGTCTTGAAATAAAAATTTTGACCGATTTTCAACTTCATGGAGTCATGATCCGACAAAAAGATGATCATTTTAGCCTCTTTTTGCATTATTATGCTCAGAAATAAAATGTTAGTGTGACACTTGTTGCAAAACTATTCTTAATTGTTGGAATTCTTCTCGTGAAAATGCCACTTTTAAATTTAACTTTTATTTTAAATTGATTATGAAAGAAATTCAAAGCCAATAGATTATTGTCCCAAAATAATTATATTTTGCCCGTCTTCACAAAGTGGACAAAAAGACAATCAGTTTAAGTTCCCTTTGCTCTAATTTTTTTTAAAAATAAAATGTGAAGGTACTATTGCCAAACTAATCTTAATTAGATTTAAATTTCAGACCGTCTAAATTGAGAAGTTCTTTTGAACAATATAATAAAAAAGAAACAAATTACAATTGTATAGTTAAGAGTTGCAATTGTATAATATTTAAATAACAAATTTATTCAAAATATAGCTCTATGTTATATAAAAATAACTTTTTTTATATAGACTACCCAAATAAATGATCTATTATAAACTGCTTGGAATTAGGATCTTCTTAATCTTTGGAATTGATCTCCTTGTTTAAAAATTTGCAGATAAAACTCATAAGTGGTTCAACCAGCACTGTAATGGTATTCGTAACCTTCTTCACCATCATCTACACTCCACTAGTAGTCGCAAACATCATCAAGCGCGCAAGAAAAAGATCCCCAACCCAAAGAATGGCACTGCAATGGCTAAACACTTCGAGCGAGCTCCAAATTCTCCTAAGCCTACACGGACTAGTAAACGTGCAATCCGCCATTACCTTCATGGCAATTGCTCAGGGTCCACCTGACCCTCGCATTATGGTTCACCTAACAGACATGGTCAAGCTAACCGATAAAATAGCTGCCACGCTAGCTCACGGGGAAGGCGGCGAGGCATTGACATTGACAGATCCAGCAGTGACAGAAATGAGGGACACTATTACTCATGATGTTGAGGCTTATTTAGATGTAGGAGGAGAAGGGGTTGGACTACAACGAATGCTTGCATTCTCTATTATGAAGAATATGCATAGAGATATTTGTATTCTTGCGGAGGATTTGATGATTTCGATAATTGTATTGCCATTTCATAAGGAGCAACAGACGGATGGAAGGCTTAATGGAGGCAATCCAGGGTTTCGAAACATAAATCAAAAGGGAATGAATTTTACCCAACCTTGTAGAATTTAATTGTGTTTCTGAGTTTTGGATGAAAAGGAAAATAACATAAAATTAAAAATTTGATAAAAATGACATAAATATAAAACTTGTAAATCTTCTTTTATGTTTTTGTCTAAGTTTCTACAGAAAATAAAAGAAAACATAATTTATCCATTATTAGACAAAAAACTTTAACAAGTGACTGAGTTTTTCGCACTTTTTTTTATCTATTAAAAACGAATTTGAATATGTTATTTCATTCTGTGTCTCATCTATTGTGTTAAAATTCATGTTACAAAGTTAATTGTATAAATAGATAATTTTTAATTGACAACAATACATAGAATTTAGACAGCAGATAAACTATGGAACGAGACGGCAGAATTGAAATCATTGAAAACTAGAAACAAGACTATTTGAAAAAAACTCAGGTTTCCATCATTCTCCTTTTCTTTCATTTTAAAACTCAAAAACGCAGTGTAAAGCATGTAAAGGAAATGACATCAAATGAAGCTTTAAACAAGTCTGAAGTTTTTTTTTTTTTTTTTAATGCTATGCCCCTTGCTCGGTTGGAATACTAGTAGACCGAGGTTTCGGCTCAACAAGAATCTCAAGATCAAGCGTATCCATCAACATCGCGGTGGTTTTCATCGACGGGAAAGACGACCGGGTAGCGCTAGCATTTGCCGGTCATATGGCTCGACATCCCGGAGTGAAACTATCCGTGAGAAGATTCCTGCTGGATTCGAACAACGAGGGCAGCATATCAACAAGGCTCAACAGGTCTAGGCTGCACACAGCAGAGCAGGAAGAGGAATTGAAACTAGACGACGCGTATTTCGCCGAGTTCTACGGCGACACGTGGCCGGAGGGCACGTTTTGTATGTGGAAAAGTTCCTCGTGAATTCGGGGCAGACGTTCTCGACGCTCCGTTCGTTGGAAGGGCAGTACTCACTTTTTATTGTGGGGCGGGGAGGAAGGGTGAACTCTGTTTCGACAAAGGGGATGAATGACTGGGAGGAGTGTCCCGAGTTGGGGCCTATTGGGGATATTCTTTCGGCTTCGGATTACTCAGTCACATCTTCGGTTTTGATCATTCAGCAACATAGTCTTAAAGGAGAACTTCATGGCCTACAGGATGAGTTCCCGATCATAGCTGTGAAACTTGTTCTTCTGATATAGTACACAGAATTTAGTTTTTTGTACCTTTAGAAATAGGAGGCTGAAAACAGAAATAGATCACAGGCGCGTCTGTAATTAAATTCATATTAAAGGTCTTGGGGCAGTTCGAATGTGGTTAGATTCGGCAGTGTCATTGTAATTACACTTTCTCCGGCCTCTAGATACGGAAAATGGGAGTCATTCAACCGTTCAGCATGGCTGTATATGAACGAGGTCTAGTTTTTTAAAAAAATTATCAGGCCCAAGTTCGCCAAGATCAGTTTATTCAACACTCTTAAGCTAAGTAAGCTGCAATGTGCTGTCAATAGAGCTCGATCTATACTGGAACAATAAATTGTGTTCATTTAACTCAACCAACCAAGCTCGATTGATAATATGTTAAATTCGAACTTGATTAATTTCAACTCAATTCGTCAAAACTCGACTCGTTTTGTATTTATATTTACATAATTTATATATATATATAAATAATTTTAATTTGGTTTAACTTGACTACAGCTAAAACTCGACGAGCCAAACAACATATTGAAACTCATTTAAAAACTCGGCTTGAGCTCTTTTAACTTTTGGTCAACTCAAGCTCGGCTCATAGGCCTACCATCTGATACTTGCAGATAAAATCACGTGTTATTCCCCTGTTACAGGCTTCATAAGCCAACACATTTTGGAAATAAATAAATTATCAACGAGAGAATAGAATGGTCAAACAAAACGAATGCCATCCCCAACACGAGTTTCTCCGAGTTCAACTGCGGCTTCATTTTCTTGCTCTATTTTTTAGCGGGAGGCAACAAGGGGGTATGACCAGATGTACAAAATTTGAAGCCAATAGAAGCCCCAATATAAAAAGAGAAAAAAGATGGAGCAAATTACCATGCAATTGTTCATGTCATGGGGAAAGAACCAAAGGACGACTCTCCGAAAAGATGCATATGTTGAATGAACCCCCTTTTCTGAGCATTCACAGGCAGTTAGAATTAACATGTCAATTGCTAGCTATTTAGAAGATGCCTGTAAAAAGTTAAATTGTATCATTACTAGTCAGTTGCCAGGAAAATTAACTGGTGGTAAAAATATCCCGACTAATATAGAGTTTTGGGATATTGAGAATACACTTCAAAGCAGGAACAAATACATCATCTGTGCAAGCACCATCAAGATAAACAGGCCATTAATTACATACTAGTACTGTCTTATGAGAATCTTGCCATCTCAGCCTGCAAAGAAAAACAGAGGTAATCAGTTTAATATGAAGATTCAGAATCTTTGAAAAGAATTGATTCAATAGAATAGCATCAGAAGTTTCATGGTTCTCATAACAAGACATCAGAGTACATATAACTACCAATGCACACATTCTGGGACAGTCTATTCCTAGAAATATAACTCTCTTGCCAATCTCTAAAAGTAGTTATCTAGACAGCTTTTAGTTTAAAAAAATTAGTTGTCTGGATAGAAGAAAGAAATGTTATCACCCAAAAGATAGTTAACTTGTTATCCATTTCAACAAATAGGGGTGGCGGATCTTAAACCAGCCAGACTATGGTTTCCAAGTTTCCTCTTTTATTTGGAAAGCAACTGTATTGCCAGATTCGTTCTTCTTAAAGCTTTGCCGCGGGGTATTGCTGATGGTTTTCAACTTAGAGCTGTTGGTAGGAGATGGATCCCCAGGCTCTCTTCATTTAAACTTACTAAATATAAATGCTCCCTATCTACTGATGTTCAAGTTGCTGATCTTATTAATTGGCAAACCTTATCCCGGTGGTTTGACATTCTGAAAGGGGCTGTCGGTGATTAAGACTTGGAATTGATTTTCTCCATTCCAATTAGCAGTAGACGGCCGCAGGATATGTGGATGTGGCACTTTGCCGATCATGGATTGTACTCTGCTAAAACAGGCTATTTTATTGTACTCTGTTAAAACAGGCTATTTAATTGCTCTCCAAGAGCTTTGAGGTAATTCTGGTGCTTCAGCTTCAGGGGGTCCTTCGAAATTTTGCAAATTAATTTGGGGTCTGCGCATTCCTCCTAAGGTTAGACATTTCTTATGGAGGATTTGCAAAGATATGTTGCCGGTAAGAGTGAATTGTGTAGACGAAGAATTGGTATTGACTATTGAGGACTGCTGTCCTAGATGTGGTGATAAGCAAGAATCTACTCTCCATGCACTGGTTTCATGCCCATTTTCTGCGATGCTGCGGCTTCTAAGATGTACTGGTTTCATGCCCATTTACTGCTATGGTCTGGATTCTAAGCCCTCTAGCTCTCAGGTGTAGAGATGTGGCAGAGGGTACTTTCTTTGATTGAGTTGAATCTATCACTAAGTCATGGGATTTTAATCAAATTAATATGCTGCCACAGTTGCTTGGGAATTGTGCAATCAGTGGAATGCTTTAGTACATGGGTCGCAGCAACTTGGTCCATCTTCTACAGGATTTTGGATTTGCAGCATTGGGTGGTTGTAAGGGTAACCCAGTACCCATGGTAGGGTACGTGCTGGCTGGTGTAGACCCCCTAGTGGAATGGTCAAGCTCAATCGTGATGCCAATATCTGTCCTAATGGCTCTATTGGAGCGAGCTGGGTTTGTTATCCATGACTATGCATGTTAGGCTTGGGGTTCCGGACTCAACAAAATACAGGGCCATTTCTCTAGTGAATGTGCTGAATCCATAGCAATCTTAAAAGGTAATCTATTCTCTTTAGAGAGGGGCTTTAATAGAGTTATAGTGGAGAGTGACAATGAAAGGTTTATCTCCAAACTTAAGGGTACGGACAGAAATATTTCTGATTCAGATCAGGTTGTGTGTGATAACTCAAGAATTCTTTTTTGGCTATTAGCTTTTCCCATGTCCAGCATGAAGGCAATAGAGTAGCTCATGGTTTAGCTGAAATAGCTCTCCTTAATGGTTTTCCTTTCCCTGTTCATTGGATGGACGAGATTACTACATGTAGTCTTGCTCTCGTGATATTATTTCTGTTGATTACTAAACTTCCAGCCTCCAGGCTGGTTTCTCAGAAAAAGAAAAAAAACAACTAATTTTTCCACATGGAGGTAGTTATTCATACCAAGTCTCACACAATAGAGAAGGCTGGGTAAAATGGAGATGTTCAAGCAATTATGAGATTGCAGTGTGTTAAAAATTTGTAAGGCAGTTATTAAGACCAAACTTGTTCTGTATAGTAGATTTTCCTGCCTAAAAAGCATTACATTTAAAAAAGTAAGTGGCCAAGATGCAAATGTTAAGTCACATATTTGGTAAAGGGAGAGTAAGAGAAAAATGAATGTAATTTATGAGACAAGATGTCGCTCTTCCAATTGAAGATAAACTGGAAGAAGTCGCCTTAAATGAATTGGAGATATAACTGTTACCACCTACTGTGTCACATGCCAAGTGATAAAATAAAATGTAGATGAAAATCATCGATACGTATATTACAAGTTAAGAAAGACATGATAGTTGTGCTGGCAAACAAAAGATATTGCCCAAAATATAGCAAAATAACAAAAGAAGATTCATTTTACTACCCCCAAAAAAAAGAACTAGAATAAGTCTTAATTAAACTTAGATCAGTTCCTTTTCCCCAAAAATTTTTAGCTCTCAATCCTATTGTTTTAGTGATTATCATTTGGGATATTGATATAAAACCTGATAAATCTATGTTCCAACATATACTTTTAGTCAGCAGGTAGAATACTTGTCAACTTTTAGAAACTAAAAAATCTAGATGTAGAATAATGCACTATACTATAAGTGGTACCAAGTTAAGATGAGGTTTTATGTATTTCTTCCAGAATATGCTACCTAGATGAACTCATTTGGAATTTATAGCTGAAGCATATATAATAAAACGATAGTCGCACCTCAAATGCATTCTTCAGATGATCAAGTTCCTTGTCCAGATCATTGATAGCCTGATTGTATGCCTGCATTGGTGAGGACTGGCTAGTAGTATGAATCTGCCAACCATATCACAGTTTTCAAACCCAGAATGAACAAGTTGTTCAGATAAAACATCACATATACACTCTAACTTAACTCACCAGGTGCTGTGAGCATAAAATACTCGGACTATGTATGTTTACAAAAAACATACTTGGGATTAAACTATTTGTATTAATTTAACACTACTTAATACTATTTTATCCCATGATAGGGGATTAATAGTCCTTTAAATAGTTCTATGGACTATTTTTTTTATCATTCCTAAGGCTATTCATGTGGGATTATATAATTCCATGAAAAATCTGGGATTAATAATACCCTTCATTTTAAGCTATTAAATGGCTTTATTGGACTAATAGTCCAACATTAAGGGATTAATAATCCCTCATCAAAGAATTAAATAGTGCAAAGTAGTATTAAATTAAAGTAAATAGTCCAATTTCAAGTATATTTTTTATAAACAAACATAGCCTTGGAGAAAATATAACAAAAGTACTTAGACATGTAGCAATGAAAACAATATATAAGCATAATGAATCTTATATGCAATCCAAGGCCTCAAATCGGTTCCTATTTTCCATTGCATAGTATTTGGGAGGCTGTGACACAAAAAAATTATTAGATGCTCGTGGGACACCTACCACGTGGTGCTCCACACCATTTATGTGTTGCTATTTCAGCACTTAAAGTGGGTCATTTCACTTTAAGTGTTGAAATAACAGCACATAAATTGTGTGGGGTACCACGTGACAAGTGAGGCACTGAATAATTACTCTTGGGAAACGTCAAAAGGTAGTGTTCTTTTCGTGGCAGAAGTATTAGGACTTACTTAATAGTCATCTCAAGATTGATGACCTCATGAAAAGGGGTGTTGCATATATCAAGGTGCAGAAGAAACAATTAATCAGTTGCTTCCTCACTGTGAGATGGCAAGCACTTGTGGAGCTTTGTCTTTTCTGTCTGGTATTGCGTGGATGATGTCCAAATAAGTTAAGGGGTTCTTGGCAATTTGAAATGGTACTAAGGTGGGAAACAATGGAAACAGAGACGGGACTTAAATCCTCACTACCTTTGGTAAACCATTTCGATAGAGAATAACCTGATAACCAGTATTTTAAAGACTGGGAAAAACTTATTCTTCATATCAATTTTCTATTCTCAAGTCTCTCGTGTTTTAAGCAAAATGAGGTGTTTCAGGGTTGCTTATGTCTTAGTTATGTCTTAGTTATGTCTTAGTGGATTTTTGGAGTATTTTTTGTATCTCTAAACCTTCTATGGTAATAGGGTCTGATCTATACTGTCCGTGCAAACAGAAACGATTCTTATGTCATTACAATAGTTTAACCAACTTATATCGGAGAGATTAACTCAAGATTTACAATGTAAGCCATCACAAATCTTGCCAAAGAACCTATGTAAGGAGGGAGGTCAAGGGATTGTTCGAGAGCAGTTGCAAGGTGCAGGAGCAACAGAAGGTGGCGTCAGCGTGGTATTATGTAACTTATCACCCAACTCATTGTGAAGAAAGCATCAACTGCCTTAGCTTTCAATGGATTGTGGGTGATATTTTGTTGGATATCAAGTCTGTCAAAAGCCGAAAGTCCTTAGACACAGTTACGTTTTATCAAAGCAACGGAAGCAGTGGTGTTTAAGTTGTATTTTTTAAGCAAAACTGAAGTGCTGAAACTGTTTGGTACTTCACCAGCTCGAGTGCTAATAGCTAGTAACTGTTTGGTACTTTTGTATATATCTAGAAAGTTGTATAAATCAAAAAATAATTTTGTGTGATGGCTTCATAAGAGGTGATGGTAGTTTTCCTTCAAAAAAAAAATCTTGCCAAAGCAATAAATATTGATATTTTACGCACAACACAAATATCTTTACTTTATGTGGACATTGACCAGTTTACTCTTGAGGTTACACGTTTCTCTGGCCCGTTGCCCCACCATATACAATTTCTTCACATTATTCACTTCTCTTTGCTTCATTTTGAGCTATTCCAATATCTTTTTTCAGGATTCTCACTGATCTCACAGTTCAAGTAATCAGTGCTAAACAAATAATGCTCCTCCTTCACCAATTTACAAATTTAGGCCAAGAGATTTTGCAATATGTAAAAATGACCACAAACTGACATATATTAAGGTCAGCCTGCTCAGACGAAATCAGTGTCCTGAGCAACCACTATTTTCTGATATCTATCTCGCTGAATCCACAAAGTACTTCGCATATCCACATAGCCTGAAATTTATATCCACATAGTACCACTATCTTTTGGCAGATTGTTTACCTTTTTCTGTTTTATTTATTTATAAAGCAGACTGTTTATAACATTAAATTCACAAATTATCAGATGACTAAGATTGAGCCATGTGGCAACCCATACAAGACCAGCAGATTTTCAAGACACAATAAGATGAGTGCCATAAAATGATGATTGCCATGAGAAGAAAGAGCAGTTAGGGACAATCAGCAATTTGGAGGTTTGGTGGAAATTATAGAGACATAGTGTTAAGATCAGTGGCTTAGCTGAGGGGCATAGCTGTAAATAATGGTTACTGAATGCTGATAGTGTTATTTGTTTCCAGAATTAGTAGTAATAGCTATGTGAGTCAGTCAAAGAGTAATTTAGTCCTTTTATTTGTTTTTCTTGTTGCTGAAGTCAGTATGTTCTCTCTTTATATAGTGTAGCTAAGGCAGTGAGGAATTGTGCTTATTTTGATGAAATAAATATCTGAAAACATGTGCTCTTTTGAGTCACACGTATCTTCTCCCTGCCCTTCTTTTTCAACCCCCATTCTATCTCTTTCTTCACTCAAAATTCAACCCTAATCTCCATGAACGTTCTCTGCAGTCTAGCTTTCCCTGTCACCACCATCATGACCATGTGTCATGACACATAGTCCTATAAATCAAGATGAATGTTAGGACATCACTTGCTAGCATATTGAAAATCTTTGCATTCCTAAGGCATTAGAGTGATAGACTATGACTGTTTATATACGATGAGTTTTAAAGAGAGCAATTACTGACATGTGGCTAAAAAATGCAGGGTTTGTAGAAAATGAATTTCAAGGTTCAAAAACACAAATCACAGTTATCGAACAAAGCACGTAAAAAGAGAAATAGTTTTTTCATTGTATTTTTCTTTCTTGCAAGTAGAAGAAGTTAATATTCTGTGTAAAATACTAAAATGTAATTCACATAATTTGGCAAGTTGTATGCAATTCAGACATTCTCTTTGTACTAAATTCATGGATTTTGCAAGGTATCAACTTATATCTTCTCATTGATAACTAATCTATCGCCTAAGGCATTAGAGTGATAGACTGTGACTGTTTATAAACGATGAGTTTTAAAGAGAGCAATTACTGACAAATGGCTAAAAAAATGCAGGGTTAGTAGGAAATGATTTTTAAGGTTCAAACACACAAGACACGGTTATCGAACAAAGCACGTAAAAAGAGAACATAATTTTTTTCATTGTGTTTTTCTTTCTTGCAAGTAGAAGCAGTTCATACTCTGTGTAAAATACTAAAATGTAGCTCACATAATTTAATAAGTTGTATGCAATTCAGACATTCTCTTTGTACTAAATTCATGGATTTTGCGAGGTATCAACTTATATCTTCTCATTGATCACTAATCTATCACCTAAGGCATTAGAGTGATAGACTATGACTGTTTGAGTTTTCAAGAGAGCAATTACTGACACGTGGCTAAAAAAATGCAGGGTTTGTAGGAAATGATTTTTAAGGTTCAAACACACAAGACACGGTTATTGAACAAAGCACGTAAAAACAGAACATAATTTTTTTCATTATGTTTTTCTTTATTGCAAGTAGAAGCAGTTCATACTCTGTGTAAAATACTAAAATGTAGCTCACATAATTTGGTAAGTTGTATGCAATTCAGACATTCACTTTGTACTAAATTCATGGATTTTGTGAGGTATCAACTCATATCTTCTTTTTATTTTCGATTAGAATTCACACTTCTCAAGTCCTTTTCTTTCTTTCCAATTAATGCATAGAGTCCAAAATTGCTGTTTTCCATCTGATCTTGTTTTTTGTGAGTCGAGAACAGAATTCAACAAAAAAAATTACAAGATCACAGCAATACATCAAAATCATTTATGATTGTAACTAAAGAAACATGATGACATACTAATATTAACACACTTATTGGAACAAAAATCTAAAACTTAACATGAATTATATCCTAACTAATTCTTAAACAAGCAGCGATAATAAAGTGTACTTACAAACTAACAGACTTTAGAAAACACTAACCCTGACAATAATTTTGTACTGAAGAGGATGAGGAAGCTTGTATCCAGCAAACAGAACATTCTCATCCCTATGCAATTGCCTAACATTTCATCAAATAACAAACAACAACATTTAGGGTTCTAAATTAGGGTTTAACAGAACAATGCAAATACAAAAAAATAATAGTTAAAGCACTCAATTCGTTAATTACATGCGGACTATGTTCCCGATGGTGTGGTCTTCCCTCTCTATGGTGAAGGAAGCTGCATTGATGATCTTGGTGTCTCTTTCATAAGAAACCCTAGAATCAAACAGTGGTATAACAGTGAAAATGATGATATTATACAGATACATATACACATATGTAGAGAGATAAAGTAGACGGAAGAACGAAGCTTACTTCTTGGTTCCCTCGGGAACGACGAACCGCTCATACCGATCAGGTGCATTCATCTCTCTCCCGGTACTGTTGCCGTCCGATGGCTGATAGGTATTGCAGAACTGTTTGGGCGAACGAAATTGGGGGAAATAAGTATATACAGAATTCTAGTAAATACTGAAATATATATTGCATTGACCGCTTACAATCACTTTTTTGAAAATAATATAACGTTTTTTATTATTTGTTAAATTTAATAATTAGATTTGATTAAATATATTATTAATTTATTTATAATTATTTTAATAATTTCATTCATTATTCATATTTATTTTTTAAAATATTTTCTTATAATTTACACTTGAAATAAGTGATTAATAAAAAAAATTATACCAAATATTTTTAAATTTTTTATTAATTTAAGTACTTCTTATTTAGCAAATATAAATTATTATTTTTAAATTGATTATAAGTAAAAAATAGTAATTAAAATCAATAACCATATTTTTTAAATAATCACAAATATACACCTAATCTTTAAATTTTTAAATTTGAAAACATGTCTGCTTGCAATTTTAAATCTCACTTTTAAAAATAATTTTTAACGGGTCAAAAGTTACCAAAATAGTTAATTATTCCATTCTTTTAAGGACAAAAGGGATAAGTCGCTTAAATATTATAAAATAATTAAAACCTCTCTTGGGGAATTTTCTAATTTGTTTTTTATTTTAATGATAATAAAAAATGATTTAATTGTATTTTAATTAAAAGGAATTTTATTCTCTTAAAAGATTGTTTAGATTTTAGTTTAGTATAAACTAGGTTAAAATTCTCCGCATAAGGTATATATTTTAAATATATATTATATGTTTTTTAAAATATTTTTCAAAATATTTTTTCTTATTTTATTAAAATATATATTTATTTTTATTTTTATTAATATTACAAGTTTGATAGCCCGTGCGAGGCACAAGTCAATTTATATAACTTTTTCTCACAAATATTTGATAATTTTTTATTGATATATTTTTTTTTATTAACATAATATATATATAATATTGAATATAATTATATATATTTTATGGTATGCGAAAAGTTTATACAGTGTATCAAAAAAATAAACAGTCTTGAATAATTGACTCGATATTGACACGTGATCAACGAAAATGACGTAGTAAAATTATAAAATTATTGAATAAATCTTTTTAACACCTTATTACATATAGTTATTGATTTTAAATGAATTTTATTTATTGAAATAAATCTCAAATTAATTTTGACAATCTAATGTTAAAAGTTAAAAAATTAAATATGTAAATTAACATTTCCTAACACCTTGTTTGTAAGTTTTTGAAGTAAGGAATGGTAAGGTTTTTTAAGAAAAGAAATGATAAGAATGAAAAAGAAAAAAAAATTATTTTAAAAGTCAGGGCGGGATTACACAACCCACCCCAATCCCTTGGTCTAGTAAAAATTTTCATACCCGTTCCATTTTCTACGGGAATTAAAACTTAATCCTAATCTCCAATTCCATTCCCCATTCCCCATTCCCATCCCATGGGAAATTTAAACTCCCACGTGGAATTTATATTATCGCGGGAGATTAATGCTTTGTGAATTTTTTAAATAAAAAAATCAATTTTACTTATATTTGTAATAATACATACATGAAAATTAGTTATGTTTTAGTGCATACATGATAAAATTAAGAAAAATCAAATAATAATAATAATAATATATACACATACAAGAAAATATATTTTAATTATTTAGAGAGTGTTTGAGATTGTTTATAAACAGTCAAACCTGCTTATAATCAGTTTCAAAATGTAAAAAGTGTTTAATAAATTTATTGTAAAATTACTAATAATCACTTTTTATAAAAATAATCAAAAGTTTCAATTTAGAGTTTCTGATTATTTGTCAAATCTAATAATTAGGTTTAACCAAATATATTATTAAGTTCTCCTTATTTATTTTAATAATTCCAACCATTATCCATATTTACTTTTCGAAACATTTATTTTTAGTAATTTATACTTCAAATAAGTGATTAACAAAAAAAATTATACCAAAAACTTTTTACTTATTATTAATTTAAATACTTTTTATTTACCAAATATAGACTATTTTTTTAAAACTAATTAAAATTAAAAGCACTAATTAGATTCGATAACCATATTTTTTTAAACAATCTCAAACATACTTTTAATATATAATAATATAAATATTAATTTAATTAATATAAAACTATTCCGGAGTTAGTAAGAGATAAAAATTAAGACGAGAAGTAAATATCGTCCCTGTTATATTTTTATATTTAATAACTATTCGATAATTCTCCATTCTCGATTCTGTATTTGGTTTGAATCAAAATTATCACTTTATTCAAAGTGAGACATACAGATTCCTAATCAAAATAAGAATTTGTAGAGAAATTTGTATTAAGAAAAGAAAGACAAGACAAGTGGGTTGTAGACAGAGTACAATTAAGAGTTAAGACAATTGCATGTGTGATGTGTGGGATAACTAATTAACAATTGAAAGAGACTAATGTTAATTCGACATTTCTGACCTAACGTTTCCTTTTTTCGTTTGATGTTAAACTATGATCATTTAACTTCACGTGTGCTTGCTCTTTTGAAATCTTGTTGCATTATCAGTAGGGGTGTCCATCAGTAAAAAACTGAACCGGTACCAAAAAAATCGAACCGGTACCGAACCGAAATTACCACTAAAACAAGAACCGAAAATCTAACCGAATTATCGGTTCGGTACAATTCGGTTCGATTTTTTTTGTTCGGTTTTCGATTTTTACCGATTAACAATATATATAATTATTATTAATTATATATATTATTATATATATAATAATAAATATTATTATATATATAATAATTAATATAAATTTATTATTATATTATGTAATTCGGTTCTTTCGGTAACCGAAATTCAAAAATGTCCATACCGGTACCGAAAAATATAAAAAACCGAAACCGAAAAAACCGGTACTAAAAAAACTGATACCGATCGATTCGATAAAAAACCGAAAAAATCGAAAATTTTGAACACCCCTATTTACCAGAGAATGGGAAATTAAACACCAAGATATAGAAGTGTCAATTTCATTGTGGGTCCAATCTCACAGTAAACAGTAAAATAAAATAACCAAAGGATTTAATTTTTCCTAAGTTTACTCTTGGACGGTGCTAGTGATTGGTTTAATATTTTTTTTTATTTGACTCTTATAATATTTATTTTAATATTTTTTTTATAAAATTTAATAAGATAAATATAATTTAAATACATATAAATTATAATATTATATAATCCGATCACTAAGACCGTCCCTGAATTCACTCTTTCTCCTGGGTTAACCACACATGCGAGAATCTATTGATGGAAAAATACCCCACACCACAAGAAAGCTAAAAAAGAAATCAACAAATCAAGATCTTATTGGCCTCCTAACCCCAAGAAAGATTACAAATTCTCACACGCACACATATGGGTCCGCCAATTATATCCTATTGTTGAATTATTTATTTCGACGGCTATCGATGCATATATTGATTAACGAGCCGACTTAAATTGAATTTTTTTTTAAAAAAGTAATTGAATGTTTATAATAAGAATAACAATTTAAACTAAATTTGAATTGAAATTGATGCGATATTGATACTTACAAACCCTAAGTACTACATGCTATAAGTCATAAGGCTTGTAAGGCAACTAAAACTCAAAACAATTACAACTCTCAATAATATAAAGAAAACTATCCAAAAACCTTAATCAAATTCCATCATATGAGCAAAGTTTAAAGTCTCAAACAATACCACACAAAAATCCCAACTCCTCTAAACTAAAATCTAACAACATTTAGAAGTCTCAAACAATACTATACTAAACTTAAATTAATCATCTTCTATTTAATCTTGACCCATAGTGTTCCACCTCTCGAAATAAGGTAATATATAATATTATAAGAATGAGCGATGAAACCTAACAAAAAATAATATTTCCTGTATAACTGGATCTAGTACAATTTACAAAAATACTTTTTCTATCAAAATAAATTATCTTTGTTTCGATAAATATTAATAGCAAATGATTTCAAAACTAAGACAAACAATAACAAAGCAAATTTATACTAAAAAACAATTTCAATGTATACAATATATCTTAGGTTATAATAGTTTTGTTACATGAGCCAAAAGTTTAATGTCAACTAAAATATTTATAAAGTGCATGCTCTCCAAAGAGCATCTAAAAGGTGAGCATCTTAATAAAGAAATCATACTAGTTCTATAATTAAGCATAAACACTAATAAGTTCTATACATAATCGGGCTGAGAATTTCAAAAAAATACTAATAATATTATCAATGTTCTAAGTTATACTTGTTTCACAGTTCAAAATCTTATAATCTTACTTTATAAATCAAAACTTTATTTTGATACTTATCCGAATTTTAAAATACAAAAGTAACATTTTTATTGAAATAGAAGTCTTAAATAAAATATAATTAATTTTTGAAATAATACACTTAGGCATGCAAATAATTATTAAAATATAAATAAAAGTAAATAACAATTTAAAAATAATAAATAGTTCAAAAAGTCACTTACAATACACTTGACATGGATAAATTAATCTCAATTTTTAAATAACCTCACAAAATCTTCTCCTCCTCCTAAAAACAGCCGTACCAAGTTACTTGCATAATCCAAACAAATACATATATCATATCACTCTTAAATTTCATAGTAAACCATCTTAATATTAATCTTAACTGTATTTATATACCTAAAATGCTACGAGACTAAATTAAATTTTAAAAGTTTATACATGTTAGAAACTCAATTATTTGGTCATAAAACAATCTCTCTGTAAGGTGGAATATATAAGTCAAACCTTCAACTTTATAAAAAGTACCCCAAAAATAAATTTAAAGTGTACTTATAATAAAAGTACTTAAAAAATGTACTCACGTTTATAAGAAATTGATTGTTTTTAACTTTAAGAATTTACCATCAAAAATTAAATTTTGCATATTGACTATTTATTAATAATTGTAATAAACTAATATAATATAATAGACTAAAAAAAATATTACTATTACTTGTCAAACCAATTTAGGATTTACATATTCCTCCATACGACTTTAATTTATATAAAATTTCTCTTTCATTTTTACAATCATCCATACATACAAGGTTACAGTGATAGTTACATATTTTATGCTTTTTTAATTTACTCATGTTTTCGTGTCCTACGAATTCATACTGCATGCTCTATATATATATATATATATATATATATATATATATATATATATATATATATGAAGCAAAATATTCAAACTTCAACTTACTTTTTCTTTTAGAGAAGTGGACGAAGTAAAACCTTCTCCTTGATTAATCAAGTCTATCTCCAACTCTATGCAAAATAATTTTATTATTTTATTTATTTTTGTTAATTTAATTCACACTCCGAAACACCCACACCCAATCTCATGGATATCAATTCACCCAACTTCATAGATATCATGAATTGAGAAATATCAAGTCAATGCGCCTTCGGCAATAATTTTCACCTTTTTCTTGGACATTCTCTATCTCTTCTTTCTTTCATCCAGCGATTTTTTTGTTTGGTTTTACTTTCTGATTTCTCTCCCTAATATATATATCCACGCATTATGTATCCTATTATTTGTAGAGCTCTTTTAAAATTTAAAAAGTCTTATCAACTAAATAGTTACTTCTTTTGAATTTCAAAAATCTATTTTGTATTTGTTAGGAGATATATTTCAATAATTAGTTATATCGTCATTAATAACTATTATTTATGTTTTTTTATAAAAATCCTGTTGTTATAATATTATATATATATTAAAATAATAAATAGGTGTCGATGAGTTTAGGATTTCTAGCCCTTACCTTACGAAGAAGATTTAATACAACCAGAACATTATAATAATACATGTTATAGCTTTTATTATATGAAGCTATTGTTATGTTAAAAATTTTAATTTTTGATGTTGTTTTACTTCTTAAAATATTTTAATTTATTTTATTTATAATTATTTGTCGGTATAGTGTGGTTCAAGAGAATGAGTTATTTGGTGCGATTTTAGTATAACATTATTATGAACTGAGATCGGTGCAATTCTAGTACAATTTTTTTTTAGATCGATACGGTATCAAATCGCTTGATAACCGCTACTACATTGCATCATTCTCATCCTTAATCTAAGAGTACGATTTGGGTCATTTTAGTCCATTTCAAATTTACATAAAAATTAGGGACATTTACACTTTATAATACTTTTTTAAAAAAAAATTATATTAAAAGTGTATTTTAATAATATTTACAAAAATGTTATAATTTAACGTTTTATTTTTAAAAGTAGTGCAGTTGTTATTCTTTCAATTTAGTTACGTGATTTAGTAAGTTTCCTTGCCTCACCCTTCTCCCCCTCCCGCCTCCCCTACCCCCCCCCCCCCCCGCCTCCCGCCTCCCGCCTCCCGCCTGCTCCTCCATTCTCCCTCCCCCTCCTCCCCTGCTGCCCCCTTCCTCCTCTCCCACCCTCTAGATCTGGCCAACCCACCCCCTCCTCCCCTCTTCCGCCTCATTCTCCCCTACTCCGCCTGCTCTTCCCCTGCTTCTTTCCCCTCCTGCCTGCTCCTCTTCTGCTCCTCCCCCCTCCAGCCTACTCATCCCCTACTCCGTCTGCTCCTCCCCCCTCCCGCCTGCTCCTCCCCTCCTCCGTCTGCTCCTTTCCCCTCCCACCTGCTCCTCTTCTGCTCCTCCCCCCTCCCGCCTCCTCCTCCCCTACTCCGCCTGCTCCTTCCCTGCTCCTCCCCCCTCCCTCCCCCCGCCTAGGAATACCACAATACTGAATGTAAGTAACCAATAATATTATGTAGGTAACCAAACAATAGTTTGTAGGTAACTAAACACTAATATGAAGGTAACTAATTTTCTGAATGTGTAGTAAATATAGGTAACCAAACATTAGTATAGAGGTAACCAAACACTAGTATGGAGATAACCAATTCCTGAATATGTAGTAACTAGTTTTGGTTACCTTAGTATTAAAGGTTGGTTACCTCTATATTAAGGTTTGGTTACCTTTATACTAAGGGTTGGTTACCTTATATTAAAGTTTGGTTACCTTTGTATTTAAGATTGGTTACCTTTTCTATTAAGGTTTTGTTACCTTTGTATTACAGAGTTGGTTACCTTTGTATTAAGGTTTGGTTACCTTTTGTATTAAGGTTATTGGTTACCTTTTGTATTAAAATTTGGTTACATTTGTGTTAAAGGTTGGTTACCTTTTGTATTAAGGTTTGGTTACTTTTGTATTAAGATTTGGTTACTTTTTGTATTAATGTTGTTGGTTACCTTTTGTATTAAGGTTTGGTTACTTTTGTTTTAAAGGTTGGTTACTAGTTTTTTCGTGCACGGCGAGGAAGAATGTGGAGTCAAAGTAGAAGAGAAAAATGGAGAAAGGTGGGGGAGGGAGGCGGGGAGGGGGGACGGAGGAGGGAGGCGGAAGGGGGAGGGGGGACGGAGGAGGGAGGCGGAAGGGGGAGGGGGGAGGTGGGGGATACAGGCGGGAGGAGAGAGGAAGCGAGGGCGGGGGAGGGGGGACGGAGGAGGCAGGAGGCAGGCGGAGAGGGGGGAGGGAGGAAATAGGCGGGAGGGGGAGGGGGGACGGAGGAGGGGGAAGGATGAGGAGGCAAGAGGCAGGCGAGAGGGGGGAGGAAGGAAGAGGGGGAGGGAGGCGGGCGGGTTGAGGGAGGAGGCGGGGGGAGGGAGGAAATAGGGGACATGTGTCCTCTTTTCTCTCTCCTCTGTTTTCTCTCTATCTCCTTTACACTATTTTTTAATTATTTTTGTTAGTGCACTATTTTTGTAATTATTTTATAAAAGTTGTATACTTATGTAAAGAACCCTAAAAATTATGATTAGTTATTGATATTCTTTATAAGGAGTATCTAGTGTAGACTTGACAAAATTGGCCCAAGCCTGCGGATCAGGCTAGCCCGCCCTTCAAAAAGCGGGTTTTGGACTGTCAAAATGTAGCCAGGTGAAAATTGGGCCTTTTTGACCCAACCCATTTCGGCTCGGCCCACGGACTAATATATATATATATTCAAAATTATTATTTTTTGACATTGTTGACAAAAAAAATATTAATTTAAAAAGTGAATCAAGTAGAGAATTATGAAGAATATAAGAATAAATTCTAACATGTAATCTTGAATAATAATAATAATAAAATATTATGAATATAATATATATATTACTTTTAATCTTTCTTTTACTCTCTTATCTCTAATATTGATATTATATACATTTATCAATTAATTAATCACAAGATTAGTTACATTTTAATATATATGAATACAAAATGTCTATAAAATTATTGATTGTCTTATTTTATTTACTAATAATATTAAATTATTATGTAGAAATTATGTGTCATAATTATAAATAATTAGAGCTAATATTTATTTGAGATTATTTGTTATAGTTATAAAAATATATATATATATATAATTTATTTATTTTTTAAAATTATAAAATATTAAAATGCCCTGCAGGTTAGCCCAGCCTGGACGGGTTATGAGTTCGCATTATTCCGGCCCATAAAAAATTAGACCTTTTTTACCCAATTCATTTGCCACCTCTAATATAGTGTATCACACACGGGCCACAACTCTTCTATATGTCCAATTTAAACTAACTAAATTCATTGTTTAAATTGAGTTCAAAGGTAAGAATCAATTCACTATTCAAGTCTCCCATAGCAGTAATTAATTGGCTCATTTTAACCTGCACAAACTTACTAAAAAATTATGCCGATGTAAAATTGAGATATCACAATTCTTTTTTTTTGAATTATAAGATTATTATTAATTTTTTTAAAATTAATATAAAAAAAATCAAATTTAAAATTAATATAATTAATTTAAGTTTTGAAAATATGTAAATTCTATAACTATTAGAACTTTTTAAGTAATTTATAATATTTATAATTGCATATTTGTATTGATATAAATTAAATAATTTTATAATAATTTTAAATTTACAAATATTTAAAATTAATTTTTAAAATATTAATATTAATATTATAATTTAAAATAAAAACAATATTTTAACTAGTGGATTACTCGGTGTACATTGAAATTCAAGCTGCAACGTGTTCTACGTAGGGTACAAATACTGACAACTAAAATTTAAAAAGTCTTATCAACTAAATAGTTACTTCTTTTGAATTTCAAAAATTTATCTTGTATTTGTTAGGAGATATATTTCAATAATTAGTTATTGGGTCTGTTTAATGTGTGTCTTAAGGGTACACATTAAACGCGAAAAATAAGAGATGAGACCCGATAAAAATTATTTCTTTATATAGTTGTAGTGAATTCAATACATGGAGTCCACTAGTATATTATTTTTTTATACATTGAATTCAGTGCGCTTACATAAACAAATAATATTATACATTATTTTTCACGCTTAGTGTGTGCCCTAAGGACACACATTAAGAAAATCCTTAGTTATTTATCTAATTAAATCGTAACTTTTTTTTAGCTTACTTAAAATAGGTCTATTATTTAAGAATGTTTTTATACTTATTTGAAAAAATTACTTATAATCCTTATCTTCATAAAAGATAAAATAGTATGATCCCACTTCATTTATAAAATACAAATGAAGTGGGTCATATTCTTTTGTCTTTTTTGTGGATAAGGCTAGCGGGTAATTTTTTCAAATAAATTTAAAATATTTCATTATCTAACTATCATCATTAATAACTATTATTTATGTTTATTTTAAAAATTCTTGTGTTGTTATAATATATATATATATATATATATATATATATATATATATATATATATATATATATTAAATAGGTGTCGATGGGTTTAAGATTTCTAGCGCTTAACTTAGGAAGAAGCTTTAATTAACACTAGTACATTATAATAATACTTGTTATAGCTTTTATTATATGAAGCTATTGTTATGTTAAAAATTTTAATTTTTTGATGTTGTTTTATTTTTTTAAATATTTTAATTTATTTTATTTATAATAATTTTTTGGGTGTAGAAAATGAAGTGTTGGGTGTGATTTTAGTATAATATTTTTATGAATTGAGATCGGTGTAATTCTAGCACAATTTTTTTTGAGAACGATACAGTATTAGATCTCGTTTGATAAACGTTAGTACATTGCATCATTGTCATCCTTAATTTAAAAGTATCGTTTGAGTCATTTTAGTCCATTTCAAATTTATATAAAAATTATGATATAAGTTATTGATATACTTTATAAAGAGTTGACAAAAGTGAATCTAATGCATCACACACGGGCCACAGCTCTTATATATGTCCAATTTAAATTAACTCAATTCACTCTTTAAATTGAGTCCGAGAGCAGTAATTAATTGGATCATTTTAACCCGTACAAACTTATTTAATTGTCATGATAAATTATTGATATTGAATTATTAGTATTTTGATGTGAAATTGAGATATCACATTTTTTCTGTTTCGAATTATAAGATCAATATTAATTTTTTAAAAGTTAATATACAAAAATTAAATTAATATAATTTATTTAAGTTTTGAAAATATGTAAATTATATAACTATTAGAACTTTTTAAGTAATTTATGATATTTATAATTATATATTTGTATTGATATAAATTAAATGAATTTATGTTAATTTTAAATTTATAAATATTTAAAATTAATTTTTAAAATATTAATTTTAATATTATAATTTAAAATAAAAACAATATTTTAACTAGTGGATTACCGTTGTACATTGAAATTCAAGCTGCAACGTGTTCTACATAGGGTACAAATACTGACAACTAAAATTAAGCAATTTCAAAAAAAATGGTGCATCATTTCTGCTATACTTACTCCTTGTGGCACGCGAGCTCTGTGTACTTAAAGTATATTTATTAATTATAAAAACTAAAATATTATAACTTAAAGGATAAAATAGAGAAAATATTTAATATTGATAGACAAAATAAGAAAATCTCAAACTCATATAACACAAATAGGTGAAACTCAAAGGATAAGATAAGAATATCATCAAAGTAAGAAGAGTAGAATAAGGAGAACAAAATTCATATGACTTATATAATGTTATATGTATTAAATGACAACTTTATAATATTTATTTTATTGTTATACTTATTTTTTTATTTAGATTTTTCTCAGTTCTATAAATAATATTATTTTTGTTTTAAATTATAAGATTAATATTAATTTTTTATATTTTTAAATTTAAAATTAACCTGAATTTATTTAGCTTGTATCTATACAATTATGAATATCATAAATTACCTAAAAAATATTAAAATATATAAGATTTTTTATTTTTAAAATCCTGTCTATTTTAACTTAAAAATATATTAAATTAGTTTTTAAAAAATTAATAATAATTTTATAATTCGAAAAGGAGGGAATATATAATTTTTCTTGCCTATGATACCAATATCGACACTTGATATGGCATTAAGAATTGAATGTTGATATGTATTTTAATATTATGACTTTAAATTTTGTACTTTAAAATAATGACACGTGTTATCTGTATAAATTATGTGAATTAATTTTTTTTATAATATTTAGAAGACTAGATAGAAAAATATGAAAAAATAAATATAGAAAATAATAATATAAATAAAACTACAGGGACAAAAGAGGAATATTAAAAGTATGACCTAACTTCACCAAAACTTTCACGGAGACTTTATAATATAAATATAGATAAAGATCATATAGAGATCAATCTTTTGTGTATTAAAAGAGAGAATATTACATGTTAAAAAAATAAGATATGAGAGATAATTGGAAGAGAGAAATAAGTTAAAATGAATAAAAAAAATTAAAGAATAAAATAAAAAAATAATTTTTTTTTACACAAAAAAAACTGTTATTCTTTTCGCTGTATAATATATATAGATAAATAACATCTTATAGAGATTAATCTTTGTTTTAATTCACTTTTCCATAGGCCCATTTGTCCAACCATTAATGCTCTTTTGACCTTTTGAATTCACTGGAATTAACTATATAAATTAGATGCCATAATAGTAAAATGGATGTTTAAGATCTGGGATCCAAGTATCTCCCCACTTGAGAGAAGGATTGTTGTCTTTTTCTAGTTGATTGAAATGGAACTAAACTATCACATGAGTTATATAAAAATATATATACATATTGGTTAGAGATAAACCATCACTTTAAGTTACAAAAAAAATAGATATGTAGACATTACAGAGGTTCCCCACTTATGGTAGAGTCCAATGATTGGTCCACTTCCCACTTTTCTCTTGGTGCAACACTGTCATGGACTGGCTTATATTCCTACAGCAAGACATATATATTGTCAGTGGTTTATATATATATATATAAATTTATCGATCACATCTTACACTATTTATTAAAAAAATTAATAATTATAATTTAAATAAATAATTTTTTTATTATAATATAATATTACTACAAAAAAAAACTTATTTACCACAAAATTATATTATAGTAGAAGATTTATTTACCGCTATATAATAGTACGGTAGATAATAATTTTTTTAAATTCATAAAATTTATAAATAAATAATATAAATGTGCTGATTAGAAATAGACCCATAATCACCGATCACAACCAATGAACTCCGTACATCTATAATATAAAACAAATCATTCATTCATTCCCTACTTTTCCTGCAAACTCTTTTCCTGCAAACTCTGATTTGTCACCTCTGACATCTCCAATAATTCATGAAACAACCCCTCACCACTCCAACATATCGCAAGATAATCTTGTACTATATCTAGAGATACATTTATAATGCATAGATTTATACCTCCTGTGTCCCGATATAGTTGTTATACTTTTCTTAGATTTGCAAAAATCATGTCCTCTTATTTATTTAACCTATCCAAAAAATATATCTCACTATTATGAAAAATATAATAAAAAATGGGATCCACTAGAGGTTTTTCTACGCTTCTATATTTGACTCCATTAATTCAGATATTTTTTTATTTTTTCTTTCTTTTTTATATAAAAAAAAATGCATGAAAGTCAAATAAAACATCTAAAACGAGATTATTATGACTATATATCCGAATAATATGATATAAAAGTTTAATCATAAAGAACTTAAAAGTGATTATACAATTAAATTATTTTAACATACAATGTTCCAATTAAATATAAAATTATTTGTCAAATTTTATTTATTTAATTATATGTATTTTAATTCTCAAAAATACAACTCTAGTTAATATTAATTAAACTAGAATAGTCATTTATTTATTTATTATTTTGAAAAATATATGTACCTCCATTTTCTTGATCAACTCTTGCGGTGTGTTTGCTGCAGCCACAATATGTCTTGCTGAACCTTCTATGAAGCCATCCTCCACTCCTTTGTCAAACAAAGCAAGCAAGCTATCATAATAACCATCTACATTTAACAGCCCCACCTGCGTATTACATATATATCCACAGATTTTCAAAGGGAAAGCATGACACAAGAATTAATACAATCCATATAACAAATTTTCAAATTATTAATATATATAACCCATAGAAGAAAATTTTAAAATATAAAGGTATTATATGTATATCTTACTGGTTTTTCATGAATTCCTAGTTGAGACCAAGTTATCACCTCCAACAGTTCTTCCATGGTTCCGTATCCTCCTATACCAAAGAGTTGAAGTATTGAGTTTGTTAGTGTCCTATACTTGATATATATGACGCAATTCTGATCAATAAAATAGTGAAATGTCATAATAAACATATATTATTATGATCTATGTATATTATTACAATATATATATATTACAATATATATATATATATATATATATATATATATATATATATATATATATATATATATATATATATATATATATATCGTGTGTGTATGTATATCATAATAATCATTTATAAAAATATATTATTGATAATATATATCACAATAATATATTTTTATAAATGATTGTTATGATATACATACATACATACATATATATATATAAATATAATTGTACCCGGAAGTGCTATAAAAGCATCAGCATGTTTTGCCATCTCCGACTTTCTTTGATGCATATCTTCTACTATTTTCACCTCTCCAATTGTTTTTCCTGATATCTGGCACAATAATTAATTAATTTACTTTATTTTATTTTATTTTTTAATTGTTCTTTAACTAATTAACTAGGTGCTACTCAATTAGATAAATAATTAAACATATATAGATATGATTAACTATTTCTATACAATAACAAAATTAAAATTGTACCTCATCTGGCAACAGAGCTTTAGGTATCACTCTATACAAATTGCAAAATGGAAAAAAAAATGTAGGTATATGTAAATTTCTAAATTTGTAAAACCCTAGTGAAACAAAAACATGAAGAATATGAATATGTATGTATACAATATAAAATATACATACCCAAGGACATGGCAACCACCATTAAAGACAGTTTGAGAAATTAATCCCATTAAACCACCACTTCCTCCACCATAAACCAAATCAATCTTGCTTTCAACCTGATCATCAAATTTAGAACATGCAATGAGTTATTTGAAATAAATTGAAAAATAATAAATTAAAAATAAAAAAAGGACTATGTAATCACACTTTTATTTCATGCTAATAGGAATTAAAAATTTAGTGAAGAATAAATTATAGAAATGAATAATATGAAATCTATTACTATTACCAGCAGGTTACCAAGATTTAGAGCAGCATCAGTGAATGAAGAACTATAACCAGCTCTACTCCCACAAAATACACAAATTCTCTTAAATCTGGTTAATACTTTCTTTTCATCATTTTTAGATGTCCCAGCTTCATCTCCTTCCATTTTTTTTTTCTAGGAATAAGAACATAGAAGGGAAAGGAATATACGAGGCAGAGAAATTAGGGGGAGACAAAGAAAAGTGAAGAAAAAGGTGTGAAAGATACAGAAGCATTCCCTTTATCTCATTAAAGACCCAACAAGCCCTTTTGTCTATTTAAAAAGCGAAGTAGTGCAGTACTACTCAATGTTGGAGAAGAGTCCAACAATATTAATGAATAAATATCGGCCCATCTCTCCTCACTTTAATTATCCACCGCACATACTTTCTGGATTTGGTTTTTAAGTAGTTTAATTTGAGCAGTCCGTTTGCGCAATTCTGCAAAAATAATTCGAATATATATAATAAATAGTTACATTTGTGTAATAATTAAAAAAAGTTGTCTAGAAAATATAACTGCATGTTAACGTCTAAATTTGTTCCACTGCCAAATTACCAAATAGCAAACTAAAAATTTGCATAGGCTACAAACAATGAATACATAAAAAGTTTGACGACTTGGGTCATCGAGAGATAATTCCTGTATGAGAATCAGTATAGGCCAAAAGTATCAAGAATTGAAGTATTCAATTGCTATAATGCATGAAAATAATAATTTTTATGTGTACCTTGACCTTAATGCGTGGTTGTATTTAGAGTTATTCACCTCGTTTTGCCATAACTCGTCCGAGACCAATTAAGGATAGGAATCTTGATTAGGGTTTCCGTAGGATTAAAATTCCAATTTATTGGATAAAATCTTTTATCTTTAAAAGCAAAAAATCAAATAGGACAAGGAATCAGAAGTTAATTCGGACTATGACCATTCTAGAATATTAAGCTGCCAAAAATTTGATGTGCCATGTGGCACGGGCCCCAATTAGTACAACAAATATGAACCTAATGAATTACACCCCAACATTGCGCCACTTTCTCCTATTATAAATCTATAATAGGAGGGTAAAGTAAATTTCATTTGTGCAATATCCCAAAACATCATATTATTAGAAAATAAATTTAAGGGGCAAAAATCTCAATGATCAGTCATTTAAAATCACACGTAACTAACGTAAAACACATTGATTTTACTTTTTGCGCCGTACATGGAGAACCGTGTGCATCATATAAGCACTGATTTAAAATCACCCGGAGAAGTATGATTTGAGTTGAATGACGAATGGCTCAACCACAAGGTGAAGGAGGCTTAGTCACAAAGTGAGAGGTTCAAAAGGAGTAAGATTGTATTGGTTGTACTCCCATACGATTAAAGGCTCAAAAGAAATAAGGTTGTACTCCCATAGGATGAATGATTTATAAGGAGTAAGGTTGTACTCTCAAAGAGCAAGAATGTATTAGTTGTACTCCCATAGGGTAAAGGGTTCACAAAGATCAATGAAATATGATTTGAGTAGAATGGAACAAGGTTAATGGGGGCTTAGCCACAAGGTAAAGGGTTCGCAAGGAGTAAAGTTGTACTGAGTGAAGGGATTCACAAGGAGCAAGGGTTGTACCGATTGTACTCCCATAGGGTGAAGGGTTCATAAGAAGTAAGGTTGTACTCCACTGGTTGTACTCCCAATGAGCAAAAATGTACTGGTTGTACTCTCGTAGGGTGAAGGGTTCATAAGGAGTAAGGTTGTATTCTCACTGGTTGTACTCTCATAGGGTGAAGAGTTCATAAAGAGTAAGACTGTACTCCCGTGTTTGCCAATAAGGGGTTCGTAAGGAATAAGGTTGTACTAGATGAGGTATGATTTGAGTCGAATGGAGCAAGACTCAGCCATAGGATGAAGGGGGTTCAAGGAGCAAGGTTGAAGGGGTTCACAAAGAGCAAGGTTATGCTAGTTTTACTCCCATAGGATGAAAGGTTCACAAGGAGTAAGGCTGCACTCCTACTGGTTATACTCTTATTGGGTGAAAGGTTCATGGAGTAAAGTTGTACTCCCACGTTTGCCAATGATGGGTTCATAAAGAGTAACGTTGTACTCAATGAAGTATGATTTGAGTTGAATGGAACAGGGTCAGCCACTGGATGAAAGGGCCTCAGCCACAGGATGAATGGGGCTCAGCCACAGGATGAAAGGTTCACAATGGGTAAGGTTGTACTAGGTGAAGGGCTAGCTCAACCACAGGGTGAAGGGTTCACAAGGAATAAAGTTGTGCTGGGTGAAGGGGTTCACGAGGAGTAAAGTTGTACTCCCATAAGGTGAAAGATTCATAAGGAGTAAGGTTATACTTTCACGTATATCAAGTTATTCATGAGGAGTAA
Source organism: Hedera helix (assembly GCA_947179155.2). Taxonomy (NCBI): domain Eukaryota; kingdom Viridiplantae; phylum Streptophyta; class Magnoliopsida; order Apiales; family Araliaceae; genus Hedera; species Hedera helix. The sequence continues at coordinate 35,061,955 of OX359287.1, forward strand.
GGTTGTACTCGATGAAGTATGATTTGAGTCAAATGGAGTAGGGCTCTGCCGTAGGGTGAAGGGGCTCTGCCACAAGGTGAAGGGTTTACAGGGAATAAGGTTGTACTGGGTGAAGGGGTTCACAAGGAGCAATGTTGTACTGGTTATACTCCTTTAAGGTGAAAGATTCACAAAAAGCAAGCTTATATTAGGTGAAGGGGTTTATAAGGAGTAAGGTTGTACTGGTTGAATTCCCAATGGGGGGTTCACAAGAAATAAGATTATACTCCCACATTTGTCTCTGGCGTGATCTAGTGTGTGATACTTGTAATGAATATTCAAGTGAAATGTAAAGATTATTGGAATATTTCAAATGAATTCTATATCTTTAAGAACATAAATGAATTAATAAATATGGTAGAATCTTAACTTAATAAATTAATTTTTTATTATAAAGAAATAATTTAACATACTTATTAGATCTATTTACACAAGTATACACTTTATTGATAAAAAAATAATATGAATTGAATCATACAATAAATATAGTGAAAACTGAAAAGGCTTTTTTATTTATTTTATAAAGTTACATGTTTGAATCTAGGTTAAATGGCTTTGTCTTGTGATCGAAGACCTTTTTGTTTTTTTAGTTATTATGCATGAATTTTATGACATGCCACCGATACACCTCCCTTTCCTGCTTTGTTTCATTGTCTATCTCATTTTATATTATGTCTATATTTTAATATTTTTAAAAAGATGAATCATTACTTGTAAGTGAAAATTAAATTACTTATTGAATTGTAACGTGCATGCAATTACTTCATCCAAAACAAACAATAAAGTAAGTATAAATATATACATACCTATAATTTATATACAACATCACTAATATATTTATTTTTGACAAAAAAATATACATAAGTACCCTTATAAAATTCAATAGTATTTTGGTAATAAAAAAATAATTATAAAAGATAAATATAAAATAATATAATTAACATTTCTAGATTCACCCATATATAATAAAATATTCACTAATTATATTTTATCACATTATTTTATAAATTAATTTTATAATTTTTTTTTATCATTGTAGCAATACTCTATAAAATTAGAATATCAAAGCACATGAGCAATTAAAGTTCACACTCGTGACAAAATTTTACACTAAAATATAATTAAAATTTATCAAAACATGTTAAAAAGACCAACAAACTTGTGTGAAGATTATTTATGTAACCTAATTTATCTTGTCACGAACTTTTACTCAAAAGCTAAAATAAAAGAAAACAAGAAGATAATAAGAGAGAATATGGTAAATTAGAGGCAAAAATAGAAATTCGAGAGCAACAGCATAGACAAGTAAACACCATCAAATGCACACCATTCTCCAAACAACAAAAACATCAAATCAAACCGGGAGAAGAAAACTCAAACAAAAGATCTAAGCACTGCAGCCAAGAAACAAGGTTGAGTTGGAAAAGTTCTCAAACAATTATGTCTTCACACAATAGAAATCTTTTCAAGAGTTCTGATCATTTGAGTTTCCAAATTCATATGCACAAGTTTCCTAAAGGTGACTTGATAACTTCTTCTATTATACAGAATGGTAAGAAGTAAGGAATTGGAAGGTATGACGAACTGGACAGCAAGAGGCCCCCCATATAATCTCCCTTCCTTACCTTCAACCCAACAAAACACAAGTAACAGCCAAGAATGAATTGCCTGAAAGCAGCCACACCGTCCGTAAGCAGAATGGGTCAAAAGCACCCTTAATGAAAAACCTTAACCGGATGTGGAAAAGACTAACATGAGGAAAGCACTGGATTGACCCATCCACCTCGAGAACGATAGGCCTTCTCACTTGATGGGTTTGGCCCCATATGGGGCCTGGTTCACCAGCATACTCCCCCGATGATTAAAGTTGTCCGGTTCTTCACTGTCAGTTGACCGGAAATTGTACATTGACGACAGACCGTGACCATTACTATTTCCATTCGAGAAAGCTTCTTCAAACATACACCTATTTTTGTCTTTCTGATCCGAATTTCCATCACAGACAGTAGACAACTGCTCGGAACCTGATGAATTGACAGATCTGCCAAAATTGGGCTCTTCTGATCTGGGATTTGTAGGATTACTGTCGAGTTTCTTTGTATTAAGAAAACGACCTCCACATCCCCTTGCCCTTCTCATAGCATGCTGGTGTCGAGATTCATGAAGATATGGCTGGAAGGATAAAGCAAACATAAGTTGAAAATCTAAACAACAACATGCTATAACATGTGCAAAATAGATAAATGATAATCGGATAGAAAAATTGAGTATCAGTAAACATTATACATAAGCTGTATCCCACAGACATAGACAAAAGATTAAAAAATAATGTTTATGAGTGCTAGCCCCATCCATTCAAAAGCTCAAAATTATGAACTATTTATAAAATAAGATTCCAGAACTTTTGATGAACAAGAAAAAGCGAATACGGTATACAAGGTTAATAAGTAGCAATCCAGCACATATAAGTGGACCGCCCTAAGATGACCATGTTAGCTCTCTACTCATGCATCAGCACAGGTAGAGAGTCTACAAATTGCTAGCAAGACATCAATGTTTTTCTTCCACGCTACAAAGATGTCTCTCCTTGTGAGTTCACAAAGAAGGCGGAATATTATAAAAAAAAATTAGAATGCATGCCATAAAAAGATCAAAAAATTACCTCCTCAGGAGATGGAATCCAAAATTACAGCCTCAAGAAAAGGTAACCACTTTTATATGAATTATTTCAGTCTGTCAAGTATCAAACCATCTGAACATCTCTTAAATACAAAACCCTTCTAATTTTCTTCATTATCGTAAAGCCCTTCTGTCCAGGCATTCCCTCCAGCCTTCAATATGTTTATGAACACAATAGCCATATATACTGTTTTCTTGATAGGCATCAACAATATGGCCATTATTTTGGAAATTCCAATACTTTAATAACATGGTGTAACTAAATAGTATTTCTAGTCTCTTCAATTAGCTAACGATTAAAATCACAAGTCTCTCCACAGCAAAAGGCTATGTATGCCATTACCGTAACCCTCTGTCTCAAACGTGGATAATGCGAGCATACAAAGGGAGGATAAAATAGATTTTAAATTCAAATTTACTTCAATGAACACAAGTACAATTATATAGAACTTAGTACAATTATATAGAACTTAGTGTGATGGAGAAAGGTCCTATATTTTAACAATATACTCCCTGCATTTCTACAGAAAATTGTCCCATTGCAAAATAAAAATATCGAGGATGTATATTTTTCCAAATTTACCCTAAAATAATAGGTTGCTAGTTTAATAGTGATAGCATATAATGAAATTATGATGGCAAACTTGAAGACGCTATATCACTTTATACTACTATCAATAAAAGATAAATCTTTTGTTGAACAAAAAATTGGCAAATGGAACTCTTTTTCGTGTAACAGATGGAGTTCCATTTTCCTTTCTTTCCCCTGGTGTTTTTTTTTTGGAATACCAAATGAACAACCTTACATGAATTTAACCATCATATGAAAAATACTTCAATTCCCCATTTTTTACATTTTGTATAATATTTTATGAGATATTGATGCTATTTTTCCAAACTAGTGTCAGTCAATGAAAAGATTCACCGTCAAAAGGGAGTACGAGCAAAGGTGGAAGATGAGATTTAAAATATTTCTTATACATAATATTGCATAATTTCCCAATAACTACGATATACCTAGGTTCCTAATATTACTATCTAAATCGCACTCCCTGTTAGTCTGTTATACCTTAATGTTTGTTTCCAGAAACAATCTCTCTTTTCTATAGTTTTTGCTCGACCAGTAATCGAACCAGACTGTTCACAAACAGGTTCGGTTCAGTTCGAGTTCGAGTTCGAGTTTGACTTATTGATTCGAGTTCGCACAGGGTATCGAGTTCGATTGCTTGATCGAACATGTTTGTGAACCATGTGGTTCGGTTCAATTTTATTCGTGAACAATTCGGGTTCAGTTCTATTTGTTAGATGTTCAAATTGTATTTATTACATGTTTAATGTTTTTAAATTCTAAATACAAATAGTTGGTTATTTCATATTAAATTCTAAAGTGTCTTATCAATAATTGTTAAATTTGTAGTAATTTTCTTTTTTTATTACTTAAACATCTATTTTGTTTTTTTAATAATTGATTAGACATAAACATTTTTATTAAATAATTAATAAATACTAATGTGTATTTCTGAACCTCTAATTTAATTAAAATAATTTTAATATCTTCATACAAATTTTAACAATGATTGTTAGATTATTACAATTTACATCACTAATAATTTAATAAATTATAAGCCATATAATAAATCAGAAAAATAAAGTCATTAATCATCATGCAATTACAATTTAACATTAATTAAAGAAGGATACAATACAATTGCTTACATTTACATGAGTTATTGAAATTGCCAAATCAAAATAGAGAAATCAAATCATCAATGTATCGAGACTTCACTAATAGAGTAATAGTCATTGTACAATTACTATTGTACGTTACATCAATTATCAACTATATAATTAAAAGTGCAAACTTGATTTCACCAATTTTGAATTTATTAATGTTACACTTACATTGTATATGTGAGACAGTGAGAAAGAGTGGTTGGCTAATTTTGATTTTATGCAATTAAGTAATCATATTTAGTGTAAATAGTGTTTAAAGTTTAATAATCCAATTAAGCAATATGTCACAGTACCATTTGCATGAAATTAAAATGAGTTATTAATTTAAATTAAAATAAGCAAAAAGGTATTAAAAAAAAATCTCTAAATTACTCTGAGCCTTTGATCTTAGAATTGTAATTAATTTATGAAATTGTAAAATTTAATATATTACTTTAGTATTTCAGAAAAAAATTATTTAGTTTTAAACAATATAATTATGAAAATTATAAACTTTTTACAAAGTAATTCTCAAGATTTATTGTACTTAAAAGTTAATTATCATATCCCTTTTGAATTAAAAATATTTCCTATTGACTTTGAAAATTCATATTTGATCAGTTGATCTTATTACTTATATTTCAGAATGGAAGCAGTATTTGATAATAGTACATTTCAAGGTTAACAACTTAACAATATTAGCCTATTAGAAATTGAATTAATCTAAATCAACTAAATTCACATTATTTTAAATCTTAGAATTTTACAATTTCATTATAAAAAATCACAAATAAGACTTTTTTTTATGAAATAGATGTAGTATTTTTTTTTTCCCCTTTTGTTTCAACTAAAAGCAAAAAATGCAAAAAAATGAAATTAATTAATTAATTAGGGTCAAACCCGAGTATGTTCGCGAACTCAAGTATATTCGCGAACAGCTAACGATCCGAACTTACATATGTGTGTTTGGTTTGATCATATTATACGAACATATTCGAGTTTGACAAATTTCAAATCGGTTCGGTTCATTTGCATCCCTAGTTCTTGCTAATGAATTTTTTATCCATGGTTACTAGAAAACATTGATATGATAATGAATTCTGCTTAGGTACGAACATTCTAAAACATGTCTTTCATTCCAAAACACTTAATTTGGCGATCCAAAGTTTTTTATCTACTTTAATTCTATTACAGAAGAATGATTACAACTCTATATTAAGATTTATAAATAAAGGGCATCCTCTTATATAGCCCTTGGGCCATACAATCAATGGATGGGATCAAATATAATGGAGGGCTAGACAACTATCTAAAATCATCCACTAAAATATTAACAAGCATAATTATTACATGGGTTAATATAAAACTATTAGAAATGTACAAGAAATTCTAAAGAATACCAACTATCATAGCCAAATGTGCCTTATGGGCGTTTCGGAAGCGATGACATCATGTAGCCTCCTTGAAAATTGTAACATCACACTTAGAAATAACTAAACCAATTTTAATTATTTCTCAACTAGTTTTAACTAGTTATTCCTAACATACTAAGTTCTGGAAACATATTTCATACCAACTAAATAATTTGAGGAAACCTATCCCTACCATACTTTGTAGTTTGTACCTCACAAAGTTACGTTTCACATTCCCGTTTTCATTCCACATTCATATTGAATCACGATCTATGCAACATTGTTTCTACCTAATACATGTTATTTCATATTATCTTCGATTTAGAGAAGTAAAATGTTGTACCCGTCATCCATTACGTAACCTGGTACTTGGAACCTTTACCGCACTTTACAAGTGTTTTTCTTGTTGAAAAACAAAATAGAGCTTCAATTCAACTAGGCTTTGGAGACACAAATATCTTGTGTGGTCTAGTTTTGATCTCATGAACAATATCCTCCAACATCCTCTCTGTCAACCAGTAGGTTCAAGATAAATCAATTACCTTTGGGCATCTTTTTCAGAGCATATTTTTTACGTTGGAGGCAAAATAAAGGAAGATTCATAATTATGATAAGTATGTTATCAATGTTGGTATTTATTTAGGGCTAAATAATAATTTAGGGCTTTATTTGTGTTATGTAGGAATTTTAATCATTTCTCCTATTTGATCTAAGTATCTTGGTTGCCTATATATATATATATATATATATATATATATATATATATATATAAGGATGAATCGAATTATTAATACAATTTCTCTCTCTAAAGTATCAATTCTTTATCCCTATTCTTCCTCTCTCAACCCTTTTTTTTCTTCTTAACCCTCATTCTCTCTTCTTATATTTTTCGACACTCTTTTCATCTACTCTCTATTTTATGTCCCCCTGTGCTATATCACCATCTTATATGATATTACCCCGTATCTTCCTTTAAATGAATTGATTACTTCAACACTCAAGTTTATTTTTCCAACTCTCTATAAACTTAAAAGAGTGCAAGTAAGCAAGTTTATACCGTGATACATGTATAAAACAGAAGTACAAATGAACTTTGAATAGAAACTGTTATTTTGTTCATCAACTTAACATGTAACAAGATTTATACGGGTTAGACACGCATCGTGTCGCACATACTCTTTGTCGAACCATATATTAACTGCATATGGCAGAATGTGTAGAAGATAACCCTTTCTGGAAAGGCCCATTGAGCAAGCAGTGGATCCATTTATAAAGAAACAGTACAAACAGTATTATTACCTTTCTAGATTTGATAGCTTTCTTTTCCAGCTCAGCCTTAGCCCGTGACTGTCTTCGCCTTAAAATTCCATGATATTGCTTTGCATTGACATAAACAGGCTCCTCTTCCATTTCAAGGGGCAAAAGAATTCTCGACTGATGGATTCCAAGAAAGTGAGGATGTACCTGCTACATGCTCCAAAACGGTTACAAAAAATGTAGATATACTATACACCAATATAAACTTGCTCAGAGATCATTTGCAGAATTAACAAGATCAAGATGTGTCCAAGAAATGAAGCTTCAATGATAAAGTAAAACCACCACAACACACACACACAGACGGAAAAAAAAGTATTGCTAAACATATAAAGAATAATTGGTTGAACTTAATACAGTACTCACAGCAAATGTTGACAAAAAAAAAAGATTAAAGATAACATAGCTAAAGAATCTGACACTGCTGCACACAGCTTTCTCTAAACCCACGGGTTTTTTCCCCCACATATTTAAGAGCATAACGCGTCGACAATACTCATATCTAAGCAGACATAAGACAACTGCAAGACGGCAGGACTGCATCTGCTCTGTAACCCGCCGCATTGCTTGTTATACTCCCACTAGAAGTTCTTAGAATTACTAAAATCTCATTGCAACAAAAGTAAATAAGAAAGGAAAGTAGAAAGAATATACATAGAGGTGACAAGATGGAAATCCCATTTCCAGAAAGGTAATATTGCCATATAAATGCAAATTAAGGAAATGTGAAAGCATGCAGAAGCCCAAACAAACTCATGAAGAGAGAAAAGACAAAGAAGAGGGAGAGTGAGATCAGGCTGCATACTTACCTGTGCCCCATAAGTCATTACTCCCCCATAATGTGGATCCTGATATGGATATGACGTCAACATCTGCAGAAAGAAGGGAACAATAATGCTCATCAGCATATACCTGGAATAAGGAACCACAAATCCATAGGTTCATATAGAATGTGAATACTATCTTCAAGAGTACTCCTTGTGCAGTCTTACAATTGAGTGACTGACAAGCTCCATTTGTGGATTTGTTTCCAAGTGTTCGCTAGTGACTGGGGGTGTTGATGATGCACTGAATTTAATATTGTGCTGTTCTTGAACATTATTCCGATTTCCACCTGTAAATATCATATTCGTGAATATAATTCCAAACCTACATATTAATATGAAAGTATATACCTCAGCACTAAACTAACTGACATAATTTCATCTTAAGAAAAATGATTAATACTATACATGACATTGGAGGTAGCAAAAAACTGAATCACAAGAAAAACTGTCATTATTAACTTTCAAATAATGAATTAAGACATTGACGCACCTCATCACTAATCTAACTGAGATAAATTCATCTTAAGAAAAATGAACTACGCATGACATCAAAGGTGAAGGGTAAATTGAATCACAAGAGAAACTATTGTCAAGGTAACATCTGGCTCAGTACTACATCGGGTTAGACAGATTGGGGAGTACACAACGAAGGCCTTAATATAATTGTTGAACCCAACTTGACCCAAAAGCTTAAACTGATAGGTCTTAGGCCAACCGTATATATTAAGGTATTTATTAGAAAGACTGGGGAGTCCATAACGAAGGTCTTAATATAATTGTTGAACCCAACTTACCTTAAATATTAAGGTATTTGTTAGAATGGGAAGTCCACACAACGAAGGCCTTAATATAATTATTGAACCCAAAAACTTCCTTTGTGGGGGGGGAGGGGTGAGGCAAATTACTTGAGGATCTTTGGATTGTGGCTTTGATACCAATTCATTAGGGAGCCTGGGGAATACATAATAAAGGCCTTAATATAATTGTAGACCCAACTTGACTCAAAGGCTTACTGCTTAAGCTGACAGGTCTTAGCCCAACCAACTATGTTAAGCTTTCGATTAATGAATTAAGAAACTGATTTATGCATGTATCGAATCATTTATTACACCGTATACTGCTTCCTAAGAACTCAGGAAGCTACAGCACATTTTGATAGTGAATGGACCTTTTTATATTAGTTTCACATGTTACCAGATTAGGGCATAACTCGGCAAATATTATATATATAGCCGTCCATTTTCAATTCCGACTTGGAAAATCTGTCAAAAAAAAAGGGTGAAAACAATGTCATACTCTAAGGAGGCATGAGAAATCAAACAAAACAGTTGTTAAGACGAGAACTGTTCATTAGATATCTAACTAAGAGGGCATTCCATTCTTATCTCAATACTGTCCTATCCCTTTTAGTCACAAACATCCAACAAAACCAACCATTAACAAGCCAATCTTCCTACTGTCAAACATTAATTTTGGAACCAAAAACAAGTTGAATTGAACTTGTGTTAAACGGAGAACATGCTGATCATGTGAGAGAAGTAATTGAGTTGGCCAACATCGTCCTTGTGTTAGATGTGCTGACATACAACACTTTTAGTGTGAAAAAAAATGAAGTTGGAGAATATCCAACAAATTTAATACAATTTTCATTACTTATCTGAAAATATAAACAAAAAATCCAACATATACTCCATACCTTACCATAATTATTTGTAAACTCTGTCTCTCATGTGCAAAATACGAAAGTCGTCTATCAAGGATGTTATACAAGGAACATGAAGAACAGAGAAAGGGAGGAAGGGAGACAGAGGAGAGTAGAAACATCCTCAGCCTCAAATCATTGAGATTCTGGAAAAAATAATTTTCCAAGTGCTTAGTGAAAAATTCAGTACTCTGCATTAACATCTCTTTAACTGTAATATTATATTGTCAATGCGATTTATGAAATGTTGCACAGACTTCAAAATAGAGGACACTGGATATAGATCCACATAAACAACTTTTGACTGTTGAGAGAAGGTTTCCCAAATATTAATTTAATAAGTAGAGTATCAAGTATTTCAATACCAAAAGACTATTTAAATTTTTTATCTAACAGTGGATGAAAATACTACTAACTTTCCATAAATAAAGCAACACATGCAGAATCTTATACAATATGAAGTACATGTATATAGCAATTTAAGACAATTTTCATAGCGTACATAAATGGAATAAATACCAGATTCAGGGGCTGTGGTGGCATGTGCTTCTTTGATAGAACCATCACCACTAACTTGTGATTGGGCTCCAGTGATGGCAAAACCATTTATATGTTTGTCAGGAGAAGACATCGCACTGTTTCCAACAATATGCCACCAAGGTTGTGAGTAGACTGTCGATGATGAAATGGTTGGCGGTACATGTTCTACCAGTCGATCATCATTTTTTGATTTTGTGGGCATTATCTCAACTTCTTCTGAAATTAATTAACAGCCAAGACTTGTAATATACTAATAATTATACCAGGCAAAAAAATCATCAGCTAACAATATGGGGGGTAAATAACTACGAAATTGAACAACTGGACATATTAACCAGTAACCCTGTCCATTGCCTACTTCTAAAAAATGTCACATATACAGTGCAAGAAGCAAATAACAACACCCCGAGCATCAGGCAAGTAAAATTAGGTGAAACCCTCTTTTATCAACTTCAGACAACCAACTGACAACTCAAAAAAAAAAAAGGACTCTTTCTATACCAACACCACCAAGTTTTTGACCAAACCAAGAAAAAACTCCATTCCTGTTATAAATTCTATCACTACTCAATATCCAAATAACAACATTTTTCTTAATCTCTTATATTTTTACTCGAGTAAAATGAAATTAGTAAAATAATCAGCTACAGTGCAAACTAAACAACCAAAACACATCCCATTAACAAATAAAAATGAAATAGAACATAATTCACATAGAAGACTTTCTAAGACATCAAAAACAATTACAATTCAAATCTTCCTCAATCCTCAGTCACTGCATAAAGCAATAGAATTTCAAACAGTTTTCACCAATCACAAATCAAGCTAAAAAAACATGATACCTACACTTAAAAGCCCAATCAGAAACCCAAAAGAAGTAAAAATAACCATATATTTAATTCAATTCTATTGTTTGATACAAATAAAGAATTACAACAGCCACTATTTTCTCCAACATTTAGTTTAAAACCCAAAACCCCGTACTTTGTTCTTTTTCTTTTTTCATTTCGTATATAGCAACAGTTTCTGAGCAGCCAAACAGAGCTTAGATACAAGATTTTCTCAAGAAAATAGCACAAGAATAGGGGAAATCACAGACAAACAAGAAACCCTAACCGGGTAGTGAATAAATTTTAGAAAAAGGAAAGAAACAGAAATTGAGACTAACCTTCCTTTGTTTTATTTATGGACAAGAGAAGAGCAGATTGGATGAGAATCTAATCCAAAAGCCCCTTAATTTCTGAAATCAAACCCATCAATCCATTTTTGTCTCTGCAGACATGGTACTTGATGACATAGATACATCCATATATATATTGTATACATCTGTATTTATAGAGAGAGATTGGAGAAATTGTTTTAAGATATATATATATATTTGTTTTTGCTTATTTATATTTCACGGCAAGATCGTTCTCCGTGTCCCGTTAAGGAAAAATTAAGTTGGAGTATTTAAATGGGGATACAAAATTGCTTGTTAAAATAATGGTGGGGTATTTGAGTGGTCGAACTTAACCTCCGTGTTTTCACAAAATGACAACGATATCCCATATATTCATTTTTCCAGCATTTCTATTTTGTTAAAAAAACAAAACTTTGGCTGAAATTGTTATATAAATAAATAAGTAAAATAACTCATACCAAGAGGAGGACAAATATGGGTATTTAAAATACACGTGTCATGTTAATTGTGTGCTTATATTTTATTGTAATTTTTTTCTTTATTTTGAGGTTGATATTCTTACAAAAGTGACTGAGAATTTATTGATGTTATAATTGAAAATTATTAATTATTTATTTTAATTATAAAATTTATTTATACTTGTAATGCCGATTTCTTAACATATTTGAATGCAATATATGTAAATAATATTAATTTTTCTAATAGAAATGTTATTTTTTTAATATAATATTTGTAAATTTTAAGCAATTAACATACACGTATATTCACAGTTTTTTTATCCAAAAAAGTCATCTTGATGTGATATAAAAATTCAATCTTTTAATGGCAATAGGCAAATAAAATAATTAATACAAATGAGTTCCTTATTAATAGATCCGTTCTATGAAAAGGGAAATTAAGAAAACATAGGAGGAGAGCTTCAAAGAAAATAGTTTTTTTGCACACCATATCTCTTAAACTTGATATCTGCTACATATATAATTGTACTAGATATAAGAAGTATATGAATTTATGCGAAAAATATATATAAAATAAAATTACTGATATTTTTTTTTTGTTAAGTAAAGTTAAGTTTCGCGCATTTTTTAAATAAGCTCATTAACCTGTGCAAAATACAGGCGACATGGATAATGATTCATTATGTTAATTATTAAGATAATTAATTAATATAAACTAATTATTTAATTAGGATTTTAAAAAGACAATTATAATTATTAAATATTTATCAAAATAATAAATTATTGAATTATATTACTAATTCTTGTTTTCTTATAAAAATATATTGCTAAGCTTAGTTTTTTATTTTGGATAGATAAGTCATAAAAGTTGATTTAATATTAAAAAAGTAAGAGATCGAACCAAAAACAAATGACGAAAGTAAGAGATTGAACCCAAAAAACGAAGGAAGAATCAAATTATTATATATATGTAAGACCCCGAATTTTATGAAATACAAAATTTAATTTTTCTTCATATAAATATTTTTTTTAAACAGTAAGTGGTTAAATCGATAAAGTTAAAAGTTAAGGATGTTATGCGCAAATTTTATTTTGTCGGACAATATTCGTTTGGTCGGGGAATATTCGTTTGGTCCGACGGCGCCGAAATAATAAATTATTGGTGGACCCCACAACGGAATATTTGTCGGATATAGAAAACGACAGAAGTAACCTTTTTAAATAAAAATAGTCAACGGAACTGTTAAAATACCGGTGATAAAAGAATAGTAGCATACGGTAGTTTATGGTATTTTCTGTAGCACACGGTACTCTACAGTAACACACGGTATTGCATAGTGTCTCATATTATTGGTCTGATAATTGACACCGTAACTGTTACGCATCATTTCATCGATAATTGTCACTGCATAATATTTTATATTATCAATTCAATAATTGTTGTTACACAGTATTTTGCATTATTGATTTAATAATTGTCATTACACTGTATTTTATATCATTGAGTCAATAATTGTTGTTGCACTGTTTTTAAAATTATTGAACCTAATAATTGTCACAGTAACATATGCACAGTAATTCACATTATTGAATCAATAATTGTCATTACACAGTAACGTATGCTTTATTTTACATTATTGTTATCTCTATTATGATGTTATTTAAACAGTTGTATTTCATTAATTTATTGACTTGATATCTAAGAGCTAACTATACTGTATTTATAACAATTAGTCATAATAATTGAATTGATAAAGTTATTTGTTTATAATATAAAGTTAGGTGATTATTAGGTGATATGAAATGAATGGTGTAGATTAAAGTGTGAATTATTGTTGAATAATTGAATTGATTTGTTTATAATATAAAGATTAGGTGATTATTAGGTGATATGAAATGAATGGTGTAGATTAAAGTGTGAATTATTGTTGAATAATTAAATTGATTTGTTTATAATATAAAGTTAGGTGATTATTAGGTGATATGAAATGAATGGTGTAGATTAAAGATAATATAATATTTGAAATGGATGGTGTAGATTAAAAGATGATCTTTAAATGAATGGTTTAGATTAAATGAATGATAAGATTTTTGGCTATAAATAGAAGCCTTAACTTAAGGATTTTTCATAAACTTCCTTACTTGTTCTTTCTTTCTCTCTCTAAATACTTCTTGTGAAAGTTCTCTCTAAGTGTGCTTAAGTCATCTTGAGTATTTGTGAAGATCTATAAGTATACGTGTACTGTTCAAGTTAATCAACCTCATTTAAATCAATATTCAGTCACGTGTTACGGTAAGGGATACCATCTTTTTCATCTTCCATTATTCAAACATACTATGGTAAGGGATTATCATTATTTGATTCTCGATAATAATATTGTTTCTTCCTTACTCATAAGACGTGCCTTTTATTTCCATGTATTAAATTGTGGGAATAACCTTACGGAGCGGATTGCCGCCTGTTGGTGAATAACCTTTCGTATTCATTCATTATTAATCTCTGAGAATAACCTTACGGAGCGGATTGCCGCCTGTTTGGTGAATAACTCTTTGTACTCAAATTCTATTAAATTGTGGGAATAACCTTACGGAGCGGATTGCCGCCTGTTTGGTGAATAACTCTTTGTACTCAAATTCTATTAAATTGTGGGAATAACCTTACGGAGCGGATTGCCGCCTGTTGGTGAATAACCCTTTGTATTAATTTCCTTCACCTTTTGTTAATCAAACCTGCTACGGTAAGGGATATTATTTTCTTTCATACTCCTAAATCGAAATTTATTATGGAACTATTGCTTCTATAATTCCTGAAAATATTATATGTTCCATAATAGTTGAACTTCATTATTTCAATTGAACCTTCCTATTTACGTGAACATTTCTATTGAATTGTAACCGTTATTCTGAACTGTGGATCTTGAATATCATTTTTAAATTTCACTCCACATCATGTTGACAATTTGGACATTATTTGAATCTGTACAAAGTAAACTTCTGATACTTATTGTTATCCTATTTCTTCTGTTCATCATTTATATCATTCTAATCATCCAAAAATCAAGCTGTTGTGAATATCTGTGGCCGGGGGCACAGATGTGATATATTTGTTGAACAGATGATAGGTTAAAGGCGATATAATAGGTTAAAGGCGATACATCTGTTCGGTGTCTTTTATGGCACGTGGTGAATGTTCTCTTTGGCCCGTAGTGCAAAGATGAACTGTTGTTTGGTATGATTATGACCAAAGGCTGAATCTGGTATAATCATGACCGTTGGTGCTATATTGAATATCTTTGGCCCGTAGTACAAAGATGAACTGTTGATGTGCATGATTATGATCAGGAACTGTGAATTTGTATTATCTTGACTAATGATATTTCAGATGATAAAAGTTGATGATGTTTTTCCTAAAAAGAGAACCGAGTGGACATTATAGTCTGCATTATTCTTCTAATAGATTACTCATTCCGCTGCTATTATTGATCTGAACGTTGTTTAAGAATTTAACTGCAGTTTTTGATATAAACCTTGTAGTCTATTGTATTCTATCAAGAACTCAACTGTTGAAGACTAATGATAATTTATTCGTCATTATCTTAGTCATGATATTTCTTACTGGGCTATTTGAGCTCACCCTTTCTTTTGTTCCATTGTTTTTCAACAGGAGATGAAAACATAACAGGGTCTAGCCGGGGAATGGAGTGAGGGTCCGAGGAATAGTTATCATAGTCTTCACGTTTTGTAAAATAGTGTGGCAATAATAGTGAAGACTTAGTTGTGTATTATTATACACTGTATTGTTGTACGTTGTGCTTTGTTGTAATAATTTTGTTGTAGTATTTTGACGACTCAAGTTTGGGCTGTGTGGGCCCAGATTTGGGGGCGTCACAGTTGGCATCAGAGCTTAGGGATATGGTCTTTAATGGAGATCTGGGGTAGAACTAGGAGGGGAGAGACGAATAGAATCAGTCACTAGTGTGTCCTACATAAAATAGATTTTATTATCTAATGAGTCGATTTGAATGTAGGAACATGAAGTGATGAGTCAGTTTATTTGAACTAACATTTATTTTGTGACCACAGTTTAGTATGACATCTGGAAATCAAGAGGTTAACTATGGAATGCCTGAAGGAAATGTAGCCGAGAATCAAGAGGCCCCAAACAATCCTCCTGCCAACTCAGGAAATAATGTTCCTGATAACATGATGAACGATGGATTCTTTAGAAATTTCATGCAGTTCATACAGAATCAAGGAAGAGGAAATCCAGTCAATAATAACGGTAGAAACGCTGGCAATTTGAGGATGGTCACTGTTAAGCAATTTAAAGAATTAGGACCACCTGAATTCCACGGGAAGCCTGACCCACTCAAAGCGGAGGCATGGCTGAAGCAGACGACAAAAATACTTGATGTCTTACAATGCGCTGATGATCAGAAGGTGTCATTTGCCACTTTTATGTTACGAGGTGAGGCAGACCATTGGTGGGAAGCGGTAAAACGTATCCAACCTTCAGCACTCGAAATGTCTTGGACAGAATTCGAAGAACTGTTTAACGAGAAGTACTTCCCAGAAAGCATCCGCCATATGAAGGAAGTGGAATTCATTAAGCTGGAGCAGGGAAACATGACAGTCTCCCAATATGAAGCTAAGTTTGCCGAGTTATCTCGCTTTGCCACCCATCTTGTGGATGACGAAGCACGAATGAGTCGGATGTTCCTAAGAGGTTTGAGATTCAAAATTCGTCAACAACTTAGCTCTCATAAATTTAGTTTGTATTCAGATGTTGTGGATAGGGCTCAAAGGGTGGAGCAAACAGATGAAACATTGCAGCCAAGAGTTAATGATCAGCATAGAGAAAGGAGTGACAACAACCACAGGAACGAGAACCATCGAGGAGGTAACCAACACTTCGGTGGTAATTCCATACCAAATAACAGAAGAGGAGAATCTAGTGGGAACAATTTCAAAAGAAAGAGATTCCATAATAATTATGGAAGGGCACCAGCACCAGTACCAACACCAGCATCGACCCCAGTTTCAAGGGGAGAAGATCGACCACCAGTGAGATGCTATAGGTGTGGTCAGGAAGGTCACATCAGCCCAAACTGTACACTGCAGTCCAAAAAGTGCTACAGTTGTGGGAAAGAGGGTCATCTTGCGCGGTTTTGTCCTGCCACAAAATCAAGTCCAGCTGCAATGATGATACCAAAAGCTAGCGCGGATAAAGGAAAATCTGTAGTTCAAGGGAGAGCTTTTGTTGTGACATCCCAAATGGCACGAAACTCGAACGAGGTGATAACCGGTAAGCTATTCATAAATTCTCGTGAAGTCTACGCTTTGTTAGATACTGGCTCTACCCATTCTTTTATCTCACCTGCATGTGCTCAGCGTTTAAACTTAACTCCTGAAAACTTGGACTTTGACTTATCAGTTGAAACCCCATTAGGAGAAATGACCATTACATCTACTGTCTATAAATCTTGCCTAGTTCAAATCAACAACCTCACATTACCTGTTGACCTTATTTCTTTGGAGATGCGTGAATTTGATGTGATTTTAGGAATTGATTGGTTGACTACCCATCATGCTAAAATTGATTGTTTTCATAAGATTATTAGTTTTCATATTCCTAATCAACCTGTCATGCAAATTCAAGCAACTAAACCATTGAAATCTATAACTGTTATTTCTAGCCATAAAGCCATTCGTTTATTGAAAAACGGATGTCAAGCCTTTTTAGCTCATGTCACTGATTTGAACAAAAATACGTCAAACTTGAATGATATTCCCATTGTTAATGAGTTTCCTGACGTTTTTCCTGAAGAACTTCCTGGCTTACCCCCAAACCGTGAAATTGATTTTTATATTGATCTTGAACCCGGTACCAAGCCCATTTCCAAAGCTCCCTACCGAATGGCTCCCATTGAACTTCAAGAGTTAAAAGTCCAACTACAGGAATTGTTGGATACCGGTTTCATTCGTCCGAGTGCATCACCTTGGGGTGCTCCTGTTCTATTTGTGAAGAAGAAATGCGGGAGTATGAGATTGTGCATTGACTACCGAGAATTGAACCATGTCACCATCAAGAACAGGTACCCGTTACCTCGGATTGATGACATGTTTGATCAATTGCAAGGCGCTCAACATTTCTCAAAGATTGATCTCCGTTCTGGATATCATCAGTTAAAGGTTAAAGCTGAGGACATTCCAAAGACTGCTTTCAGAACTCGTTATGGGCATTATGAGTTCTTAGTCATGCCTTTTGGACTAACTAATGCTCCTGCAGCTTTCATGGACATGATGAACCGGATATTCAAGGAACATTTGGATCATTTTGTGGTTGTCTTTATTGATGACATCCTCATATACTCCAAGAGTCGCGAGGATCATGAACAACACCTGAGATTGATACTACAAAAGCTCCGTGAAAACAAATTATATGCCAAGTTGAAGAAATGTGAGTTCTGGCTTGAGGAGGTCGCGTTTCTTGGGCATGTGATTTCTAGTCAAGGAATATCAGTCAATCCTGCGAAGATTGAAACGATACTAAATTGGGAACAACCCAAAACAGTAACCGAAGTCCGAAGTTTTCTGGGTCTAGCTGGTTATTATCGGAGATTCGTAGAAGGATTTTCTCGAATCGCCACTCCATTAACGCAGCTTACTCGGAAAAGCACAAAATTCATATGGAGCGAGGAATGCGAGAAAAGTTTCCAAGAACTCAAGAAGAGACTGGTTTCAGCTCCTGTTCTGACCATACCATCAGGATCAGGAGAATTTGTTATCTACAGCGATGATGCTTCTGGCAAAGGTCTAGGCTGTGTCCTTATGCAACATGGAAAGGTTATAGCCTACGCCTCTCGACAACTCAAAGATTATGAGAAAAATTATCCTACTCATGATCTAGAGTTGGCAGCAGTCGTTTTCGCGTTGAAGATCTGGAGACACTACTTGTACGGAGAAAAAGTGGATATCTATACGGATCATAAAAGTCTCAAGTATTTCTTCACCCAGAAAGAACTCAACATGCGACAACGAATCCAGTATCACCCGGGAAAGGCGAACGTTGTAGCTGACGCTTTGAGCAGAAAATCTTATGCAAGTACAAGTGCACTGCTGACAACACAAAAGTGTATTTTGTACGACTTGCAAAAGATGGAGATAGAGCTAAAGACACCAGGGACCCACTCGAAAATTGCTCACGTGCGAGTAGAACCAACTTTAATCGATAAAATTAAAGCTGCTCAAGCTACCGATCCGGAACTGATAAACATGATAAAGAAAGTACAAGAAGGTGTCATTCCCGAAGCAAGAATCGACGAGAAAGGAATACTTCGAGTCAACTCTCGACTCTGTGTTCCTAACGATCCTGAATTAAAGCATAAAATCATGATGGAGGCACACAACACGCCGTTTGCAATCCACCCAGGAGGTACCAAGATGTATCGAGATCTTCGACATACATTTTGGTGGAACAATATGAAAAGAGAGATTGCGGAGTTTATCTCAAGGTGCCTAACTTGTCAACGTGTCAAGGCAGAGCATCAAGTTCCTAAAGGTCCATTACAATCACTTGAAGTTCCCGAATGGAAGTGGGAACACATCAATATGGACTTCGTGACGGGTCTTCCAAAAGTTTCTCAAGGCTTAGATGCAATTTGGGTGATCGTAGATAGATTGACCAAATCTGCTCATTTCTTGCCTATACGAGAAAACTTTTCACTTGAACGTCTTGCCGGTATGTACATAAATGAGATCGTGAGATTGCATGGCATGCCAGTTTCCATAGTTTCTGATCGAGATCTTAGATTCACTTCACGCTTTTGGATCAGTCTACAAAAAGCTATGGGCACTGAACTACGTTTTAGTTCTGCATACCATCCTCAAACGGACGGACAATCGGAAAGGACGATCCAGACCCTCGAAGATCTTTTGAGACTTTGTGTATTAGACTTCAAAGGAAGTTGGGATAAGTACTTGCCATTGGTGGAATTTTCTTACAACAACAGTTACCAAGCAAGCATAGGCATGGCTCCATTCGAGGCTTTGTATGGAAGGAAGTGTCGCTCTCCAATATGTTGGAATGAGGTAGGAGAAGCAAAATTGTTGGGACCCGAGTTGGTACGCTTGACGACCGAAAAGATCCAAATGATCCGACAACGAATACAGACCGCACAAGAACGACAAAAGAGTTATGCTGATCTTCATCGGAGAGACGAAAGTTTCAACGTCGGAGATCATGTATTCTTACGTGTTTCTCCATGGAAAGGGGTTACGAGATTCGGAAAGAGAGGAAAGCTCAACCCTCGATTTATTGGCCCATTTGAAATCCTCGATCGAATAGGAACCGTAGCCTACAGACTAGCCCTACCACCAAGTATGTCTCGCATCCATAACGTTTTTCACATATCTATGTTACGTAAATATGTGAAGGACCCAAACCACGTCATTGAGTTAGAACCAGACGTTATAGCAGAGAATTTAACATACGAGGAAGTACCTGTTAAGATCCTGGATAAGAAGGAGCAGATCCTACGCTCAAAGGTTATACCTCAAGTTAAGGTTTTATGGAGGAACCAAGATACTGAGGAAATGACCTGGGAGCTAGAATCTGAGATGAAATTTAAGTATCCTTACCTCTTCGATATGTCAGGTACGTCAATTTCGGGGACGAAATTTCATAAGGAGGGGAGGTTGTAAGACCCCGAATTTTATGAAATACAAAATTTAATTTTTCTTCATATAAATATTTTTTTTAAACAGTAAGTGGTTAAATCGATAAAGTTAAAAGTTAAGGATGTTATGTGCAAATTTTATTTTGTCGGACAATATTCATTTGGTCGGGGAATATTCGTTTGGTCCGACGGCGCCGAAATAATAAATTATTGGTGGACCCCACAACGGAATATTTGTCGGATATAGAAAACGACAGAAGTAACCTTTTTAAATAAAAATAGTCAACGGAACTGTTAAAATACCGGTGATAAAAGAATAGTAGCATACGGTAGTTTATGGTATTTTCTGTAGCACACGGTACTCTACAGTAACACACGGTATTGCATAGTGTCTCATATTATTGGTCTGATAATTGACACCGTAACTGTTACGCATCATTTCATCGATAATTGTCACTGCATAATATTTTATATTATCAATTCAATAATTGTTGTTACACAGTATTTTGCATTATTGATTTAATAATTGTCATTACACTGTATTTTATATCATTGAGTCAATAATTGTTGTTGCACTGTTTTTAAAATTATTGAACCTAATAATTGTCACAGTAACATATGCACAGTAATTCACATTATTGAATCAATAATTGTCATTACACAGTAACGTATGCTTTATTTTACATTATTGTTATCTCTATTATGATGTTATTTAAACAGTTGTATTTCATTAATTTATTGACTTGATATCTAAGAGCTAACTATACTGTATTTATAACAATTAGTCATAATAATTGAATTGATAAAGTTATTTGTTTATAATATAAAGTTAGGTGATTATTAGGTGATATGAAATGAATGGTGTAGATTAAAGTGTGAATTATTGTTGAATAATTGAATTGATTTGTTTATAATATAAAGATTAGGTGATTATTAGGTGATATGAAATGAATGGTGTAGATTAAAGTGTGAATTATTGTTGAATAATTAAATTGATTTGTTTATAATATAAAGTTAGGTGATTATTAGGTGATATGAAATGAATGGTGTAGATTAAAGATAATATAATATTTGAAATGGATGGTGTAGATTAAAAGATGATCTTTAAATGAATGGTTTAGATTAAATGAATGATAAGATTTTTGGCTATAAATAGAAGCCTTAACTTAAGGATTTTTCATAAACTTCCTTACTTGTTCTTTCTTTCTCTCTCTAAATACTTCTTGTGAAAGTTCTCTCTAAGTGTGCTTAAGTCATCTTGAGTATTTGTGAAGATCTATAAGTATACGTGTACTGTTCAAGTTAATCAACCTCATTTAAATCAATATCCAGTCACGTGTTACGGTAAGGGATACCATCTTTTTCATCTTCCATTATTCAAACATACTATGGTAAGGGATTATCATTATTTGATTCTCGATAATAATATTGTTTCTTCCTTACTCATAAGACGTGCCTTTTATTTCCATGTATTAAATTGTGGGAATAACCTTACGGAGCGGATTGCCGCCTGTTGGTGAATAACCTTTCGTATTCATTCATTATTAATCTCTGAGAATAACCTTACGGAGCGGATTGCCGCCTGTTTGGTGAATAACTCTTTGTACTCAAATTCTATTAAATTGTGGGAATAACCTTACGGAGCGGATTGCCGCCTGTTTGGTGAATAACTCTTTGTACTCAAATTCTATTAAATTGTGGGAATAACCTTACGGAGCGGATTGCCGCCTGTTGGTGAATAACCCTTTGTATTAATTTCCTTCACCTTTTGTTAATCAAACCTGCTACGGTAAGGGATATTATTTTCTTTCATACTCCTAAATCGAAATTTATTATGGAACTATTGCTTCTATAATTCCTGAAAATATTATATGTTCCATAATAGTTGAACTTCATTATTTCAATTGAACCTTCCTATTTACGTGAACATTTCTATTGAATTGTAACCGTTATTCTGAACTGTGGATCTTGAATATCATTTTTAAATTTCACTCCACATCATGTTGACAATTTGGACATTATTTGAATCTGTACAAAGTAAACTTCCGATACTTATTGTTATCCTATTTCTTCTGTTCATCATTTATATCATTCTAATCATCCAAAAATCAAGCTGTTGTGAATATCTGTGGCCGGGGGCACAGATGTGATATATTTGTTGAACAGATGATAGGTTAAAGGCGATATAATAGGTTAAAGGCGATACATCTGTTCGGTGTCTTTTATGGCACGTGGTGAATGTTCTCTTTGGCCCGTAGTGCAAAGATGAACTGTTGTTTGGTATGATTATGACCAAAGGCTGAATCTGGTATAATCATGACCGTTGGTGCTATATTGAATATCTTTGGCCCGTAGTACAAAGATGAACTGTTGATGTGCATGATTATGATCAGGAACTGTGAATTTGTATTATCTTGACTAATGATATTTCAGATGATAAAAGTTGATGATGTTTTTCCTAAAAAGAGAACCGAGTGGACATTATAGTCTGCATTATTCTTCTAATAGATTACTCATTCCGCTGCTATTATTGATCTGAACGTTGTTTAAGAATTTAACTGCAGTTTTTGATATAAACCTTGTAGTCTATTGTATTCTATCAAGAACTCAACTGTTGAAGACTAATGATAATTTATTCGTCATTATCTTAGTCATGATATTTCTTACTGGGCTATTTGAGCTCACCCTTTCTTTTGTTCCATTGTTTTTCAACAGGAGATGAAAACATAACAGGGTCTAGCCGGGGAATGGAGTGAGGGTTCGAGGAATAGTTATCATAGTCTTCACGTTTTGTAAAATAGTGTGGCAATAATAGTGAAGACTTAGTTGTGTATTATTATACACTGTATTGTTGTACGTTGTGCTTTGTTGTAATAATTTTGTTGTAGTATTTTGACGACTCAAGTTTGGGCTGTGTGGGCCCAGATTTGGGGGCGTCACAGTTGGCATCAGAGCTTAGGGATATGGTCTTTAATGGAGATCTGGGGTAGAACTAGGAGGGGAGAGACGAATAGAATCAGTCACTAGTGTGTCCTACATAAAATAGATTTTATTATCTAATGAGTCGATTTGAATGTAGGAACATGAAGTGATGAGTCAGTTTATTTGAACTAACATTTATTTTGTGACCACAGTTTAGTATGACATCTGGAAATCAAGAGGTTAACTATGGAATGCCTGAAGGAAATGTAGCCGAGAATCAAGAGGCCCCAAACAATCCTCCTGCCAACTCAGGAAATAATGTTCCTGATAACATGATGAACGATGGATTCTTTAGAAATTTCATGCAGTTCATACAGAATCAAGGAAGAGGAAATCCAGTCAATAATAACGGTAGAAACGCTGGCAATTTGAGGATGGTCACTGTTAAGCAATTTAAAGAATTAGGACCACCTGAATTCCACGGGAAGCCTGACCCACTCAAAGCGGAGGCATGGCTGAAGCAGACGACAAAAATACTTGATGTCTTACAATGCGCTGATGATCAGAAGGTGTCATTTGCCACTTTTATGTTACGAGGTGAGGCAGACCATTGGTGGGAAGCGGTAAAACGTATCCAACCTTCAGCACTCGAAATGTCTTGGACAGAATTCGAAGAACTGTTTAACGAGAAGTACTTCCCAGAAAGCATCCGCCATATGAAGGAAGTGGAATTCATTAAGCTGGAGCAGGGAAACATGACAGTCTCCCAATATGAAGCTAAGTTTGCCGAGTTATCTCGCTTTGCCACCCATCTTGTGGATGACGAAGCACGAATGAGTCGGATGTTCCTAAGAGGTTTGAGATTCAAAATTCGTCAACAACTTAGCTCTCATAAATTTAGTTTGTATTCAGATGTTGTGGATAGGGCTCAAAGGGTGGAGCAAACAGATGAAACATTGCAGCCAAGAGTTAATGATCAGCATAGAGAAAGGAGTGACAACAACCACAGGAACGAGAACCATCGAGGAGGTAACCAACACTTCGGTGGTAATTCCATACCAAATAACAGAAGAGGAGAATCTAGTGGGAACAATTTCAAAAGAAAGAGATTCCATAATAATTATGGAAGGGCACCAGCACCAGTACCAACACCAGCATCGACCCCAGTTTCAAGGGGAGAAGATCGACCACCAGTGAGATGCTATAGGTGTGGTCAGGAAGGTCACATCAGCCCAAACTGTACACTGCAGTCCAAAAAGTGCTACAGTTGTGGGAAAGAGGGTCATCTTGCGCGGTTTTGTCCTGCCACAAAATCAAGTCCAGCTGCAATGATGATACCAAAAGCTAGCGCGGATAAAGGAAAATCTGTAGTTCAAGGGAGAGCTTTTGTTGTGACATCCCAAATGGCACGAAACTCGAACGAGGTGATAACCGGTAAGCTATTCATAAATTCTCGTGAAGTCTACGCTTTGTTAGATACTGGCTCTACCCATTCTTTTATCTCACCTGCATGTGCTCAGCGTTTAAACTTAACTCCTGAAAACTTGGACTTTGACTTATCAGTTGAAACCCCATTAGGAGAAATGACCATTACATCTACTGTCTATAAATCTTGCCTAGTTCAAATCAACAACCTCACATTACCTGTTGACCTTATTTCTTTGGAGATGCGTGAATTTGATGTGATTTTAGGAATTGATTGGTTGACTACCCATCATGCTAAAATTGATTGTTTTCATAAGATTATTAGTTTTCATATTCCTAATCAACCTGTCATGCAAATTCAAGCAACTAAACCATTGAAATCTATAACTGTTATTTCTAGCCATAAAGCCATTCGTTTATTGAAAAACGGATGTCAAGCCTTTTTAGCTCATGTCACTGATTTGAACAAAAATACGTCAAACTTGAATGATATTCCCATTGTTAATGAGTTTCCTGACGTTTTTCCTGAAGAACTTCCTGGCTTACCCCCAAACCGTGAAATTGATTTTTATATTGATCTTGAACCCGGTACCAAGCCCATTTCCAAAGCTCCCTACCGAATGGCTCCCATTGAACTTCAAGAGTTAAAAGTCCAACTACAGGAATTGTTGGATACCGGTTTCATTCGTCCGAGTGCATCACCTTGGGGTGCTCCTGTTCTATTTGTGAAGAAGAAATACGGGAGTATGAGATTGTGCATTGACTACCGAGAATTGAACCATGTCACCATCAAGAACAGGTACCCGTTACCTCGGATTGATGACATGTTTGATCAATTGCAAGGCGCTCAACATTTCTCAAAGATTGATCTCCGTTCTGGATATCATCAGTTAAAGGTTAAAGCTGAGGACATTCCAAAGACTGCTTTCAGAACTCGTTATGGGCATTATGAGTTCTTAGTCATGCCTTTTGGACTAACTAATGCTCCTGCAGCTTTCATGGACATGATGAACCGGATATTCAAGGAACATTTGGATCATTTTGTGGTTGTCTTTATTGATGACATCCTCATATACTCCAAGAGTCGCGAGGATCATGAACAACACCTGAGATTGATACTACAAAAGCTCCGTGAAAACAAATTATATGCCAAGTTGAAGAAATGTGAGTTCTGGCTTGAGGAGGTCGCGTTTCTTGGGCATGTGATTTCTAGTCAAGGAATATCAGTCAATCCTGCGAAGATTGAAACGATACTAAATTGGGAACAACCCAAAACAGTAACCGAAGTCCGAAGTTTTCTGGGTCTAGCTGGTTATTATCGGAGATTCGTAGAAGGATTTTCTCGAATCGCCACTCCATTAACGCAGCTTACTCGGAAAAGCACAAAATTCATATGGAGCGAGGAATGCGAGAAAAGTTTCCAAGAACTCAAGAAGAGACTGGTTTCAGCTCCTGTTCTGACCATACCATCAGGATCAGGAGAATTTGTTATCTACAGCGATGATGCTTCTGGCAAAGGTCTAGGCTGTGTCCTTATGCAACATGGAAAGGTTATAGCCTACGCCTCTCGACAACTCAAAGATTATGAGAAAAATTATCCTACTCATGATCTAGAGTTGGCAGCAGTCGTTTTCGCGTTGAAGATCTGGAGACACTACTTGTACGGAGAAAAAGTGGATATCTATACGGATCATAAAAGTCTCAAGTATTTCTTCACCCAGAAAGAACTCAACATGCGACAACGAATCCAGTATCACCCGGGAAAGGCGAACGTTGTAGCTGACGCTTTGAGCAGAAAATCTTATGCAAGTACAAGTGCACTGCTGACAACACAAAAGTGTATTTTGTACGACTTGCAAAAGATGGAGATAGAGCTAAAGACACCAGGGACCCACTCGAAAATTGCTCACGTGCGAGTAGAACCAACTTTAATCGATAAAATTAAAGCTGCTCAAGCTACCGATCCGGAACTGATAAACATGATAAAGAAAGTACAAGAAGGTGTCATTCCCGAAGCAAGAATCGACGAGAAAGGAATACTTCGAGTCAACTCTCGACTCTGTGTTCCTAACGATCCTGAATTAAAGCATAAAATCATGATGGAGGCACACAACACGCCGTTTGCAATCCACCCAGGAGGTACCAAGATGTATCGAGATCTTCGACATACATTTTGGTGGAACAATATGAAAAGAGAGATTGCGGAGTTTATCTCAAGGTGCCTAACTTGTCAACGTGTCAAGGCAGAGCATCAAGTTCCTAAAGGTCCATTACAATCACTTGAAGTTCCCGAATGGAAGTGGGAACACATCAATATGGACTTCGTGACGGGTCTTCCAAAAGTTTCTCAAGGCTTAGATGCAATTTGGGTGATCGTAGATAGATTGACCAAATCTGCTCATTTCTTGCCTATACGAGAAAACTTTTCACTTGAACGTCTTGCCGGTATGTACATAAATGAGATCGTGAGATTGCATGGCATGCCAGTTTCCATAGTTTCTGATCGAGATCTTAGATTCACTTCACGCTTTTGGATCAGTCTACAAAAAGCTATGGGCACTGAACTACGTTTTAGTTCTGCATACCATCCTCAAACGGACGGACAATCGGAAAGGACGATCCAGACCCTCGAAGATCTTTTGAGACTTTGTGTATTAGACTTCAAAGGAAGTTGGGATAAGTACTTGCCATTGGTGGAATTTTCTTACAACAACAGTTACCAAGCAAGCATAGGCATGGCTCCATTCGAGGCTTTGTATGGAAGGGAGTGTCGCTCTCCAATATGTTGGAATGAGGTAGGAGAAGCAAAATTGTTGGGACCCGAGTTGGTACGCTTGACGACCGAAAAGATCCAAATGATCCGACAACGAATACAGACCGCACAAGAACGACAAAAGAGTTATGCTGATCTTCATCGGAGAGACGAAAGTTTCAACGTCGGAGATCATGTATTCTTACGTGTTTCTCCATGGAAAGGGGTTACGAGATTCGGAAAGAGAGGAAAGCTCAACCCTCGATTTATTGGCCCATTTGAAATCCTCGATCGAATAGGAACCGTAGCCTACAGACTAGCCCTACCACCAAGTATGTCTCGCATCCATAACGTTTTTCACATATCTATGTTACGTAAATATGTGAAGGACCCAAACCACGTCATTGAGTTAGAACCAGACGTTATAGCAGAGAATTTAACATACGAGGAAGTACCTGTTAAGATCCTGGATAAGAAGGAGCAGATCCTACGCTCAAAGGTTATACCTCAAGTTAAGGTTTTATGGAGGAACCAAGATACTGAGGAAATGACCTGGGAGCTAGAATCTGAGATGAAATTTAAGTATCCTTACCTCTTCGATATGTCAGGTACGTCAATTTCGGGGACGAAATTTCATAAGGAGGGGAGGTTGTAAGACCCCGAATTTTATGAAATACAAAATTTAATTTTTCTTCATATAAATATTTTTTTTAAACAGTAAGTGGTTAAATCGATAAAGTTAAAAGTTAAGGATGTTATGTGCAAATTTTATTTTGTCGGACAATATTCATTTGGTCGGGGAATATTCGTTTGGTCCGACGGCGCCGAAATAATAAATTATTGGTGGACCCCACAACGGAATATTTGTCGGATATAGAAAACGACAGAAGTAACCTTTTTAAATAAAAATAGTCAACGGAACTGTTAAAATACCGGTGATAAAAGAATAGTAGCATACGGTAGTTTATGGTATTTTCTGTAGCACACGGTACTCTACAGTAACACACGGTATTGCATAGTGTCTCATATTATTGGTCTGATAATTGACACCGTAACTGTTACGCATCATTTCATCGATAATTGTCACTGCATAATATTTTATATTATCAATTCAATAATTGTTGTTACACAGTATTTTGCATTATTGATTTAATAATTGTCATTACACTGTATTTTATATCATTGAGTCAATAATTGTTGTTGCACTGTTTTTAAAATTATTGAACCTAATAATTGTCACAGTAACATATGCACAGTAATTCACATTATTGAATCAATAATTGTCATTACACAGTAACGTATGCTTTATTTTACATTATTGTTATCTCTATTATGATGTTATTTAAACAGTTGTATTTCATTAATTTATTGACTTGATATCTAAGAGCTAACTATACTGTATTTATAACAATTAGTCATAATAATTGAATTGATAAAGTTATTTGTTTATAATATAAAGTTAGGTGATTATTAGGTGATATGAAATGAATGGTGTAGATTAAAGTGTGAATTATTGTTGAATAATTGAATTGATTTGTTTATAATATAAAGAATAGGTGATTATTAGGTGATATGAAATGAATGGTGTAGATTAAAGTGTGAATTATTGTTGAATAATTAAATTGATTTGTTTATAATATAAAGTTAGGTGATTATTAGGTGATATGAAATGAATGGTGTAGATTAAAGATAATATAATATTTGAAATGGATGGTGTAGATTAAAAGATGATCTTTAAATGAATGGTTTAGATTAAATGAATGATAAGATTTTTGGCTATAAATAGAAGCCTTAACTTAAGGATTTTTCATAAACTTCCTTACTTGTTCTTTCTTTCTCTCTCTAAATACTTCTTGTGAAAGTTCTCTCTAAGTGTGCTTAAGTCATCTTGAGTATTTGTGAAGATCTATAAGTATACGTGTACTGTTCAAGTTAATCAACCTCATTTAAATCAATATTCAGTCACGTGTTACGGTAAGGGATACCATCTTTTTCATCTTCCATTATTCAAACATACTATGGTAAGGGATTATCATTATTTGATTCTCGATAATAATATTGTTTCTTCCTTACTCATAAGACGTGCCTTTTATTTCCATGTATTAAATTGTGGGAATAACCTTACGGAGCGGATTGCCGCCTGTTGGTGAATAACCTTTCGTATTCATTCATTATTAATCTCTGAGAATAACCTTACGGAGCGGATTGCCGCCTGTTTGGTGAATAACTCTTTGTACTCAAATTCTATTAAATTGTGGGAATAACCTTACGGAGCGGATTGCCGCCTGTTTGGTGAATAACTCTTTGTACTCAAATTCTATTAAATTGTGGGAATAACCTTACGGAGCGGATTGCCGCCTGTTGGTGAATAACCCTTTGTATTAATTTCCTTCACCTTTTGTTAATCAAACCTGCTACGGTAAGGGATATTATTTTCTTTCATACTCCTAAATCGAAATTTATTATGGAACTATTGCTTCTATAATTCCTGAAAATATTATATGTTCCATAATAGTTGAACTTCATTATTTCAATTGAACCTTCCTATTTACGTGAACATTTCTATTGAATTGTAACCGTTATTCTGAACTGTGGATCTTGAATATCATTTTTAAATTTCACTCCACATCATGTTGACAATTTGGACATTATTTGAATCTGTACAAAGTAAACTTCTGATACTTATTGTTATCCTATTTCTTCTGTTCATCATTTATATCATTCTAATCATCCAAAAATCAAGCTGTTGTGAATATCTGTGGCCGGGGGCACAGATGTGATATATTTGTTGAACAGATGATAGGTTAAAGGCGATATAATA
Organism: Hedera helix; assembly: GCA_947179155.2. Lineage (NCBI taxonomy): Eukaryota > Viridiplantae > Streptophyta > Magnoliopsida > Apiales > Araliaceae > Hedera > Hedera helix. Next base: position 35,092,423 of record OX359287.1, read on the forward strand.
GGTTAAAGGCGATACATCTGTTCGGTGTCTTTTATGGCACGTGGTGAATGTTCTCTTTGGCCCGTAGTGCAAAGATGAACTGTTGTTTGGTATGATTATGACCAAAGGCTGAATCTGGTATAATCATGACCGTTGGTGCTATATTGAATATCTTTGGCCCGTAGTACAAAGATGAACTGTTGATGTGCATGATTATGATCAGGAACTGTGAATTTGTATTATCTTGACTAATGATATTTCAGATGATAAAAGTTGATGATGTTTTTCCTAAAAAGAGAACCGAGTGGACATTATAGTCTGCATTATTCTTCTAATAGATTACTCATTCCGCTGCTATTATTGATCTGAACGTTGTTTAAGAATTTAACTGCAGTTTTTGATATAAACCTTGTAGTCTATTGTATTCTATCAAGAACTCAACTGTTGAAGACTAATGATAATTTATTCGTCATTATCTTAGTCATGATATTTCTTACTGGGCTATTTGAGCTCACCCTTTCTTTTGTTCCATTGTTTTTCAACAGGAGATGAAAACATAACAGGGTCTAGCCGGGGAATGGAGTGAGGGTCCGAGGAATAGTTATCATAGTCTTCACGTTTTGTAAAATAGTGTGGCAATAATAGTGAAGACTTAGTTGTGTATTATTATACACTGTATTGTTGTACGTTGTGCTTTGTTGTAATAATTTTGTTGTAGTATTTTGACGACTCAAGTTTGGGCTGTGTGGGCCCAGATTTGGGGGCGTCACATATATGTGTGAAATTAATAAATAAAAAAATAAGATTGATTAAACTTACATGCATGGTTATTAAACCCTGCCTAGGCGGGGGGTTCGACCTGAACCCAATTCGATTTGATCCAAAATATCGATTTTCACCAACCTAATTAAAATTATGTTGACCACTAGTTGAATCGGTGATTCAAATGGTAAAATTAGTTAATTAGCCCGATTGATCCGGTTTTAAAATATTTTTAAAGTTTTTTTTTGTACAGAAATATTTTAATTTTTAAAATTAAAATTTTTTATTAATATTATTTTACCATATTTTAATTTATAAAAAATTAAAATTTATTAATTATTAATAATATATTTATGACAATATTAATTTAATTACTAATTAAATTAATGATCCATCCATTCATCTGATATTTTTTTGGGACTCGACGATCGTTTTGAGTTAGTATTTACCTTTTGTAGTTGAAACTTAGATCAAGGGTGAGATTGTCATACCAAAAAATTAGATTATTTTAATCACCTTGAAACTTTGGCCACCCATGACACAAGTTCTAATAGGCCATACGTGTTTGGTCACAGTGAGTTCCTTTTGCGGGGTCCACATTTGGTGCTCGCCACGTGGCGTCAACGTAAACTCAACAGCTGTGGTAAATATAATACTCAACAGCTAACTGACGGCGTAATAAGGCCATTAGTGACGGCGGCTTGCTTCGTCCTAGGTAGCAAAGAAATTCCATAAAAACTTGCGCTTTTTATTTTGGCTCTTGAGCAAAAATGAGGTTACCCAAATAATACTCCCTCCGTTCCCAATAATTAGAATAATATTAATATTTTTAAAATTAATTTAAAATATTTTAAAATTAACTTAATCTATTTAAATTTTAAAAATAATAAATATTATAACTAATAACACTTTTTAAATAATTTATAATATTCATAATTGTATTAATATAAATAAATAAATTTATTTTAATTTTAAGTTTTAAAATTAATTTTAAAAAAATTAATATTAATTTTATAATTTAAAATAAAGATAATTTATATTTATGATATTTTCATAATTATTTAGCAATGATTAAACATTGACACCTCTTGCTTTCGTAACTATATTTTTAGTTTGATAATATATATATATATATATATACACACACACACACACACACACACACACACATACTTTTTTAGGCTGTTAACAATGTCTGGGTATTATTTATATTGTCATATGTATTTTTTTGAACTCCTTTTTAATATATAAATTAATTTTCTTTTTTGAAACAATATAAGACATTTGAAAATCAAATTATACGAACTCCTTAATTTACCATTAGTTATTACACTTGTATATATTTATAAACTAATATAACCTTTAAAAAAATAATTAATCGATGAGTTAGTGTATTTAATATTTTACTTTTTGGAAGAGTGAGATTTAAAAAAAAAATATAAGAGTTTTATTATTCACACCTTTAATGTAATTTTATTTAATATGTATTTGGTGATGCAGTAAAAATCATTATAAATAATTGTATTGATAGAGTCATAACTAAAAAAAATATTTCTATCATTAAATACATATTTAAAAATAAATAAATAAAAGATAGAATAGAGGAGATCATAATACGATTAAAATGATTATGCCAATCTAAGAATATTCTAATGAAATAATAAACCTAATACTTTGTATTAGGTTTATCACATACCTAAATTTAATATTATAAATTTATCTAACATATATTATACCTTTTATTTTATAAAAGGAGTCATATATATTAATTATTTAATCACTAAAAAATAGTCTTTTTATTCAAACGGGTATAAAATGACAGAATCAACAAATTCATTAACATAATATCGCTACTAAACTAAGAAGCTATTTTTAATATTCTAAAATATTTATTTTTTTCAAATTATAAAATTAATTTTAATTTTTTTAAAATTAATTTTAAATATTTTTAAATTTAAAATTAGCATGAATGTATATATTTTATATCAATAGAATTATTAATATTATAAACTATTTAAAAAATACTGCTAATTGTAATATTTATTATTTTTTAAATTTAAATAAATCATATTAATTTTAAGTTTTAAAAATATTTGAAATTATTTTTTTAAAATTAATATTAATTTTATAATTTGAGAAGAAGGAAATATAAGATTAAGGTTGACTTTTGAAGTCACTTTATAACTTTTTAAATTAAAATTGATGCATAATTATTTAATTTTATACAATTTAATTATAAAATCATAAATTATCTAAAAAAATACTTCTAATAATAAGTTTTATTATTAAAAAAGTTAAATAAATTTTATTAATTTTAAATTAAAGTATTATATTTTGAAACAACTTGAGTACTATTTTTATGGGCTAATAGTTTTTATCCCAGAAAATCATTAGAATTACCCGTGTTTAGCAATAAAATTCGCCTCTTTCCATCAAATGACATGTCAATGATCCGGTCTTGTTTCTTAATATTTACAAATTTTATAAATTAAATTTTTATTTATGTAAAACGAAAAGAATATTATTTATTAAATTTATTATTTTCAAACTTCAAAAAAAATTCAATTTATTTATATTTTTTATTTTATTAACTTTAAATTTTAAAAAATTAAATTTATATTTTATAACGGTAAGAGTAAAGTTTTAATTTCTTTCTTTCAACGTACCGTTACAGATAAGAAAAATTCTTATAATTTATAAAATTAAATAACAAAATATAATTAATTAATAATTCATTAGATAAAAGACACTGTTGTTTCAAAAAAAAAAAAAACACTGTAATTTTAACTATATACATCCATTATTTAGTCAACAAATCACTGAAATCAGTACTCCTCTTTCAATTGAAAGTCTATAAATAGAAAGGATAGAATTTGCCGGCTGGCACGTGGATTGCACTACGAAGCGACACGTGGAGGTCACAGAAGGTTTGGACAGCTCATACCGGCAAGGCGGCTTTTAAAGTAAAGTTGGTGGCTGGATTTAAGCTGGCATTTTTTTGGGCAAATTGGATCATCCTTTGCTAAAAACATTTACTGGCCGAAGAATAAATTCCTTTAGGTTTTATTCGGCCAATTTATATATACTCCCATTCACATAAATTTCTTATTTGATATTTATTTTTTTGTTTAATTTTTTATTATTAATAATATAAAAAATTAATATTTTTATAAAATTTCTTTTTCACGTAATAATGGATTCACTCTCTTGTGAAGGATGAGAATTTATAAAAATATTAATGAAAATAGCACTCTACTAATATAAAATGACATAATATTTTAAATTTGTCATCATCATATTATTACCATGACTCTACTAAATTAGCAATTTATAATTTTTAAAATAAATATGAAATAAAAAAAACATATTTGTTAATTATTTATTCGTTTCCAATATTAAAAATATATATTTAAAATAAAAACTTTTAAAGATAATTTTATATTTTTAAATATACCTTTAATATTCGTTAAAAAGTTAATACTGACGATGTTAATAACCATATGATGATAGCAGAGAATTAATAGTTGTAAGTATTAGTAAATTTTTATTTATGTTTTCAAACGCACCCTAATTATACAAATACAACTCTTTTTGTTAAACGGGGGTTTAGTAAATTTTTATTTTTTTACAATTTTTTGTTGTTGTACTTTTTATGAAATTATATGTTTAATACATTTTCCTTTGCAGCTCAACTTTCTCCTTCCTTCTTAATTGTTCCTTCGCTTTTTGTTTTTTATAATTCAACTTTTTAGCACACCTAAACCAACACGATGAACAACTAATGCATTAAGACTATATTTATTTGTGAAAAATATATTTGAGATTGGATTATTTATATTAATTTAATATTATTTTAAATTATTTTAACTCATAATGTGAGATTAATAGTCATTTAAATAATCCTATGAACTATTTTTTATTATTCATAAGACTATTTATGTGAGATTATATGTAAGACCCCGAATTTTATGAAATACAAAATTTAATTTTTCTTCATATATATTTTTTTTGAAACAGTAAGTGGTTAAATTAACAAAATTGAAAGTTAAGGATGTTATGTGCAAATTTTATTTTGTCGGACAATATTCGCTTTGTCGGGGAATATTCGTTTGGTCGGGGAATATTCGTGCCGTACGACGGCGCCGAAATAATAAATTATTGGTGGACCCCACAACGGAATATTTGTCGGATATAGAAAACGACAGAAGTAACCTTTTTAAATAAAAATAGTCAACGGAACTGTTAAAATACCGGTGATAAAAGAATAGTAGCATACGGTAGTTTATGGTATTTTCTGTAGCACACGGTACTCTACAGTAACACACGGTATTGCATAGTGTCTCATATTATTGGTCTGATAATTGACACCGTAACTGTTACGCATCATTTCATCGATAATTGTCACTGCATAATATTTTATATTATCAATTCAATAATTGTTGTTACACAGTATTTTGCATTATTGATTTAATAATTGTCATTACACTGTATTTTATATCATTGAGTCAATAATTGTTGTTGCACTGTTTTTAAAATTATTGAACCTAATAATTGTCACAGTAACATATGCACAGTAATTCACATTATTGAATCAATAATTGTCATTACACAGTAACGTATGCTTTATTTTACATTATTGTTATCTCTATTATGATGTTATTTAAACAGTTGTATTTCATTAATTTATTGACTTGATATCTAAGAGCTAACTATACTGTATTTATAACAATTAGTCATAATAATTGAATTGATAAAGTTATTTGTTTATAATATAAAGTTAGGTGATTATTAGGTGATATGAAATGAATGGTGTAGATTAAAGTTGAATAATTGAATTGATTTGTTTATAATATAAAGTTAGGTGATTATTAGGTAATATGAAATGAATGGTGTAGATTAAAGTGTGAATTATTGTTGAATAATTAAATTGATTTGTTTATAATATAAAGTTAGGTGATTATTAGGTGATATGAAATGAATGGTGTAGATTAAAGATAATATAATATTTGAAATGGATGGTGTAGATTAAAAGATGATCTTTAAATGAATGGTTTAGATTAAATGAATGATGAGATTTTTGGCTATAAATAGAAGCCTTAACTTAAGGATTTTTCATAAACTTCCTTACTTGTTCTTTCTTTCTCTCTCTAAATACTTCTTGTGAAAGTTCTCTCTAAGTGTGCTTAAGTCATCTTGAGTATTTGTGAAGATCTATAAGTATACGTGTACTGTTCAAGTTAATCAACCTCATTTAAATCAATATCCAGTCACGTGTTACGGTAAGGGATACCATCTTTTTCATCTTCCATTATTCAAACATACTATGGTAAGGGATTATCATTATTTGATTCTCGATAATAATATTGTTTCTTCCTTACTCATAAGACGTGCCTTTTATTTCCATATATTAAATTGTGGGAATAACCTTACGGAGCGGATTGCCGCCTGTTGGTGAATAACCTTTCGTATTCATTCATTATTAATCTCTGAGAATAACCTTACGGAGCGGATTGCCGCCTGTTTGGTGAATAACTCTTTGTACTCAAATTCTATTAAATTGTGGGAATAACCTTACGGAGCGGATTGCCGCCTGTTTGGTGAATAACTCTTTGTACTCAAATTCTATTAAATTGTGGGAATAACCTTACGGAGCGGATTGCCGCCTGTTGGTGAATAACCCTTTGTATTAATTTCCTTCACCTTTTGTTAATCAAACCTGCTGCGGTAAGGGATATTATTTTCTTTCATACTCCTAAATCGAAATTTATTATGGAACTATTGCTTCTATAATTCCTGAAAATATTATATGTTCCATAATAGTTGAACTTCATTATTTCAACTGAACCTTCCTATTTACGTGAACCTTTCTATTGAATTGTAACCGTTATTCTGAACTGTGGATCTTGAATATCATTTTTAAATTTCACTCCACATCATGTTGACAATTTGGACATTATTTGAATCTGTACAAAGTAAACTTCCGATACTTATTGTTATCCTATTTCTTCTGTTCATCATTTATATCATTCTAATCATCCAAAAATCAAGCTGTTGTGAATATCTGTGGCCGGGGGCACAGATGTGATATATTTGTTGAACAGATGATAGGTTAAAGGCGATATAATAGGTTAAAGGCGATACATCTGTTCGGTGTCTTTTATGGCACGTGGTGAATGTTCTCTTTGGCCCGTAGTGCAAAGATGAACTGTTGTTTGGTATGATTATGACCAAAGGCTGAATCTGGTATAATCATGACCGTTGGTGTTATATTGAATGTCTTTGGCCCGTAGTGCAAAGATGAACTGTTGATCTGCATGATTATGATCAGGAACTGTGAATTTGTATTATCTTGACTAATGATATTTCAGATGATAAAAGTTGATGATGTTTTTCCTAAAAAAAGAACCGAGTGGACATTATAGTCTGCATTATTCTTCTAATAGATTACTCATTCCGCTGCTATTATTGATCTGAACGTTGTTTAAGAATTTAACTGCAGTTTTTGATATAAACCTTGTAGTCTATTGTATTCTATCAAGAACTCAACTGTTGAAGACTAATGATAATTTATTTGTCATTATCTTAGTCATGATATTCTTTACTAGGCTATTTGAGCTCACCCTTTCTTTTGTTCCATTGTTTTTCAACAGGAGATGAAAACATAACAGGGTCTAGCCGGGGAATGGAGTGAGGGTCCGAGGAATAGTTATCATAGTCTTCACGTTTTGTAAAATAGTGTGGCAATAATAGTGAAGACTTAGTTGTGTATTATTATACACTGTATTGTTGTACGTTGTGCTTTGTTGTAATAATTTTGTTGTAGTCTTTTGACGACTCAAGTTTGGGCTATGTGGGCCCAGATTTGGGGGCGTCACAGTTGGCATCAGAGCTTAGGGATATGGTCTTTAATGGAGATCTGGGGTTAGAACTAGGAGGAGAGAGACGAATAGAATCAGTCACTAGTGTGTCCTACCTAAAATAGATTTTATTATCTAATGAGTCGATTTGAATGTAGGAACATGAAGTGATGAGTCAGTTTATTTGAACTAACATTTATTTTGTGACCACAGTTTAGTATGGCATCTAGAAATCAAGAGGTTAACTATGGAATGCCTGAAGCAAATGTAGCCGAGAATCAAGAGGCCCCAAACAATCCTCCTGCAAACTCAGGATATAATGTTCCTGATAACATGATGAACGATGGATTCTTTAGGAATTTCATGCAGTTCATACAGAATCAAGGAAGAGGAAATCCAGTCAATAATAACGGTAGAAACGCTGGCAATTTGAGGATGGTCACTGTTAAGCAATTTAAAGAATTAGGACCACCTGAATTCCACGGGAAGCCTGACCCACTCAAAGCGGAGGCATGGCTAAAGCAGACGACAAAAATACTTGATGTCTTACAATGCGCTGATGATCAGAAGGTGCCATTTGCCACTTTTATGTTACGAGGTGAGGCGGACCATTGGTGGGAAGCGGTAAAACGTATCCAACCTTCAGCACTCGAAATGTCTTGGACAGAATTCGAAGAACTGTTTAACGAGAAGTACTTCCCAGAAAGCATCCGCCATATGAAGGAAGTGGAATTCATTAAGCTGGAGCAGGGAAACATGACAGTTTCTCAATATGAAGCTAAGTTTGCTGAACTGTCTCGTTTTGCGACTCATCTAGTAGATGACGAAGTACGAATGAGTCGAATGTTCCTGAGAGGTTTGAGACTCAAAATTCGTCAACAACTTAGTTCTCATAAATTCAGTTTGTATTCAGATGTTGTAGATAGGGCTCAAAGGGTGGAGCAAACAGATGAAACATTGCAGCCAAGAGTTAATGATCAGCATAGAGAAAGGAGTGACAACAACCACAGGAACGAAAACCATCGAGGAGGTAACCAACACTTCGGTGGTAATTCCACACCAAATAACAGAAGAGGAGAATCTAGTGGGAACAATTTCAAAAGAAAGAGATTCCATAATAATTATGGAAGGGCACCAGCACCAGTACCAACACCAGCACCGACCCCAGTTTCAAGGGGAGAAGATCGACCACCAGTGAGATGCTATAGGTGTGGTAAGGAAGGTCACATCAGCCCAAACTGTACACTGCAGTCCAAAAAGTGCTACAGTTGTGGGAAAGAGGGTCATCTTGCGCGGTTTTGTCCTGCCACAAAATCAAGTCCAGCTGCAATGATGATACCAAAAGCTAGCGCGGATAAAGGAAAATCTGTAGTTCAAGGGAGAGCTTTTGTTGTGACATCCCAAATGACACGAAACTCGAACGAGGTGATAACCGGTAAGCTATTCATAAATTCTCGTGAAGTCTACGCTTTGTTAGATACTGGCTCTACCCATTCTTTTATCTCACCTGCATGTGCTCAGCGTTTAAACTTAACTCCTGAAAATTTGGATTTTGACTTATCAGTTGAAACCCCATTAGGAGAAATGACCATTACATCTACTGTCTATAAATCTTGCCTAGTTCAAATCAACAACCTCACATTACCTGTTGACCTTATTTCTTTGGAGATGCATGAATTTGATGTGATTTTAGGAATTGATTGGTTGACTACCCATCATGCTAAAATTGATTGTTTTCATAAGATTATTAGTTTTCATATTCCTAATCAACCTGTCATGCAAATTCAAGCAACTAAACCATTGAAATCTATAACTGTTATTTCTAGCCATAAAGCCATTCGTTTATTGAAAAACGGATGTCAAGCCTTTTTAGCTCATGTCACTGATTTGAACAAAAATATGTCAAACTTGAATGATATTCCCATTGTTAATGAGTTTCCTGACGTTTTTCCTGAAGAACTTCCTGGCTTACCCCCAAACCGTGAAATTGATTTTTATATTGATCTTGAACCCGGTACCAAGCCCATTTCCAAAGCTCCCTACCGAATGGCCCCCATTGAACTTCAAGAGTTAAAAGTCCAACTACAGGAATTGTTGGATACCGGTTTCATTCGTCCGAGTGCATCACCTTGGGGTGCTCCTGTTCTATTTGTGAAGAAGAAAGACGGGAGTATGAGATTGTGCATTGACTACCGAGAATTGAACCATGTCACCATCAAGAACAGGTACCCGTTACCTCGGATTGATGACATGTTTGATCAATTGCAAGGCGCTCAACATTTCTCAAAGATTGATCTCCGTTCTGGATATCATCAGTTAAAGGTTAAAGCTGAGGACATTCCAAAGACTGCTTTCAGAACTCGTTATGGGCATTATGAGTTCTTAGTCATGCCTTTTGGACTAACTAATGCTCCTGCAGCTTTCATGGACATGATGAACCGGATATTCAAGGAACATTTGGATCATTTTGTGGTTGTCTTTATTGATGACATCCTCATATACTCCAAGAGTCGCGAGGATCATGAACAACACCTGAGATTGATACTACAAAAGCTCCGTGAAAATAAATTATATGCCAAGTTGAAGAAATGTGAGTTCTGGCTTGAGGAGGTCGCGTTTCTTGGGCATGTGATTTCTAGTCAAGGAATATCAGTCGATCCTGCGAAGATTGAAACGGTACTAAATTGGGAGCAACCCAAAACAGTAACCGAAGTCCGAAGTTTTCTGGGTCTAGCTGGTTATTATCGGAGATTCGTAGAAGGATTTTCTCGAATCACCACTCCATTAACGCAGCTTACTCGGAAAAGCACAAAATTCATATGGAGCGAGGAATGCGAGAAAAGTTTCCAAGAACTCAAGAAGAGACTGGTTTCAGCTCCTGTTCTGACCATACCATCAGGATCAGGAGAATTTGTTATCTACAGCGATGCTTCTGGCAAAGGTCTAGGCTGTGTCCTTATGCAACATGGAAAGGTTATAGCCTACGCCTCTCGACAACTCAAAGATTATGAGAAAAATTATCCTACTCATGATCTAGAGTTGGCAGCAGTCGTTTTCGCGTTGAAGATCTGGAGACACTACTTGTACGGAGAAAAAGTGGATATCTATACGGATCATAAAAGTCTCAAGTATTTCTTCACCCAGAAGGAACTCAACATGCGACAACGACGTTGGCTTGAGCTGTTAAAGGATTATGACCACACAATCCAGTATCACCCGGGAAAGGCGAACGTTGTAGCTGACGCATTGAGCAGAAAATCTTATGCAAGTACAAGTGCACTGCTGACAACACAAAAGTGTATTTTGTACGACTTGCAAAAGATGGAGATAGAGCTAAAGACACCAGGGACCCGCTCGAAGATTGCTCACGTGCGAGTAGAACCAACTTTAATCGATAAAATTAAAGCTGCTCAAGCTACCGATCCGGAACTGATAAACATGATAAAGAAAGTACAAGAAGGTGTCATTCCCGAAGCAAGAATCGACGAGAAAGGAATACTTCGAGTCAACTCTCGACTCTGTGTTCCTAACGATCCTGAATTAAAGCATAAAATTATGATGGAGGCACACAACACGCCGTTTGCAATCCACCCAGGAGGTACCAAGATGTATCGAGATCTTCGACATACATTTTGGTGGAACAATATGAAAAGAGAGATTGCGGAGTTTATCTCAAGGTGCCTAACTTGTCAACGTGTCAAGGCAGAGCATCAAGTTCCTAAAGGTCCATTACAATCACTTGAAGTTCCCGAATGGAAGTGGGAACACATCAATATGGACTTCGTGACGGGTCTTCCAAAAGTTTCTCAAGGCTTAGATGCAATTTGGGTGATCGTAGATAGATTGACCAAATCTGCTCATTTCTTGCCTATACGAGAAAACTTTTCACTTGAACGTCTTGCCGGTATGTACATAAATGAGATCGTGAGATTGCATGGCATGCCAGTTTCCATAGTTTCTGATCGAGATCCTAGATTCACTTCACGCTTTTGGATCAGTCTACAAAAAGCTATGGGCACTGAACTACGTTTTAGTTCTGCATACCATCCTCAAACGGACGGACAATCGGAAAGGACGATCCAGACCCTCGAAGATCTTTTGAGACTTTGTGTATTAGACTTCAAAGGAAGTTGGGATAAGTACTTGCCGTTGGTGGAATTTTCTTACAACAACAGTTACCAAGCAAGCATAGGCATGGCTCCATTCGAGGCATTGTATGGAAGGAAGTGTCGCTCTCCAATATGTTGGAATGAGGTAGGAGAAGCAAAATTGTTGGGACCCGAGTTGGTACGCTTGACGACCGAAAAGATCCAAATGATCCGACAACGAATACAGACCGCACAAGAACGACAAAAGAGTTATGCTGATCTTCATCGGAGAGACGAAAGTTTCAACGTCGGAGATCATGTATTCTTACGTGTTTCTCCATGGAAAGGGGTTACGAGATTCGGAAAGAGAGGAAAGCTCAACCCTCGATTTATTGGCCCATTTGAAATCCTCGATCGAATAGGAACCGTAGCCTACAGACTAGCCCTACCACCAAGTATGTCTCGCATCCATAACGTTTTTCACATATCTATGTTACGTAAATATGTGAAGGACCCAAACCACGTCATTGAGTTAGAACCAGACGTTATAGCAGAGGATTTAACATACGAGGAGGTACCTGTTAAGATCCTGGATAAGAAGGAGCAGATCCTACGCTCAAAGGTTATACCTCAAGTTAAGGTTTTATGGAGGAACCAAGATACTGAGGAAATGACCTGGGAGCTAGAATCTGAGATGAAATCTAAGTATCCTTACCTTTTCGATATGTCAGGTACGTCAATTTCGGGGACGAAATTTCATAAGGAGGGGAGGTTGTAAGACCCCGAATTTTATGAAATACAAAATTTAATTTTTCTTCATATATATTTTTTTTGAAACAGTAAGTGGTTAAATTAACAAAATTGAAAGTTAAGGATGTTATGTGCAAATTTTATTTTGTCGGACAATATTCGCTTTGTCGGGGAATATTCGTTTGGTCGGGGAATATTCGTGCCGTACGACGGCGCCGAAATAATAAATTATTGGTGGACCCCACAACGGAATATTTGTCGGATATAGAAAACGACAGAAGTAACCTTTTTAAATAAAAATAGTCAACGGAACTGTTAAAATACCGGTGATAAAAGAATAGTAGCATACGGTAGTTTATGGTATTTTCTGTAGCACACGGTACTCTACAGTAACACACGGTATTGCATAGTGTCTCATATTATTGGTCTGATAATTGACACCGTAACTGTTACGCATCATTTCATCGATAATTGTCACTGCATAATATTTTATATTATCAATTCAATAATTGTTGTTACACAGTATTTTGCATTATTGATTTAATAATTGTCATTACACTGTATTTTATATCATTGAGTCAATAATTGTTGTTGCACTGTTTTTAAAATTATTGAACCTAATAATTGTCACAGTAACATATGCACAGTAATTCACATTATTGAATCAATAATTGTCATTACACAGTAACGTATGCTTTATTTTACATTATTGTTATCTCTATTATGATGTTATTTAAACAGTTGTATTTCATTAATTTATTGACTTGATATCTAAGAGCTAACTATACTGTATTTATAACAATTAGTCATAATAATTGAATTGATAAAGTTATTTGTTTATAATATAAAGTTAGGTGATTATTAGGTGATATGAAATGAATGGTGTAGATTAAAGTTGAATAATTGAATTGATTTGTTTATAATATAAAGTTAGGTGATTATTAGGTAATATGAAATGAATGGTGTAGATTAAAGTGTGAATTATTGTTGAATAATTAAATTGATTTGTTTATAATATAAAGTTAGGTGATTATTAGGTGATATGAAATGAATGGTGTAGATTAAAGATAATATAATATTTGAAATGGATGGTGTAGATTAAAAGATGATCTTTAAATGAATGGTTTAGATTAAATGAATGATGAGATTTTTGGCTATAAATAGAAGCCTTAACTTAAGGATTTTTCATAAACTTCCTTACTTGTTCTTTCTTTCTCTCTCTAAATACTTCTTGTGAAAGTTCTCTCTAAGTGTGCTTAAGTCATCTTGAGTATTTGTGAAGATCTATAAGTATACGTGTACTGTTCAAGTTAATCAACCTCATTTAAATCAATATCCAGTCACGTGTTACGGTAAGGGATACCATCTTTTTCATCTTCCATTATTCAAACATACTATGGTAAGGGATTATCATTATTTGATTCTCGATAATAATATTGTTTCTTCCTTACTCATAAGACGTGCCTTTTATTTCCATATATTAAATTGTGGGAATAACCTTACGGAGCGGATTGCCGCCTGTTGGTGAATAACCTTTCGTATTCATTCATTATTAATCTCTGAGAATAACCTTACGGAGCGGATTGCCGCCTGTTTGGTGAATAACTCTTTGTACTCAAATTCTATTAAATTGTGGGAATAACCTTACGGAGCGGATTGCCGCCTGTTTGGTGAATAACTCTTTGTACTCAAATTCTATTAAATTGTGGGAATAACCTTACGGAGCGGATTGCCGCCTGTTGGTGAATAACCCTTTGTATTAATTTCCTTCACCTTTTGTTAATCAAACCTGCTACGGTAAGGGATATTATTTTCTTTCATACTCCTAAATCGAAATTTATTATGGAACTATTGCTTCTATAATTCCTGAAAATATTATATGTTCCATAATAGTTGAACTTCATTATTTCAACTGAACCTTCCTATTTACGTGAACCTTTCTATTGAATTGTAACCGTTATTCTGAACTGTGGATCTTGAATATCATTTTTAAATTTCACTCCACATCATGTTGACAATTTGGACATTATTTGAATCTGTACAAAGTAAACTTCCGATACTTATTGTTATCCTATTTCTTCTGTTCATCATTTATATCATTCTAATCATCCAAAAATCAAGCTGTTGTGAATATCTGTGGCCGGGGGCACAGATGTGATATATTTGTTGAACAGATGATAGGTTAAAGGCGATATAATAGGTTAAAGGCGATACATCTGTTCGGTGTCTTTTATGGCACGTGGTGAATGTTCTCTTTGGCCCGTAGTGCAAAGATGAACTGTTGTTTGGTATGATTATGACCAAAGGCTGAATCTGGTATAATCATGACCGTTGGTGTTATATTGAATGTCTTTGGCCCGTAGTGCAAAGATGAACTGTTGATCTGCATGATTATGATCAGGAACTGTGAATTTGTATTATCTTGACTAATGATATTTCAGATGATAAAAGTTGATGATGTTTTTCCTAAAAAGAGAACCGAGTGGACATTATAGTCTGCATTATTCTTCTAATAGATTACTCATTCCGCTGCTATTATTGATCTGAACGTTGTTTAAGAATTTAACTGCAGTTTTTGATATAAACCTTGTAGTCTATTGTATTCTATCAAGAACTCAACTGTTGAAGACTAATGATAATTTATTTGTCATTATCTTAATCATGATATTCTTTACTGGGCTATTTGAGCTCACCCTTTCTTTTGTTCCATTGTTTTTCAACAGGAGATGAAAACATAACAGGGTCTAGCCGGGGAATGGAGTGAGGGTCCGAGGAATAGTTATCATAGTCTTCACGTTTTGTAAAATAGTGTGGCAATAATAGTGAAGACTTAGTTGTGTATTATTATACACTGTATTGTTGTACGTTGTGCTTTGTTGTAATAATTTTGTTGTAGTCTTTTGACGACTCAAGTTTGGGCTATGTGGGCCCAGATTTGGGGGCGTCACATTATATAATTCCATAAATAATTTAGACTTAATAATCTTTCTCATTTTAAACTATTAAATGACTCTATAAAATTAATAGTCTAATATAATTTTTTTTATAATTATTCATTAAAAAATTAAATAATATAAAATAATATATTAAATTATAATAAATAATTCAATATTAAATATATTATTTTATAAATAAACATAGCCTAAAAATCATCTTCAAATAAGAATTAATGCATAGGATACACCCAGAGGCCAGAGTCCTAGCTAACAATATTATTGGTCATAAAGCAACCTAACTGCAACATCCGTCATAAAATAAAGTCGCGCGGGGCCTATCTATCTTTGTCTTGAATTATTTTAAAACTTGCCGTGCTTCTGTAATTTTGAGAATGTTACGAAGAGTTATCCTAGATAGATGCATGTGCCCTTCCGAAAAAAGAATCCTACCTTGTGTTGACTCTTTCCGCCAAGTATTAACGTTTATATAGTACTCCCTCCGAGCGGAATAAAAATTGTAATTAATTATTCTAAATAATCTCAAATTAAATATTTATTTATATTAAATAATTTATTTTTTATAATAATTTATCTATGATATTCTTAATATTAATTGTCATATTTTTATTCTCTGTACATATTCATGAAATATCACTAGTCATGTATAAAAAACTATATAATTAAATAAAAATTTAAGCATAGACAATTTTGTCATTTTATTATCTTTCTTAATATGCGCGTAAAGTCAATCAAAATTTTTATACTGAGACGGAAGAAGTATATACTTACAAAATATTCCATCCGTCCCAGGATAAAAGTCATTTATTGACTTTTATGGTCAAATTGACAATTTTTCAAATCAATATATTTTATTATTCTTTTTTATATATATATATATATATAACTTATAAACATTTAAACTACATACAATTTAGTACTAATCTCAATATTTAATTTTTAAATTTTTTTAATATATATGTTTAATTATTAATTTTTAAAACGGTTAATTTGACCGCAAAAGTCAATACATGACTTTTATCTTGGAATGGAGGGAGTATATATTTTCGATGGTTTCATTTTTTGATATTAAATATTAAAGACTAATAAGTTTATTATTATGGAGAAAATTAAGTATGCATGTTCTATACAAACCTTGATATTTGAAAAAATTTAGCATCACAAAAAAAGTAGGATTCTCGTTTTCAAGTGGAGGTAGCGTTACTAAAAAAGAGCGAGGATTTAAGTCTACATATCGTTCAACTATTTTTACACTTGTTTAATCAGTTAATATTTTCTTACTCATTATCATATTTTTTTCATATAACAAATTTCAAAATGTGAAAGCCAGATTCATAAAAGTAAGATGTACATGTTTACGAATCAGTTTTAAAAAAATGTAATGGAAAAATTATATGCTCCCTCCATCTCAAATTGAGTCTCCGTGACTCTGTCCTAAACTGAGTTGTCACGTTCGTGCATGGCATGGAGTTTAAGATACACCGATGTCACATTTAAATATTATTTAGGTTTGGTTAAAATGTAATTTAATTATTTTTATTAAAAAATTCGGATTTAATTCACTCTACATTTAAATATACGTTAGATCTGACCCTATGTCGGTTCACGGTATTATATTTCTTGACAGTTTATTAAGAAAGTGCCAGAGTCTATATTGGAATAAAATTGTGTTTTTTTATTTGGAAATGACTCAATTAATAATTAACTGTTAATTGCAATCCTAAAGGGATTCTGAAAAAGACTCTCACTCTCAATTGGTCTTGAGTGGATCAAGGGTACACACAATTACACACACAGAATTTTATTGTTTTAGATGTGACTGATACTTGTGCAGGTAGTTCGTATTTTCGATAATTTTCAGCGAACGTATAAAATTTGACGTTAATACTATGTTTCTTATAATATTTTTCCAAAATTGCACTTTAGATATAAAGAACAGTTTTGAAAGAAAAAAAATACTTACATAAAAAGAATACAAAAATAGAATCTGTTTCCTTTTAGATAGACAGAGAAATTTTATTATAAGAATAGAGAATTACGAGCAGAGCCCAGACGAAAATACAGTAAATCAGTAATGACATTCGTTTAGGATGGAAAGAGTATATTTATATTGGGTGCCATCATATTTTCAGTAGTAATACATATCGGGTACAATAATAAGTGTGACAACTTCCTTAGGTTCTCCTTTAAAGGTGCATATGGAAAATAACTCCATGACCAACGAGTGAGCTTGGAGAAAAACTATGAGGCCAGTTACACGACACAACAGTGAGCCTCCTCTTTTCTCAGAAGGATATTATTAGTGTAGAAATTAGATACTGTGAAAGCATGAGGTAAAACTGTACACAAGGAGGTGACAATAAAGATGGGGCGACTGGATTATGAGGTTATCATCGATATCCCCAATGACCGAGTCGAGAAAGGCAATGAAGAGATATTTGTCCCAAAATAGGAAGTGGTGGATGATACGTGTGTTGGTCGTTCCTTGAATTTATCTAGTAAGCTTAAAAGTGTGTTGGTCGTTCCTTGAATCTATCTAGTAAGCTTAAAAGTGGTAACACCACCGACACCTTAACCCCCTTACGAAGCGAGAACCTTGTACAATCAATAATGGGTTATTGACTGATAAGTCCATAAGTTGAACTTTACAGATTAATGAACCAAAAGAGAAAATACTATCACAATTTTATTAATGAATAACTTGAATGAATAAACCCGAGTTGGTCCTCTATTTATACTATTACAAAGAAGGATCTAGAATCCTTAATACTTAAAACCTTAACCTAATTGAAAAAGTAATCATCAAATACAAACCCTAATAGAATTCTCTAAACTCAAATAAACTATTACCTACAATAGAAAACTAAATATATTACAAATTAGCCTTGGTTTTTAGAAACAAAATCTTCAAGCAAATCCCCTCTTGCTGCACTTATGAAGCCCAAACTGGGCTGCTCTAACTTTAGCCGAATTGGGCTCATTCTGCTAGCTGGTCCGAATTGTCTTGCAAGGCTTCTGAATTTTTTGCTGGACAAAGCTCCTTGGTGCCGAGACTTAAAATGGAATTGGGCTGCTCGCTTGGTCCATAAATTGCTGTAAATTAAACTTCATTGAATTAACTTGAAATCCTTAGCTTGAAAATTATAACGTAGATCGTTAGATCGTGTCAGTGGATACATTAATAGATGAGAAGCCCCAGTACATTAATAGAGAGCTATTTCGGGCCTTCGACCTTCCTGCTGAAGGTATATGAAATTTTCAATTACATTTATTTGAGGTCGAATTCCACATGCCCCGAAGTAACTGATATTTGATGTCCTTTTCATATAGGGATTTGCCCGGTTTAACCACACATCGGATCAACAGGCAGCCGAGGCAAAGAAACTTGAGGATGTTTATCACCAAGTCACCAGCCTCATGAAGCAGTTAAAAGAGTCCTTGTAAGGAGACCTTGGCGGATAAGCGACTTCTCAGGAGGAGGCTACTCAAGCCTTTTGGGGAAATGAAGAGGGCTCGTGAAGAGGCGGAGGCTGAGGTAGCTAGGTTGAAGGGAGTGAAGGCTAACCTTCTTGAGGAGGTCAAACGTACGTAGTGTACAGGCATAATTAAGTAGCCCAGAAGGAGAAATTTGACGAGGAACTCCTTGACGCCTAGCTGGGGCTCGTCACCTCAGGATATAATGAACCTGTCTGCCTAGCGAGAAAAGGGGTTTGATTATAAAACGTAGATAAATCTCATAATTTGGTCATCCTGTAGTCAATGATGAACTTAATACTCCGAGTAACCTAAAACAAACGAATGCATAAAGGGTTTTCTCAGATCCGCCTTTGATGATAAAGTTTAATAGTTTTTAGGAGATTTTAAAAGTGTATAAAAAGTACATACTAGAAGTCCTAAAGTATTTATAGTCAATATACAATTATGTTCATGAAAAGTACAAATATAACTCTAAATAATCTGATCTCCCTATTATTCGTTGAGACTGGGAACCCATTAAGCTCGGGAGTCATACGTGGTGGCGGGTATCGCGTATCACATTGGTAAGAATTGACCCATTATTTTTTCTCTGCTTCAATTCATTACTAATCAATGCATTCCACGCATGGTTCATATTAACAAGACTTGGGCAACATGCGCTCCATGCATGGTTCATATTTACAACGCCTGGGCAGCACGCGCTCCTTGCATGGTTCATATTACACAAGGCCTGGGCAGCATGCATGGTTCATATTAACAAGACTTGGGCAACATGCATTCCATACAGGGTTCGGCTATTCCATGGAACACCCATTCAGACACCGTACTAAAGAGCTCGGGTATCCATGGTTGGGGTCTTGGGGATTACGCCGGGTATCGTGGTAAGCTACATGATAGGGGTCGGGAACTCCATTAAACTCGGCCCACTATCTCTTAACAATCGAGAAATATAATTAAACGGAAAATATAATTTTTTTTAATCAGCTATTCTTAGCAAGCTTGATGACCTTTGTAGTATTAGTGTTCTATTGTTTCAAGTACTTTCAAAGCGTAATAAATAAAATGAGTGCAAACACGTGATAATCAAATATTATATTTATTTATATTATGAAAAAATAAAAAATAATATTAAAATTTATATCATATCTCACTTTTTAATAATAGTATATATGAATTTAATATTTAATTGATGTATGTGTAAACTTGTTCTAATAAATAACTCTATAATTCTGACGTCTTGTATGTTTCTAAATGTTTTTTTTACAAGCCTCAAACTACTTTTATATTTATATATTATTTATAAAAAGTAAACATAAAAAAGATATAATAATATAATATATCAAATGTTATTTTATATTTTCTTTATTAATTCACAAACATAAGATAAAAAAGTAATGACACTCTTATAAACAAAATTAAAAATAATAATTTTTTTTTCATTTTTTTATAAAAAATATTATGAATAATAACTTATAAAAATAATTTATATAATAACATTTATAAAAATAATAAAATCTATCATATAAAAATAATAAATTCCACTATTTTTATAAAAATTATTATATAAAACATTGCTACGAGTCATTACTCGTAGCAAAGCTCTGTTCTTATCATTCTCCAATCTGTTACTTCTTCTCAAGCAAACAAGAAAATTGTAAACCAATTAAAAAATGATTTATTTTTTTCTCTAACAACTTGCTTTACTTTCTCTCTCCTACCCAGCACTGTCGGTGGAGATGTGTTAAGCGAACAGTCACTCGTCAAGCTAACAATCACAGACAGCTGCTAAGTCGCTTTCGTCTCTTCTAACCCAATTTTCTAATTCGAATACAGCTATTATTTACTCACCCAAATTATAGATACATAATCATATAATGTATATATATGTATAGAGAGAGAAGCAAAGAGGGGGCTCAATTGTTAGAGAGAGAGATACAAAACAGCTGTGCTCTTTTAGTTCTTCTGCTTCAGTCAAGATTGATTCGTTAGTCTTTTTTTTTCTTCTCTAATTACATAAACAAGATAAAAAGATCTGGTGTGTATTTGTATAAATTCGGGCCAAGTTAGCTGCATTGCGCTATTTCGGGACGGAAATTGCGATAACTGATCGGATCTAGAGGTAATGAATGCAAACGGCTTTTTTTTTTTTGTAGTTCATTTCTTGCTGAATTTAGTCAATTTAGTCTATTGGGTATTTGGGTTGCTGAGAAAACAATGGAATCTGAAAAAAAGAAATAATTAATCCTGAAATTTGACGGATTTGTACACTAAAGGTGAGGTTACGTTACCATTGGCGAGAATTTCTGTCTAATTTAACGTATATTAGGGAATTTAACGATTTTATTCCACTTGCCAACAGGCTTTATCTTTTTCTTTATTGGGATTTTGTGTTTAGGAAAATTATAACTTGTGGAAAGGGGAAGCTAATTCTTTTCTTAGTGTTTTCTTTTTCAGGTGCTGCTCAGTTGCAGATCTATGCTGTAATTGGGGGCAAATCGTGGTAAAGACTTGCTTTGAAGTGGAAGAGCGTGGAAATATAAGATTTTTGAGTTAGGGGCATGTTTTCTGGTACTCAATTTGGCTGAGACTGAAAGTTTAGTTGCAATTCCCTTGTTCTTCTCAAGGCAAAGGAGCTATGGAATCAGAAGGAGAAACTGGGGTAAGTGTTGAGTAAGATAAAAAAAAAGAGAAAATTTATTTTTGCATTTGATAAAGATATTCAAAAGATTCAACTTTGATATGAATTAAGCACGACCCATTCAGAGCTTACATTCGTGAATAAACGAATATCTGTTTATATGGGTCTCATCTGATGTGATATGTTTGTGGGTTAGATAAATTGAAGTGATGGCATTATTGGGTTTCCGAGTTTACTTAACTGTGGAACTTGATGACTTTATTGAGCATAGTGTTATTCAAAGAATACTGTGGTGAATAAAAATCTGTTTATTTTTATTTTTAGTCTGTTTGGAAGTGTTGAGCTAAGTGTTAAGCTTGTGGGTTTTATGAGCTTGCTATTAAGTTTGATTGTCCAGTAATAAGGAGCATATTAATTAAAAAAAAATTGATTGCTCAGGGGAAGTCCTTGAAGAGTTTGGAGGGTCAGACCTGCCAGATCTGCGGTGATAATGTTGGCGTGACGGTGGACGGTGAACCATTTGTTGCTTGTGATGTCTGTGCATTTCCAGTTTGCAGACCGTGCTATGAGTATGAGCGGAAGGATGGGAATCAGTCTTGCCCACAATGCAAAACCAGATACAAGAGACATAAAGGTTTGTTAGCAAAAAAATTTGATTAAGAATTGTTCAGATGTAATAAGCAGGGGTGGAACCAGCGGGGCGAATTTTAATTATTATTTTTGTTAAAATTAAATAAATAAAACCTGAATTATTCATAATATTAACTAATCATAATAATGTTTACAAATACAATGCTATTCTCCTAGATCCCATAGTTTGAAAATGTTTCAAGATAATTTCAAATACATAATTTTTTATGTAAATAACTAAAGAATCAGTCAACCATTTACCGACCATTTGGTTTTGAAGAGTGATTTTAACAATATTCATCATTGAAAATATCCTCTCCACTGTAGCACTAGTGATCGACAAAATCAAAGTCAATTTTTACAACAAATAAACCCGAGGATATACATTAGTCTTATTCTTGTTAAATAACTTTCGAGCAAGTTCAACAATCTCTTTCACATTAGAAAATTCAGGATCATTTTTCTCATCTTTACTTTCATTTTTATGTTTAAAATTAATTACCAAAATTTTGGACTTAATGATTGGATTGGATGAAATTAATTTGAATTTTTTTATTTTGAATTATGTTATTGGTAAGAATGAATAAAAGAAAAAAACTAAAAATAACTCAAAAATTTCATGTTGGCATTTTATTTTTATTTTTAATTCCATGTCATTACCCCTCACACCTACCTGCACAACATTGTTCACATACAAAATTGTACATGGACAATTATGAAATAAAAATTGTACGAGGACTAAAATGAAACTAAGGAAGAGTACAACGACTAAAAGGGTTTTCTTACCCCTTTTTAAAAATAGATGTAGTTTTAGTTTTTCTTTTTGCTCCCTCTAGTTTAACCTTTCCATAAATCTTAACCCCTTTACCTAGAAAAAAAAAATAAAAATTGAGCATAGGCTTATGCTGCCCCATGAGTAGTTCCGCCCTTGGATGTAAGGAAGCATGTGGTAAATCATTGAGCAGATGCAGATACAACATATTATTGATTTAATTTGATATTCCATGTTGGCACTAGGCATTTGTATGGTTTGGTTTTGTAGCTAGTCTATAGTTTTTAAATTGTAATAAACTAAAATATCTAAGTTGTGAATAATTTTAATAATGGTATACTTACTCATATAACATAATTTTACTAATAGCATTATTCTTCCCAATGCGTGTCTTGGCTAGAGTTTGTAATCACTAATGGTTAATCAGCTTCTGTTTGCATGTGTTCATTTGTAACCTAATTGGTTTATAAATCAAAGTTTCCAAATTTGTGTCACTTTCTCTAAATGTAATCCATTTTTGTTCTCCTTGATTCTAGGAAGTCCTGCTGTTCTTGGGGACAGAGAAGAGGATGGTCATGCTGATGATGTTGCAAGTGGCTTTCATTACCCTTCAGAAAATCAAAATGAAAAGCAGAAGGTTGCGGAGCGCATGTTGAGCTGGCACATGACGTATGGACGAGGAGATGATATTGGGGCTCTGAATTATGATAAAGCGATCTCTCACAACCACATTCCTTTGCTCACCAATGAAACCGAGGTATGCCAATCAGTTTATAGTGCAAGGTCCTTCCCTTAGGCATCTACTTTACAGTCAAATTAGTCCAGCGATTTCTCCTTTATTAGGTATCTGGAGAGTTGTCTGCAGCATCACCTGAACGTTTGTCTGTGGCATCTCCTGGACCAGGTGGGGGCAAACGTGTGCATCCCCTTCACTATGCATCAGATGTGCACCAATCACGTAAGTCTCTCTCTCTCTCTCTCTCTATATATATATATATATTCTTTTTTGTGTACTTATTTTTGTATTAATATGTTCCTTCTTATTTCTTATTCCACTTACAAGGTAATTTCCTTTGCAGCTAATATCAGGGTTGTGGATCCAGTGAGGGAGTTTGGATCCCCAGGATTAGGCAATGTAGCTTGGAAAGAGAGAGTTGATGGCTGGAAGATGAAGCAGGAGAAGAATGTTGTTCCAATGACTACTAGTCATGCTGCTTCTGAAAGAGGCGGTGACATTGATGCCAGCACAGATGTGCTGGTTGATGATTCCTTACTGTATGTTCATACTTAAATTGAAATTATTTATAACTTGTTTCTGTGGGCAAAGATTGAACTATTTTTTTTTTTTTATTATTATTATTTTATTTTTTGTTTTGTGTCATTCAGTTTGATAGTTCACTTGCAAATATTTTCTTTTGTTCATGGTCACAGTGACTTTACTGATCAAAACAACTCCCAAAGAATGCTTAGCAATTTGTGGTTTCACATCCTGCGGGCAATGAACAAGAGAGTAACTTTACATTGTGTGCCTTTAAAGCACCACATGCTTTGTGTTAGATACTTAGATGACAGTTTTTTGAAAATTGCCATCGAGTCTTGAGTTTTATTCCCAATCGCAATGCCCCCTAGGAGTTAATATTGTGCTTATTATTATTAGTTTCTTGGTGCAGGAATGATGAAGCTCGGCAGCCTCTTTCACGAAAGGTTTCTGTACCATCTTCCAGGATAAATCCTTACAGGATGGTTATTATCCTCCGGCTTCTTGTTCTCTGTATATTCTTGCATTACCGGATAACAAATCCTGTGAAAAATGCCTATCCGCTGTGGCTGTTATCTGTAATTTGTGAGATTTGGTTTGCAGTATCCTGGATATTGGATCAGTTCCCTAAATGGCTCCCAGTAAACCGTGAAACGTATCTTGACAGGCTTGCACTGAGGTACGGATTTTCTGGCATCAACCTCTGCTTCCCAGTATATAAGTCGTATGAGCTGTGTTTTTAATCCCATTTTCAAAGTTAACCTCTGCTTCCCAGTATATAAGTCGTATGAGCTGTGTTTTTAATCCCATTTTCAAAGTCTAACTCAATATCAATATTGTACAGATATGACCGAGAAGGCGAACCATCCCAATTAGCTGCTGTTGACATTTTTGTCAGTACTGTCGACCCTTTAAAGGAGCCTCCTCTTGTTACAGCCAATACAGTGCTATCCATTCTTGCAGTTGATTATCCTGTTGACAAGGTTTCGTGCTATGTCTCTGATGATGGAGCTGCCATGTTGACATTTGAAGCTCTGTCTGAAACTTCAGAATTTGCAAGGAAGTGGGTACCTTTCTGCAAGAAGTATAACATTGAGCCCCGGGCTCCAGAATGGTATTTTGCCCAGAAGATTGATTACTTAAAAGATAAAGTTCAGACATCATTTGTCAAAGACCGCAGAGCAATGAAGGTATAGAGTTAGTTTATGCGAACGATTTTAATTTTAATTTTTTTGTGCATCCATCTTATATCTCTTCTCATTTACTTGTGTTTCAGAGAGAATATGAGGAGTTTAAAATACGTATAAATGGACTTGTTGCCAAAGCCCAGAAAGTTCCTGAAGAAGGATGGATCATGCAAGATGGTACACCATGGCCTGGAAATAATACCAGGGATCATCCTGGAATGATCCAGGTAACTACTGCAGTCTGTCATCGGCAGATTCATCAATTGAAACTTGATGTCTTATGATTATGTTTTATTTTTAATGGTTTTAACTGATACTATAACTCTGATCCAACACGTCTCATATATTCCTAAATCTAATTATTGTCTAAATTACGCTGCAAGATTTCTCTTTTCATCTCCTTTGCAAATATGCCAGAATGATTTAATCTCAACTATACTATGTGCACTGGGAATCAATAGATTTTCTGAGCAGCAGTTAGTTTACATTGCTGCTATATGGGGCACTGTCTGTATGGTTATACAACTGACAATATTCATTGCTCACAGGTTTTCTTAGGCCAAAATGGGGGTCTTGACAGTGAGGGTAATGAGCTTCCTCGGTTGGTCTATGTTTCTCGTGAGAAGCGTCCAGGCTTTCAACATCACAAGAAAGCTGGTGCAATGAATGCGCTTGTGAGTAGTTAGAAATCATATAAGCTCTTAATTAAACTTCTTGACATTGATAATGTGTAATATTCAATCTAATTCTCTTGCAGGTTCGTGTGTCAGCAGTCCTTACTAATGGGCCCTTTTTGTTGAATCTTGATTGTGATCACTACATAAACAATAGCAAGGCAATTAGAGAATCAATGTGCTTTATGATGGATCCAAATCTAGGGAAATATGTGTGTTATGTTCAGTTTCCACAAAGATTTGATGGTATTGATAGGAATGATCGATATGCCAACCGAAATACTGTTTTCTTTGATGTGAGTTCTTTCGTCCTTGAAATTTTGCTACATACATATTTTTCATATTGTAGGAATTTAACAAATTGTATAAGAAGTTTTTTTTACGTGCCATGACAAAGTTCTTTGCTCTCTAAAATCTTCTGTAGTGCTATTTTAGTGTCTCACCAAACAGTACTTCATTCCTCTGATCACCATATTTTTGAACTTGTTTAATTCTTTTTTCTTAACTAGATAAACTTGAGAGGTTTGGATGGCATTCAAGGACCAGTCTACGTGGGTACTGGATGTGTATTTAATAGAACAGCATTATACGGTTATGAGCCTCCTCTCAAGCCTAAGAATAAAAAATCTGGGTTTTTGTCTTCCTTCTGTGGTGGATCGCGAAAGAGAAGTTCTAAATCAAGTAAGAAGGGCTCAGACAAAAAGAAATCTAGCAAGCATGTTGATCCCACTGTGCCTATATTCAACTTAGAAGATATAGAGGAGGGGGTGGAAGGTATAATTTTGACTATTTAAATATCAGTGTTGGTTAACTTTTCAGCTGACTTATATCAGATTTTTAATTGGCAATCTCTGTTCAGCATTTAAAATGTAGGAAATGCTTGCGTTCATATTTTAACACGTTATAATTTTGATCCATTAAAATTGATTGGTTGATGGTCATTAATAATTAGCTACTTGCCAGTATTAGTCCTTCATATTTGAGGGTGCCGTAGTGAGCAGATTGGGTGCAGTCTAACTTTGGTTCTGTTTACATGGAGTGGCTGCCTTAGATTCTGACCTTTATTTTTATGATCGGGATTCGAGCTTTGTTGTTTGTGTCGAGCAATGCTTCCTATTAAATTGATTGAATTAGGCATGATACTGCAAAATGCTACATTAGTAGCTCTTATGGTTAAACATTCTCAAACATACTTCAAAATCTGGTGATTCATGTATCCCTTCGGTCAGATGGTAAAAATTGCCTCAAAAATCACATGGAAAAATTCAACAGTATGTCCTGGTATATACAAGTAATAAGTAAATACAACAGTATGACTACTTAAAAGATTGGAAATACAGTATTTTGGTTCTAATATTGTTGTATTTATGAATGACAGATACTTTATAAGATAAAAAGGAGCTAGTTTCATTTTAATTTTTTAGTACCTAACACTTTTCAAACAGAAGAACTGTTATGCAGGTAAATACGTCATCATAAGATATAAAATTTCGTAGTTCTGGTTTTACATGTGTGTTCAAGGATATCTTTCCCCACTCATGCTCCATGATTCCACCCAAATCCACGTCTTTCGTAGTTCCTGTCAGTTCAACTACTGTTTGTGATTCATTGATTAGCATTTGAGCCCTGATTGCTGTTATTGAGTCATCTAGAAGTTTATTAGCTATGATGTACTTTAATGGCTGAGATACGACAATCAGCAGTAGCATGGTCCCAGTCTTGTAACACTGGTAACAATCTCTGGATACTTTAGCTCGAAGAACATATGCTAATATGTTTCTTCAAGAGTAGTTTGTAACATGTAATAGACTCAAAATTTTCTCTGTTCCTTCAGTAGATATATATTGAAAACACGTTCAGATCCTTAATATGTACTGGTTTTTGCCCTACCTAATTTTTTCTTTTTAAAGTTTTCCTCGTATCTTTTGTGTCTGCTTTTCTGTTGTCTATATTTTAGTTTGCCTTTATGCACAGTATATTCTGCAACAGCAAATAGTCAAAATCCAAGGAAGCATCTGCATATTATAACTAATCAGTTGGATTACTCAATGTTTGTTTCATTTTAAAAGTTTTTTTTTTCTTTTCATTTGTAATTCACTTTGTTTGTCTTATATCTTCCTTATCAATTTCATATTAGGTGCTGGATTTGATGATGAGAAGTCATTGCTCATGTCACAAGTGAGCCTTGAGAAAAGATTTGGTCAATCTGCTGTTTTTGTTGCATCCACACTTATGGAGAATGGTGGTGTTCCGCAGTCTGCAACACCAGAGGCTCTTCTTAAAGAAGCTATTCATGTAATCAGTTGTGGATACGAGGATAAGACGGATTGGGGACAGGAGGTATGTTAGTCTTTCACTGTCCCTTTCTTTTTCCTTTTTAAATAATTTTTTTAAGCATTCTTGTTACTTCCTCTCAAATAATACTGTGGAGATAGCATTTCACATCCATATACACGGAGTTGAAGGTCATGGTCCAAATGTCCAACAGTACAGGATGAATTCACTAACTAGTAAAAATCCGTTTAATAGGTGAAAATTGCATGACCATCCAGTAGTGTAGAGGATGGTAAAACTAGGGACCGAGTTTCCTTTTTTATGGGTGAAAACAAGTTCGAATAGACCTTGCCTTTCTTGTCAAAATGCCTTTTTCTTGTTAAATTTCTTCAGTAAAGTAAATTGCGTGATTCCTTTTTTGGACAGAAAAGGAATAATTGAAAGATCTGGCAATTTTAATAACAGTTTCATGATTTTTAACTTGCTTTTAGTATTTTCTTTATTGTTTCCCATCTTGTTTGCTCACATCATCTGTTGCTTGGTAATCATTCCAATATTTCAAACTTTGATGGGTTTTTTGAGGACATTTGTTATGTATTCATTTTTGTGGTGTTTCCCTAAAATGTCATTATCATTTGATGTATGGAATCCATATTAAGGATTTCCAGATTCCACCCTTTGCACTTGGCGTTTGTCTCTCTGTATATGTCTTTTATCTCTTATTCTCCAAAAGAAAGGAGAATTTGTATTTCTACATAGTGCTTTGGCAATCACTTGGCTCCTAATACCGTTCCCCTTGGCTATTCACCTTTACTGTATCTTTTCTTGCCCCTACTTCCTGTTGTATCACAATATTGGTATAAAAGCGTTCTTTAGAAATGCTCTTCACTTGTTTGTCTCTGAATCTGCAGATAGGATGGATCTATGGTTCTGTCACTGAAGATATTCTTACTGGATTCAAGATGCATGCCCGTGGTTGGCGATCAATATATTGTATGCCTCATCGGCCAGCCTTTAAAGGTTCTGCTCCTATTAATCTTTCAGATCGTTTGAACCAAGTGCTTCGATGGGCTTTGGGATCTGTGGAAATTCTTCTTAGCCGGCATTGTCCTATATGGTACGGTTATGGTGGAAGGCTAAAATGGCTCGAGAGATTTGCGTATATCAATACAACCATTTATCCAGTCACTTCTCTTCCTCTTCTCATTTACTGTACTTTACCAGCCGTCTGTTTACTCACCGGAAAGTTCATCATTCCACAGGTACGTTATATCTTTCATAATCCTTATCTAAATAAAAATCTCTTTCTTTATTTTTAATAAATAGTCTTGCATTAATTTTAAAGTCACGATGTTCTTCAACAGTTGGCTTCTCTGCACTTTGGATTCTGTGGTTCATACAATAGTGTGGCCATGTTGTGGTGTTTTAATGGTATAAATATATCTTAATTGCTGAGACCTTCATAAGCCTACACAGCAATTTATGGCACTAAAGAATTCTTAACGAGCTATTTGTTGAGAATTTGTGCTCACTAAGAATATCTAGGTTTATTGAATGTCTCTTTGACACTATCAAACGTGCATATGTTTTTACCCAACTAGGAAGAGAGATGAAGATGATATTAAAATATAGTGGGAACTATGATTTTTACCCTTTCATTTTTGGTGCAAACATTTTTTTTTACCGTCAGAAAGTATGTTTTGATGTTCTTTCACTACATGTTTTCCCCGTAACCTGCCATGTTAAGTTAATAAAATTAGACATCAAAAACTCATGAAACTACTTCGGGCAATCTCTTAACTAGTTGATTTCTGCTGCAGATTAGTAACATTGCAAGTATCTGGTTTATATCCCTCTTTCTTTCCATCTTTGCTACTGGTATACTGGAGATGAGATGGAGCGGTGTGGGAATAGATGAATGGTGGAGGAATGAACAGTTTTGGGTTATTGGTGGTGTTTCAGCCCATCTTTTTGCCGTTGTCCAAGGCTTGCTCAAAGTGCTTGCCGGAATTGACACCAACTTCACGGTTACCTCCAAAGCATCCGACGAAGACGGGGATTTTACCGAACTCTATATGTTCAAATGGACAACTCTTCTGATCCCGCCCACGACTCTCCTACTAATCAACATAGTTGGTTCTGTTGCAGGAATATCATATGCAGTTAACAGCGGTTACCAGTCATGGGGTCCACTCTTCGGCAAACTGTTCTTTTCATTTTGGGTGATTGTTCATCTCTATCCGTTCCTCAAGGGTCTGATGGGACGCCAGAACCGGACACCAACTATTGTCGTAGTGTGGTCCATTCTTCTTGCTTCCATTTTCTCATTGTTATGGGTGCGGATCGATCCCTTTACTACTAGAGTTACTGGCCCGGATGTTCAGATGTGTGGAATTAACTGTTAAGGAAAATGCTTCATATTCCATTTGAAATGTGCTAAGCCATCGGCTTTTGTTCAATGCGCTCATTCGGCTGCCAACCTCTTTTGTCATGTTTTGTGCAGAAGATTGGAATCACTCAAGTTATTTTGTTGTTGTTAGATATAAGTTATATATAAATATATTTTATTTACACTTTTCCTGTTTGGCGTAAAGTTGTCTAAAGAAACTGGCTGTATACTTGTATCTTTAATTTTATTCTTTGTTAATGTAAAGAAGAAACCTTGCAAGTGTAAAACAGTTTTTGTTGTTGGCATTTGGGGCAACTTGTAAGTTGTATTTTCAGAACACTACTTGCAATGAAATATTTTGAGTCCAAGTTCACTCTCCGTGGCTTCAATTACATTTTCATACACCGTCTTTCAGGTTTAACTTCAATCGGCTTTTCAACCTTTTTTCTTCACTCTTCTTCTATCAAACAAACTCCCCAACTCTGGTGGAATTGAGGAATTAAATTTGTTTTGATTTTGATGCATATTTTGCAGGTTTGTCAAGGAATGGGTCCTGACAGTTTATTTCTATCAAGGGAAACAAAAGTTTGGTTGACCAACTTTCCAACAATTGAATCGGTGAGATGGTTGACCATAAGATCAACTATAACGAGAGACCTCAAGTTACCGATTTCTTGAGGAATGGGGCCCGAGAGTTTTAGTCTAAAAGAGAGAGAGAGAGAGAGAATGTTTAGGGTGACCAAAATCTTGACTTCTAGAGGAACGCTTCCACAGAGTTGGTTTTGAGAAAAATGTAGGGGTCGAATTCCATATAGAAGTTGGTATTGAACCCCGTGAGATTGTTCGTGGAGTTCAACTAGAGACCTTAACATTCTAGCCTCTCGAGGGATGGACCTTGAAAGTTCGTTTTCATAAAGGTATAGAATGGTTAGGTTAGGTAGCCGAGCTTAGAAATGCTACCAATGTTGGGCGGGTTAGTCTCGTAGAGCGAATTTTTGGACAGGTCAAGGTTATTGATGTGGGTAAAAATATCGACCAATAGGACGTCTTCATATGTACGTCACCCAAATGCCTTATTTACTTAAAGGGTACAATGGTACTATGGTGGAGGTATAAAAACAATAATCTCCTTCGACACCTTCTAGAGGATTCTGAATAAACTAAGGATCCTAGGCAGAAGCATTCCCCCAAAACCTTCCGAGAAGTCTTTGACCACACCCATGATTTTGCTAGAGTTGAAGAATACTATAGGGCCAAGAGGAGGATCTATGGAGACCAAGAACATAAAAGGGATACCAACAAAGCCGACAAGAAGAGGAAGAGCTTGGATGAGTTCAAAGGGTGACCTAAGGGAGGGATAAGATTGATCAAAAGTGTCCAAGGAGAGAGAGAATACCTGGCGTCTGGCGACGTTAAACCATGTACCTCCCTAAGTTACTTGGCGTCACCATGCTCAACACGTCCATATCCTTGGCACGGTTGAATTAATATAATAATGATTTAAACTTGACTTCATTTCTGTAAAGAGATATCACATTAATTAATTAACTGTGTAACAAACAATTAGGTAATTTAAGTATCAACTAATTGCCATTATAATATGAATATATTAATTTAATTTGCATGGTGTCCAACAAGGGAGAAGTGCATGGTGTAACCGTGTAAGTCTAGGATTTGGATTTTTTTTATGTAGTTACCATACCCTCGACTCCTCGACAATACCAAAGTTTATAACATTTTTGTTGTAAGATTCTTCTTACTTGGCGCAAGTTTTCTATTCAATTATAATTCTCATATAAACATATTAACACGCGTTTGAATAATATTATAAGGGCGATAGTCATATTATATATATATTTAAAATAGTTAATACTCATATTTATATACATAACTAGTAACAAAAATATCGTTGTATAAATTTACAAAATATATCATCTCTCTTATTGTACTTATTATACAAAAAAAAAGTTAAATTACCTATTTAATTTGGTCATATAACGCCCTAGTTAAACAAGCTAAAACAATACTCTCTCCTTTAATAAAACAGTTTCTTATTTTTTTCACCAGAGAAAAAGTTGTAAGTTATGCTACTATTTTGGAGTATTATAAAAGAACTAAGAATTACTAGAAGCAGATTCTTAAATAATTAATATTCCCACTTGGCCGGCCACTTTTGCATTCCACTTCACTCAAAATCGCAGGTTTTCAGGAGTTGATGATTTATATATATTAACTTAGTACCCATGCGAAGAACAAAATTATTTTTTAAATAAAATATGTGTTTAATTTCTTATCGGAAAATTAGTCTCTTACATTTTTAACTCTTGGAATCCACTTTGTTTGCAAGGTACATTTAAGGAATTAGGAATCTTTTCAATTTTTGCACCCCCAAAAATACAGTAAAGTTTGGAGTATATACCTTCCAATTGGAGGCACATATGTTATGAGAGGTGGGCTTTATTGAAGTTCTCTCCAAAAAAATTTGGACCTTAGAAAATAGACAACTAAGATAACATATTCTAAATATCACAACTTCTTTTAGATTCTTCCCTCAAACAACACTGAACAGAAGATTCACCTACAGATTCAAAGTTTTTTTCCCTGCTACATCTACTTCCACTTCCCCTCAATAAACTTTGATTTTCTAGTAATAATTTATCATCCTCTTTAATACCCTTTAATTATTTCTCCATTTTCTCTAGTGGGTATCTCTTAGATTGCTCTATATTGCATTTTTCCAAAAAGAAATTCTGCTTTAGCTTAGTTGTGACTTGTGAGTAACATGGTGGCAGCTATACCAATGAATGGAATATACAATGACCAAAATTCAAGCCCATGTTTATGCTTAGAATCAAAGATTTCATGCAGCATGAATATCAAGAGCAATTCAATGGGAAAGTGGCAATTTAAGAATCCAAAATCAGTGGATTTTTTGAGCAGCTCTTTCATGGATTCTTGGTATTTTTTTCGCTTGTCGGCTAAAATGCTTTCGAGTTCTCAATTTGATTGTACAAGCACGAAAAAGAAAGAGAGGTTTCGAAAACTCAGTCTTGTTAACGAGTTGGGCGGGCAGTATGAGGAAACTTTTAACGACGTTAAGCTGGTAAGGAAATTGTTATGAACATGGTGTTGGTAATGTATTTTCTGCTAAAAGATTAGTTATGGGTGAAGTTTTTTCATATTTGTTTCATAAAAGCTGGTGGTTTCTGCTTTGGAATGTCCAGTAATTGGGACTTAAAATGTGGTAGAATTACAAGTACAAAAAAATTACCAAAATACCTTGAATGGAGATTTTTGCTCCCTGTGTTTAGTGGAACTTTATTTTCCAGAAAACAGCGTCTCATAAAACTTGTGTTGTGTCCTCGCAACACTTTCTCAAGATCATACCATATACCAAAAAATGGGTAAACCTTTCCAAGAAATGTTATACTTGATTCTTGAAAAAGCATAGTTGTTTGGAGTTCTATTCTTGTGACACGATTAAAAGAATGAGTTTATATGTTGGAATAATGTTCAACAGTTTTTCGAAGTAGATGGTTAAACTAAGAACATAGAAACAGAGGTTTTTGTCAAATTATAGGGCTTCTAGTGTTGAATTAGAGTCTTAGTTATAACGACCCAACCCAAACCGAGTCCAAAATAGCAAAATAGGGTTCAATGTTCAATACATTGTGTTCCACTAATCAAGAATATCAACTGAGTCATTTTAACTCATCAAATACTCACTCAAAAGTCATGACAAGTTGATGATACTCTACGAAGTAGAGTTGAGATTTTGTGCGCTTACCGAACTAATCCATAAGTTCGGGGTGGGATTAGGTATCACACTAGTAGTTTACTTCCCTAAATGATTAGCACCCTATGATGGTCGCTCCTCTACTAAGCTATTGATCAGGTATTCACATACTGAAGGACAGAATTAAGTATTTGTTGGTTCAATGATATTCTGATTTGGTTACAAGAGGAATGAGTTTCAATTGTTTTTGTTTATTCACTTTGAACTAAAGCAAAGCTCATCTGATTGCAGCAAACACTAAATTGCTTCACATATAAAGCTGTTAGGACTGTTCTTCAACAACTTTATGAGATGAACCCCTCCCAGTATATGTGGCTTTACAAGTAAGTGTACCATTTATGTATATATGCCTAGATGAAAACATCGAACTAGTCAAATGAGACTCTCATTTCAGGACAGGATAGTGAGGGAGTATGTAATAACAAGCATTTCTTCTCTGTTTGACAGCTTTGTCGCTACAAATGATCCACGCGATGGGAAAAAATTTCTTCGAATCCTTGCAAAGGTAATGTCTGGGAAAAACCTCCAAATTTGAGTGTTCTTACCAATAGGTATTGATTAATAACAAAACTAGTAGCGGTGACTCGGTGTGTAATTAACGCGAGTATAACATAGCAATTTCATAAAATTTGGAGTTAAATAGAAAATATAAAAATTATAAATTAAAATAATAATAATAATAATAATAATAATATAACTAAACTTGTAAAAGCGACGTCAACAATGAGGTGAGTCGTTTTGTGCGGCTTTATAATATATAATATAAATATAGATAATTGTGTATATTTTGGATTAAACTTACGTACCACCAGGGGACAAAAGAAATACAACTGAAAAATAACTATGGAAATTATGCTTTTTTATGTGCTAAAAAAATTACAGAGTGGCATTTTTTCAGGAAAAGCAAGATCTCGCGGAGAGAGTGATGATAACGCGCCTTCACCTATATGGTAAATGGATTAAGGTATGCTTGCCATACTAGTTATTAAATTACATTACATTTTAAAAAAATAAATAAATAAAAAAATTTAAAATTGGAGATACATTTTTATTTTAAGAGTATAAAATAACAGGATGGTTCTAATTTGCCATTACTTTTTCATTATCATTTTCAATATCTAAATTCTTAGTTAATACTAAAATTTGTTTATCTCTTAACAACTCCACATTTGAATCGATAAGAGGATTAAGTTGTTTGTTAAAATTTTATTTACCTCTTAATGCCTCTTGATCGATAAGACATAAAATCAAATCCAAATCACCGAGAGCCGACTCTTAATGAATTTTTTTTGGTAATTTTTTTTTATATAAACACATTCAACAATATTATCCACTCATTTTTATTAAATTGAATTTTTAAAATTATTAAATAAAATTTTACCCTTTAAAATGGTAAAATAGTGTCATTAAGAGGTAACTCACTTTTTTATTTTTTTAGATTCAGATGTTATTTCAAGCCGATGATATAATTTATTAAGATATACTAACCATTCATATCTTAATTATTTAATTTTATCAAATATCATCTAAGGCTATATTTAAAAATATAAAATTATCTTTAAAAATCGTCATTTTATAAATAAATCTCTAATTTTAAAACAAAACGAGTATTTTTATAGCAGAGCAGCAGCAGAACTGATTTATTTTTTCATTATGCTTCGGTTAACATGGTATAGATATGTGACCATGCCGAAATCTATAAGGAAATATCTGATCAAAACTTGGAGTTGATGCGAGAGCGGCTCATGGAAACCGTTGTTTGGCCATCTGATGACCCAAACGCAGGGGAAAAAGAGTGAAGCTTTTGCATAGTATTTGTGTTTTCTAAAATATTATTAGAACTCCACCAAATTTGTATTGCTCAAGGATATTTATAGTTTTATAAGTAAATTACGTAATACTCCCTTAAAAAAATGAGACTTTTATTTAATTTTTGATTTTCTTTTCTGTGCAATAAATAATTCATTTGATTTTAATTTTTGATGTGCATATTAAGATTTGCAATAGAGAGAGATTATCGTAAGAAAATACTATAATGAAGAAACTTTTATACAAGTTAAAAAAGAAGTAAAAAATTAAATAAAAAATAAATCGATTAGCATGAGTTATTTTCGCTTCATCGGCCACACAAATTCATAGTGGATGTGAGAGAACAACATAAACTAAGTTGGGTAAGAATATGTTTGTTGGATTAAAATGAGTCATTTACCAAATCGGGTCAGTTCGGGCTGAGCTCTTCATAGGCCCAATCGAACCCAAGCCTGATAAATAAGTATATATACAATTTACAGATTATATTGCATTCTTCCCTACTGACAAACGGAATCATAGTTTCTAAGAAAATCATTTAGTTTAATAAATTTAACAAAAAATGAAAGCCCAGAAATGAAAGGAATAATATTATATATATATATATATATATATATATATATCGGATCTAAAGTATATCTTTTAAATAATATATCTCTCTTAAACAACATATTTTTATCAAAACAACGTCATTTTGAAGATTTGTTTTTTAAAATAATATTAAAAGAAGATGTGACATGATATAACATTCTACGACCCAACTTATTTTTTTTTATTTAAAAAAATATCATCAAAGAATCTTCATAAAGACGTCGTTTTGATAAAGATATGTTACTTAAGGAGATATGTTATTTAAAATATATTCTTTTAAACCGTCTTCTCTCTCTTTAAATATATATATATATATATATATATATATATATATATATATATATATATATATATATATATACATATGATTTTATTTTATTTTATTTTTTTAGAAGACGAGTCAAGTAAAATGATAAATAAACTAAGCTCAAATTTGTAGAGCTAAAATCAAACTTCACCGTCATTTTCTTTTAAAATGTAATAGTTGTTCTTTAAAATAATAATAAAAATATTATTAATTTTAAAATAAGAGATTTTTTCTAAAATGACGCCTTTAGAAAAATAATAACTATTTTTCAAATATATTTCTAATAATTTAAAATTAAAAGTGTCTCTTTTTAGAACGGATTAACAAATTCATGGACTGGGTCCAATATCTGAAGATTTAAACCCATAAAATAGCAGGTACGATAGATTTTTGTGGGTCCCATCTTGCAATATGTCAAAAAGATTACTTCCTACTAAACTTTTTTGACTATCTAACGGCTGAGATCATCCACTTGGTCAGCAATTCTTCAAGTAGGACCATGTTTGATGACCCTGACTTTGGAGTAATTTATTCAATGAATTGGGACATCATTATGTAATATTTTAAATAAATTATATCTTTTTATTTTAATAAACTTAAAAACTACAAATAATAAAATATTATTAAAATAAAAATATATAATTGACATCAGACACCAGGTAACGACTTGAATAATTTTTCGCGACTTTGATGCTCGTATTGGCTTTATGGACCCCTGGCTAATAGTTGGTACTACAATTACTATTGGACCACTTATTTCGATCTTCGTGGGTGAAAGAGACACAAATTGAGAACATGACCATAGTTTTAAATTGATACTCCCTCCCTATGTTTTTGAGGATAAAAATATTTATTATAATTTTAAATTAAATATTTATTTATTTTAAATAATTTATTTTTAATATTTTTAATATTAATTATTATATTTATATTCTCTATGCATATATATAAAATATCACTAATTATGTAAAAAAAATTATGCAATTAAATGAGAATTTAAATATGAACAATTTTATAATTTTATCATCTTTCTTAATATGCACAAAAATTCAATTATGACTTTTATCCTGAGACGGAAGGAATATTTTGTAAGAGTTTTACTTTTTCTAGAAGTTATAAAAATAAAAGATTTTTATTTTATTTTTATATTTCTACAAAAGTTCGATTGTATATATTAATTTGAATTAATACTTCCCCTCTTTAAATAAAAGAATGGGTGAACCATGAAAAAGATTGTCCTCGTAAAAATAACAAAAATGCGTAAGTTAAAATTATAAAACTTGTTGTCCCTATATAAAAATGTTTTATCTAATTAGGATAAATTAGAGTGGATATATTTGGGGTTCACTATTAGAGATATAGTAAAATATTATGCCTTTTATTTGAACTTAAAATAGATAGAGAACAGTGGTTTTCTTAATTTGGGGAAAGAAATGT
Source organism: Hedera helix (assembly GCA_947179155.2). NCBI lineage: Eukaryota > Viridiplantae > Streptophyta > Magnoliopsida > Apiales > Araliaceae > Hedera > Hedera helix. The sequence goes on from OX359287.1 coordinate 35,131,052, forward strand.
ATAGAGTCATTCATTTGCAAAAGGACAGTATGATTAAAAAAATGAATGAAGTAACTTAAGGAGGAGAATAACGTTTACTCAAGGCGTCACTCATATAAGATATGTTTTATTTATTAATTATTATTTATGTGAAAAAAATCTTATAAAAATATTAATATTTTTTATGAAAATACTAATTTTCTATTATTAATTATAAACTTTAGAAACATTAGATCTCGAATAAATATAAGTGTATAATATTTAAATATTATATTTATTTTAATTATTAAAAAGTAAAATATGACATTAAAATTTATATCATATCTTATTTTTTAATAATTAAAATAGACATAATATTTAATTTTATATTTAAATATTATGTATTTAAACTTGTCATTAGATCGCACATTTGATTCTTGTTATTTTATAATTCTTATTATAAAACGTTACTCTTTTTAATTATTGTGAGACTTTATTCCCTTCCCTTCTTATTTGTAGAGCTTGTATTCTCACACAAAGGAGTAAGTTTAAGGATTTTATATTATTTCCGAAGAACTACTAATTTTTCTTCTTCTAAATTTGAGGTCGAGGAGTATTTATTCGGATCAAAAAAGGTCGTTAATATTTTCAAAATAAAATTAATATTATCAAAATATATATATATATATATATATAATATTTTAATTGACATTTTTATATTTGTTCTACTGATAACTTGAAGGGACACTTATTATGGCAATACCATTTTTGTTTTAAAAATATTAACCGTCCCAACTCCCAAGAAATTGTTGTAAAAAGAAACGCGAAAAGAAGTAGGGGTGTGCAACCGGTAAATACCAATTCGAATCGGACCGGTATCGAATCGAACCTGTACAGAATGTAACAAAATTTTTGTACCGAAATCGGTATCGGTTGTACCGGTATACCGAACGGGTAAACCAGTTCGGTACTAATTTTTACCAGATAAAAATCAAAATTAATATAATTAATATTTTATTATTATTAATATTTTTATTATTATAAATATTATTTTATTATTTTTATTTTTATTAATTTTATTATTATTATTATTATTATTATTATTATTATTATTATTATTATTATTATTATTATTTCTATTATTATTATTAATTATTTATTAATAATAATAATTTAAAAAAAAATTAGAAAACTGGTATTATCGATCCGATTCGGTAAATATCGAACTATAAAAATACGGTACCGAAAAATCGATATATATCAATTTTTTTGTACTGGTACTGAATTGATTTATTTTATACAGAAATATCGGTTCGGTCCAGTTCAATTTTCCGAAAAAATCAAAAAAATCAAAAATAATGCACAGGCTGACAGGCATAGAAAGAAGTGATTGAATAAAGCTTAACTAAAAAACAAAATAGAAAAAAATTGATATCAATTTATGGAAAACTGCAAAGCATGGGTCGAGTGCACGGCTATCCGAATTCTAACTTTACTAATGTATGAGACGAATTGTTTAATATTAAGTGATTAATAATATTTTATTAAAAAATTAAATAATATTAAATTAAGGTAAATAATTTAATTTTAATTATATTTTTTTATAAATAAGAATAGTCTTAAATAAAAATATATTTGAGATTGGATTATTTACATTAATTTAATATTATTTTGTACTATTTAATTTCATGATGAGGGATTATTAGTCCTTTAATGTTGGACTATTAGTCCCATAAAATAATTTAATAACTTAAAATGAGGGGACTATTAATCTCAATTTTTTCATAAGATTATATAATTTCACATAAATATCTTTAGGAATGATAAAAAAAAATAGTTCATAAGAATATTTAAAAGACTATTAATTCCTGATCATAGCATGAAATAGCCCAAAGTAGTGTTAAATTAATACAAATATTTCAATTTCAAGTATATTTTTTGTAAATAAACATAACCTTAATGCCTAAAATATTCATATGTGCTAAAAACAAGTTTGTTACATCTTGATCTAACCTTCAATTTTAATTTTCCCCCCATGAAAATAGAAAAGATAAGTCTACATACACAATATTCAAATATAAAAATTAAACATTATATTTATCTTAACCATTAAAAAGTAGGATATAGTATAAATTTTAATATCATGTCCCACTTTTTAATGATTAAAATAAAAATAATATTTAAATGTTATGTTTGGATATTGTGTACTTAGATAAATAGAAAAAATGACATTGACATTGCCAACAAATTTTTATTTTATGGCTTCAATATCAATAAATATACTACCACCATAAATATGTAATTAAAGATTCAAGTGATAGATGTCGGCCAAGTGTCCAATCACCGGTGGTTGAGGACAAACAAAGATCGTTATCCGTCACGATCTAGCGGTGGCCGTGGCCACATTTGGTTGTTCCCATTAGAGGGAGCCGGAGAAATATGCCTGATGGCTTGCCACCAACAAGTAAATTTTGTTAAGGTAGTTGAGATGGAGTTCTCAATACCTCACATTTATAACTTTGTTTGCCAACATTTCATATTTAATTACCAATTTTATTTTATTTTCTTATGACGTTTTAGGACAAAAAACATATAATTTAATGTTAATACCGATTGAGAGTCTATTTTTAAAAGTAAAAGTTATGAGGAAATTTTTAGGCTTTTAAATAGTGAAATATTAATTTTTAAACTTTTGATTAATATATATTACTTATTCTGTATTATAAAAAGAATATCATTTATACAATTTACTAACATTAAAGATATATTCTTGTTCCGTATTTGCCCATACAATAATAAGTTGGTAGATTAGTATTGATGGCATAATAATTACATTGTGATGACAAACTCAATGGCAAATACTCATTAATTTGAAGCATTATTTAAGATAAAAAATCAAATTAAATTAAATTTAAAAACCCAACATTATCCTCTTCTTTTTTGGGGAGGGGGGAGGGGGGAGGGGGGGGGGGGGGGGTCATTGGATAAAGTCATACTACTGTTCAATAGTGATAATAATTCATATGATTGCAAAATATACCTATTAACAAAAATATGCGAAGGAGATTTCAAAAACATTTAATGTGAGAATGCATGGAGAAAATGATGGAAAAATTGAAGGTCTAGGAATTCAAAAGGCCAATGATGAAAAGCAGGCAGCACTATTGAAATCTAGTGACATTTCAATAAATTCAATCAAATTTAAAGTTATAAGTATCCGGAATGTGTAGATTTAGGAGTTGTTTATTTAGTTTAGAATAAAATTGAATGAATCTGAATTTAATCGAATAAATTATTTATTTTATAGTTTTAAAATTTTGAATGCGTATGAATATGTCTAAATGATTTATTCAAAAAATTGTGGTTGAATAAATAAAAAATAGTGTTTAATGATATTTTTATTTTTATTTTCTTATTAACAATTAAAAATTATTTTTAATATTCATCTTGTTTTATTATTGTAAATTTTTTTTGTTATGTACAAATTGATTTTGATTTTTCTTTAACAAATTGGTAACCAATTTAATGAATGTTGTTATAGTCTTTTATTTTGATTTTATGGAGTGATAGAATGTCAGTAATATTTTTAGTGTTTTATTTTTAAAATTATATTACTAATAATATAGTCCATTAAAAATTGTTCAAAAGTTTATATTTAATTTTTCTTAGTTAATATTGCTTATTTATAATTACATAATAATTTTGAACATATAGCCCATAAGGTTAAAATAAAATAATATACATATTTAGATATTTTAGACAGAAAATTATTAAACACATGATTTTATTTTGTATTCAGAGTTGTTATTCTATTCAGTTCATTCAAGTTCTCTTATATTTTTAAATTTTTTTATTTAATTTTTTCAAACAGTCTCTTAGTCCAAAAATTCAAAGAATATTCTTCAATTTTTTATTTTTTTTATCTTAAAAAAATTTGTTACAGGAGTAACTTACCCCACAATAGAACAGGTATTTAAGATGGATGCTTCATGCTTCAACAAGCTGATATATTGTTTTGAGGATGACTATTAGAGAAATAACAAGATATTTATATTAAATATTATACTTTTTATTTTTAGAATAAAAAGGGTTGATTTTCTTTGTTTGTGTAAAAAAATATACATTAAGTTATTCATTTGAAAAGGACAGTATGATTAAAACATTGTCTGAAGTGTGACTTAAGGAGGAGACTAATGTTTACTTAATTATTAATTATATACTTTTAGATTGAGAGAAAGAACGGGTTAGATAAAGTGAATTCACGGATCCCCCCCCCCCCCCCCCCCCCATAATTGAGGTCAAGGATTATTTATTCGGATAAAAAAAGTTTTTGATATTATCAAAATAAAAATGATATTATCTGAATAAGCAAATTCATTTACGACACTTTTATATTTTATTCTTTTTAAAATTAAAAATATATTTGTAAAATGATAACTTTTTAAAATAATTTTATATTTGCATATATAGCTTTAGTATTAACTAAAAATCTGATTATGGTACTGTGATATTAAAAATGATAATAAAAAAATTATATCAAATTAAAAATATTATTTTACTTTATAATTTTAAAATAAAAATATATTTTTAATTTTAAAATAGATTTTTTTTAATTTTAAAACAAAAAGAGTATTTATTTTAGTGATACCTCTTATGACAATATATTTTTATTTTAAAAATATCAACCGTCCCAAGAGAATGTGATAAAAAGAAATGTGGAAAGAAGTGATCGAATAAAGCAAAAGAAAAAAAAAATTGATATTAATTGATGGAAACTCAGCATGGGTCGCGCGTGCACGACTGTCCGAATTCAACTTTACCAGAGGTTACGAAAATATGGCAGTCGGGCGGCTGGGCTTCAACTCTCATAAAATAAAATACTCTTCAATTAATTATCATAATTTTATTATTATTTTATAACTGTTAAATAAATACTCAATAAATATAAGAATAAATTTAAAATAATAATACATTTTTATTTGTACACCTTTCAACTGTGCCCTTTTCATGGAACAAATTGAATAGCAAATAATAATATATGTTAACATTCAATTTTGTACGCACGATAGAATTATCGAAATGGTAAGTCAAAATATACGTTAATACAGTCTGAAATTATGGATTCTACTGTGGTGAAATCGAACTTACAAAATAAAAACACAATAAATTTTACGCGAAAATTCAAGTAAGACAAAATCACAGGAGAAAGATCTCAGAAATCTACTATAATATGGAGAATACTAATGAAACGTTTACTGAGATGCAAACAAAGTTCTCTCTAAGCTGAGTACAGTTATCATTTCGATGTATAATGGCGTATATCGATACATGTCGATATATATTGATTTGTAACGAGGAACAATAATATTTCTCAATACACATGATGTATATCACTATCCTTCGATATTTATCGATATGTATTGATGGTGCTTGTTGCTCAACGTTGTACATTAATATAACCATATATATATATCGATGTGTATTGGCGTTTATCAATATGGTGGATTTTGTTTGAACTGTGTATATCTAGGTTTGAGTATTTTGTATATTGTCTGTAATAATCCTCCTCCTTTGCCCTCCTGATAATATATAGCAAAGGGCTTAGTTATAGGTGGTGGAATAAAGGTATCATAGATTTTTTTTTTCATTAGCACATATATCAAGGTGACATTGACTTTATCCTTCCACTAGTTTCAAATATTTAAATGTGAGTCATTACTTAAATATTTTTACCCTAACAACATGTAAAGCGGTAGTGACATTATCATTTAGTCATACACTTTATATTTGACAAAATTACTCTTTTAACAAGTTCTTAATTGTATTTTTTATAGTCTTTATTTAATTTTTATTTAATAATTATTCTTCTATAATTTTATATGTGAACAGTATATTATCTTTTGTAGGTGTGATAGGTAATGACATGACATTAAAAAGAAAAATAAAATGCCAACAAGAAATTCTTGAGTTGTTTTTAGTTTTTTCCTTTTATTCTTTCTAACCAATATCATAATTCAAAATAAAAAAATTCATAATTAATTTCAACCAGTTCAATCTTTATATAAAAAAAATTAGTAATTAATTTTAAATCTTAAAATAAAATAAGTTAACTCATCAAAACTAGAGTTAAAAATACATATTTTTATAATTAATTTCTTCCTGAAAAATGAAACTAAATTCAGAAAAATAAATAAATCCAATCTTTAATTTTGTAAGGACTTAATTTGTAATACCCAATTTTTTTCTTTTCTTTTAGTCCCACATCGCCCAGTCTTGCAACTTAGTTCCCTTCCTTCCCCTATATATATGACTTTATCCCATTTGATTTTATTTCACTAAACATTAAGTATTTCCCATTTATGTGAGAACCTTTTTGGTAAGGACATCCTTAATTAAAATATTTTTCGATGTTGAGGATATAGGCAGACTGTGAACCTTATAATTTTGGGTATATCTATTTTTCTTTCTTTGTGTAATTATTTAATTTTTGTATTAGCTTTAATTCTGTAGTTTTAATTTTTGTATGCTATTTAGTTTGTTAGTTGATATATTTTGGTATATCTTTGTTAGTAATTAGCATTTTAAAATATTAAATTAGTATTTTTACAACTTTAAAGTTTTGACAGAAAATAATAATAAAATATTTGTTTGAAATAAAATATAAAATGGAAAGAATATTTTTGTGAATATATTTATATGTGTTTCGAAAGGAACAAGAATACTATTATTTATTAATATATACGTTACCCTGATTAAAATATTTATGTATGTATAACTTCAAATAGAATTTTGTTTAAAACAGAAGGATTTCAGATTCACCTAACAGAAAAAAAAAATGTGTAAAACTTAATCAATTGATTAACTATTTATTTATTTAACAATTTATTTATTTTGTTTAATTAGTTCCAATGGAGGGAATTTAACGAGTCAGTTTTACAATATAATTTCGAGTATTACATTGCTTATTTCAGGTACGAATTCCGTACTCCTTCAGTGATATTTCTTTGATTTTAATTTGTTTGTTTTGTTTCTCATTAGAATTTGAATATTATTTCGATATATTGTTTATAATCAAATGCATATGATAGTTTTGTTTGATTTTAAATATTCGCATATTGACTTGTACTCTTTAGATTTATTAAGTATGTCTAGTATTTATTTTGATTCTGTAGAAACATACATGCTAGTATATTTGGGAGACTTTGTGTCAATTTATTTTAGTTTAGCATATGCGTATTAGAACCCCTTTTATGGTATTGTGTCGCATTTGTTGTGACAAGATATCTTTGTTAGATTATACCGAGCTATAACCACCTGTGGGGGTACCACATACATGTTTCTGGACATTAAGGCATGACACCTTCCGTGGCTGGGTGATCAGTCCATGGCGTTTTCATTTTATGTTTTATGGGTATTTTGTGTTTTGTTGTGAGAGGCATATAGGTCGCCCCTAACATTTTGTTTTGTTATGCGATCTGGTGTTATTTGTAGTGCCAAGCACACGTTTTCGATTTTGCATACATTTAGATCTGCAGTCCGATGTGTGAGTTCTGTTTTGTTTTGAGCTCGGTATGAAATAAATACAATCATTCAATTTAGCCTTTTATGTTGTTCAGTAAATCAATTCAGTTCAGTGGATCATTTTTAGTTTAGTAAATCAGATCAGTTTAGTAGATTAGTTCAGTTCAGTAAAAGTATGTTATTCAGTTCAGTTGATTTTGTTAATCTTAGTTTGGTTCGGTTGATTTTGTTATTCAATTTAAATTCTTATTTTTGCATTCTTTATTCGTACTAAGCATTTGATTCATATTGTGTTTTTTTTTCCAAGCAGATTTGCAAGGGGATTCAAGGGCAAGTGTGAAAAGAGTTTTTTTTTTGTTTTGATATTCTGCTTAGAGTTCATTTATACGTAGTCTCCATTCCCACTAGTCTGGAAGAGAGTGTTACATAATTATTTCAAGTGAATCCAATAAAAAAAAGAGAACAATAATTTTTTAGAAATATTAAGTCCTTAAAAGATTAAATCCCTCTAAAGAAATATTTTTTTTTATTGGATTCAATTGAAATTATTAAGACCTTCAAAAAATATTGGATTTTTTTTGAATTGCAATTTCATATTTTGGGTAACAATAATTTCCATAAAAGGGCTTAAAATTTCAAAATAATAATAATAATATTATTATTATTATTATTGGATTCATTCGAAATAATTAAAAGTCCTTAAAAAGTTAAATATTGGATTTATTTTTTATTTATTTATTTGAATTTTAGTTTCGCTTGTTGTAGAAACTAATTTTAATAATATGTATGTTTGAATTCTAGTTAGACAACCACTATGTCTATATTTTTTCAAATAGAAAATGCGCATTTACTTCAAAACATGTTGCAGAGCGATCGATAAAATAATTGATATGGTTTAATTCCTCAATCAATTAATTTGAGAAGTAGAAGTTAATTATTTATATATGAATATTTGAATATTAATTTTAAGGTGTTAACTTTTTTTTCATTTTTATATTTGAAATTAATTACTAAAAATTTATATATGAAGATTGAATTGGATGAAATTAATTATGAAATTATTTTGTATCACGCTATTAGTAAGAAGGAATAAAAGGAAAAAAACCAAAATCAACTAAAAAATTTCATGTTGGCATTTTATTTTTCTTTTTAATGCCATGTCATTATCTCGATTGAAATACAAAACTAACCCTCTAATTTCTATCTTTTTTACAAACTCTTTTCTTTATTTTTTTTTTAAATATAACTCACCCTTCAAATTGTAGAAGTACTAAAAAGATGACCCTACTAACATTTTTGTTAAAAAAAAGTAATGGAATATTATTGACTCTGAACGAAATTTGACATGCTCAAATTTCACCATGAACATGTCAGATGTGCAACATGAGGACAATAGAGTAATAAATTTTTTTATTATTTAAACAAATAATTCCCAATCTGAATCATTCCGTTCCAAAAAACCAGGTAATTTAATTTTATAAGTTTGATTTTGTGGAAGATAACTTGAAACGGATGAAAATGGTGATTGGGGGATCGGAGGAGAGAGAATAAATTACAGCAAAGGGAAAGGGCAGGCATAAGGCTTTGAGCCTTAATATTCCGACCACTAAATATTAATTATCTTTTAAAAAAAATTAAAACTTCATTTAGTAATGGGCTTATCCGAGAAAATGTTAACTAGTTTTTGGATTAAAAAATATCCAATTAGTAATAATTATTAAATAACCTTATTTTGGCTCAAATAAAAATGTAGTCAATTTTTTTAATTTTATATTTTAATTTTTTATAGTTTATTTTTTTAAGTACTAATTTTTCTAATGTTACATTTATTTTTATTTTTAATTGTTTAATTTAAATTTTGATTGGTATTTTTTTGTAAAGAAATTCTCTTCTATTTTTGTGTTTTGTTTAACTTTATTATACCCTTTTTTTGGTAACTTTATTCCTATTATACCCCTACTACTGCTACTTTCGTCCCTTTTTTTAACAAAAAAGTCAATCGAGTCATTTTTTAGTACTTATACAACTTAGAGGGTTAATTATGCAAAAAATAATAATTAAGGAATGGTTTGTAAAAAAAGTACAAACTAGAGGTCGAGTTCTGCATTTGAGTCCATTATCTCTCACACGGTCACAACTCACACCAACAAAAGATAACATTGTTCACATACAAAAATTCTACAAAGACAATTATAAAATAAAAAATAAAATTAAAGGAATAATACAAAGAGTAAAATAATTGTTTTGCCCTTTCCATTCTCATACAATATTTGTACGTGCCTAAAAAATACAGGATTGATATATCTTGATCTAACTCTTGATATTAATTTTTTTTTTGAAATAGAAAAATTGACATTGACATTGCCATAAAATTTTTATTTATGGTCACACCACCAATAAATATACCACTATCATAATAAAGATAAAGATTCAACCAACCGATGTCCGCCAAGTGTACGACCAGCCAACGGTGGTTGAGGACAACAAGATCGTTATCGGTCACGATCAAACGGCGTGGCCGCGGCCACATGTGGCTGTTCTCATTAGAGGGAGCCGGGGAAATTACAATTCCATTGTCATCATCAAAATGAAATGAGATGCATGCTTGATCAAGAGCTGCAAATTTGCCTACTGGCTTACCACCAACAAGCAAAAATTGGTTAAGGTAGATGAGACGGAGTTCTCAATACCTCACATTATTAACTTTGTTTGTATCACAAGCATATGCATATGTATGTAGGTATATATGCCTTCTTGATAAAATTTATGTTTCTTTCAAATCTACATTGTCAAGTATGAAAATGAAAGCAGGTGGTCACACACGGAACAAATGTCAACATTTCATATATATTTACCATTTTTTCTAATTAATTTTTTATTTTTTATTGATAGGTTAATTATGTCAAGTCTTTTATGATGTTTTAGGTCAAAAAATATTGTCTTAATCCCCGAATGAGAGTTTATTTTTAAAAGTGAATGGTCTGAGATTTTTTTTGGCTTTTAAATAGTGAAATATCAATTGTTAATAAACCTCTGATTACAGTAATATATATTAATCATTTTGTTTCACGCACTAAAAGAATAACACGTATACAATTTGTTAATATTAAGAATATATTTTTATTTTATATTTATAACAAAAATAATAAAATGGTAGTTAAGTATTAGTGGCGTGATTGAGATTGTGATTACAAACTAAATGATATAGTGTCGCTAATATCAATAAAAAGAGAATTTTTTTTGTTGTGATTTTTTCATTTATACAAATGAGAATTTTTTTTACTAGGGAGTATAAAATTAGCAATACATTGCTTTTTTTTTCTTCCAGAGATTATATGTATTTAGTAATATAATAATATTATATTATTTCAGATGCTAATTAATAATTAATATTTTTTAAATTATGTTTATAAATTTACTTAAGAAGGCGTCATTGAATCATCCTGTATAGGACAAAAATGTCCAAATTTATTAACTTTTGTTAATGTTAAGGGCAATTTAAGAATAAAAAAAATTAAAAAGTTAATTTTCAATCCTTAGCTTTTATATGATTTTGCCTAGGAAAGTTTCGAAAATTGGATCTAATTTCTTTACCTTTATTGGAGCTTTCTTGATTTTAAAAAACTTACAAATAAGAAATTTTTAAGGAAAATTATAATTTTCTTTTCAATCCTTTCCTCTATTTTTTAAACTTACAAAAGGAATGCTTGGGGAAAAGGCAGGAAAATTTGAAGGTTTAGGAATCGATAGACGTTGCTGAAAAACATGGAATACAATTTGAAATATAGATTGAAGTAAAGAAATTCAATGAAATTTAAAAGTTTTGGTGGACAAAAAATATAGTATTTTAAAATGCGTATATTTATATTATAAAACGGTTCTCCAGAATTGTTGACATCAACGATATAATTATGTCATTATTTTTTTTCTTTTTTACTCCTATAACTTTAAAAATATTACTATTCTGTCCAAAGCCCATTTTTTGAAATTGCTGACATCAGCGGTGTCATATTATTTTCCCTTTTTTGCCGCTATAACTTTTGTTATATCACTATTTTGTCTTTTTATATTAATTTTTTTAATCTTTTTATTTAGTTCGCTAAATTTAATAAATTTTTTTTTTTTTTACTCTACATAATTTACATACATACCACCGGGTGCTAGTTTAAATAAAGAAAATGAGGGATGTTCCAATATTAATTAATTCTTGAAAAATAGGCCTAAGTACAACAACACAAAAATAAAAATAAAAAAAAAGAAGAAAGGAAAAATGACAAAAGAGAGGAAGGAAAAGAATCGCGTATATAGGAACATAAGCCAAACACAAAACAAATGCAGCAAAGAATGTTAATATGTGGATTAGCACCCTTCGTTACACTTATCATTTATTTTTTCTTAATACACAATTAAAAATATAAATACTATTTTTAGTAATAAAATACAATTCATCAAAATAATTAACAACACAATAAAATTCATCACAATCCATTATATCACTAAAAGTAGTATTTATATTATTAAATATACCTTATAAAAAATTAAAGAATAAATATAATAAAGAGAATCCCGTTAATATGTTTAGTTACAATTCGAACTCTTTAAAGGAGAGGGATTAGGATCCGCTATTATATTTATTCTTTAATTTTCCCTTACACACATCCAGTGACATACATATTATATTTAGTGATAAAAAACAAAATTCACAAATAATTAGTTATTAGATAAAATTCGTCACAAATATTATATTGTTGAAAATGTTGTTAAAAATATATTTTTTTCTATTGTTGAATGTGTATTAGGAAAAGTTAAAGGACAACTCTAATAGAAGGAATTCTAATCCAAAAGGAGGTTAATCTTCTCTTATTATAAAGGGAGAAGAAAATAAATAACTGTTTATTATTGATGCTGTGACACCCCCAAATCTGGGCCCACACAGCCCAAACTTGAGTCGTCAAAATACTATAACAAAATTATTACAACAAAGCACAACGTACAACAATACAGTGTATAATAATACACAACTAAGTCTTCACTATTATTGCCACACTATTTTACAAAACGTGAAGACTATGATAACTATTCCTCGGACCCTCACTCCATTCCCCGGCTAGACCCTGTTATGTTTTCATCTCCTGTTGAAAAACAATGGAACAAAAGAAAGGGTGAGCTCAAATAGCCCAGTAAGAAATATCATGACTAAGATAATGACGAATAAATTATCATTAGCCTTCAACAGTTGAGTTCTTGATAGAATACAATAGAATACAAGGTTTATATCAAAAACTACAGTTAAATTCTTAAACAATGTTCAGATCAATAATAGCAGCGGAATGAGTAATCTATTAGAAGAATAATGCAGACTATAATGTCCACTCGCTTCTCTTTTTCGTAAAAACATCATCAACTTTTATCATCTGAAATACCATTAGTCATGATAATATAAATTCACAGTTCCTGATCATAATCATGCACATCAACAGTTCATCTTTGCACTACGGGCCAAAGATATTCAATATAGCACCAACGGTCATGATTATACTAGATTCAGCCTTTGGTCATAATCATACCAAACAACAGTTCATCTTTGCACTACGGACCAAAGAGAACATTCACCACGTGCCATAAAAGACACCGAACAGATGTATCGCCTTTAACCTATTATATCGCCTTTAACCTATCATCTGTTCAACAAATATATCACATCTGTGCCCCCGGCCACAGATATTCACAACAACTTGATTTTTGGATGATTAGAATGATGTAAATGATGAACAGAAGAAATAGGATAACAATAAGTATCGGAAGTTTACTTTGTACAGATTCAAATAATGTCCAAATTGTCAACATGATGTGGAGTGAAATTCAAGATCCACAGTTCAGAATAACGGTTACAATTCAATAGAAAGGTTCACGTAAATAGGAAGGTTCAGTTGAAATAATGAAGTTCAACTATTATGGAACATATAATATTTTCAGGAATTATAGAAGCAATAGTTCCATAATAAATTTCGATTTAGGAGTATGAAAGAAAATAATATCCCTTACCGTAGCAGGTTTGATTAACAAAAGGTGAAGGAAATTAATACAAAGGGTTATTCACCAACAGGCGACAATCCGCTCCGTAAGGTTATTCCCACAATTTAATAGAATTTGAGTACAAAGAGTTATTCACCAAACAGGCGGCAATCCGCTCCGTAAGGTTATTCTCAGAGATTAATAATGAATGAATACGAAAGGTTATTCACCAACAGGCGGCAATCCGCTCCGTAAGGTTATTCCCACAATTTAATACATGGAAATAAAAGGCACGTCTTATGAGTAAGGAAGAAACAATATTATTATCGAGAATCAAATAATGATAATCCCTTACCATAGTATGTTTGAATAATGGAAGATGAAAAAGATGGTATCCCTTACCTCAACACGTGACTGGATATTGATTTAAATGAGGTTGATTAACTTGAACAGTACACGTATACTTATAGATCTTCACAAATACTCAAGATGACTTAAGCACACTTAGAGAGAACTTTCACAAGAAGTATTTAAAGAGAGAAAGAAAGAACAAGTAAGGAAGTTTTATGAAAAATTCTTAAGTTAAGGCTTCTATTTATAGCCAAAAATCTTATCATTCATTTAATCTAAACCATTCATTTAAAGATCATCTTTTAATCTACACCATCCATTTCAAATATTATATTATCTTTAATCTACACCATTCATTTCATATCACCTAATAATCACCTAACTTTATATTATAAACAAATCAATTTAATTATTCAACAATAATTCACACTTTAATCTACACCATTCATTTCATATCACCTAATAATCACCTAATTTTATATTATAAACAAATAACTTTGTCAATTCAATTATTATGACTAATTGTTATAAATACAGTATAGTTAGCTCTTAGATATCAAGTCAATAAATTAATGAAATACAACTGTTTAAATAACATCATAATAGAGATAACAATAATGTAAAATAAAGCATACGTTACTGTGTAATGACAATTATTGATTCAATAATGTGAATTACTGTGCATATGTTACTGTGACAATTATTAGGTTCAATAATTTTAAAAACAGTGCAACAACAATTATTGACTCAATGATATAAAATACAGTGTAATGACAATTATTAAATCAATAATGCAAAATACTGTGTAACAACAATTATTGAATTGATAATATAAAATATTATGCAGTGACAATTATCGATGAAATGATGCGTAACAGTTACGGTGTCAATTATCAGACCAATAATATGAGACACTATGCAATACCGTGTGTTACTGTAGAGTACCGAGTGCTACAGAAAATACCAATAACTACCGTATGCTACTATTCTTTTATCACCGGTATTTTAACAGTTCCGTTGACTATTTTTATTTAAAAAGGTTATTTCTGTCGTTTTCTATATCCGACAAATATTCCGTTGTGGGGTCCACCAATAATTTATTATTTCGGCGCCGTCGTACGGCACGAATATTCCCCGACCAAACGAATATTCCCCGACAAAGCGAATATTGTCCGACAAAATAAAATTTGCACATAACATCCTTAACTTTCAATTTTGTTAATTTAACCACTTACTGTTTCAAAAAAAATATATATGAAGAAAAATTAAATTTTGTATTTCATAAAATTCGGGGTCTTACAGATGCTGTGTAACATTTATGATAAAAATTAAAAATTTACTCTCTCATAGAAAATTAACTTTACAGTTTTTTAACTTGCTCACACATAGCGTGTGCTAATGAGCCTAGTTAATATAAAAGCAACATAATATGTCGCGAAAAATTTGAAGCAAGGCCTTACACGTACAAAATTTTAATATTATACTCCTTTGTCCGGTGAAAATTGGCTTAATTTAAATTTTTTAATTAAATTAATTATTTTTATAATTAAAATTTATGCTTTTTTTTTTTGTAAATATAAATGGTGAAATTATAAATATGAGAAAAAAGAAATTATATATATTTTAAATTTTTTGACTACTTTAATTTATGTGATATATATATATATATATATATATATATATATATATATATATATATTTGTCATTCTTTGAGAACAGAGGGAGTAGTTTATCTCCTAACACTAAATCCCACGGGTGAAATAATCATCCATCACAAAAATACATTAGTTGTGTATAATACGAAGAAATTAACAGTGAGGGACAGTTTATGTAATTATTATTTTTATTTATGAAAATATTAAATTCATAATATAAAACTTCAGAAGATTTTTAGGAATGTATACTTTATTTTTACATCGAAGATATGATAAAATAAAGGATGTATGCGTAAAGAAAGAAAGAAAATAAAGACAAGAAAAAACAAGGAAAAAAAGAAAATTAAAGTACAGATTTAATTTTAAGGTTATAAAAATTTTAAAATTTATTTTTTAATATTTAAAATATATATCTAAGTGCATTTTAATTATATTTTTGTGCTTAAAAATACAGTTTTTACTCAAAATTGAGAGTATATTTTATTTAACAGAAAAAACTTTGAGATATATTTTATCTAGTAATTTTTTTTGAAGAGTATATTTTGCTTAATTTTTTTTTTTAATATATATTTTAAATATTAAAATTTAAAATTCCACTTGGTCAAAAAGAAACCTTGACGATCTTTTTATTAATTAAAGATAAAAATATAAATAGATAAAATTAAAAACACTTATATTTAATTTTTTTGTCTGCATAAAGTTTTTCATAATTCAATCTTAATTATTATAATTTTCATAAGTCCTCTAGAATTTTCTCTCTCATCATCCTATTGGCGGACGCCAAGACCTCCTTTCAATCCAGTTAAATAAACCAAAGTCTCACTTGACCTGCCAACCTCTTCAGCAGGTAACCTCCCTTCTCTTGACTCCACCTGCTAAACCTGTAAACCCCTTTTCCCCTCACTGGCTAAACCCGTCATCGCCCCAATTTGAATAATAATCTTTTCATTTCACCCTCATTTCTCGTAAATTTCAATACCATTCGCATATCAAAATTTCCCATTTCCACGCCGATCAAATTCAAATTCACCCCAAATTCATTCCCATTTCATTTCAATCTTGAGACGTTACACAGGCGCTTTCTCTCTCTAAAACTTCACTCTTCCCCTTTTTTTTCTCTCTAGCTTTCCCTTCCTCTCTCCTCGTCCGGTTGTATCCAATAGGCAACATATATGTATCTATCTGTATCTAGAGTAACTTGTATAATGGAATGGAGTTGAGGAGATTTGCTTCGGTTTTTTTATTCAGATCGTTGAGCATTTTGTCTTTAGATCAGTGAAACTTTAAAAGCCTGATTCTTTAGTTCCTGTTTTTCCAATATTTGTGGTAAGTTCTTCCGATCAGCTTAATCTTTTATAATAACTCGTGTTTGTATTTATATATAACAACTTTAAATAGTGATAAGAGCTCAGTGTTTCAGTTAATTAGTGTTTCAGTTAATTAGTTCGATTGTTAGATTTGACTTCTTGTTTAGTTTATGGTTTGAGTAGTGACTTATTGTTTTCTTTCGCGTGTATGTTAATTATCGAATTTGTATATGAATGTGTTTTAATTTACTAATCTGATATATATCTGCTAATTAAAGTTATCTGGTAATTAAAGTGTGTTATGGAGGAAAGCAGTAGGAAAATTAGGGAGATGTGAAATCTTTGAGTTTGCCTAAAATTAGACGTTAATGAATGAAGAGTTTATTTATTTCAATAGTAAAAGATAAACCATGTTGATTGGAAGTTTCATTTCGCGAAACAATATAATACTTTTTTGTTTTAATTTATGGTGCCATTATTTCCTAAGCAGCAGCCTTCATAGAATTGCGTTAGATATTTATTGGGCAGTTGTCGAGTTGACTTTTTTGAGCAGATGACCATATAATTGCTTTTTCATGTCAATATGAACTCATTGTCCTTTTGTTTGAGCTTGAATTTATTAGATCCTTAATGGATTCTCTAAAAATTGCTGTTTAGAGAGATGCTTCTGACAGTTTGTTGTGTGAGAAATTCAATTTATTCTAAAGTGACATTGTTTGTTGGCTAATTTGGCTTTACTTGTTATATGTATTATTGGTTGTGTTTTTATACGCGAATCATTTGTGTCGTGACTCGCAAATGGAATCATTTGCAGCTGAATAAAGCATGTGTGGTGTGCAGGAGTTAAAATCTACAACCAGTTCATCTCAATCAACGGTAGAAACTAAATCCAACAAACAAGACATGAGTCAGTTGTCTGTTGAGACTGAAGATTCTTTTTCCAGTTTACTTGAGTTTGCCGCTGACAATGATTTCGAGGCTTTTAAGAGTTTTGTTGAGCAGAATTCTTCTGCGGTTGATGAGATTGGACTTTGGTATGTCCGGAAGAAAGGGTCAAAACAAATAGTTCTTGAAGATAGAACTCCATTGATGGTTGCTGCTACGTATGGTAGTCTTGATGTAATTAAGATGATTGTTTCTCAGCCTCTGGTTGATGTAAATCGTGCCTGTGGCCCGGACAAGTGTACAGCCCTTCACTGTGCTGCTTCTGGTGGCTCTGTTAATGTTGTTGATGTTGTTAAACTGCTTTTGTCAATGGGTGCTGATCCAAATATTGAGGATGCAAATGGTCAGCGTGCCGTTGACGTGATTGTTGCCCCTCCAAAGCTCCAGGGAGTGAGAGCGTCTCTTGAAGAGATGTTACTGAATAATGTTTCGGATTACTCAATTGATGAGTGCAAGCTATGTGTATCCATCACTGCTTCGAATTATTCCTCACCAAGCTTCTCTTCGTCGCCTGAAAATGGGTCCCCTTGTTCTCCTTCAGATCTAGTATCTTCTCCAATGATGTCAAAGTTCAGGGATGTTCCTGCAGGTTCTGCGTCAGAGAAGAAAGAATACCCTATTGATCCCTCTCTCCCAGATATCAAGAACAGCATATATTCGACTGATGAGTTCCGCATGTTCTCATTCAAAGTCCGGCCTTGTTCGAGGGCTTACTCGCATGATTGGACTGAGTGCCCTTTTGTCCACCCAGGGGAGAATGCTAGAAGAAGAGATCCAAGAAAGTACCATTACAGCTGTGTACCATGCCCAGACTTCCGCAAAGGTGCTTGTAGGCGAGGGGATATGTGTGAATATGCCCATGGTGTGTTTGAGTGCTGGCTACACCCGGCTCAGTACCGAACACGGCTCTGCAAGGATGGCACTAGCTGTGCAAGGCGGGTTTGTTTTTTTGCCCATACCCATGAGGAGCTTCGTCCCTTGTACGTATCTACTGGGTCTGTTGTACCATCTCCTCGGTCAACTGCGGCTGCCAGTGACATGGATATGGCTGCAGCCTTGAGCCTTTTGCCTGGTTCTCCTTCGTCGGTCTCTGTTATGTCTCCATCTGCATTCAATCAACCCATGTCTCCATCTGCATTCAATCAATCCATGTCTCCATCTGCATTCAATCAACCCATGTCTCCATCGGCTAATGGTGTTTCGCACTCGTCTATGGCTTGGCCCCAGCCAAATGTTCCTACCCTTCATCTACCTGGAAGCAACCTGCAGTCAAGTCGCTTGAGATCTTCCCTCAGCGCCCGAGATATCCCACCTGAGGATTTGCATTTGTTGCAGGATTTTGATAACCAGCAACTTATTTTAAACGACTTGGCCTGCTTCCCGCAGTCCCGTCCCAATTCTGTCTCTTTGAACTGCTCTGGTCGATCTAAAACAGTAACTCCTTCAAACCTTGAAGAGCTATTTTCTGCTGAGCATGCTTTGTCTCCCCGATACTCTGATCAGGCTGCTGCATCTGGTGCTTTTTCTCCATCACACAGATCAGCTGTTCTCAATCAGTTCCAGCAGCAGCAGAACACGCTTTCACCTATAAATACCAATGTATTCTCTCCCAAAAATGTTGATCATCCTCTGTTGCAGGCTTCATTCGGAGTTTCATCTCCTGGAAGAATGTCACCTAGAAGCAGGGAGCCTCTCTCGCCTATGGGTTCTCGGCTCTCTGCCTTTGCTCAGCGTGAGCTTCAGCATCAACAACTACATAGCCTCAGCTCCCGTGATCTCGGGGCCTACAATTCCTCCATAGTTGGATCTCCAGTAAATTCTTCTTGGTCCAAGTGGGGCTCTCCAAATGGCAAAGTTGATTGGTCCATCAATGGAGATGAACTTGGTTGGTTGCGAAGGTCTTCTTCATTTGAGCTCAATAAGAATGGAGAGGAGCCAGACTTGTCATGGGTTCAATCTCTTGTGAAGGAATCACCACCTGAGATGAAAGATAAACTTCCAGCTCCAGTTACTAGTGCTGCACCATCTGGTGAGGGTTTGAAATCTAATTCGCAAGTTGAGTCCGTTGATCATTCAGTTTTAGGAGCTTGGCTTGAGCAGATGCAGCTTGATCAGCTTGTAGTTTAGTAAAAAGATGAATTCATTTTCAGTTAGAAATAAACAAAACATAGCAGCAGAAGTATATATTTTTTGGGCCATTTTTTGGCTGGTGGGGGAGGATTCAATTTGATAAAGGTAACAGCAATCAGTGAAGTTGCGGGAAAGGGTACCAAAGGAAGTCTCTTAAGTTTCAGCAGGATACTCAATTTTTATCACTAATTGTTCACAGCAGAAGGCAGAGTATGATGGAGAAATGGGCTCTATAAGCCTGTTTTAAAGAAACATAGTACAGGTTGGGTAAGTCTCTTCCTGTGTTGCATAACTCTAGGATTAATTTTTTTTCCCCATGTATTCTCTATTTAGAAATTTTACCCCATTAAACCTTAAAGCTCATGTATGTTTTTGTCTTAATTTTCGTCCATGTTTCCTTGTTGGCTTAACCAAATGACAAAGTGCAGAAAAAGAAAAAAGTAAGAAATGTATCTAGGCTATTGTCGGCCATGGTCATAATGTGTCAAGTTGTTGAAGAATGCATTTTTGAGAGTCAGGTGGTTTTTATGGAGGGAGGGGAACGCAACTTATTGTTAATTTCATAATTTGAAAATGAATTTAAAGTTATTATTATGTGCCTTCATTTTTATTTCTTTTTCCCATATTGAGCATACCCGCTACTTTTATTCACATAGCGAAAACTGTGTGTATTGGTACTCGTGGATTCTTACCAAATGAGCAAGTGCAGAAAAAAAAAAGGAAATGTATTAATGCCATTGTTTTCATTGGTCGTCTTCGGTCCTAGTTGAGGAATGCATTTCTGAGGGTCGAGTGGTTTACGTAGAGGGGAAAGCAACAAAATATGTTAACAAGATAATGTGAAATTGAATTGTGAGTTATTATTTTTAACATTCATCTTTTTTCTTTTTCCCATATGGTGCTTTGTCAGATTCCCTTATTTGCGGAATTTTGTATTGGTACCTGTGTATTCGAACATATTTTTATACTTTATTTTGGATACATAATTATATAAATTTTAGTATTTTAATTTAGTATTGGATGATCAAATATAATATTTAATATTTTAAGTGAATTATCAACTATAAGCATTCATTCATATAAAAACTTGTCGTGTTTTAGGAGGTGTTTGATAAAAATTGAATGAAAATTTGAATATTTAAATAATCTGAATGAGTTGAATGAAATAAAATTTTGAATACTGAATGAAAAAAGTTATTTGATAAGTGATATGTCTGAAATATCTGAATAACATATTTTATTATTTTATTTTTTTGAAAAAAATTAAAGTTGTTGTATATTTATTTAATATTATTTAATATAATATTTAATATTTTTTTTATTTTTTTTTTCACTTTACTTAGTTGAGACTTAATTATTCAGCTAAAAAAAATTAGATTTAGTCATTTAATCTTAAAATTTGATCGATTCAGTTATTTAGTCCTAAATAAACATACTCAATAATTAATTGATTCAATCATTTAACTATTCAGATGCATTAAGTTTTAATTAAACACTCCCTTAGTCTATATTGGATACTGTTAGCCTATATAGCTGTTTGCAAAATGAATCGTATAACATGTAACTCGCTCTCATGCACATTTGGATTCATGTTAATTTTTCTTCGTGATTAAGAGTTTTGTCCTTGATTTAAGTTGGCAAGGTGAATGATGTACCTTAATGGATTCCAAGTTTCCAACCACTCATCGCTCATAGTAAAGTTGGTTGGATAGGGTTTTGAGGGAGGATAAGTTTAGGAATATAAAATTTAAATATAAAATTAACATCCATTTCAATTATTAAAATATAGAACATAATATAAATTTTAATATTTTGTCTTATTTTTTAATAATTAAGATGAATGTAATATTCAAAAATATTATGCATTTATAGTTAATTCTTTGAGGGATGACAAAATGATTGTTGATAATCAAGAAAGATGACTAAAAAGAGTCATCCTTTAAATGGTCGGCAATAAACTTTTTGATTTTGCTTGGTACTTAAAAGTATATAGGTTTGGTATGTCTCCCACTATTTGTGTGCGGCGCATGTCCAATTGATGATGGTGGAATTATAATGAAACAATTAAATATAATTTTTTTTATTTAGTAAGAATGAGTTATTTTATTCTTATATTTATTTTTATAATCCAAACATAGTATTACAGTTTTTTGGTCGTTAGAACTTGGATTTGGGGCATATCACAATAAATTAATTACACCTTCTTTATTATACCATCTAACCGGCGTAGTGATGACATATTGACAGCTAGAATTATCCGTCTTTATTATATAATTATACTTTTTTCACTTGATAAATTAACTCGCCTAAGGTTTTTGTTGGTCTATTAAGCTTGGGTTGGGAGAGATTGACAACCCTGTCATGTTCGGTGAATTTGTGTCATGTCCAATTACAAACGTTACATTATAGAATTGTTTGGTTAATCATGTGAAGATCTCAACATCAATACTTGTCTATTTGGCAAATTTTATCCTCGATCTTACTTTGCACTCCATTTCTCGATAGGTTTGCAGCACAAGTAAACTCAATTATTCGATTTGAGATGCAATTCTATTATATCGGGAGAATTCAAATTTTGTAAAAGGATCTGAAGAAAATATTTATCTCAAACAACAACCCCCCCCCCCCCCCCCCCCCCCCCCCCTCCCGGCCCAACCAAAAACAACAACAAAAATATCCTGCAGCCCATTGGCTGTTAATTTATAACATAATACACAAAGTACATTCAGAGCCATAAATGTGTTGGATAGGCTAAATTCAGACGAGGAAAGTGAAGTGTATTGTTACAGACAACAATGGGAAATGAACACAGAAGTAATCTCTCCATACAATATGAGAGCCCCTAGAAAATAACTAAAAAAAACATCCTAAAAGAAACTTTATATCTTATGTATACAATCGGCTCCTGAGAAAGCTCCAGGGTCCAGTTCCACTCCCCATTCTGCATACAATAAATTAAATTTTAGTCAAAACATGCATGAATTCCCGGTTCAGTCAGCTTCAGGGCATAATATTTCATTCTAAATGAAAGAAATTTACCTCCAGACACCAGCAAATGAACGGAGACTCATATAAATGGTTAAAGCAAGCCATATTCCAACAAAACCACTACTTTTAGAGAGAACGAACAGAGATACGATGCTCACTATAGCTACTAGAACCTGAAGAAATACGAATATATAAATAAACAACAATAAAGATGGAGGAGTAAATAGAGGGAAGTGTACAATAGATATGAATGGATTGCCAAAATACCATCGAGTATGCAGAATAAGCAAAATCAGATGCTCCAAAGTTAACACCATCGAAAACAAAGGCTAAGGAATTGATTGGCTGTGTAGCTGCTACAAACTGATGTTGCAAAAATTCATTATAAAAAGTGAAATATTAAAGATTTTGAAGGAATGTCTTTCATGTCTTTGGAAAAAGAGAATTACCGGGATGCCTATAGTTATGAGGCGAAGAACATTTTTGTCATTCGAAAAGACTACAGAGCCAAACTTCAACCCAAGTCCTACAACAAGAGCGAGACCCAAACCCAGCACAAATGCCATCTACAAAATAGAACAAATGCAAAAGCATATGAGAAAGATAAGCATAAAGAGGTTGCTATATGATTGCGATGTTATCAAATAAATTTTCAGCAAGCAGAAATAAGTATCACTCACTATTCATGAGGAACTCGTAAAATAAGAGTAGCCATAATCGTTCAATTTGAGAATTCCACTAAAGAGGACATGTAGTTTGAAATATTCAAATAGTTACATAAGAGAATTATTTGTACGCTTAATTAGAGAAGCAAACCTGTAATACTCGGGAGGCAGCAGTTGTTGCCTTCTCATAGTCCTTCTCAGCAAATGCACAAGCAAGGATGGCCTAGACGAGTGGGATGCAGAGAACAGAACACACAATATTAGTTGATCAATCATTTTCTTGAATTCCGTAATGATTTTTAATCTATCAACATTTAGTAGTTACCTGTCCCGCAACAGCCAAACCATCAGCAAGAAGAGACGATGTCATCCAGACCTGTAAGCAAATCTGAAATGCCGCCATAGGAGTTGAACCCAATCTTGCGGCTAATGATGCAGCCAAAGTGACACAGGATGTTGCTGCTATTACCCTTCCTAATAAATATAATCCTGCAATCATGCCATGTAGAGACAGTTAAAGAGGAAAGTGGAACTCACATAACCTTTTCCAGTCACCAACAAAAGCAAGGAAAGAGTTGACAATAAGTATTCAATATCAGTGTAAAATATTCACCAGAAATTTGAAACTTGGGAATAAATTTATTCATCACTCAAACAAACAATAGGGACCTTGTAATCTTCTTATATTACTTTAGTTACATAATTGAATAGTTACAAAATAAGTACACCCCTTAAATGAACACTAGTACTGTCATTAACTTTGTAAAGGCAGATGGGAAGTGATATGCACCTAAGGAATGGTGTCCTCTTCAATATTTAGAGGAGCGGTTTCAGATCACAAATAATACATAGTATTTGTTCATTATCAAAGTCTGATGCAAATGAGGCAGATACGCCAATAACATCATATGTTTATGTCACTGAAATGCAGGTATCCATAAACTTTCTGGCATATTACGAAATAAAATCCTTACCATTTTTCAAAAACCGACTGAACTGCAAAGTCTTCATACTCGGAGGTACTAGGTCAACTTGTTTCATCAATTTCCAGAAGAGGATCACCAAAATTAAGTACCTGCAATGCGTATTAAAAATTTAAAACGTAAGATAAACAGGCCAAATGCTCTAGTCATCAAGAGTTTTGAAGAAGTGAAGTAAAAAAATTTGGAAAAAGAGTAAACTAACACATTGGGAGTTTTCTTATACAGAACTTACTGAGACAGAACATGAGCAATTGCTGCACCACTAACTCCCATATGGCAAGCAAAGATAAGAATGGGGTCCAAAACAACATTTGCTAGATCTCCTGCAACTATATTAAAGATAAAGTAAGTTTAGTTGAAATTTGAAAACCCTTTCATGAGAAAGCTGTTAGTGTTATTCAAGTCCTAGATATGTGTCATTTAACAGTACAAAACCACAAATATAAATATAAATCTGTAAAAATATAACTACACTAGTATCTTGATATACAAAGGCAACACCTTTGGTCTATGGTGTCGATTCTCAGTATTTGTGACAATTTTGTCATCATGCCTGGAACATGTTCACTTACTAAAAGTTAAATGTATCAAAATGATTATTCCAGAGACATAATTTATGAGAAATGGTCTTCCATTTAAATGCTCATTGTGGTAAAGGAATTTTTCAATAATCAATCTTCAAAACCTCAGGATCATCAAGATGAAATCACAGAACTTGATTCTGTGTCAAGATGCCCCTTCAAATAGGCACGGGCAAAGCCCTAAGACAAGCTTTGTGGTACGCTCCTAGCGCTAGACACAAATTAGTTTCTACTCATTCATTCATAAGATTATTAATTTTAAATAAATATAGAGTAATTATCCTAATCAATTTGAACTTTATGCAATGAAGGATAAATAAATATAGAGTAAAATCCTAATCATCTTGAACTTTATGCAATGAAAGATAACTAAATATAGAGTAATAACCCTAATCATAGATTATTTTCTAGTTGATGAAATACTGAACTTTATGCATATTTCACAATACAGTATATGCTATGAACTTATTCTGTGCATGTAAGAGCAGTAACACACTTTAAACAGTTCCATATATAAAATGGTGGTGCATAAAAAATTGACCTTCATGAGGAGTGGAGTAAAAAAATAAAAATAAAGAAATCTTTACCAGTGGCATATAATGGAGTTTTGGTATCTTTGAAACCTCGAAAAACTCCTTGCATGGCCAAAGAGAGAAGAACTGCTGGAGCGCCCAGTGATCTTAGTGTCAAGTACCTTTTTGCTGGGCCTAGCATAGGAGATCCCTATAACATTAATGAAAAGGAAAGGGGACAGAATTTAGTTGTGTTATTTTTTCACAAAAATTATCTTATACCGCGATGGTAAATGATTAAAAGTGCATGCCAATAATATTAGCCCCTCGAAGAATCCAATTGAAGACTTGCCGATTTCACACCCATAATTCCCAGTAACGGTTTTGCTAGACATATGAGAAATAGGGTTTGGACGAGGCCAAGTACAGCTCCTATTATTAATGCCGTGGATGCTGAAGGAATATGTCGCTTCTCACTTTTAAGTGGAGTCACCAGGGGATTTGCTGAAAGAATAACTTGCTTCTCACTTTTAAGCTGAGTACTATTAGAATTACTACTAGTAACATTTGCAGACTTATTTGCAGCTGTGCTGGAACTTTCTGCAGAAAACCAGAAAATAGCTTGTCAACACATAACTTAGTGATAACAAACATTCATAAGAATCACTTTGAATTTCTGGCTCAGTAAGGGAGTCTCTTTCCTAGATTTATTGCTCTTTAATTTATCCTAGTTCCTAATTATAAAAAACAACATAGAGTGAAAAAGAAAAACTACCACCTTCTGCTGTTGATTCTTTTGTTTCACTGTCTGTGGCCGAACCCTTTTCCATATTCTGAGGCATAACATCTTCCGGTTTTAACACTTCCATTCCATTGTTCTTGACAGAACTTTTCTCAGAGTTCTCAACTTTTTGCACTTCCGAAGTTATTCTTCCTAGAGTATTTTCCTCGGCAACAAAAGAAGTTGTTATGCTGACAAGAGGAAATATGGTAACTTTTGATGCTTGATTGAAAATAGCAATAGACACTCCTACAGCAGCAATCTCCACCGCACCTATCCAAAAAAGACAAAAATCTGATTTCAACCTAAGTTTGTAAAACAAGCCAACTTAAAAAAGCTTCTTGTTAATCTGCAAAAACCAGTAGCTAGAGATAAGGCATCTCATTCTACAAAATGTGATGAAGCAGATACGGAAGCATACTAGTAAGACATATCATAAAGTAATTTTCCCGTATTCCAATGTGTAAATATTCACTACCTTAGATGTAACAGTGTGTCTATCTCTCATCGAGAGACAAAAAGTTACTTGATCAACAACAGGAGAACACTCGGTCTAGGAGAGATTAAAATACCATTACACCTA
The DNA here is from genome assembly GCA_947179155.2 of Hedera helix. NCBI lineage: Eukaryota > Viridiplantae > Streptophyta > Magnoliopsida > Apiales > Araliaceae > Hedera > Hedera helix. The sequence goes on from OX359287.1 coordinate 35,158,027, forward strand.
AGGATGTTGTAAAATATTACACCTATTTCAAGAGCTTAACATAAATTCACTTGGACAAACTGAGAAGAACACAAAGACTTACCTAAACGGCCAATGAACGCTGTGTCAATTAGAGAAGCGACAGGGTCAGCAGCTAATGCCAATGCTGCTGGAAATGCAATACGTAATATCTCTGATCCAAGTGCGTCCATCTTGAAGACAAGCCTAAAGAGCAATGCACAAACCAAGCACCGATATTAGGAGAACAAACTTCCTGTATATTTGTCCATCTTAAAGACAACAGTCGTCCAAAATAACCAATAAAGATTCAAATCATCAAACATAAATGATTCAAAGTTTGATTGGTCTTAAAATAGAAAAAAAAAGAATATCATTCTACTAAGCATCAATCTAAAACAAACAGCTTCCCAGAGAGTAGAGCTTTCATCAAGAAACGATTATTAGCAGTAACATATGCAATATCTCTATCTCTTGGCATACAAACAGCATAGCTTCAGAGTAAACTTGCAAATGAAACATATTAAAACAGTACCTTGCGTCTCTGAAGAAAACGAAAAGAGGCATCTTCCATTTCCTATGTGGGGAATGCGCAACACCATCCTCAGCCATGATAATGAGGGTCAAAAATCTAAAGGGTAGATGAATAATAAAGCTGATTCAACCAAACTTATAGCGCCACCTGAAAGAATCAGTTTTCACAACTCCAGATCCATAAAATGTAGAACGTATAAGAGTTCAGAATGTTATATGTGATAATGTAGTTCCAATTACTACAAAGAGTAAAGATGAATTCCTGAGGAAGACATATACCAGTCGGGGTAGTTTAAATTTAATGAAATCCCGAACAATGATGAAAGAAGTAAACGAAATCCTAGAGGTGAGTTTAAAAGAATTTCAACGAAGCGTAACCTCATTCCAAAGCAAACATAAGAAACAATGCGGTAGAAATCAACTTAAGCTAACCTTTAAACTAAGGTATGACAAACAGGAATATTGGTCAGTGATTAAAGACATAGAAAAGCCAAGGAAAGCATGCTAACAACAATGCTGAAGTGACCTTAAATACTTCTTTACTCTCACTGACAATAAAACCTCCCTCAGTTCTGTTTAGGCAAAAGACAGTCAACAGAAGTCCCTCCGATTCAACTATTCAACGTCAGCAGTTGAAATTTCCCCAACTTTAGGCGAAAAATAAAATTAATTCAAGTTCTAAAATGTAAAAATGCAGACTTGTACCGGACAGTGCTGCCCATTTTGTTTAAAAGTAGTACACAAGTACAATACTTTTAATAATTCAATTTAACTGTTAATCTTATTGTACATTTCAACATATGCTTTGAAAAAAATAAAATAATTAAACAAAAAAGTCTACTAATAATAAGCCAACAGTTCTGCTAGCTCTGAATACAGAGGGGGGGGGGGGGGGGGGGGGGGGGACCAAACTTGATAGTAATTATAAAATGTGGATTTAGTAGCTCTTGGAACCTAACAAACTAACATTATTAAGGAATCACATGGACCTTCCTCAGTTCAACGTTCCCCTGATAACAGCAGAGCCAGGTAAAAAAACAAAAAATACTAAAATAAATTATCAACTTCGTATCATCAAAAAAAGACACAAATTGGAAAGAGAAAGAGAGAGACTTCTTCTGTCCATGCCTGATAAACCTTTCCTTGTTTCAAAGATTTGTTCTCTCTCTTCCCCAGTTAAACCTTTCCTCGTTTCAAATGAAAATGTGAGAATTTGCATAAACAAATGCATCAGAAATAATAATAATTTTTTAAAAAAAAATCTGTTAAACCTAAGATATGAACTCAACAAGAAACTACTCAATCCCAATGTACTAAAATTCCTACAAATGTCAATCAACTAGTCAAAAAACAAGTCAATTGAAACTATCCCTTTAACCTAAACAGTCAAAAACATTCAAAATCAATCCAATAATACCAAAAGAAATTTATCTAAAATTAAAAAGAGAACAACAATTTCAGTTATACCTTAATTTCTGAACCTCAATGCAACAATTTTTCTTATTACAATCTTGTATAGGTGCAAATTGATGATCAGCAACATAATTCTTGAAATTCTTTTTCTTTTTCTTAATACGAAAATAATTTCTACAGAACTGATGGATTTGTGAAGATTCTTTCATTGTGAGCAAGAACAACGAAGGGAGACCGGTTGGGTTTTGGGAGGAGACAAAATGTGATATTTCCATTGAAATGCTTTAAGCTCTACTGAAATTTCCATATAATAAATATACATGTACCTTTGTTTACTCAGGAATATCTAAATTCCCATTACATAAAATATTTTTATCGAGGAAAATAAAATAAAAAATTATTTTTTATTATGACTCTTAATAAAATTTAATTAATATAATGATATCACATTATTTAAAATAAATTTTTTTGAGACGTGTAACACTATATTACAGTGTAAAAATATAAATCAAAGAAAAAAAAGTTAATTCTCCTATCACTTTATATCAAGCTTGTTGTGGGCATCGAGCTTGTTGGTTAGAGGGCGTTAATTTGGTGCGCATCGTAAGTTTAAAAATACTCAGAAATCTTGGTTGTTAAAAAATATTTATTTTAAAAATAATTTATTTAATTTATAAATATAATTTTGGAGTTTAAAAATGCCTTATATCAAAAATAAAACAATGTATTTAGAAGTTCAAACACACTAAATTAATGCTATCAATGCAAAAAAGCCTAGGTGTATTGTGTGGGAGGAAAAATAAACTTAAACTACGTGCATGACCATGCATGAATCCACGGTGAAAGAGAAACCAACAAAATGAACTTTCATATATATATATATATATATATATATATATATATATATATGCAGAAACTAACATAGCATATATTTTACAAACATATTATTACAACAATGCAAGTAAGCAAAATCATATATATAAACAAAATGAACCATCAAAATATCAAGCACACCTCACAAATAATAATTCTAAAATTAAGAGCCATCAAATTAATGAGGGAATTCACCTTAATTCGATACTTTTCCTCTTCACTAAAAATTATGCAAAAACTTCAGCCCAAATTCTTTTTCTCCCTAGTCCCTATCAAATTCTTTACTACACTCGATCCTTTAAATACTCTCCCACCTCGCCGCCCTGTCCCTTTTCCCAATCTAAAAGTTACTATATAATTAAAAAAATAAAAATTCGACAAGAAAATTATATAATTACGAGAAAGAGACACAATTTTTTTTGTTATTTTAGGCAAATAAAGGACACGTAGTGACACCCCCATTGGACGTAAAATTATGAAATAAAATTTATTTAACCAGCAGCTACTAGGTTTCTTAAGTTAACACGTACGGAACTTTGGTGCAAGTGCATGAAATTTCTATGGCCTTGCATGTCGAGTTATTGGATTCTCTCAAAGCGATGTTCCACTATCCACGTCAGCTATATTGTTATCTTCGTGGCAATTTATTTTTTAAGTGCTTCTGGTTGGTAGGGCTAGACCAACTTTAGCAAATGTGTGGCACGTAGGATTTCCAATATTCTATGCGTGCAATTAGTTAATTTTCATGACCTAATCTTTGCCAATTAATCATTTATATATATATATATATATATATATATATAGAGAGAGAGAGAGAGAGAGAGTTAATCTATAGTAATCGGTTGTCCCAACAACTCAAAAATGCATTAAAAATGTCTTTGTTATTAGAGGCTCTAGGGCAGGACCAATTTTTTTTTAAAAACTGTCGTTAGAGATTTTAACGGTAATTTTGAACTTCTTTTTTTTGACCCTGCCGTTAGAGCCTCTAGCGACAGTGACTCTCACAGCAAAAATGTCCCTCCTGTATTGATTGTCGAAACAATAACTCATCAATTAATTGCTGTAGATGCGGTCCCATATATATATATATATATATATATATATGTATATATATATATATATATATATATATATATATATTGTAAGAGTAATGAACTAATGATATTTCAACTTTTTTTTTCTTCTTTTAACTAATCCTTGAGTCAAGGTTCTCTCTTTACGAGTTACGATCTATGAACGTAATAGAGGCACATATGTTCCGTCCATGCATGCTACCATGTACATTGTCCATGTTGCTATAATGCTATATGCTTGTCAGCGTACGAAAAATGTTGTATATGATGCCAAATACACTGTGTCATTTTTATAGGAAATTGGTGTTTTTACAAATAAAAATAATAATTTCATAAAAAAAATTTCACATGAATAATTAATAGATCCGACACTTATGTGAGAAATTTTATAAAAATATTAAATTTTACTTGTAAAAAAATTAATTATCTTTGTATATGGTCGACTATAACAGACTCAGCACGACTATATATTACTTAATTATAATTATCACTTTTATAGACACACTAAAGTAGTACTCCATATATACATTTCAAATTATATAATTATTATTGACTTTTAAAAATTAATTTAAGATATTTTTAAATTTAAAATTGAGTTGACTCATTAAAAATTATGAAATAATAAAACTTACAATGAGTAATACTTTTTAGATATATAGTTTATAATATTTATCATTATATTAATTAAAATTATAAAAAAAAGTTGAGTTTAAAAATCTCAAATTAATTTTAAAAAGTTAATAATAATAAAATAATATAAAACGAAACGAAAGGAGTATTATAGTAAAGATTTTTCCATATGACGTCAAAATATATTTTTTTTTGTGTGTGGAGATAATTTAGTTTATTTATGCAAGCCTTAACTAGTAAATTGTACTATTCATTTAATGAAAAGAATATTTCATCGTGGAGGAAACAGAGGTGTATAACAGCTGTAGAAACTTAAAGTGATGGCACTAGTGTGGTATTTATAATTGATAGTCCATCCAAATGATCAGTACTTACAAAGGACATTCAACGTATAGAGAGAGAGTGTGCCTTAACCTTAATACAAACAAAAAGTTAATTAGCAATCATCAATAATTAATCACGTACAACTTAATTTAAAGCATTATAGAGACCTGCCGAACAATACTATACTGAGGATAAGTTAAATAATCAGGTCATATATTCTAGAAATGCTGGTAGCTTATTAATTTCTAGCTGGCTAGCTACAATTATTAATGTATTTCTTTTTACCTGTTTTCTAATACATCTCAAATAGGAGTGGAATCTATCTATAATCTATTACTCCACTTCTTTATTTTGTTTTCCTTTAGTAACTAGCTAATTGGTCATTTTCTCTCCATTATATATATTATAAATGAAATTAACATTTGGCACTTGATGTATCTAACCGAGTTGCATTATTACACTAAAATTGAGAGCAATCAAACAGTTGTTTACTGTTTTTTGATAAATATATCCGTGCATAGAAATGTTAAGAATGCCGGAAATACTTTTAACGATTTTAAACATTAACAATATCAATCACATTATTGTAATCGATCTATCGGTTTATATATTTAGATCGTTGCTAACAAAAGTATTGTGATAATTAATATTAGGGAACTGACATTTTAAGATGAAAAAAATGATATTTTTACATGATCCGTATCGCATAAATAGTTAATTAATTTTACATCTATGTGAGAGCATGTGGGACTAACATTTTTATATTTAAAAATATCAGTTTCCGTAATATTTATTGAATTGAGTGCAATGTAATGAATATATGACTAAAACCCTTCATTTATTTGAAATATATCTAGTACGCAGAGATGCTACATGTTGAGTGTTGACATATAGCAACATGGTAAGATTAGTGCATGATAATTAGTGATCAAACATGTTTAATAGTAACATTAAATGCATGTCAAAGTTGTTGTAAGCCGCTCTACTCCACAAATATTGCTCTCTCCATATATATCATAAAACAACTTCATATTTAATTAACTGCCATTTTCATGCAACAAACACAAAGTAATATACGAAGATTTTTTATTATTTTCCACAACAATCACAATATTTTGAGTGAAGGAAGCATCATACATGCCATAACACAAAGAAAATTTATTATTCAAACCACCTTTAGTGCACATCATAAGCAAATCTTCTCTCCATTGCCAAAATGAGTTTATTAATTTTTTAAAAAAACAATAAAAAAGCACTAACTTTCTATCGTAAAAAAAGAATTGAAAAAAATCTATCTGCTTTCTTTTGATAGCTATCTTGGATCGCGTTAGATATTTTTCAATTGCCACTTCTGATTATGTTGGCTTCTTGACGTTTCCAACAGCCAACCAAATGATCCATAGAATTTTTTTGAATTGTGTGATTGCTTAGGCATAATTGGATCATTTAGTTTAAATCTTTGGTAAAGCTCTCTTTTTTCACTTCTTAAATATGGTTTGCAGCTGTATATTCCATTTGTTCCAAATTATTTAATCATTATTAATTTGTAAAAGTCAATTTAAGATATTTTAAAACTAAAAAATGAGATGACTCATTAGAAATTACGAAATAATAAAACTTATAACGAATAATACTTTTTAGATAGTTAGCAATATTCATACTTTCATTAATTAAAATTAAAAGAATTTAAATTAATTTTAAATTTAAAAATTTCTTAAATTGATTTTAAAAAATTAACAATATTTAGATAATATAGAACAGATGGAATATTATTAGACCCCTTTGTAGTTTAACTTATTTTAAGCTAAGAGCTTTTTAGCCTTTGTATATTCTTATCAACGTATCTACATTCTTATGCAAATCTTATAAAGGATGCCTCTTTACGCGTCATACACAGGAAATCGTGTGCGCTTAATATTTTATTGAATTTTAAAATAAATTTAATTAGCGGTGCTGCATAGTCATGATAAACGAGCTGAGTCGGCTCAAATAGATTGAATTATAAGTGGGTTGGACTAAATTTGAGCCAAGTCAAAATTGTCTAAATTTTTTTGAGTAGAAAATAAGAGTCATGGCCCCCGTAGACCAATTTATTTATTTATTTTTTCACAATTATAATTATGTTATATAAATTAAAAAGGTGACTTGATTCTTTTTTTTTAGTTTAAGGAAGATTTTCACTTCAAACTATTACATAATGAATAAATACTATATTCATCTTAACTATTAAAAAGTAGGGTATGATATTAAAATTCGTGTCACGCTCTACTTTTTAATAGTTAAAATAAATATAATATTTAATTTTATATTTAAATGTTATATATACACACTTGTCCTTGCATAATTAGAACAATGTCGCACACCTATTTCCTTGCCTTCGGGTATGCATGATGAGTGTTCCAAGACTTGCCGAGAAGTTTCTGACAGTCCCAAATGAGCACCTCCAACACATTCCCATCTTTTATCAAGCTCACTGCCGTTTCCAAATCAGTTTCAACTTCCAGTTGTGGAATTCGTTGCTCCCACACCAACAAGAAGCCCTCTCCATTATTAAGGAATATTTCTCATTGTTGAATTTTCATATATTTTTGGCAAACGAAAATTTATAGTCAACTTTTTTTAATACTACCACTTTGCTCATCTCTCCATTATTAAGGCTCAAGATCCCCTTTTTTCTTCACTTTGTTGGTGCCTTCTGCGCTGTCCCATGGTATAATCTGGTATATATCAACCCTTTTCACAATTTAATTCTTACAAGTATTTTAAAAAATGGCCACCAAAAAGATTACTATGTTCCCAATAGAATAATTAAGCATCTTTAATGGGGTTCCTTCTTCAAAATAGAACAATCATATGTTTACTGTATAATAAATCAAATACTTTTTTTTGAACAGATTAATGATTATTCATTTGCTTACCTTAGCTTTGGGTCATGAAAAAAATGAATAGTATAAGAGAGAAAAAGTGACAAGAAGGAGAATGTGTATTCACTGGTCCATTGCACTTATTCTGCTGCCATGAAGGCTGATGAATCTTACTCTATCTGCACCACTCGCTTGCGTTGCGTTCACTACAACCACAATTACACATGTATTTTTGTAAGTACTCAAAGTATAAATCCAGCCATTGTGTGCCTTGGCAGGGAAGAACCGAAGAAGTATGACAACTTGCAATTTTTAGCTGCTTCTTGTAGGGAAGTTTGGGAATTTTTTTTTCTCTTTAATTTCCTCAAAATAATTCTATGATCAAGCAGAAAAATTGTGAGAAGGAAACCTACATAATCATGGATCACGGGGGTGTATATAATTCAAGCTTCAAATAATTATATAACACAAAAACACTATGCAAACAATTACATATTAACAAAAGTTGAAGTGCTTTTGTTACGGCTTTTATAAGAATAAAGAAACAAAAATTAGCTCTCGTATTAGGCCAAAATGACCCAAATTTTCATGAACTAAAAAATAAAGGCCCAAATTCCAAAATTTGCAGTAATTTTTATTTATTTATATACTTCCTTTGTATTAAAATTTAAAATTATTATTGATTTTTTAAATTCCGTTTAATTTTTTTTTAAATTGATATGGTTTATTTAAAATAATAAAACAAAAAAATTAGTTGTACATTTTAAATAGTTTAATATCTATCATTGTATTAAACTAAAACAAATGAAATCTATATCCTTTGTATTTTTTTTTCATTTTATTTATGTAGCTTAGACCTCAATTAACAACTTTTTGCAAAAATTAAACTAGCAGATTTTGATTTCCTAAACGAGAAAACACTGAAACCAGTGGGAAACCCCATGAAGAGCATTGCTTCAAGGTAAAAGTTTAAAACCCCAAAATATATTAATTCATAAAAATTATATACAATAGGAAACATTAATTTGCTTAATTAATCATTCAATTGTTGCTATAATAATAATAATACATAAATGTATTTATTTTCTAATAATTCATGACTTCAAGATAAGTTCTCAACATCAATGATTAATCATACAGCTGCTCTCATATTTTCTGGTTCTATGTTTCTTATCATATGCACTGCCAAGAACTAATAAACACTCGGCCTGGTGATGAAACTTAGGCTTGATAAAGTTTGAAATCACACGAAAATTCGACTTGAAGCTCATGCGAATCGCAAGAGGCAACCCTTTTCCAGATTCAAGCATGTCCTGCATGCTTCTTCCTGCCCCATACATTGGCTTGTTCTTTGTTCCAACATATAATTTGAATGATGTTGATCCATCACTCGATGCATATAGTTCTGGTCCCTGTAAGATTTAAATGGAAATATTTAACTTAAAATATAATTTTAACTAGATGTAAGTTTGCTGTTAACATTTGTATCATGGGGTCATGGGGAAATATGTGGGAGAGGCCAGGAGGGTAATTTAGAGAAAGTCTAGGAGAAATTTACTTTTGCTATGAAGCTATCATGTTGATTTTGCTATATCGAATAGACTTGAATATGTGATCATATATTATTATATTAGAGAGTTTATTACTATGCTAATGATATAATTTGTTAAGTTATCAATGTATATTTTAGTTTCGATTCGTTTTATTGAACTAATATATGCCGTTTTAAGTATTTATTACAAAAATGGGGTCATAGTTATACTATTTTTCTAATAACCTATTATAATTAATGAGAAACAAGTAAATAGTTATAAATCCTTACCCATGAAGTTGCAAATGGGAGATTGCCAAAAGAAATTGCCAAGATGGGAGGCTGAATGTGAAGGCCAAAAAGCTTAGACTTGTTATCAATCAATAGTTTTATTGAACAATTACAAGTAAGGATTTTGGTAGTCACACCAGAGGCATCCACCCCCTCCCCTAGTTCAAATTCTCGAATTCCTGCCATCTGAAACATTTATCAACAAGTAAAGAGAGAGAGAAAATGCATGCAAATTAACTAATTTATATAGAACATACATATTGATTGCATGTTAATTGGCTTGAATGAAAAAATAATACTATACCAAAAAGCATGATCTACATTTGGGAACGGAGGACGTATTATGTATTCATGAAATATACTTAATTTCGTAATTGAATTATTACTGAAATTTAATCGGTGAACTAAAATTTGTAACACATTTTGGACCCTAAATGTACTTTTACCACCTCAGATTCCCATTTTAAATTGAGCACATCATTATTCGATATGATTAGGTCAATTTCATGGTTAGTTATAATTTGACACAATTAAAGTACTTTCATTTTTCCATTTGTGCCAAAGAAAGGGTTTAAAATGCTAGTTTTGAGAAAATATTTGGGACATCCATTGCAGTCAAGCATTGACGGTTTTAAATAATCACAAAATTAAAGGCGATTAATGTTGTTAGAATTAAAATATTGTTACTAAACAATAAGTATCGTTTAAAATTTTAAGCTCCGTTAAAAATTTAAAAAATATCGTTAATTATATATTTGCTCTAAAAATATTATTTTTATTCTAATAATATTAACAATTTTGTTAAATCACCAACTTGCATGTGCAAATGTGTGTGTGTGTATATGTATGTGATAGAATAAATAATGAAGTGAAACCACCATTAATTTCTATCCATTTTTGAGACAATAAGAAAGCATGCACAACATTATTAAGGAACAAACATATCTGACTTCCGTCCGTATACATTGATAATTAAGTTTTTTTGGGACTGCAACTAGTCTTTGAAAAAGGCACTAAATAATGGTCTCACCTACTCTACATGAATGAGGCACTAGAAGATTGATTTAATAACAACATAGCAATGATGGATGATGGCAATGATGCACTAAAATTGTCGGTTTAATATGGTTTCCACAAAGATATTTATCACTTTATTTAGAACGTTGATACTTGATATATTGAAGTGGGGCTAGCGTAATTTCAACACAATTTGAGACATAGTTTGTACATCTAGTAATTTACAAGTGTAACTTATAAGCGTCTGATAGCAAGTTTCATGATAACTGGATTTTTTAAATTTATTTTATAATAAAAGTTGACGAAGAACATTTATTTTGATAAAAAGAAAATTTTATTTTCACTAAAAAACTTTTTAAAAAAATTATAATAATAACAAATTTGAACCCGACTAAACTCATTTTATTCAGAGTAAATTTCCCTATTTGCATGAAACTCGAACATGTTATTATTCTGTTCATTGTAAAATTATATGCAAGTTTTTAAAAGACGATTCTTAAAGAAAATTTTATATTTTTCAAACATATTGCCAACATTAAAAATAAAATAAAAATACATATTTTATTTTAGAACATATTTAAAAAAAATTATATCTCTGATTTTAAAACAAAAGAGTTTATAGGACTTACAAGTAAGAAGTAAAATACGGCTATGGTGAATTCTGGTTGTTGCCACCGCATTGTGGTTGCTAAAAGCCCAACATTAGTAAAACTGGGCTAGTGTCTTTTTTTTTTTTTTTGAGGGCAAAGTGGGCTAGTGGTTATGCATACAATTAAATAGAACTTTTTTTTGATAGTGGCAAACTGGCAACATAATTTTGTCACACTAAAGGTTGGAATGTTGGCCAGCAGGCACGGTATAAAATTTTTGCTACTATATTTATTAAAAGAAATAGCTGGCCCAGAAACATTATATTGCAGTTGCAATTGCAGTTCTAGAACTGGACTTTAATTATACAAAAGGCCAGCCCAACGATTGGTGTGAAATTTATTGGGTTAATTACATATTCTAGTATTTTTTATGAAAAAATTACAATAAAAGTGCATTAAAAACATATTTATAAAAAGAGTGCATTTTTAATCTTTTATTTACATAATAAATACAGTTAATTTTAGTTTAAATTAATTGGAGTGATGATGTGGCCATGATCCCTTTAATTTAGTTGGGTAATTTCAAAATTTAAAATTCTAATTAAATTCACTTATTTTTTTATTTCTTCCATTTTCTCTTCTTCCGCCATTTTCATCTTCTCCATCTTTCTCTTTTCTCCATTTTTCGCTTTCTCTTTCCTCCATTTTCATCTTCTCCATCTTCTTCCGCCATTTTCTCCGCCGTTTTTTTCTTCATCTTTTACGTTCATGGTGGTAGTTGTGGCGGAGGAAGAAGATGGTGGTGGTTGTGGCGGAGGAAGAAGATGATAGTAGAGGCGAAAGAATATGGTGGTGGTTGTGGCGGAAGAAGAATATGGTGGTGGTGGTGGTGGTTGTGGTGGAGGAATACCTTTGTATTAAAGGTTGGTTACTCCTTTATTAAGGTTTGATTACCTTTGTATTAAGGGTTGATTACTTTTGTATTAAAGTTTACGTTTAGTAAATTTAGGTAACCAAACAATAGTATATAGGTAACCAAACATTAGTATGGAGGTAACTAATTCCTGAATGTGTAGTAACTAATTTTGGTTACCTTTGTATTTAGGTTGGTTACCCATGTATTAAGGTTTGATTATCTTTGTATTAAGAGTTGGTTACCTTTATATTAAAGTTTGATTACCTTTGTATTAAAAGTTGGTTACTGGTTACCTTTTGTATTTAAGGTTGGTTGCCTTTATATTAAAGTTTGGTTACCTTTGTATTAAAAGTTGGTTACTGGTTATCTTTTGCAGACTTCGGCGAGGAAGAAGGTGGAGTCAAAGTAAGAGAGAGATGGAAAAATTGAATTGAAGTAATTTAATTTACTTCTCCTTAATTTAAAGAATTTGTATAATTTAATTTAATTTTTCTTGATTTAAGGGATTTGTGTAATTTAATTTACTTCTCCTAAATTTAAGGGATTTATAAAATTGAATAATTAATGTGATTATTGTATTTGCACTCTTTTTGTAATTATTTTATAAATGTATTATTCTTGTAATTATTTTCTAAAAATTGTATACTTCTGTAAAGGACCCAAATTTATTCACCTTATGGGTTGTCTGGTGAGGATAAGATAAAGCCCAATTGTTGTAAAAAGTATTCCTCCTTATAATCCAAAGGCATTACAAACTTGTTTGCCCTTTCAGTTTGTTCAGATTCATTAATTGTCTACAAGCCCAGTCTAATTAAGACATTTCATGACACTTTTAATTATATTGCTATTATTTGTAAATATATTTTAAAAAACTTTTTAAATGATAAAGAATAATTTAGAAAAACATGTACGTATTATAAAAATATTATGTGTAAATGTGTCTGAGTTTTCTTATGAGAAAAATGTAACATCTAAGTTAATCATTTTTACTTAATTTGTAATGATTTGTTGCAAATGCTACTATTTAGTAGAGGACAATTTTAGAATGCTAGTGATTTATTTAATTTTTAGTGGCAGAAATATTTATTGATCTTCAAATGAGGACATTATTTTAGTGTTGAACAAATTCAAATGTCAATTCGTGGAGTGGTTTTGACAAAACTTAATTTTTAATGAATCTCATTACCTCGAGACTTAAATTGTTCGATGCATGCAATACTTTGTATTTTACATGTAATACATTATAAATCACGTAGTATATTTTGTAACGTGTGAAAGAGAAATTTAAATCTATTGTCTTATGATTTCTTGTCTTATTTATGGTCTCATCTCATGTATTGCTCTTTACGTAATTTTTATTCAACTAAAAATATACATGTAAATAAACAAATAAAATATTATGCGGCATAAAAGTGAGACAACATATGAGAAAAATAATATGGCAGTAAAATTGAACTCGCGACAGAAAGTAAAAGAGAGAATATTGCACACACCTTAACGGACACCATGGGAGGTGGAGGCTTGGTAGCTAAATAAAAAACAAGCAATGCAAATCCCAAACTCACCAAAAGCCTCAAAGCAATCTGCAAACAAATCCACAAACAAGAAGAAGAATGGCGAAAAGACAAATATCTCCACCACCCACTTTTAATCCCTCCATAATTATCATAAGATTCCTCTCCATCTTCCTCCTCCTCCTCCTCCTTATACTTTCCATCAAGTACCCCATGATGATGATCATGATCCACGCAATCTCCACCGGTCATCTCCTCAGGATCAGTCGTCCCGTGACTTTGAAGATCATAAGCAATAATCTTATTATTTTTGTCGTCGTGATGTTGAAAAGAGTTATTGGATCCGCGAGAGGAGTGGCGGGAGAGAGTGAGGCGGGTGGTGGCTAATTCTTGGTTGGTGGCGTGAGAGAGTGTTGATGGGCTTTGTACGAAGTATAGTGCGTACGGGTAGGACCTAAACAATGCTTCTTCTTCTGACTCCATTTTGTTATTAGTCATGGATATATGAGTATTCAGAGAGAGAGAGAGAGAGAGAGAGAGAGAGAGAGAGAGAGATACGTGTTGGTTTGGATATGAGAAACGGTGATAGAATGGCTTTTTTATACCAAGAAAAGAGACTTTTTCTTTTTTTTATAATACTTCAGACAAAATTTAAGCACACTCACACATATTTTTTTATTTTTATTTTTATTTTTAAAGGAGACGTTGCTTTTGTGAGTGAGGCTCTAGTGCGGGTTAGTTAATTATAACAGCATTGAAGGTTCACTATAAGTATTAATTGTGGTTAAAGATCATTTTCTTATTTAAAAAATTATATTTAAATGTGCTAAATTAACATACTGTACATATATAAAATTCAATAAGTTATAAAAGGTTTAAGATTAAATATGGATAATTTAGTGGTAAAATCTATCTCTTTAATGTGAGTTTAAGTATATTTCTAAATTAAAATAACACAAACGCTACATAACAAATATAAATTTTATTTAATTTTTCTCTCTAATTTTCCTCCTAAATCTTCTCAAAATTCTAACATCTAAACGTTATAATATAGGCTTATACGGGAGTACTCCCATATTTAAGGGTAATGCATGTACAAAACACATTATCCTTTCAAGACAATTGAACATTTAGAAAAGGTTCTATGCTTTTAATTCTTTAGAAATCCACTTAAATTCTTGATATAATGAACTCCTTACTAAACGCCACACAAACAATTAATGTGGCTTAGAAGATCCAAATCAATCGATAAGGTTCAATTTTATAAGATTATAATGAAAAATGAACTTTAAAATCACACACACGCACGCACACACGTTTATTAATTTCTGCAATAACACTTGTTTGTGTATAAATCAGCAAAAGAAAATTAATTTTATTAATGAATAAAACATAAAAGCCAAGCCAAAATCATTAAGTTGACAAGCCAAGCTTCATGTGGCAAGCTGAGCCAAGCTGCCAATGAGAAAATTTGGTCCTAAAATTAGGGGAGAGCCATTGATTAGCTTGACCTCATAGTGCTAGTACAGTAGTACATGGTTTGCTTTACACCGAATTGTCTTTCCTTTTTATGACTACAGAAATGATAACAAATCAAGCACGCTTTAGCATTTCTTAACTGTATTTTTATCTCCCACTTTTAGCGTAATTCTTAAGACTCAGATTAGATCTTAGCCAAAAAAGACTAGAAAAAGGTATTTACTTTTAAATTGAAAGGTATCATGCTTTAGTTAGTGGTTGCTTATTTTATACTTCTCTACATTGGTATACTATCTATATATTCTCACTGGTTTATAAATCTTGATTTTGGTAGAAATAATAATTTTCATCCCAAATCAAATACTCCATCTGTTCCAAAATATGTGATTATTATTGAATTTTTTAAATTAGTTTGAAACTTTTTGATACACAAAATTGACTTAGATTCATTTAATTTTAGTTAATGCAATGATAAATACTGTAAACTTTTAAAATTTACAACTGATTATAAAATTTATTATCTCTTATTTTTTGATGAATCATATCAATATTGAATTTAAAAATATCTTATTAATTAACTTTCAAAAGTTACTAATAATCTTATAATTAACATGGAAAGGAGGGAGTATATTTATAAAGTAGCAATTTAAACTAAATATAATTCCATATTTACGAAATAGAGTTTGGATTAGTAGAGAAGAGAGAAGAAGAAAAAATTGAGGGTTTGAACTATTGCTTGATTGTGGGAGAAAAAAAAGGAGATTTGTGCAGAATAATGTCAAATTAATTATGTTTTTTGCTTGGATTGGAACAGATTGATGGATTGATAAGCAAGGGTGGACATAGCCACATAGATGTTCATGATTGAAGGAAATAGTGAGAGCATATATTGAGAAATAATCCAAGTAACAAGAGGCAGCTTTTGCTTTTATACCAAGAAATAATGAATGGCACCTCTCTCAATGTCATAATCACCATATATATGGAATCCTTGTAAAAGAGATAGAACTGAAGGAGCTTATAATTTACATGATGAAGAGGAGCTTATAATTTACAGGGTGGCCATGTTAGTAAAACAGAGCTTCATATATCTTGTGGTACATGCATATGGTTTTTTTTTTTTTTTTTTTGTTTTCTAGCTCCTTATGGTGGTATTCAATTCAAAGCAATTACATGAATTTGAGTATTGGAAGCATATATATTCATTATGGGAATTAATTTGTTGCCAGATAAAGTTTTTATTGCTATGATTTAATGGGCTACATGATCATATGATATGATGAAACATTTTTCTTTTGGATTGTCCTCTCATTTTCTATGTAATTTCGAACTCAATGGGGATTGCTTTTGAGAAATTCATGACTATTATTTTATCCCCCCCCCCCCCCCCCCCTAATAAAATAAAATAAAATAAAACTAGGGTAGGCTTTTAAAGTTATATTAAAATGTTTAATTTTTAAAATAAACAATGTCTAAGCTAGAGAAGATGAAATAATGGCTATGACTATAACTTTTAAAATTATTATAGATTTGATAAATGAATTTGAGTATATATTTTTTATTGTCTTTTTTTTTTTTTATCTGCAAAAGAAATTATATTAATGAAAACCAAATTATACAAAATTCCGAATTATCCACAAGCCTTGGATACTCAGAAAATCAGACAAAGCCTATCATCAATCTAGTACAAAAACTCAACTTTTTTTATTGCTATGTTTTAATGTACTATATGATTTAATTAAATGAAACCTTTTTCCTTTTGACCGTCCTCTCATTTTCTATGTAATTTGGAATTCAATGGATCGGGGCTGTATTATCCTAGGGCTAGGGCCTCATATTGAACACTATAATGACCCCATTTTTGTGTGGATATAATTACCAAAAAATGAAAGAAAAAAAGGTTTAAATTCATAAGAAGATAAGTCATAGATCCTAAATTAGAAATTCAAGAATACTACTCTATTCCTCCGACCTAAAATTTTTTAGGGTAGGTAAAAAAGTCACCAGATACCTTATTAGGAAAAGAAAGGCCCAAAACTAAGTCTAGAAATCCTATTAAAATTACTGGGAAAAATACTAAAGATCACTAGAAGAAAGAGCTATAACGACAGTTGCTTATCGTAGGTAGTAAGTCTTTTTGACTGACATTAAAAGCTTTGCCCATGGCTGCCAACCCCGGCGCTGTTGTACGCTTCACTAAAGCCTTTTTTAACTACGATCTCAATATTAAAGCAATAATGACTGAGCCCCCGCCATTCCATTAAAGACCATACAGGCCTCTTTTATAAATCTTTTTGAATGCCCAAACATTTGGAAAAAAAAATCAGCAACCTGATCTGCATCAGTCTCCCAAACTCGACCCTGAGTTGAAGTAGTGTCATCATGATATTGGTGATATACAACATTTTTATGTGTCTAGGAAGCTTTAACTTGTAAGCTCTATCATTAATCTGCGCAAGTACTTCACATGGTCCAGTCTTTCTTGCATTCAACTTATTGTATTTGCCAACTGGATAATTACGATCTCTAGTGAGAACAACTTATATATAGTTTATAACATCAAAACTAGACGTGGTCTGCCCTTGTCAACATTCTCTTTGTATTTCTTGTTGCTTTCGTCAATTTGTAGGCGCACCATGTTGTGTATTAATTTCTTTGACTTGTTTTGCTAATCTTCTACCTTCGAACTTAAACAATGGTTCACAGTAGAAGAACAAATTAAATCCAAGACATTCTATGATTGTGCCCATAAACATACTTAAATGGACTCATCTTTGTTGTACGGTTTCCAGACTGGTTGAATTCATATTCTGCATGAGACACTGAGAGAGTACATGGTCTCATTGCTTAGGATGGTTGCCAACAAGACTTCGAATCAGATTTTCCATTCACTTCCGTCCACTCATTTGTTTGAGGATGATACGAATGGCAAATATGACCAATTTCTTCGAAAAGAGCCCTCACTCAAATAGTGGCTTACAAACTTCCTCTCTTGGTAAGAAACTATTTCTTACCATGTAAATGAATTATTTCTTTAAAGAACAAATTAATTAGCAATACGAGAAACATTCATGGTTTTCCGTGCATAAAGGATGCTTCAAATTAAATTTGCTTTACATTTTCCAACATAAAGGAGGCAGCTGATGAGGGCAGCTCTTGGAACCCTAGGCCAAAAGTTTATAATTTTTTTACTTGTGTAATACAAGGATGAATTAGATTACTTTTTTATTTTCTTGGATCAAACATGGCAATCACGCAATGAATGTCGCTAATATACAATTAAAAGCAAGTGTTTAAATACAATGAAGGTAGAGTACTATAGAATTACAACCTCCATTCTTTTTATTTTCTTTGCATATTATGTTCAAGAGAAGTACTACTTTTAGAATAAGTATAAATGCTCTATACTAAACACAATATCAAACACAACATTTTGATTTTATCCATTGAAAGATGGAGTCTGATACGGAAATCCGTGTCATGTCTCACTTTTTAATGATTAAGATGTATGTAGTATTTGAAGTAGTGTTTGGTTGTAATGTATGTAAAGTTGTCCCTACTTTTATATTATCCGTCTCATGTGTTTTCTTTTTTCTATGTCTTCTTATCACGGCCTTATCTTTATCTATTTACTTATAACTACTTTGTAACTAAATAAAAATATCATATTTTAGTAAAAAATAAATAAAAGTTGCATACAAACAAATTTCTTGCCATGCAAACTTATTGCTATATATTCCTTTGAGGTTCAAATTAAACCATCTTTGTCCACGGTTATGGCAGTTTCGAAACTTCCATAACCTGAATAGAAGAACCGTGGGTGCATATATTTATTAGAAATTCTGTTAGTACTCCTTCCATTTGATAAAAAAAAAGTCCTATTTATTTTAGTCCATTTGCAGAATCTTACGATTCAAAATTTAATTTGTATTTATTTGATTTTGATAAATGCAATAGTTATTATTTTAAATTGCTCAGAAAGTATTGCAAAATATAAAATTGTTAATTTCAAAAGTTTTAAAAAAAATACATCACAATTTGAACTCTAGAATGTAACGAATTAATTAAAATAAAAGGCAAATGAAAACTCTTTTGGTAAAACCGTAAATGTACCAACATTTCAACTAATGACTACAACTGTTTGCACAACATGCATGAGCATGCACCAAACACATGAGACTAACACGAATGTTATGTATCTCTCAGTACTTACAATTTCAGCTTCTTCATTATTATTCCTTTGTATATAATACTACAATATCTCTCTCTAGCTAATTCCTTAACATCCCCACTAATATATAACAACTTCCATCATCACAATATTACAATTGTACGTAAAACTACAATTCTCCAACAACAAAAAAAGACTTTATTTTCTGCTTCAGTTGTGTACAACAATTCACTATTAACATGTTTCTTCATAATGACTCTTCCACCAACTGCAGTTCCTGCAATATGATTTAAGTACCATGACTAGAATATCCATATACATTTTTGGAAGTACCCCACATTATTGCTTGATATCCAAGGAGTTGGTGCAAGGTTTCACGACTGAAAAATACATGTACAAATGTTGAGCCTTAAGGGTAGTTTTCAAAAACTATTTTTCTCCAAAAATTTCCTCTAAAACGAGGTTAGAAGATCTTGATAGAGAAAAAAATAGTTATTTAACTTGAAAATCAAGATAAGGTGAGGAAGAGACATTTGCCAACAATCCCTCCCAGTCCAGTTCTCCCATTCTTAAGTTTTCTCCTTCTTGCCAATGATTCCCAAAACCAATCACGTCTTCTACTTTGATGCTCTCACTATTAATAAAGTTGTTGTCATTTGTTTTCTTATCAAACATGAATTCAACATCACCATTACTCCCCTCAACAACCCTACTCTCTAATGCAGGGATAGATAGGTCATTTTCCAATCCCATCATATAAGGTTTTAAAATACCATAATCTCCAAAATGCCCATCTCCCATACCAACTTGTGTGACGCATGTGGATACATTGAATAACGCTGTTGTGCCGGTTATGTCATAGTTGTTATCGATTTGAGGAAAAGGGTTAAAATGGTAATTTCCGGTAGTTTGCATGGAAGAAGATGAGATGGTAGAAAAGTCCATGCACAAGTTCATGAATTCATGTTCTTGAAAGGATATGATCCCTCCTGCTAAGACATCAATAGGCTCTGATGAATTACTATTGTTTGAAGTTGTTGAAGTAATATTGTTCTTCAACCTTTTCTTTATTGTAGAATTCCAGAAATTCTTTATTTCATTGTCGGTCCTTCCCGGGAGGCGTGCCGCAATTTGAGACCACCTAAACAATAAGACCTTTAATTTAGTAAGATTAGGTACAAGAAGTATACATATATACTTGAGTCCAAAGTTACTACCCCATTTCCTGTTTAACCTCCTGTCCGACATGTATTGTTGAAATGTTTCCATGTCATGTATTGCTGAAATGTGTACTTAATTTACTTATTTACAATTAATTTTGTACGTAAATAATAAAGATTACCTGATGGCCAACACGAACGCATATCTCACCTCTTGTCCCATGTCATGTATTGTTCAAATGTGTACTTGATTTACTTATTTATAGTTAATTTTGTACGTAAATAATAAAGATTACCTAATGGCCAACACGAATACATGAGATAGGATGAAAGAAGAGACAAAAAATGGGTCAGGTGATCTAAATTATTTGTACATACTTTCTTCTATTTTTAACCGCATGGTTTATGCTTATGTTATTATGCATGTATGAATGCGTTAATTAGGTCCTGAAACAGTTATATACCAAGTTATCAACCCCCTTAGTTTTCTCTATCGGACAGTTTCCTAGGTTTTATGATGAAAACAATGAGAAAATGACTAAAATGCTAAGCTACATCGAGTTTGTTGCATTGTGATGATATTGTCATTCAACTTTTATAACTACTAAACTTCACTCTCTAAAAACATTAGTTGTTCATAGAAACGTTTAATTGTTTAAAGTTGACTCAAGTTTATAAATGGTCATAATCCTTCCGAGTTTTTGGTTAGTAAAATAGAAATTTGGGTAAACTTTTAGCAAGTAAATGTCACTGAATGGTGTGTGCTTTGGTAACTATAATAATCAAACGCGAAACAATTTGCATATTGTATCAAAAGATATGATTACTAATGTATTAATTATTTATTTTTTAAAGAAATAACTTCAATAAATAGTTTTGCCTCATGTTTAACAGTTTCCTTTTGAAAGTTTTGAAAGTTTCAAAACATTCATCATCCTTCAATTTATCTCCACTTAAACTCAATAACAAATCTACGAAAAAATTATATAAAAAGGGGTAATTGAATTTTAACAATTTAAAGGCCTTAGAAATATATATATATATATATAAGTAAATTAATACTACCTTTGTTGTCAAAAGGATGAGTAAAGTATAATTTTCCCTTCAAAAAATAAAAGTAGAGGGAAGAGAATAAAAGAGTTTTAAATTTATCTTTAGTGACCCTACAAAATTACATAAAGTGATGAGTGCTTTTATTTTTTATACTAATAGACCCCACTAATATATTTATCCTTCATTTTATGTATTTTATCTCATTATTTGAATAATTAAAATAATTGTAGATTTAATCATATTTTTGAAGACAGAGGTAGTGCATATAGAAAGAGCAAGGCCAGTAAAATGGTCAACATATACATTAAAAATTAAGATATTCTTGCCAATTAATTTGATGGACGAGGGATATAAAGCTTTCCAAATTCAAGGATTTATGCTTGAATTTTTGAACCAGAGTCTGCATTATTGTTTTTTGTGATGCTTTCCAGCAAAGATAATACGAAATCAATACGAAATCAATATTAACAGCCTCCACATACTGTACGTATGTCAAACTTCACTTGCTGATTCCAGAGTTATTCAATACTTTCATCGACTTAGTGAATCGCATATTAATATTTATGTATCTAAACATGATACTTTTGCGTATCAATATTTTAAATTTAACGTACCAACAAATTTCTTTATTGTTTTACCTATAATTGCACTTATATCAATATTCTAACTTAGTATTAGATGTTCAAGCATTACATTTGTCTTAAACTATTTATAAAACAACTAACTTGTTGATTCAACTAAGAATTTTGTATAAAACTTAGGTATTTCATTTAGATTTTAGGAAAATTCCTAACTATAAAAATTTATACAAAGATACCCTAGTATACTGTATTTTAGCATGTAGTATAATGTGTACTCTTATTCGTACTACATACCGAAATGAATCAGGTTGCAAATAACATTAATTTAAGTATGTCAAGAAGTAGAATGTAATGATTTTCAGTTGACAATATGGAGCTGGGAAACTAAAACTGGCCAATATTTACATTGAATTTAAGAATTAATTATTTGTATATGCCATATAGAGTCACAGCTAAACTTCATGATGAACATTACTAACATGCATGCATGCACAAGCCCACGCGTGCAAACTTTACATATACATACATCCTGATTTCCTATACTTCAAAGTGAGAAGTCTATTTGGACCATCTAATGTATATTAGTTGCATTTTATGTAATAGAAAATTACAACCGTGTAATATGTGTATAACAAAATTCATCTAAAATACAATTCTCTTATTTATTTATTTTTTGCTAATTTGGGATGGGGTGGGGGGGATTTATCCTAAGACCTTCTTGCTTAGCGAGCCAAGAGTACCATTGTCAAGTAAACTGCTCAT
Source organism: Hedera helix (assembly GCA_947179155.2). Taxonomy (NCBI): domain Eukaryota; kingdom Viridiplantae; phylum Streptophyta; class Magnoliopsida; order Apiales; family Araliaceae; genus Hedera; species Hedera helix. The sequence continues at coordinate 35,180,800 of OX359287.1, forward strand.
TAATTTTAACTGTTTGAAATCAGTATCCATTACGTATATGTCAATAGGCAACCTTAGCTGTTAGCCAAAGTCTGCCATAGGAAGACAATGTTTATAGCAGTCGTCGTCCGTCCTCCATATATATTTTGTGGCAGACGTTGGATGGGAGCTAATGTGGGCTATAGATCGTCTTATTTGTGTATATATATATATATATATATATAGAGAGAGAGAGAGAGAGAGAGAGAGAGACTGAGAGAGAACCTGTTGCCAAGGATGGAATGCAAATGAACGATGAGTTCTTCTTCATGGAGTGAAAATGCACCGCGCTTAAGATCCGGTCTCAAGTAATTGATCCACCGGAGACGACAACTCTTCCCACACCTCTGCAAACCAGCATTTCTAGCAATATCTGTCCAACACCCCTGTCCATTCCTTAACATGTAGTTCATCAGCTTTTCATCTTCTTCTGGTGACCATAATCCTTTCCTAAGCTTGGTCTTGTTATTATTTGCTTTCTCTTTTGTCATTTGATCTGGCTTTCTCATTTCAATTTCGCTTCGGATTAATACACTAAAGCTGAACTGTTCTTCAAACAAATTAAGTAATTCGATAGAGATCATGCAGTAGTCTATATAGGTGAAATATATTGTGAGCGTGAGCGTGAGAGAGATAAGAGAGAGAGAGATTATGTGAAGTGGAAGCAAAATGTGTTTCATTTCATACAGATATGATGATTACCTTGTGAGTGAAGGCAAATGCATCGATAAGGACAAGATAGAGTCAAAGACAAGAAGACCAACCGTCACTCTCTCTCTCCTCTTTCTTATCTCTCCTTTGTTCTACCTCTTTCTTGGATCTGATTTTAGACGATTCAAAATGTACAATTATTTTAGCTAGTTTATAAAAATGAGTTAAATTAATATAATTAATATATAGTTGTATTTCAAATAACTTTTTAATACAAGTAGGTTAAAATATAAAATTAAACCACCGAGATTATCACTTTATATGGATATAGTACTTGACTTTAGATAATAATAAATGCTACTTTGTAGTATAATTAATTAATAGTATAAATTATACTTCTTGGGTTAATTTTGCAAGATTAATTATATTTTAAAAAGTACGATTTTATATTAATAATTGTACTTTGAAGAAAAAAAAAATTAACTAATCAAAATTAAGGTCAAAAATATCATATAGATACAAACACATCGTAGAATATAACTTATTTTTATAAATCGTCCAAATAAACATATTTAGAATTGTTTAGAATCCTCTCTCTAAATCATTCCTCTCTTCTCTCTGCACTATCTCTTTCTCTCCCTTGAAGGTCCCCCTCCAACCGTTTTTCTACTCTACCTATCAATTAACTATAAATCTCTCCCTCTCTCTTTGCATTTTGATATTCAATATCTAAGCAAACCCCACAACCTTCACTATCATCATCATCATTACCACTCCATGAAGCCTTCCTTCTCTGATTTCTCTCCTTTCTCTCTCTCTATCTGTTTCTCTCTATCGCCGCGACGACACACGTATAATTCAAGTAAAAAGTTTTAAAATGAGAGTACAAAAGTACTTTTGGTACACTTAATTACAATTTGTATATGGTGGCAAATTGTTTCCATAGCTTTTTGAATCTCCTGTTAATTTGCTACATAGGTAATAAAAGAAAACAAAAAATAAAAAAATTTGAAAATGTTTTCTTATATAGGGTAACGCATATACTAAGCAAATTAGCTGCCGACAGTTATTAAAAACTTATCCTAAAATCATCTAAAATGGTTGCAATGCACTAGCTTAACCTTCTCTAGTGATCTTGACGCAAACCCTTCAACCTTATAGAAGAAGTCATTATGAAGAAGTTATGATTTCTAATGAAGTTATGGGTTTATTTTTAGATGCAATCATGACAAACTAGATTGTTGGTTTTGAATTATTAGCTTCCTTAATTTGCTTGACATACAAATATGACAATCTTAATTTATCGACAGAGTAACAAATAGTTACAAAGTAATCCTTTAATTCCAAAATTAGAGATACATATTCTATTTTTTCATGTTTCAGATCTAGCGATACATTTACATGCAGTTTTAGATTATAAAGTGATATAAAATTTCTAATATGCAATTATTTATTTATTAAGTTGATTGAGTAATATCATGTCAGCGTGTCAAACACATAAATCAGTGAAGGAAATTAAAGACAAGAATATAATATTTACGTGAAAAATCCTAATTGTCAAAAACCACGAGTTGATCGAGAGATGGAAAGTATCACTATATGGAAGTATTGTAAAGAATAAAACATGTGAATCTCACTCTGAAGGTAGCTAAATCTAAGAAATAAATGAATACCGGATTGGAGCCCTAACTGCAACAACATATGAAGAGCCGAGTTAAAAACATAATGGATTGACATAACATCACAGTCTATCGGGATAGACTTCAGTCCTCGGCTACCATAATTAAAACTCATCTTTCTTTTCATTCAAATCACTACAAAATAAAATTCGGGTAAAGTCTAATATCGGTTTCCGAGCAAGAATCAAGACACACATAACATATTACTATTACATTTTTAGCTAATGCCATGGATATGTATGAAAAAAAATAAAAAAAAATTCCTAGAAAATCTTGGTTTTAAAAATATAAATCTAATTTTAAAACGGTGAGACTAGTAAATTCTTTTAATCCCCTTCAATAAACTGTAGGTGTTCAGCTAGATGATATACCAAACAGCTTCACTTTGGCTTAAATCATTTGAGGGTTTAGTATAGGTTTTAGCCCCCAGAATAAGGTCAATTATGTGCAATGAGGGTAAAGCACAAGGGTTTATATTTTACTCAAATTACAACTAAGTGATATAGATCCACGTCTTCATTGTTATCTAATTAGGTGATTCCCTTTCATTCACTCAATCCCAATCTAAATCTAAATTTGTAAAGAAGTTACTAGGAGACAGAAATTTATATAAATTCCATACAAGTTATTAATTACTAGGTCAATTCAAGAATGATCTGAAAGCAATTTCGTTATTCATATATTGATCCTGCATGCTGATAGTACTGATTAGGACTTGCAGATTTTCTGGGAAAAAGTAATAAAATAGAAAACTGTCAAGCTACTCAAAATGGTCTGAATTCCTCTTTCTAACTTATATAAGACAGCTGTTTGGAAAAAATATATTTTTTCTGTCATGATTTTGATCCCTTTTCAAGTAACATGGTACTTGGTTAAGAAGACAAGAAAACTCAACAAGATCCATCTAGGTATTACTGTTTTATATATCAGAATCTGTCTCACAACCATAATTTCATTTGTTAAATTTGTAAAATAATAAAATGTACACTCGGTCAAATTTCGAGTCTGAATCAAATCATAGCACAATAAGGTTCAATGCACTTTCTCAATAATATTTTCTTAGATCATCTAAACTCACCACAGACTCATTCAAAATGTCATGACTGAAAATATTAATAATAACAACTTGAATTCTTATATACACATCCAAAAATCTCATATTAACCGATATGGGACTGTGGTGTTACATGAATTCATATTTATTAATAAAAATAATAATTTATTAAAAATAATTTATTAATTTAATACTAGTGTCGTGAATTGTGAATTATCTTTAAAAAATAAATCGTGTCATATTAAGATCAATAAAAGAGACTCGTTTTACGAAGAAATTGGATACGGAGTATATATGTTAACCGCATATTAAAGTGGAGAAATGTGCAAAAAATTCTCTCAGTATTCAAAAGACATCTCTCTATTTCTCTCCCCTCCCTTATTTTGTTTCTTTCCAATACTGGCAATATTAAGAAATTATGGCTATCAAAAGTGAAAGGACAAAGGCAAGAAAACGATGAAAAAAAAAAAAAAAAAAAAAGAAGAAGAAGAAAAGGTAGATACTTTTATTTTATTTTATTCTATTTTTCAGTTTCTTTCTTCAAATAGTACTAAATCGAATCAAATGTGTAAAACCTTTATACTTTTGTGGCAACAAAAGATCTATCCCGTCATTCTTAAATGTGATTTCTGCAAAGGCGTTACGGAAGGTTCAATCATAGGAGTAATTATTTAGTGACTTTGAGACACCTATCATATGGTGTTTTATATTATTTATGTGTTGTCAATTTTAACACATAAAGTAAGTCATTTCACTTTAAATACTGAAATGACAATACATAAATGGTGTACGCATCACGTGACAGGTACTCCTAGAGTATCTAATAATTTTTTCAATCATAGTCCCTATTATCGGAATGGTTCTATTTTTTTAATTTTTTGTTTTTTGTTTTTTGCTTTTGCCTTTTTTTTTTTGGTCACAAATGGGATAATGTTAATTTTCCTTTGCCGTGAGGTAATTTAAGAGAAAAAAAAAAGGGATTTGAAATCCATTAGATTAATTAAACAATTTTACTAAGCTAAATGATAATTACACAATATATTTGTTAATACAATTCAAACTCCTATTTTTTTCCTAAATCACCTACGTGATATATTGTTATTGAATGTTATAAAATAATATTTTTTGTTTAGTATAGTGGAAACAACTCTTCACCAAATTTGCTTCTGTTAGAACATGGGTCGGGTTAACCCATGGGCTGCCCGTGCAGAGGTGATCCAGGTTCGTTGAATATTACTAAAGTGCAACTCTTACCTCACTTATTGTTTTAATATTGGTCGAGTTACAACTCCATAATATCCCATTAGTAGTCGGGAGTTACATGTATTACGTTTTAGTATTTTAACTTACGAATATAGATGAACAATGTAGAGGAGTAGGAGAATGAAAATGATAGAAAATACACACCATGTTGAAGCTCTCCTACATGGAGATTGAGACAATGAATATGGGACGGAGATGCTATGTTATTGATGTTGCAGTGGGAATCAGTTAGGACGGTGAAACTAGTGACTATATTTATCGTTAACACGATCGTAGTATGGTCCAAACATTGAGTCAAAGATATGACCGTGATGTTCATGATGATTGAGAAGAGAACACGTGATTTAACATCAATCTGTATATGCGAAATTGGGTTAGTTTGAATCGGTTTAATTTCTTATTTTCGCATTGTATGCATGTATGTATGTAATTCTACATCTTCAACCATTTATGTTTGTAGGCAGTTTATTCAGAGCACGATCTCTCATACCCATCATGAAGCCGAGCAATGTCCACTATGTAATATGGTTAAGACAACCAGTCAACTGGTTCAACATTTTTTAAGTTTTAGGGTTTCCAAGATGACTTGTGAATATTATACAAATTTAAGCTACAACCACGTTTGGCGAAGTGTGTGAGAAATTTTCTAAAAGGCTTTTCTTAACATACTAAACATATTTATTGATAAGACATGTCACGCACTACATTACAAAAATAAATAAACCCTCCCATAAGATAACATAATAAAGAATTCACGTTTTAGCGATAAAAATAATAATATAAAATAACAAAATATAGTTAATTTTTTCATTATAAATTTTTTTATCAAAACACATTTGTGTTAAGTACTCATATTTTATCATATTATTAATAAAATATAATTAAAAAGGAAAAGATTAAAATGCCCTTAATTTATTTAAAGCCTATAAATTTTTATTAAGGGTATCATAAACTTTATTTTATGACCTATACAATATCAACATGTTGCAAATAAATTCGTGAGTCCGTGAATAAAAAATTATGGTTCACATTTATTGAATTAAAACGAAATTAACGAATAACGAACGAACGAACGAACTAAAGACCGAAAATGATGTAAAAGCTAAGATTTGGACCCCCTAGGGGTTGGTCACTTAGGGCCCGTTTAATGTTTCGTCTCTCGAACTCCGTCCCGAACGCGTTTCAAGCGGTACAATGAACAAATAATGAATCCAAAACCAAGTAAATTTGTGAAGACTTAAAGTGATCCTTCTTAACTTCTATATGATAAGATGAACTTTTCATAGAATTGAGAATCAAGAGAAACAGACGAAAATTGATCAAGAAAACATGAAACGAACGAAACACGACGGAAGAGGAGCGGTTTTCCCCCCTAGGGTTCAGTCCCTAGGGCTGGTTATCGCCCGCTCCGTAATGCATTTCTTCGACTTTCTCTGACTGTAAAATTATTTTGTGTGATTTTTTAAACTTTAAATTGCAAAACCTTGGAAATGTGATTTAAGATGTGCCATCATGAGTCTCGAGGCAAAAGGCTGGTGCGGGGAACTCATAATGAAAATCGATTGAGGGATTGAATTGGTGGCTAGAAGAATTGGATGATTTGGACATTACCCATGTATATTTTAGGAATTTTTCTATCATTAAGAATATTTCTGAAATTTTTCCTACTGACATGTGTCTGGCATTTAACCTAGATCTTATAAATATCCATTCACTTGACAAGTGAAGGGACTTTTGGAACTTTAAGATCTTTGGCCACTTAAGAGTTATCTCTCTCTCGAAATAAAGAAGAAGTTGAAAGAAATTGCAAAACTTATAATCAATTCTGAATCAAGTGAATAAGAGTGTTGGCGTTGCCTATCTTAAATTCACTCAAAACCACACAACACTTATCACGTCTCTCGGACAATAACGATTTCGTAGTGTGATTTTTTTAATTGTACCAATTATTTTTGTGTTCCAAAAAGTCGTTAAGTCTAAAGCATCGAACGCACAATTTCTTAGTCCTTAATAAATAATTTTTAATTATTGAATTTTTTTATTATCTAAAATAATTTTTCTACATTAACATTAAAACTAATATATATTTGGTTTTTTGTCCACAACTACTAAACTAATACTCTCTCTGTTCAAAAATATAAGATTATTACTCTCTTTTTCAAAGTTAACTTGAGATATTTTCAAACTCAAAATTGTTATAGATTAATTTAGTTTTAGTTAATATAAGGATGAATATTATAAACTACCTTAAAAACACTGTTATTTATATTACTTATTGTTTGAATAAAATTCAAAAAATCACTTGTCATTTACTGAAATTCTTGAGCCTCCACCTATGATTTAGAAACTATTTAATAACCGCCAGTGGTTTGTCCTTAAGCATTAAGTTATCTCATTTCCATCCAAACTAACAACAAATGGAGTTCACTCACCCAAAAGTGAGTAAAGTTAGGTCCAATGATCATATTTACCCAACAAAAGTCTAAAATACCCCTCCATAATAAATAACAACTAACCACTTAAGGTTTTATCTCTCACTCATTTGTTTCGTATATAAAGACTGTTTTACCTTTCCTATTATATATATTTCACCCAATAGCGTTTTTTTCATGTTTTTAATAGTAACATATCAAAAAAAATGATATTATTTAACTTTTAATAACATTTTATTACTTGTAAACGACTCTAATTCAAATTAAAAAAATATTAGATTAAGTTAACTTGATGGCCCAAAAATGACATATGGTATATATATGGAATATAAATAAATAATTTTATAATTATGTTTTTGGGTCATTAAGTTCTAAAAAAAATTCAATTTTTGAAAAACTTAGCCTTATATAGTATATGTGTGTATTGCACAAATGAAATAAAAATAAAATTACAAACAAATAGTTAAAAGTTACAAATCATTAGTAGTATTCACCATTGGAAGCAGATTTGAGGCCAGACCTTCCCTCATCGCAGCTGTTGATTGAAAACCTCATCATCGCCGCCAACTACAGCCCCTGTCATCACCATCAATTACAGTCTCAACACTTAAGTCTCTACTCTTTTTTATATGATCATCTAGAAGGGGTTAGGATTTTGTCTTCATCTTCTTCTTTTTTCTCTTTTTTTTTTCTGTTTTGAATTTGATTCTTGGGGTATCAAAATTAAGTTTGGGTTCTATAGACAATATGGATGGCCATTGTATGATTTGGTTATGGTTGGGGATTGTGGCAGTGGTGGCTTAGTTAACTTTGTGTCGGAGCTCCTCCTCGCAATAACACTTCAAGGTTGGGAAAGATGGAGATTCGAGCCTTTTGATAGGTTTGTTTGAATTCCATTAATTATCATCTTCTCTTTCTCTTCTTTTCTTCTTTTTTATGAGTGGTTTATGTTATTTCAATGGCCACTGCCACTACAGAGGTGGCATAATTAACTTTATAGATTTAGGTGGCGTCGTTTTGATGGTTTAGTGGTTAAGTTTTTGTTAAGGGCTAAGGTTTTGTTTTGGGGAATTTCATGTGTTTTTGTTTGTTGAGAAATTGAATATTTAAGGCTAATAGTCTACTTTTATGAAGTTTAATGAAATTTTGATGTATTTGAAATCATGGAATTTTGATGTGAAAATGTGGATATAGCTCAATAGGTGGATTTTTGTTTTCATAATTTCTTAATCTAAGGAAGGAGGAAAAGAGAGACTGAAGTGAGAGCAGATAGAATTGGTCGACTCAAAATGTGTGAGTTTAAATGTGTGTGTGTGTGACGCCCCCAAATCTGGGCCCACACAGCCCAAACTTGAGTCGTCAAAAGACTACAACAAAATTATTACAACAAAGCACAACGTACAACAATACAGTGTATAATAATACACAACTAAGTCTTCACTATTATTGCCACACTATTTTACAAAACGTGAAGACTATGATAACTATTCCTCGGACCCTCACTCCATTCCCCGGCTAGACTCTGTTATGTTTTCATCTCCTGTTGAAAAACAATGGAACAAAAGAAAGGGTGAGCTCAAATAGCCCAGTAAGAAATATCATGACTAAGATAATGACGAATAAATTATCATTAGCCTTCAACAGTTGAGTTCTTGATAGAATACAATAGACTACAAGGTTTATATCAAAAACTGTAGTTAAATTCTTAAACAATGTTCAGATCAATAATAGCAGCGGAATGAGCAATCTATTAGAAGAATAATGCAGACTATAATGTCCACTCGCTTCTCTTTTTTGTAAAAACATCATCAACTTTTATCATCTGAAATACCATTAGTCATGATAATATAAATTCACAGTTCCTGATCATAATCATGCACATCAACAGTTCATCTTTGCACCACGGGCCAAAGATATTCAATATAGCACCAACGGTCATGATTATACCAGATTCAGCCTTTGGTCATAATCATACCAAACAACAGTTCATCTTTGCACTACGGGCCAAAGATATTCAATATAGTACCAACGGTCATGATTATACCAAATTCAACCTTTGGTCATAATCATACCAAACAACAGTTCATCTTTGCATTACGGGCCAAAGAGAACATTCACCACGTGCCATAAAAGACACCGAACAGATGTATCGCCTTTAACCTATTATATCGCCTTTAACCTATCATCTGTTCAACAAATATATCACATCTGTGCCCCCGGCTACAGATATTCACAACAGCTTGATTCTTGAAGATTAGTTCAAATGATAGTGAGACAATTGATGAACAGAAGAAATAGGATAAACAATAAATATCGAAAGTTTACTTTGTGCAGATTCAAATAATGTCCAAATGATCAACATGATGTGGAGTGAAATTTAAAAATGATATTCAAGATCCACAGTTCAGAATAACGGTTACAATTCAATAGAAAGGTTCAGAAAATAGGAAGGTTCAGTTGAAATAATGAAGTTCAACTATTATGGAACATATAATATTTTCAGGAATTATAGAAGCAATAGTTCCATAATAAATTTCGATTTAGGAGTACGAAAGAAAATAATAACCCTTACCGTAGCAGGTTTGATTAACAAAAGGTGAAGGAAATTAATACAAAGGGTTATTCACCAACAGGCGGCAATCCGCTCTGTAAGGTTATTCCCACAATTTAATAGAATTTGAGTACAAAGAGTTATTCACCAAACAGGCGGCAATCCGCTCCGTAAGGTTATTCTCAGAGATTAATAATGAATGAATACGAAAGGTTATTCACCAACAGGCGGCAATCCGCTCCGTAAGGTTATTCCCACAATTTAATAGAATTTGAGTACAAAGAGTTATTCACCAAACAGGCGGCAATCCGCTCCGTAAGGTTATTCTCAGAGATTAATAATGAATGAATACGAAAGGTTATTCACCAACAGGCGGCAATCCGCTCCGTAAGGTTATTCCCACAATTTAATACATGGAAATAAAAGGCACGTCTTATGAGTAAGGAAGAAACAATATTATTATCGAGAATCAAATAATGATAATCCCTTACCATAGTACGTTTGAATAATGGAAGATGAAAAAGATGGTATCCCTTACCGTAGTAAGTTTTAATAATAGAAGATGAAAGAAGATGACATTCCTTACCATAGTAAGTTAGAATATGAAAGAAGATGATGTTCAAAATGACATTCCTTACCACAGTAAATTTAAGAGTTTGAAATGAATGGTATTCCTTACGAGTAGTAAGTTTTAATAATAGAAGATGAAAGAAGATGACATTCCTTACCTTGATATTGTGAAACAAGTTTATAGCCGAACAAATCCTTCCTTGTTTGTAGCAGTAAGGAATCTGACTTTTGAGTCTTCTAAAGTTTTTAAAATCTCTTTATGCTTTTAAAATAATGTTACTCTCGGAAAGATAGACGGCATAGACTCAAGAATCACTCAATTCGGAGTTAATATGAATGAGTTATGAATTTTCAAAACTAAGACTGAAAATAGTGACGAAAATCAGAATAGGTTACGGTTTTTAGTATTTTAAGACATGAAGATGATTTCAGATGACTTTTTTTCCTTCTTCAAAGTTGTAGAGGACGAAAAACTGAAGAGACAGGCTTTTAATTCATTAAATTCTGACAAATAATGAATTTACTACGATTTTTCGAAAGAGTTGCTGTACATAAGAAAATTCTACTCGGGAATTCAAAGAAGAATGCAAAAGATTTCAAAACTAGGAATGACTTAAGAACACTTAGAGAGAACTTACACAAAAAGTATTTAGAGAGAGAAAGAAAGAACAAGTCCTTAAGTTAAGGCTTCTATTTATAGCCAAAAATCTTATCATTCATTTAATCTAAACCATTCATTTAAAGATCATCTTTTAATCTACACCATCCATTTCAAATATTATATTATCTTTAATCTACACCATTCATTTCATATCACCTAATAATCACCTAACTTTATATTATAAACAAATCAATTCAATTATTCAACAATAATTCACACTTTAATCTACACCATTCATTTCATATCACCTAATAATCACCTAACTTTATATTATAAACAAATCAATTCAATTATTCAACAATAATTCACACTTTAATCTACACCATTCCTTTCATATCACCTAATAATCACCTAACTTTATATTATAAACAAATAACTTTATCAATTCAATTATTATGACTAATTGTTATAAATACAGTATAGTTAGCTCTTAGATATCAAGTCAATTAATTAATGAAATACAACTGTTTAAATAACACCGTAATAGAGATAACAATAATGCAGAAGGTATGTAAAAGAAAAATACGTTACTGTGTAATGACAATTATTGATTCAATAATGTGAATTACTGTGCATATGTTACTGTGACAATTATTAGGTTCAATAATTTTAAAAACAGTGCAGCAACAATTATTGAATTGATAATATAAAATATTATGCAGTGACAATTATCGATGAAATGATGCGTAACAGTTACGGTGTCAATTATCAGACCAATAATATGAGACACTATGCAATACCGTGTGTTACTGTAGAGTACCGTGTGCTACAGAAAATATCATAAACTACCGTATGCTACTATTCTTTTATCACCGGTATTTTAACAATTCCGTTGACTATTTTTATTTAAAAAGGTTACTTCTGTCGTTTTCTATATCCGACAAATATTCCGTTGTGGGGTCCACCAATAATTTATTATTTCGGCGCCGTCGTACGGCACGAATATTCCCCGACCAAACGAATATTCCCCGACAAAGCGAATATTGTCCGACAAAATAAAATTTGCACATAACATCCTTAACTTTCAATTTTGTTAATTTAACCACTTACTGTTTCAAAAAAATATATATGAAGAAAAATTAAATTTTGTATTTCATAAAATTCGGGGTCTTACAGTGTGTGTGTGTGTGTGTGTTGAGATATAATTATTTGGGCTAGGTTAAGGTGTAACCAAATTAATTTATTTTATTGTGACTCGAATCCGGTGTTGGTCATAGGAAGCAGGATCACGGTACACATTATTCATACATAGAATTTTATTATTTTTCAGCAATTTAATTTCCTTCATTGTTTATGCTTTTAGCTTGTACTTATTCTCACACCAAAACTATCTCCCGACGGCCTAAGCCGTCAGGCTCCTTCTAGTGTGACTATTAATTGTTCAGGTTACTCGTGTTTTTCAATGATTTTCGGCGCGCATACAAAATCAAGTGTTAACAATATACATGGTCAAATAGTCTTTTCACACAAAAACTAATGGCGTTAGCCAAAAAAATATTAGCAACTGTCGATGTGATACTTACAATGGCAAACCACCAATAATTATTTGATAGTTTCTAAACCACAGATGGTGACTAATCAAGAATTTAAATAAAGCACAGATGTGATTTTTTGAATTTCACTCTTATTGTTTTTGTAATTTTTAATGGATCTTATCAATTTTAAGTTTGAAAATATTTTAAATTAACGTTTGAAAGTATGTAATATTCTTATAATTTGAAACAAGAAAGTACCAATTTATTTTTTTAGGGATATACATGTACAACAAATATATTCCATTGGATAAACCAAGCCATTATCTGAGAAGTGTCTCCTTTTCATTGGCATAACAAAAACCAAAATTATGCATCACCAAGAAGATCTCTTCACTCATACTGCAAAACTTTGTTTTTGAGTCGATACCCTTCTGGAGACAACCAGGGCCGACCCTTTTGTATAAAAAAAAAGTTTGGGTTTTAGGTCCCATTTTAAGGAAGGCACCAAATTTTTGAATATCATAAATAACCCATATAAAATGGTCTTATAAAAATATAAGTCTAATCAATTCTTTAGGGTCCATAGTCCAATCTAAATATTAAATACGTAAAAAAAATTAACAGTATAAAAAAAATCTCATTTAAATAAAAAATATTTATACCCCATTCGTCCCAAAATAAAAGTCTTCAATTGATTTTTGTAGTCAAATTGACTATTTTTAAAATTAACAATTAAACATATATATTTAGATTTTAAAAAAAATAAACATTAAAATTAATACTAAATTTTATGTAGTTTATAATGTTTATACGCTTTTTACATATATATTAAATAATAATAAGATATATTTATTTGAAAAATGGTCAATTTGACCATAAAAGTCAATGAAAAATGTATCAAACATAGAATGCCTCATTTAAAATTATCATTTTAGGCATCAAATTTTCTTAAGTCACTCCTAGATATAACACTTTGTTGTTCTTGATTTCATACTTTATCTGACTTTGTTTAGGAGTGTACCAACATTTTGTCCTTGAATGTGGACCCTATGGTATTGTACCCGTCGGTTTTAAAATTAAAGATACAAGTTAACTTTTAAGGTTAAATTATGGCATATTAAATTTTAAAATTAGTATGACTCATAAAAGTTTACAATGAAGTAAATTTTGCGATTAATAATTTTTGTTATATACTATATAATTATAATAATTGTATCAACTAAAATTTAATAAATTCACATTTATATAAAGTTTAATATCCCGTCGTTTGACTTTAAAAGTCAAACTATATCTCTAATTTTGAGCGGACAAAGTATTTTGTTGGCCTTGTACATAATGGGCCGGCCTGTAACGTAGTCTGTTCATATGTGCGTTTGTTAATTTTTTGTGGTTTGCTTGGTGCATAAATTCAAGTCGTAATTGCTTTTTCTATTGAATGCTTTTATAATTTAGTGAAAGAAGAATCTTTTTTTCCCTTTTGAAAGTAGCTCTTTTAGAAGGGTAAATCTTGGCAAATAAATTAAAAAATATAAAACTTTTTTGGTAATTGTTTTATTTACTATTTAAAAAATGGGCCAATCCGGAAGTCGTACCTTTCCAAGGGTAACGGTGGAGATGGTGATGAATTAGCCATTAACTTCTAGTCATTTGTTGTTGTTTTGAGTTCTCTGGAGTTGAAGTAGGAGAGAAATCAAACGTTTGGGACTTTTGGATTTCCATATTTATAGACCCAACTATGTCTATATAAAAATAAGGAAAACATATAATAACACAAGGAACAAATATTTTATATGGAGAAAGTTACACCAAGTGGCTCTCTATATGAAAAATGATTCATAGCACATAATTGATATAAATATTATTCTAACAAATGTATCTTATACTCTCTATAAGTAGATCTAATGACACAAAATGAAGACTTTTTTTTCTTACCGCTGGAATAATTGGCGGCAGACCTAAGCTATTACTACTCCTTATTTAGCCCAACCGCTACTCCTTCTGGCAGCAATTGGTGGCAAACATCGGCAGCCATCGGCCCCCTCCCGTATTTTTCTTTTGTACTTTTAAAATATTAAATATTAAAAAAATATAATTTATAAAAAATAAAGTAATAAAATTTTATAAAAGTGCATTTTTTTAATGAAGCTGTATTAATATGAACGTTTCTACACATCCCTTTGAAGAGAAGAGAAGAGAGTCGCTGGCCAAGACTAAAGTCATGAAAGAAGCAATGTCCAAATATAAAGAAACCAGAGTAGGATAACTCGAGAGGTTTATTACCATACTTAATAAAGCTAGGCCGTGGGGCCCGGGACGATTAATTTCATTTGATTGTATCTTGGACTTGGACTCTTGGAGACTTAAATTAAACATGTGGGCCTTGAGTAGTTGTGCTGCAATTATTTCTGAATGCTTTTTTCTTCTTTTTACTTGGGGCTAAGGATCTTGGGCTGTACGGCTTCCTGTTGAACAAGTGATCAGGCCAGCTCTAAGGCGTCGGACAAGGGCAGGCTCAGGCCAGATCAAAGTCATAGGCCGGCCCAAACTGGACTTTTAGTAAGGTCGAATTTATAACCACCAAACAGCCGCCTTTTTTCGGCGTATTAGGTCGGGCTCTACTGGTTCAGACCTTGACTAGATTGCACTTTTATCAGATCGAGCCAAGCTAAACCAATGTCGGGCCGCAAGCCTTTTGTGCTTATCTAGAACTCGGATAAAGGTAAGGAAGCTCTCAATATACAAAACTTGGTTTTAAAATCTTAATCTCAAATAAATAAAATAAAATAATTTAAAATAAAAACTTTGCACGAAATGTGAGAGACAACACCTCACGATTCTGTGTGAGTTGTCTTCCAAAATCACACTTAAGAAATTACAAAACACAAATTTATACACAGTATGGGACTGTGGGAAGGTGTATTTTATATATAATTACACAATACGATATCGTTTTTGTGTGATAGCTCACTCTATTTTATATTAAATAATTTTATTATATATTTCATCTATTCTTAATTATAAAATTATTATTAATTTTAAAAGTTAATTTAAGATATTTTCTAACACAAAATTGAGATAATTCATTAAAAATTTTGAAACGGCAAATTTTTCAATGAGTAATTTTTTTTAAAAATAATTTATAATATTCATCATTGTATTAGTTAAAATTAAAATAATTTATGTTAATTTTAAATTAAAAATATTTTAAATTAAAAAAAAAATAACAATAATCGAATAATTTGGAACATTGAAAATTCAAAACCAAAGGAAAATAAAACTTTAATTATGTAAATTGTGAAGGTCTTTGATTTAATAAAGTTTTGGCCGACGGACATACCCATGGATGGTTCGTGAAGTGTCTAATAAAACCAACGACTTTATATCAAAATCTTTTGATGGGCAATGGCTTGAGCCTTGAGGGACTATCTAAAACCAATCACGTGCTCTTTTTTTTGGGGCGGCTATAGACACAATTTATTTTTGTCTAAATGCAAAGCTTCAAATATCTCAGTTTTAAAACAAAGCATTATTATTAATTTTTTAAAATTAATTTAATATATTTTATCTTTAAAATTAATATAATTTATTTAATTATAGTCAATGTAATAATAAATTATTTAAAATTATTTTTTATAAAATTTATTATGAGAGTTATTATTTTTATAAATAAAAATGATCTCTCTCTCTCGTGTAGGCGTAGAATCTATTTACTATTTACGATATCAAATGCTACCAAAATCATCAAACTTGTGGGCTAGCTTAGCTACAACAAAACTACTAAAAATATTCTCCAATGGATGAACAAAACGATGGGTTGAGAAGTGTTTCCTTTTCATTGGCACACACAAAAGACATAAATAATGTCCCATATTAAATGCCCACTTTCTGAATACAAGAATGCTTTTTCTAGCTTTGTCATACATATACAACTGTCCAACTTTATCCTATAAATGCATACATACTGAATGTATCCAGATAACTCTTTTAAAATTCCAAATTCTCCTTGCTTATCCAAAACTGCTTGCACCTAAAAAAAATTCTCTCCCCAAAAGGGTAGAAGATGTTGAATATGTTCTTTGTTGTGGCCTTTTCTGCAGTGCCATTGACTCTTTATATTCCTCCTGTGAGAAGCTTGAATCTCTTTGTGCAAACCATGGAGGAACTTTTGAGGGATTCAAGTACACATACTCATAGGCTGTACCCGCGTATACGCTATGCTTTCTCTAGGATCTTGAATTGCCTACTTTGCAATGATACAAGGTAGATTTGTTTTGGATTTGTTTTGGGTTGTTCTATGTTGAAAGATCTGTTTTCCCAGGTTGTAATTACTTTTTTGAGGTATAAATTTGGGGTTTTCTCATTTTATTTTTTTTAATTTATTGAAAGGGAGCATAATTTTAATAGATGATGGATGGGATTTTGACTCTAGTGGAATTTGATGTTAATTAGGAGCTCTGTTTGTTATGAATGAATGACTAATAACAGAGTTCAGAAGGTGGTTTATGGAATTTCCAGGTTTCATTTCAAAGCAAGTTGTTCTATCTTTACATTTCCTTGAAGGTACTACTTTTCCACGGATTGTACATGATACCATTTACATAATTGGGAAAATCAAATATAGACAAGGTTGTACTACACTGGAATGAGATAGACACAAGAAAAAAGTAAGTCCACAACTTTATATAAAGTTTAATTATTAAACTCCTTTCTGTCCAACACAAAAAGAAAGAGTCTTATTTATAAAAATTTTGAATTTGAAATAAATATATTTGTTTTATATTTACACCTAAATTTATGAGTACATTTTGCTGTAGTGCAAATGGGACAAATGAAAAATGACAAGAAAATTTATCCATGAAACTATGTTTCTGAGTACAAATGTACTATAGAATTTATTGTGTTGTATACCCACTACTACCAAATGAAACATGTGTGCATAATGAAATGTGCTAATAAGAAAATGAAAGAATGACTATTTTCACGCTTACTATATGTGCAAGTGTATATTTTTCAGCTCGAAAGAGTGCAAGGCTTAAAGAACCAAAAAAATATCCAAGGTCCTTGCTTCTCTTTGTGCAGCAATGGGAACATTTCTTCCATGAGTGCCTTTGTCTACAGGTTCCTCCTTTCTTATATCCTTATTACTTTGTTTTAGCTCTCCTACAAAATTAGCCCATCATTCATCGTATAGAGATCCATTAGTACATAAATGTAGATGATACAAATGGGTATAAATATTTTCAAGATTCATCATTTTCCGTTCACCACGAAAGTTCATTCGATTACCTTGCTGATTTGATTGAAGCCCTTCAATTAACAGATTATGTACTTGTGGGATTTACTGTGGTGTACATAAGATTAAGGTTATTACTTGCTACAAAGAGGAATTGTGATTTCATTGGACTGTGGACTATGATTTAACCAACATCATGACATTTTGGGTGGACCTGTGATGAGTTAAGATAATCTCAACGTCTCAATAAATTTGAGGCTTGATTGGACTCGAGTCGGGACGACACGTTACACTACTCATCCAGTCATCCAAAACGATAAAGTGTATAAATAGTATTTCCTAGTTAGAGAAAAATTCAGAAAAGGAAACTTTTAGCTCGTGGGAGAAAATTATACAACATTATATAAGCGAAGACTTGTAGGTACCTGAGGTCTGGACCTGAATGCCTTTGGTGTTGTGCTTTCATGGCTCCACACTTGGCTGAAAAGCATTGAGGAGGAGGATAAGTTCGGATTTGAGACACCTTCTCATCTTTTTGCCTTTTGTCCTTCAAATTCACAAGAATAGGGGTGTTCGCTGCCTCTTCATTTCTTCGGGACAATAATTACAGAAGGTAAGCAAATGTTTGTCATAAATATGTTTGTGTATGCATGAATGAGTTCAGTTCTACTGTCTCAATTTTCTGTCTCGGCTGCTGTCCCAATTTTATATGTTATTGTTACCTAATACTTGTCTAAGTATCTACAATTACCTTTGTAACTGAATACAGATAATGGGACAATAGATTTGAATTCATGTATGAATATATAGATAGATATGTGTATATACTTTTTCCTCTGGCTTTTCTTTGGCATTGCTTTGTATTTCTCCTTGCTCCCCTCAAGCAATGGCTTCCTCTCATCCAACACCGATGAATTATTACTGAAACACTCCTTCAACTCTTGTTCCTTCGAATCCACCAAGCTCTTCTTTTCATTCTCTTTCGCCACACGCGCTCTCTCTTTAGTCCTCAGCGCCATTCTCTTCAATTCAACCCAAAAATCTGTTATGTGGTTCAGTATATCCCTTCCTGCAAATTGATAGGCTACTTTTCAGCCTCTTCCTTGTGCAATAAATTTTCAACCTTTTTCTCCTTCTCCGTACCTGGTTTGATTGAGATTGCCTCGTGAATTTAGTTAGCTTTGTGATTTGAGGAGGTTGACACTTCTAGATTCTTTGTTTAGTGATATTGAAGGTCGAAGGCCTCTTTTTTCAATGCTGCATCTCTGAATAAAAAAAGAGATTAGATATGCAAATTAGAGATGGTTGAGCGGATAAAAGATCATTTTATTTTAAGGGTCTACAAGCACAAATAAATTCCAAAAAAAGTAGGCATAGACTACCTTCAAGAAAAATGTTGAATATGTATGTTTCAATGGAGATAATAATTTTT
This sequence comes from Hedera helix, assembly GCA_947179155.2. NCBI lineage: Eukaryota > Viridiplantae > Streptophyta > Magnoliopsida > Apiales > Araliaceae > Hedera > Hedera helix. The sequence continues at coordinate 35,199,819 of OX359287.1, forward strand.
TATATGATTTTATTATGATTATTTTTTTGAGATTTTTTCCCGTGCTCCTATATTTATTGTTATTTTAATAAACATAATTGGCAAAACCCTACTTGCTAAGGTGGTATTTCGGCAAATAAAATTTGATATTTTCATTATAAAAAAAAATGACATTATTGTGGGATACATTTATTATTTTCAAAATATTATTCTTGCACTAATTAATATAAGAAAATTAATTGTTCTCATACGAGTATGAAACTCATATATTGTCAGATTTTATGGAATTATTAAAAACACTTGTAAAAATGATTAAGAAAAAAATTGTATACACTATGTAGACACCCAAATTTTGCATTTCTCTACTAATCCTGACAGGAGGGCAAAGTCGTCACTTGATCCGACATGCGAAAAGGAAGGCGGACCCCAACACGAAGCCACCCCAACGACTTACGGTCAAAGCCGCCACAACGAACAACGAGCATCAGGTTACTTGAGGCAAGACAAACAGTTGATCCAGAAGAACCTGATTTGATCATAAAACACGACTAATGGCCACTACGCTTACGATGTTCGGGGGTCTCGCTCCCCGGTGAGTGAGCGGCTGCCCAGCTCACCGGTGAGCTGGCGGGGGTGTAAGGGGGCAGCGCCCCCTGGAAGCCAAGCACAAATAGCAATTTCTACATCAAGTAACAGCCTTCCGAAATAATACGGCAGAAATTGACGATTCAAGGCTGCGTGACACGGAAATCGAGAAAAGCCAGCTGGGCAGCCGCAGATGCATCTGCGGCCACCGACAGAGGTGACTTTTGCACGGCTCGAGGGCGGCACACAGCAGCCGAGGAATCGGCGCGGGCGGCCACAGCAGGCAGCCGCAGATGCACCTGCGGAAGCCTATACAACGGCCATTTCCACCCGAGAAGAAAAAAAAAGAAGAAACAGACGCGGACGGAAGAAAGAAAAGAGAGAGAGAGAGGCTACGGGAGCGAGAGAAAAATAGAGAAAAAGAGAGAGAAATGTGAGGAATCTTCATTGTTTGTTCAATCTTTACCTTATATTGTATCCTATTTCGATTTTCATGTGTCAAAGTGGGTCTTTCATCCTTTGAAATGTGAAGAAATCCAAGTTTATAGCGTTTGATATAGTTAGATCTAGTTCTCATTTCATCTTATTGTTTAAGTTGTTATAGATCTAATATTTGTACATTTGTTGGGTGGATTTACTGTTAGATCCGAAAATATTTGGTGCATTGCTATTTGAGTAGTTTGATTCGGTGTATTTTGAAGTTAGATCCAATGTAGTCAATATGTTGTAGATCTATGGATTAGGGACGGTTAGAGAGGATTTATTGCGGATGAAATCTCCTCCTAATCTCCCGATGATATCCGTTTAGTTGTTTCATAGCTTTTACGTATGTAGCGATTGCGATGCGCTTTTATTGTAAATATGTAAATTTTTGGGCCTTAAAGCGATGTCGGATCGAAAATCGGGTTTAAGGTCCCGTGATAGTGAAATGTGCGATTGTGGGCGTTTGGGGTTATTTGGATGGCTCACATGCCCGTGAATAACCTCAACGCTATTTAAATGCTTGGTTTTTCCTTTTGACACGAGAAAAGGATTTTGGGAATGAAAAGATAAAGATTGTCATAAAATCAATCAAATTAGGATATTAGAATCACGAGATTTAAAATTAAGAGTTTTGGCGAAACTTTGATCCTTGTTTGACGAAAAAGCTATATTTGGTTTTGAAATGTCATAAAAAATGGGTTTCGGAAAATAAATAAACGTTTTCATTGAACTTTGTGCATAGGGTTAAAGAGTTCTAGAAGTTGCCTTCATTTTATTTATATCTATTGTTGGAAGGCAATGTATAGTCTCGATTCCTATTTGACAAAAGTTTAAAAAACCACTATTCTCTGAAAACGACACCTAATAAAAAAACCTCATCGCTTGCGAAATTAAAATCAATCTTTATTATGAAGCAAAGCCTTGTCAATGAAATCAAAGGACGTCTAAAACGCTTTTCAGATAAACACATTTTCCATATAAAATCAAAGCAAATTTTATGCAAAATTCACCACAAGCATTCATTTAGGCACACACGCACACACATGCGCACACACACATTCTAGGATTTAAAAGGATAGAAAAACATCAAGATTGTGGTAACCGTGTTTCACGGAAGTCGGGGGGTGCCTAACACCTTCCCCTCGCTTAAGCAAGCCCCCGAACTCTATGAATCTCGGTTTGCGGACCAATTAACTCGGAGTCACATATGAGCCAGCGATTACGAAAACAAAATTCGGATGAGTTGGTACATCCATTTCAAATATACCAACTGGCGGCTCTGGTCAATTGGCTCATAAAGAAATCGATCTTTCAAAACCCGTCGACATTAAGCCGACCCTTTTCAAAATCACATTTAATTCAAAAGGCTAAAATTGGAAAGGGTTTTTAATATTAAAAAACGAAACGACGAAAATCCCGGCGTCGACACACTATCAAAAAAAATGGCAATTTTTTTATTGACATTTGGTTTCTATAACACATACATAAGCATAATTTTGATTATAATTTTACGCTAGTATTAAACTTGAAAATATAAATTTATTGTTACCAAATTATGTTTAAATGTTTTGTGACAATTGTAAACTATCTAAAACGATGATTATAAACAAGATTTATTTTTTTCAAACATTAATTAAATCATATCGATTATAAATTTAAAAACATCTTAATAAATTAACTTTAAAAGGTAAATATTGATTTTATATTTTAAAATTATTAAAATTAAATTTATTATTTCCATTGGATTGATAATGTAATCTTCAAAAGAGTGTTATGATTTTTCAACAGGAAAATGTATTTGATAGTTTTATTTTTATTTTCACAAAGTTGATTAGTTCTTCATCTCCGTTTACATACTTTGCTTGACTACACTCCATAAATGACTTTGTACTAGATAGTTTTATTAGATAGAGGAAAAATGTACTCCCTCCGCCCAGTCCAACAGTCTAATTTCTAAAAATAGAATAAAATGAAAAATATATCATTTCTATAAATAGACTGAAAATGACAATATAGTCTAAATTGGTGAAACTTGCCTTTCATTTAGTGTCAATATTTGAAATGAGTTAGTAGGTAGTCTGGGTACCTTAACATTTCTTTTTAAAATTGCACTTCATTTTTTAAAAAATGAGAATCTCATTTTGGGATAGATATAATTTTATTTTATTTTTGCAAAGTTAAGTTATTGAGTGATTAATTAGTAGCGATGTCATGAAAATAAATATGTGACGATAAACTTGAAAATATTTTGTCATTATATACTATTATTAAAGGAAAATGTGGACTCATTAATTGGAAGAAACAAAAAATAGCAAATGAGACTTAGTTGTCCAAGAGAGTAAAAAATAACAGCAGTGAAGCATCCCTCCCTATCTAGTTCTTTAAGGAACCATAGACTATGCTGATCATAACCCTTTCCAAGTTCTTTTACCCTTCATGTCTCCTCATTGTTCTATTTCTTCGGAATGGTTATTTTCAATGAAATATTGATACTTTCACAAGACCTTATTCGATTCACGTGAAGGGAGCATTGTAAAACTATAAAATTTCCTTGTGAAAATATCAATTCCCAATTCTAAGTGTATCCCCTCTCAATTTCAGTTGTTCTCAATCCTCACTGAAGCAGTTCATTTGCTCAAGTTGGTAAACTCATGGCAGGACAAATTATAATCACAAACAATTGAAACTAAATCGATCACATACAGATGATAAAAACATTCACATCAAAACTAAATAGACATAATATGAAAAGAAACATTTCTAATTATAGTTAATCAAACTCACAATCTGCTTTCTCCCGAGCATACCCAAACTTAAGCAACTATCGTCACTAATAAGCAAAGAAATTGACAAACGAGAACTATGCCCTAACTTCATTAACAAAACAAAAGGGCTACAAAATATTGTAGGTGCAAAACAAAAGGAAGGAACATTTTCCTTTTCCTTTAATTGACAAGTAAAAGTTAAAACAAAGGGAAGAAGCCAAGATGTTTCCGATTTATCCTAGCATAACCAAATTAGTTGCCCATCATATTCACTGTTAAAGAAGCCAAGATGTTTCTCTACAAGCAAGCGTGTAATGTGAAAGAAGAAACAGCTTTGGTATGAACCACCTCTATGTATTATGCCCATAAAAGGAAAAAAGAAAAAGTGGAAATAACCTATGGATCGAACAAACACTCTGAACAATTTCCGTATATTCACCACTAGATGAGCTAATGCCTTGATTCCTCGCCAAATACTTCGGTGTTGCAAATGGGGCACGTCTGAGGAAAAAAGAGTTGGATCAGCTGTAAGAAATATTATGGAATATTTAAGATCTTGAAGAGTGTAATTCAGCTCGGACAAGCACATTCGCATACCTTATTGATGCTGAGCCATTTGGAGCCACATTGAGTATGGTAGACATGTTTGCATGGCAATTTTATTTGGCGATCACCTCTTTTATATCTCATTTGGCAAATCACACATCTGGATTGATAACACCAGCAAAAAGTGAGCAACTTCTGAACTAAAAGGAAAAAAATTAAAAGAAGCACTCAAGAACAGATAAAGGTCAGTTCACAAGCCCCGGAAACTAGAAGCAGTGATACTGAGGTGTATCCAAGAGAAAATTTATACAGTGTATAGCAGATAGACCAACTTTTGAAGGACATATTTTCCAAGCCTACATAAGTTGTACCTGACTCAAAAGCATACTTGGTCTATTGCTTTGTCTAAATCTGAAATAGATCAATGCAACCACATGATTCATAACATCAAATAAATAAGTAAAAGTGAACCTCATATAGGACTACCGCTTCTTTGATGGGAAAACTGTAGACATCCAACTTTTGAACTCATTACTTGGTGACAATAACAATCATAAGCAGAATTCTGTTCAGTGAGGGATTGGAGAAAACAAGCGATCTTACATATCAAATTATGGAGGATGTACACACCACTGCTTTCGATCTTGTATATGTTAATATCATTCCATAACTTTTTATAGCATCATAAATTTTTGGAAAGAACTATCAAATCACACGAGTTTGAAAAGAAAGAGATAATTAATGAGATTTGATCAGGAAAATTAGCTATGGGCATTCTATGACAAAATATCTACCCAGAGGTTATTATTAGCGAATAAGTGCATGCTTCCCGGAAAAAGATACCAGATTACATTTTTGATAGCAGCTTTGCCTTTTGCACTCAGGAGTACCAATAAAAAAAGCATTTTGCATAATATTTTATACAGGTTGAGTTGAAATGCTTCAGAATAAGGCGGTAGCTTGCTGTAAATAGCACACGGAAGATTACAAATCAGGAAACAAAAGAGGAAAGGGCCAATGATGCATTGCATAGGCATAGTAAGTATTGTAGTGAGCAGTGGCTAGTGGAAACTTGCAACCAGAGATGGTTCCAATTATTTTTTTCAAAAATAAATCCTTTCATTTTTAGATTCACAAGGAGGAAGATTCTCACCTCATGTTCAGTAAACGTTCCTCTCACTGCCAATAAATTTTTTACTCATGGATACGCAATATTTTGAATGCTGTGAGAAATCACTCTCCAGTCCCCACTTCTTGTAAAAAAAATCATATTGACTCTTCAGACACAAAAATGTGTCATCAACAATATAAAAGTGAACAAGGAAATAGCTAGCAAGACTTGAGACTTTATGACCACCTTATTGCTTATTGAGACATGAAGCGTAAGAATACGTCGATTTTATAACCACAAAGCAAGCGCTACCGTTGTTACAGAGAAATCCAAAACTCTCAAAACATAAAGTAAACAATTCTTTCTTTCAGACACACATAAACAAACACATGTACACATATTAGGTGAACTCAAGAGATGTGAAAAAGTAAAACAAACGTAAATGGGTCAGAAGATCAGGTATAGGGTAATTGCTTGAGAAAGGAAAAATGGAAAGGCCACAGAAATTTCCCCTTTTATCAAGAAAAAAGAGGAATGAAGAAGGGAAGGAGTTAACTGGAAGTCAGATTGTTACCTCTCTCCAGATCGTTTTCTTAAGAAGAATCCACCAGGCTTGCATCTTGAGGTTGGAAGCAGATCAATAAGTTCTTGGGAAAGACCTCGACTTTGAGTTCCAACTGCCTCTCCTAAATCAAGTAATTCCTGCAAAAAGTAAAACACAAACAATTTGCAAATCACATCCAAGTAGTTATCCAAGTTATTCTTTTTAATTAGTATGTTAAGCCTGAGAGATTTAACATAAACACTAATTTCCACAAAACAGATCAATTCAGAAGGGGTAACTACAAACTCTCCTTTGACAGAGACAATTCCCAGTAAAATCAGCTCCGTCCTTTCCAGAATTTTTTTGTTTTGCCCTTCTTTCATTAAATTCGTCACAAAAATTAATAAGGTAAACACACTTGTGCAGTGTTAGAAGTCAAGTCAGACCCTTTATAGCTAAATTACCTTAAGCGAGAGAAAGGGAGTAAGATCACTAACTTCTATTTGTATAATTCATAAAGTTGAAATGTAATAACCCAGAAAATATAAGAGAGCGGGCTATTGCAGTTGGACCTCTGCATAAAGAAAGATAAGATAAAGGTGGGAAACACGTTTAAGTAGAACCATTTCCCAAATATAATCTTAGTAGTAAGCTTCAAAAAATATCATTTTAGTGATGCATTATGCATGTTTCAAGTAACTTTAATACTTTTTTCACCATATCATCTAAATCATGCATTATAAGAGGCTCTCAAATCCACTTACCCGTCTACATAAAATCCATGTCTAAGCTATCATGTTTAGATCTAACTTTAAACTCCATTTAATAAATCTCAAACTTTGAATCCAAGTTCAACCTTTCACAGTATCTCAACGGCTATAACGAACCGTTGTGATTGGAAAACAAAGTAAATCGTACACAAAGAGTCAGATTTAGTATTTTAAAGTCAAAAGTGGTAATTAATTCTCTAGCCATGTAGGAGTGTAGGACCCTAATGTCAAAAATCTTGTACTTAATGCTTTGTTATCCGTCAATCCCTAATAGTTAAGAATCAACTGTGTGGCTAAATCAACACCATTCAGCAAAAATACAAAGATTGAATGGAGAAACACTGACATACTCGGGTTAACTGCAAAAGTGTCCCTCAAAGTTTCGAAAAAAATCCATTTTCGCCCCAAAGTACCAACTTTCACAATTGTATTCCTGCAAGTTTTAATTTTTTACAAAACTATTCCCTTTTAACATATTGATGAAATTATAAGTCAAAACTCACGTTTTATGTAGTTGAATACACATTTGACCCATTCCAAACGAATGACTAAAACAATATATACGTTATATGAAACGTTAATAACATAATTACCAATGATTTCAGAAATGTATGTGAAGGATTCCAATCTATAATTTTACTAATATGTTAAAAGGGAACAGTTTTATAAAAAATTTAAACTTGAAGGAACACTATTGGGAAAATTGCTACTTCGGGGCTAAAAGTGAAATTCTGTGGAACTTGAGGGAAACTTTTGCAGTTAACCCGACGTACAACATATTAAAAATGAGAATAGCTATAGACTATCTAAAGCAAACCTCATAGGTCATGTTATCTGGATCAATGTTGTCCTGCCAAACAACCTGAAATAACACAAACATAGAGAAAGGTTCCATTAACACCACATACAAACACTCTGTATTCAACATCGTGCAATTATTACATTCCAACACTTCCTAACATGCATAAGCAGCTGAGATCCCAATTCCCAAAGGCAGATGGCATATAATAAAATTCTCAAGACCAAAAAAATAGCTGTTTGACATGTAGAAGTATATTACATTCCAGACGCAAACAACAATCAACTATAAAAGGAAGAATCGTTAATTAATCAATACAAGGTATACTTAAAGGCTAAAAGTTGTTGATTGGTGGAATTTGTCCAAGTATTCAATTAAGTATATTGTCTCCCATCTTCTTATGGAGAGTAATTCTTTAAGATAAGAATCAAATAATGAAAATCCAGTAGATTTTTTAGCTATTTTAGAACTACGTAATGTGCATATTGATAGAATCAATTAACAGTAATTAAAGATGAAGCATCATCAAATACAAATAAATGCACAAGGTCATATCAATAAAGAAGCTTCATACCTGGGTGTTAGCAGCAGTGTCATGATTTGGAGTGCCTGCAAAATTATGGAAACTAATGTAAGAAAGAATACATAAAGAATAAGTGGAGCTGACATAATGGTCGAGATCCCATTGCATACCAAATCAACAACAAATAGCATTACAGCTATATATATATATATATATATATATATATATATCATTTAACAAGGACAACATATGAAATATATGAGCCTCATTACATAGAATCTAACTTTGGATACGGAAATGATCAGCATGGTCAAAACTACTCCCAAAAACTCTAATATAACTATGTTAAGTAAGTGGAAATGTAACAACAGAACACGAATGGAACTGACATTCTTCAGGAATGGCTTGCATAGTCGAGACTGCATTTTCTTCAGATATAATTTCTGTTGCTGTAGGTTCTTCATTGTACGACATTGAAGGGTATTCCCAAGCTCTCCTGCTAAGATCCATTCTGGGAAAATAATCATTAATCCCATACAGACCATAATAAGGTGTTGCTCCAGGAGCAGATAATCCGAATTTGTATGAATTCATATTCATTGCCCAGTATGCAGTTTCCTGGACAGAACATGAAAAACAAAATAACTTTTATTATCACATTCAGAAGATTTCTCTTGTGCATAATACCATGCTTAAAAGTTAGGTGGAGAATAAATAGGAGTAAAGTATATCATTGAATCTAATTTAATAAAGGATTTTGTGATTCAACACAGTTTACAATTAACTCTGAGCTAAACTATCCATGAACAATCTGTTGTTACCATTGCTTCAAACCAGTCTCTCCTATAAGAAGAATATCTGCAAATTTTCAACTCAAGAACGCAAAATATTCTACAAAACTGTGTTCTTAAATTTTGCTAGCATGGAAAGAATGTCTTGTTATTTCAGCTTTCAACATATTCACAACCATGAGCAGGATGAATTTACTGACCTACCTAGATAAAATGAGTGCCAACATTCAAAACTACTTAATTAAAGTACCTGATCTTGCATTGGTACTGCGTGAGTATAATGTGCATGTGGGTGCGTAAGACCTTCAAAAAAATCCATGAAGCTCTCGGTAGCAGTGTAAGGACATCCAGTATTTATGTAATGCACCTCCATTTGCCCATTGCTATTCATTTTGAAATCTGTTGAACTCAATACCCATAAACTGCATAGAAACACACATGCCATCCATTACCAAAAGAAAAGTTAAATAATAGAACAACGTATGCATCAGTGCATTTCCAGTATAAGCCAAACTCCAAGGACATCATAAATGACCAAAAAGCAAGATGGTCTATCATGCAAGACTTTGTCAAATAAACACTAGGATTTTTGCACATCAAAGTAGACCCTTTTTGCCCAAAATTATTCACAATTCACTTTCTCCCGATGAGTAATCAAAACAAATATTTTCATTGTCAAACAAATCGATACATTGTGAGTGCATGTATTTCTCATTTCTCAGATACAGAATTCTCCCACTTTAATCATCAGATGTGCCAAGTGCAAACCCCTTCATGAATATCATTCTAATTCACTAGTATTCCACCTTAATTTTCCAAAGATCTATTGAAGTATTATAAGGGAACAAATTCACAAATACTCTAATCGAATCTTTCCCAGATAGTGAATCCACGCGTTCACCTCCCATATGTATTCTAACCAAAAGTACAATTTCTGAAATTGTGAATTACAATTAAAGATCAATCCAGTAGGTAGGGGTGGGAAGTTTCTTACTGTAATATATATATATATATATATATATATATATATATATATATTAAACCAGCTTAATAATAAATAAAAAAGAACATATGTAAGCAGCAATTCAAATCAAACAATACCATGATTTCATCTACCCATTTCTTCGCTGGTGAGAAAACATGGATTAACAAAGAAATTTTTTTCATCCATCTATAAACTCATACTCCATTTCCTTAAGTTTTTCCTCAGTATCCAAACAGAAGCTAAAAATTTCATTGCATTACTAATTACACCTGAAAATACCCCCATTCAATCTAACCTTCTCGAATTCACAGCAAAATCAAAAGATTTAAAAGAACAAAATGCATACATTTACATCAAATTTACCAATCAAAACACACAAATAACAACTTAATTTGAACGATGAAATTCTGGGTTTTTTTAACAATGTCACAATTTCATCAACATTCTCCCAAATGGGTCCTCAAAATTAGGGGGGAAAATGAGGAAATCTTCAGGAACAAAAGCAACCAAACAATAAAACAGAAGAAAGATCAGATAAGAACCCATAACTACAACAAGAAAGGAGAGAGAACCGACATTGATGAGCTTTGTAGGCTTGTAGCAGGAGAGTTGGGAGCTAAGAAATTGACAATAAAATTGAAAGGGAATGGAGATTAAGAGATTCCTTTCGGATCTTTCTAACTCTTCCTCTCGTCCATTCTTTCTCTCTCTCCAATTTCTCCTTCTAAAACCAACACACTCTTTGTCGATTTCTCTTCTAGTTTTTGGTTTCTTCTTATTATATGCTGGACTAGTGGACTTCACATACACGCCACCCCTAATAGCAGACCATATCTGTGACTCTGCGCGCGTGCAAATTATCGCTGTGTTACTGTAAAACGGTACCGTTATGATGGAATTCTTTTCTCCTTTTTTTTCATTTTTGGTTATATTTTGGACTAGTTTGGTGATTGGACTACACAACATTGATGGCTTTTTCATTTGGTCATTTTCAACGTGGTTGAAATAAGGGTATATTTGAGCAAATGAAATAAAATTAGATATTTTATTATTATTATTTTCTTAATATTTCATGATACCATGTTTACATTACTAGTTGGCAACCCGTGCCTACGGCACTGCTACCACTGCCATAGAATGGAGAAAGGATAGAGAAAAAGCCCTAGAATTGTGTTTTGCTTTGATTCTCCTTCCAATTCAGTTGTTAGCTATAACTCTTGGTAAGTTTGTGAGCAAGAGTTGATAAATCCTTTAATTGGTAGCTTGAGAGAAGGAGAGAAGCAGAGGAGAATCACTTTCTTTTTGGAACGAAAAGAGAGAAGTAGAGGATGAGCAGAGAGAGAGAGAGAAGACTGAGTTATATCCCAAACGAAAAGAGAGAAGGAGAGGATGAACGGTGGGATTTATCCCAAACTTTGGATGATTGAGATGATTTAATAAGGTGAGCGGGAAATTCAAAGTGAATTGTATTTTGTTATTATAAATTTGTATTAAATTTTTATGGGTGTTAATAATTCCAAAGTATTATTTTTGTTGGTTAAACAAATATGCATTTATCAATCTTTCTACACTTATTCAAATATATCTTCGTTTGTAAGACGTCATGATAATCTCGTGTTAAAATTTGAAAATAATCTTTTATCGTCAATTTGAACATTAAAAAATAATTTTCACAAATGGAGAGAAATAATATTTAAAACAAAGAAAGCAAAATTTTATAGGAAGAGATAATAAATTCTTCCACAAAGATAAAGACTCAAGCTTCTAACGAAGAAAACAAAGTCTTGGGCAAAAGAAAAAAATAAACTCCAAAATAAAAATAAAATTACTATCCTGTAAAAAAAAGAGCATGGAAAAGAATATTTAGTGGAGGGTCTCTTTAAAAAGTAAGAGAGTCTTCTTCATATTTGAAGCCGAGCCTTGTTTTCTTAATTTCTTTATAAAAAGAGTAGTTATGTTTTATTGTCTTTGAAGAGATGATCGTCTTGTCTTGTGAAATATAAAATTATTATTTTTACTAAATATTTTAAATAATATTTTATTTCATATTTATTTTTAAAAATAAATTATTAATTTTATAATGATGGCATGAAGAAAATGACAATCATCTTTAAAAAAATGTGTAATCTTAAATTAATAAATTATTAATTTTACTTTGATAACATAATTTTTTTCCTCTAACACTTGCCGTAGAGAAAAAGAGACGATCATCTTTTAAAAACGTGAAACACTTTTTGTATATAAGTTTTACTGAAAATATTCTAAATTACTGCAATTAGCACTGATAATCCCTTCATTATATTTTTCACTTATTTTCTTTCGTAACATATTTAAATATATAAATTTTAACTAAAATGTTGATATATATGACGAAAAATATACATCGATAATAAATATTTACATATATAAATACATAAGATAAAAAATAACTGAAAAAAGATCTCACACTAATATTTAATTTAAAGTTTCGTATTAGTTATACTTTAACTTTGTTATTAATAATTAATTAATTATTAACACATAAATTATTTTCTTAAATATTATATTTAATGATATTATCAGTGACATAATTATTTATAATAAATACTACTATATTACTTTTATATTGTTTTTGTTTATGCTTATCAAAAAACATAGCTGAAAAATGTAATATATTAGAGACTAATTCTCCTATGTTAAAATAAAATAAGACTAAAGCCGTTTTTACAGCCGGTGTGATGTAGACGGGAGCCGCATTCCCAAGAACTTGTCCGCACGATCAAGTCTGCATATACACCATAATCTTTGCCGTACATCTGTCCCTACAAAATCCAATTGTTTTTATGTTTGGTATCTAAACACCACTCTTAACTCTAAAATATTTACAATTTAAAAACTATTTTCAGGGAAGATAATATATAAAATGCATTTAAGTTTAAACATTTACTTTTATAAAATAGGTTTAAATATAAATTATTATTTTGAACTATTGACTTTTTTCTATTTTGAGGTTTGACCCATTAATTTTTGTAATTAAGTAATCAAATTTATAAAAAAAAATTCTTATATTTAACTGAATATATTATATCATAAATTAATGACGTGACTCATTTTTTAAACCTGTAGACATCCAAAATTTGAATATATTATTTGGATTATCTAACGAGGGTAATAACGTCAAACCATAACAAGTTGAGGATATTAAGACAAGACTCGTAAAGTCTAAGATTATTATTTGAAAGATACACATGGACCTTAGAGTACCAAAGTATAAAAAAGAATGACAAAAAAATAACTTTTTATTTTTCTCCCACATAATAGATACAAACATAGTCAAATTTGGTATCGTTGCGAAGGTCTCAAAAAAAAAAATTTAGATTAGGGTGACACATTTTCTATTTCTTCAATTTTTAAAATATGATCATTCTAGTGCACCATATAAAAAAGAGAATAGGTGGGCCCCACAAGGGCGCCAACATGATAACGCCTTGGCGCCAACCCAATTTAGGTTTTTGTAAGCCTATTTTGCTTCATTTTTGCACAAGAAGAATGAATTAGAAAAAGAGTGAAAAAAATAGAGAGAAAACTTTCCTAGAATAAATCTTAAACCTCAAATTTACTAGTTTTTCTTACAAGAATCCTTTAATATATTTGCAAGGATCCCATTGGAAGCTAAAAAAGAAAGAAAAAACTATTAAATTTGAAGATGTCTCACTCTTAAAGTCCAAATTCCTACGTATTCTTCTTTCTTTTCTTTTCTTATGGATTGTTAATACTTAGGCTTGATTATTTGATATTTCTTTCTTTATTTTGAGGCTCTCATCCTAATTTGTTAATAGTGGTGTTTGGATCCTATTTTTGAATTACGAGTTCTTTGGAAGGATTTCTCATAAATAAAAATTACTTCTAAACATCCTAGGAAATCCTTTTGGTATTTTTGGGGTTTATAATTAAATTATTATTATTAACATATAGTTGGTGTTATTTGGTGGATGTATAGAGTTTTGGGTATATGGATCTCCATCCCTAAATCCTAAATTCTTTTTGTTAGATTTTATTGATATAGTTAGATTTTCATGATGTAAATTAGTATTTTGTTAATGTAATTAGATTCTCTTGATGTAATTAATGTTATATTTGTGATTTTGTCGGTATTTTATTATATTTATGGATTAGGGTTTATAGGCTACCTTACCTAAACTATAAACTCCTTTTAATAGATCTTAATATTTTGGTGGGCTTGAAATAGAGATTATGTGAGTCAAAAAATAAATTCAAGACCTTTAAATTTTATGTTTAATGGGAATTAAAGAATATGTTATTGATAGACTTAGAAAATATTTATAAAACTATTTTTCTCATCAAAACCCTTATTTTGCATCACCATTTTATTACATAATCAAATGTTTTCCAAATTAAAAAGAACATTTTCACGAAAATAACATTTAAAACATTAATTTTCTTCAAATTTGTTCATATATGATCATTTTGAGAAAACAATTCATAAAGATGATTTTCAAAACCTTAAAAGACATATTTTCAATAAATCACTAAAAAATAACTTTTTAAAAGACATTCAAAAAAATTCAAAAATTCAAAATCCTTTATTCATAGGAATAAAGGGCTAAAATTACTTTCAAAATGATACACTCACAATGACTTAGATGACTTTAGGATATGAGACCCTAGATCCCTCTTCCACCATAGCTTACGAGGTCTAAGAAGTGATACCTTAGACATTCTTTGCATGATGACTCTATGAGACAAAACCTTAGATTTCATTTTTACTCTTACCTAGATGGTTTAAGAGATGATATCTCTTAAACTTTCTTGGCATGTTGACTAAAGGAGACAATACCCTGCATTTCTCCTTTACTATGACTTAAACAGCTTAAGAGAATATACCATATGTTTTTTTAGTTTAATGATTATAGGAAACGATACCTTAAATGATTTTTTTTCAACATGATTCACCTAGACACAAGATACTAAACACAAACTTTTACATTTCTTTTTAAACACAACGTATTTAAATTTTAAGAAAAATATTAGGAAAGCGAAAATCGTATTTTACGAAAGTCGGGAGAAGCATGCTCCCAAACTCTTGAAATCTCGATTGTTGGTAAATTTTGCGGAATCACATATGGCCCATCTAGTTTATCAAAAAAAAAATCGGGATGAATTGATACATTCATTTAATTCTTTACCAATTGACGATTCTATCTATTTGGCCTACCTTTAAATTGAAATTTTAAAATCCATCCATATAAGTCGATTTTTTCTAAAATCACCACACACAATTTAAAATGCGAAAAAATTCCGGCATTGACAAAGCCAATCAATGCTAAACTAAAAAATGTTATTTCAAATAATTTTTTGACATTTATTAAACATCAAAGAGTAAAAATTTATGAACTTTATACTTTTTTAACCCTTTAATGTATGATAAATATATAAAAAATATTTGAAATAATTTATTAAAATTACACATAATACTGATTGTCCTAATGACCGACCGACGTCATCAGTTTATAACGTGACATTTTTAAGTGAACGTAAGTGAATTTTTTAAAAAAATTTGATCATCTAATTATAAAAATTAAAAAAACGATCACGTAAGTAAAAAAAACGTCAATAGTTTAAGATAGTAATTTATATTTAAGTCTTATAAAATATTTTAATAAATTATTTATCGAATACTTATTTGATATTTTTGAAGGCATTTTTCTAACTAATTTTATTTCATTGCTTTGCATTGTTTCGCCAAAGGTGGTAACTGGTAAGCTTATTTATTGAATTAAACTGTCCTTTTAACTTTCGAGGAGATCACCCCTACTTACACGCCTATGTCAAAAAGAGGATAAATTTATATTTGTTATGTTGACAGTATTATAGCGTTTGTCGTTATAACAATGAGTGTATTTGGTTACTTTATTAAAATTGATACGATGCGGTTTAATTTCAAAAATTGTGTTTAAAAATTTAATAAAATATGTTTAAAATTTTAAATACTAAATGTTTTATAAATTGATAGACAAACAAATACATAAACATCAAGAAAAATCAAGAAAGACTAAGGTTTAAGGAAAAGAGGACGTTTCCACTTCTACCATAAAAAGAGTTCTATTTGAATATTTTATAAACATTAAGGATGTAATTTATTTGATAGTTATAATTAATACTAAGTTCCTAGTTAAGTAGTGTACAGACAGCAGACATGCTGAAAATGAAATTATGACAACAAATTTAAAAATATTGTGTTCTATATCAATAAAAAACGATACTCTTTTTATGGAATACACGGAGTACCTATTTTATGAAGAGTAAATTTTGGCTTTGTATATGAATATAATTTTTACTATTTTCTTGTTACTGATTTGGTAAGGTTATTTATTATACCCTCCATTCTACGGAAAGAGACTTAATTTTTTTTTTTTTTACTTATTTTGTGAAATCTTTAAAATACAAAAATTGATAAGAATTTATTTGATTTTAACTAATGTTATTGTTAATTTATAAACTATTTAAAAAATAATACTAAATATAAAAATGTTATTTCAAAATTTTAAAAAGCTCGCATCAAAATTTTAATTTCAGAATTTCAAAAATTAAAATTGAACTCAAATGATAATGATAAAGAACAGAAAGGGTAGTATATTTTAGTTCAACAAAAACATCACCTAATAACAACACTTAAGTTCTAGTTCTGGTGGAACTGCAGCAGCTACTATTAAGTCTGAAAGCTCATTTTGCCTCTGGCATCATCATATCAATTGCCACTAAGAAGCACTACTAGACAAAATTATGGAGACACCAATAAATTAAATTTGTTTGTCATATGTAGGTTCTATAAAATTAATGAAGTACTAAATTCTTTTTTTCAAGTTGTTAATTGTTTACCTTAAGGATTTTGTTTGGAGTCTTGGCTCACCACTCACTGGGATTGTCATTTTGCTTTATGCTAAGAAGATCCTACAAGAAATTAAATTAGGTTATTTTCCTGATGAAATTTCCATTGCAAATGGCCTCCGGCCGCCCTAAATACTGTTATTTTGCAGTCATTTAATATACAAATTTTTGTCCCGAGTCCATCGCTAAGTTGCGGAGATGTGCAAGTTTTATTTAAGAACAGTGCATTACACGTTTCTGTTCGTCAAATTTTTATTACAAATTAGATAAGTTCAATTTACCTTTATATATTTTTTTAATTTTTTTTGTAGTTAACTTCAATATTTACATATTTTTTACAACACTTCAACCCTTAACCATTTAAAAATATTTTTGACCAATTCAAATATAAAAATATATGGTAAAGCAAAGCCCCTTCAGCACTATGGACCATGTATCTCGCTTTCAGTATATATATTGAACACATACCAAAAAAGAAAGTCTTGTTTTGGGGGTATAAAATCTTTATTCAATGAGAATAGTGCAGAGATAAGTTCACGTGGGGTCCATCTCTAAGAAAAGATGGTCAAAATTTTAAAGAAGAATATTAAGTATTAAAGGGCATCTTAAAGACTTAAACAGTTCAATCTGTCAAGCAATTGTCACTCAAAAGAGGCTTCTACTACTGCAACTTGACAAAGTAATACCTAGATAGATGATTATCTTCTTTGTTGAGTGGATTTTATTTCACATTTTATGCAGCTATTTTATTTTATTTTATTTTAGAAACAAAAAAAAAATTGAAAATTTTCAAAATTGCTAAAATAAAATTCTGCAAATTGAAATTTTTTGAAATTCAAAAGACTTGGATATTTAGCTGTTACAACATATAGCTATGTTATTTGATTTATCTTATTTTTCTGGCATATTCTTAACTAAGATCTTTTTATTGGGATATTATCCTTATTTTTCTATTGATAGGCATTTGTATTTTATACCATTTGTTACTAAGAAGTACATTAATGTCATATATATATATATGCATGTTGTTTTATATATACACATTTTTCTTAATCAGCACACCGTGTATAAAACAAAATTCATAAATAATCTAGCTCTGCTTTCTCTGAAAATTATACAAAAAGAAATCCAAATTCGAGGATGTTAAATATAATTTATTTTTCTAATTTATAGATTATTTATAAATTTAATATAGAATATTTGAAGGGTATATAGTACCATGAAAACAAAATTAAAGGATATAAGAGCTACATTTAAAAGGTCATAAATGGATTTTTATGCTTTGAAGCGTTTTTATAGGTTGGCTGAAACTTGTATGTGGAATGAGTAATCATAAAATGCAAAAGTTGTTTCCATAATAACTCCAACCAACAGCCCACAACCGGCCCAAACAACCTAAAAAAATAAAAAATCAACCTCTGACTGGACCCTTAAGTTACTAGTTTCAACCCAATCCAGAATTAACTCTTTATTCAACATGATATTAAATATTTTAATGATTACTCTGTCAATCATTTACCCTCACAAATACTCCTCGTATGAAGTGAAATAATAATAATATTATTATTATTAAAAAATTAATATTTTCATAAAAAAAATTATCGCTATATGTTTTTAACGATAATTTTGAATGTCACTATAGGTCTATCGCTATAAATCTATAACGACAATTATATATAAAAATATCAAAAAATTCTATAAAAATATCACTTCCCTGTCATTATTGCAATGCCAGGCTGCCAGCAAGCACTCCTCGTATGAACTAGAAATATATATAACTACGCGGGCAACCTCATTTTAATCATCTACATATGGGCTACGAACTATGGACTTGTTTGTTGGTTTAGCTTATTACTGGCAACACCGGCACATGCAATGCATGCACAAATAAATACTCCGTCAATCTCAAGATGAATTTTTTTATTATTATTTTAAATATAAACACAAAAATTATTTGTTTTTCTTTCTATTTTACTCTTTAAACTTTCTTTGTTCATTTTTACTCTTTTCTCTCTCCCACTATCTCTCTTATTCTTATTTTTATCATTTAACACAGGTCATAAGTGCATGTAAACTAATTTATAATATAAAGGGAGAGGATTGTGAAGCGGTTATTCGTTTGGAAAAGCAGTGTAATAGTTTATGATATAAAAAATTACTGTTATTATCTATTTCCTCGTTTATCTCCTAATTTCTCTCATATTTATATATTAATTTCTCTTTTTTATTATATAGATTGTTTTAGAAATTTTTTTTTTCTTCAAAATATAAGACGTTTTATATATATTTAGAAAGAAAAATTTAATCATTTTCTACTTTACTCTTAAAGATGAAGTAATCGAGAGAAAGAGAAGTAATTAATTAGTGCATGGATAGTAATAAAATTTTAAAGTAACATCAATTATCTAATATTAATATTAATGAGACTTCTTAATATATGTAATTATGTCTTAAACGACCTATACGAGTAAAAATGACACACACATAATGTGTGTTAAAGGAGGAGTAGTTCATAATTTTTGCGCTAACGAAGTTCAAGACTAATCTAAGTTTTCCAATGAAATTTTGAGCTATGACCCGATCATTGATAGTTATAATTGACCTAAACATTTGTACTAATTTATAATATACTAATGATAGTTATAAATATATGAAATTGACCTAAACATTTATACTAATTTATAATATACTTTATTATAGATAAAGTTATTCAATAATTTTGGACATTACGTGATTATGCTCACGACTATACAATAATTTTTCTCATCATAGAGCTATTTTTACTAGATGATGATTACAAATAAATTTCAACACCGAGATTAGTCTTGACAATTGCTTGGTGGCTGGCTGATTTTTTCCCACACGTGATGCTATCTAAGGTCTAGTGACATGGTTGACAATTATTACAGGTTTAATAGGAGAATTACTTTTTTCTTTTCTTTTTTTCCTTGGTAAAATTTATTCACCCCAGTTGGAGTATGAAATTAATATAATTTGAAATACTGTAAATTTAAATTTTAGATTAACATAACTCATTTGGGTTTTGAATAAATGTATTTAGTAGTTTTTATAATTATTTATAATTATTTATAATATTCATAATTATAATAAATAAAATCGTATAAATTCAATCATTTTTTAATTAAAAATATTGGAAGCAATATTACATGGGATCTACGTTACATTTATATGAGTAAAGATATGTGAAAATATTAAAGTTTGTGTGTCGAAATAATAATTCTCAAATATAATAATCAATGATTTGGTTCTCAAATGTTAGTTTAATATATTTATATTAAATTCAATTAATTATCTTAATAATTTAATCGGAAAATCTTCACACAAGATGGGTGGACTTGTCTTTTTCAAAAGTCCAACCTTAAATTTTTTTAAGATCAATTTGCAAGATTTTAAATTTTCAAAATTAACACTATGTAGGTTTAGTACAAATAAATATATTTATTGTATACTAGTAAAAACTTAAAAGTACTAATAGCTATAATATTTGTTATTTGTAAAATTTAAATAAAATTGTATATATATATATATATATATATATATATATATATATATTAATTTTAGAAACTAATGTTAAAGTAGAGAAAGTAAAAGAATTAAAAATATATTTACTTTTAAGGTGCTCAAATCATATATACATACATTCTGAAAAACATCGTACACGATGGCATTGGCAGCCACTCTAAGAAATTGAAGCTTACATACATTACGAAAAGAAAAAAAAGATCCTTATCAAGGAATTATGGGTACGGGAGCAACTCCCGTTTATAATACTGAATTATTTAAAAATGAATGTTAAAGGGAGGGAGCAACGGAATGAAAATATTGTTGTTTATGCACCACCAGATCCGTACTTCTTTCCAAAAACGATCATTTGCAGCTTATCATAACTGGCAAGCACACCAGCACCAGCAACAGCTCGGAGAATGTTGGCACCAGCACCCTTGAAAAGAGATTTGCTGCCCTCGTTCTTCAAAATTTGCGTGAATGCATCCATTGAGCTTTTGTACTTCACTGCTTCACCGGATGTCATCATCATTCTTCTGCGAACAGTGTCAATGGGATAGGATGCAAGGCCTGCACCATTGGTGATGACCCAACCAAGGGTAAAGCTAGCAAAGAAACTATCCTGCAAGCATCAAGGAAAACATTAATGAATATGCAACAACAAACTTTCACAGATATGACACGCGAATGCCATTAAAATTTTGAATGAATAAAGAATTACCAATGTACATGAGAGGTGGAGCTATAAACAAATCCAGCTCTTCACAAACAAAGTTCGGCTTGGCTCGTTTAAGCTTAATTGGCTCAACTACTCGAGTTTGATTATCGAGTTGAGCTCGGACAAGGATCATGTTCATTTAACTAAATGAGCTGAGCTCGAACTATAGTGTCCGATTCGAGCTCGTTGAGCTCACTTTAATCTTGGCTCATTTAATGCTTAAATACAAAATATTTAATTTTACATATTATATATATAAGTATAATAATAATTAAATTTAATAATTATTAAAATTTGGTTTAGCTCAACAAAATATTGGCTCGACTCGAGGTCGACTAGACTCGCTTAAACTCGACTCGAATTCAAGCTCAACTATATATAAAGCGAGTCGAAATCAAACAAAATATTCAGGCTCGTTTAAAAGTTTGGCTTGACTAAAGCTCGTTTAACTTTTAGTTGAACTCGAGTTCGGCAAGTCAAAACTTGAATCGACTCGACTTGTTTACAGCCATATTGAGAGGTGACATATCCAATTTCATCATGTTACCCTATTATCATACAAGAATTGAAGAAAAATATTAACCTGCATCTTCCCATTGAGGAGGACTGGCTTCAAGGAATCATACATTCCAAAGTAGAGACCACGATAAACAATGATACCGACACATGAAATATTGAATCCACGATAAAGCCCAGCAACACCATCAGATGCCAATGTCTTCTTGCCTCTCTCCTCCTTTTTTAGATGCTTTTGCATCATTTGCTAAACGGGTTCTAGCATAGTCCAAGGAATAAACAAAAAGAAGGGACGAAGCACCAGCAGCACCTCCTGATGCCAAGTTGCCAGCAAACCATTTCCAGTAACCATCTCTGTCTTTCCTGAAGTTGAAAAGCCTCTTGAAGTAATCCTTAAAAGCAAAGTTCAAGGCCTGTTGAAAATTTATAAATTCATCAGCATGGAAACCAAGGCAGAAAATCCTCTGTCAAAAAGCTATAGAGAGTTTGTTTAACTAGCCTGAGTTGGGAAGTAACGAATGACATTAGCAGTGTTTCCTCTCCATAATGAAACAAAACCTTCATCCTTCATTGTTCGGCTGAAGCAATCACCAATACCCTTGTAAGGCTCAGACAGCCTACCAGATTTGATCATCTCATCCTGGTTCTGGATCAGAAGTTTCACACGTTCAATTGGGGCTGCGGCAGTCTTGGATACTGCTGCAGAGACTCCACCCATGAGAAAATCAATGGCGAACCCCGCAAAGCCTTTCTCTGAAGGTGCTTGGACGAAAACAGGTGATACAGCTGATGAAATCATGGATATATTGTGTTGCTCGATTGGGCTTCACCATTGGATATTGCAAAACAGCATTGCTGTAATTTCCATACTTGTATTGTCTCGGGTACAGAAATGGTTGCTGGAAACCAAAATCTTGGTTTGGGCTAGATTGAAGAAGCTTGCCAGCTACCTTCCGAGTGATAGTTGGGTGCTGTGCTTGATCCATCATTATGTCTTCCCCTACAAGAATGAACAGGCTCAAAATAGACTATGCAAGTAATACAAATTTGAGTAATAAACAAAACCCAATAAAGAAATTGAAAAGAATGATTGACAGTTTTTTATTAATGGAAGAGTCGTAACCCCAAATTAGCTTATACTGCTGATCATTTAACCAGTTCAATGTAGCGGAATTTAACTTAACGTATTTTGAATATCCATCGCAAGTATTATATTAGAGTAGTAACACAACTTTTTCGAGTCCTTTCAAGAGTCTTACTAGGCTCTAATACTACTTTACCACGCCAGAGACACCTTACTCGACTCTAATATTACTCTACCACAGCGGAGGCAAACTTGAGAGTACAATAATCTTACTTCTTGTGAACTCTTCACCCCGAGCAGGGTCCATTCGACTCAAATCATACTTCACTCATCCTGAGCAGGAGCCATCCTGAACTTGTTCCATTCAACTCAAATTATATTTCACCGTGTAGTGACAAACGCGGGAGAACCAACCTGATACTTGTGTCCATCAAATCATGGGCTCCACATCAATTCATTACCAATGAAGCGCATACATGTGTAGACTGACTCAACAAGTATGTTAGATTACCTCCTTACTCAAAAAGTTAACCAATTAGATTGAAATTTCATCATACTTATTGATCTAACTACACTCTTAAATTTGTTCGATATGGATTCATGTGAGATATCCCAACATTCAACACTCTGGTAAGGAAAACTCCAATAAAATATTACCATGATATTGATAATTTATCCCATGATTTATCCAATCCTCGGACAATACAGGACAAACGAATCTCAGAAAAATAGATAATCACCAAATTAATAGTCTGAATGTAAAAAACAAAAAAGAGCAAGTTAATTGGTGAGCATTTACGGGAGAGTTTTTTTGGGGACAAAGAACACAACACAGATGGCTATATTATCACGTATAAACATCCCCATAGGAAGGCATGGAAGGGAAGATTGTAGAAAGAAGATTAAGACTTGGTTTGAAAGAGGAATTTGAAAGGGAATGGAGAGAGCAAGGACTGGAGCAGAACAATTAAGTTTAAAAATTACAAAACTAATGTGTTCCTTATTAAGCATGCATTTGTCTTATTATATATACGTTCAAAGAGTAAGAAAGTTTGAACTTTCTTTCATATATGTAGTTTTTTACCGGGAAAAAACAATTATCTCCATTTTCATAACTTTTCAGTAGAATAATGGAAAGAAGAAAGAAAAAAATAGTTCTGTTACATCTTAAAATGTTTTGCATCATTTTAACATTTCTAGAAACAAGAGAAAGAACATTTCTTAAGTCTACCTTAAAGGGGGTGTTTAAAAATATTTCATGAAAAAGGAAAAGCTATCCGAACAGAACTATCTGTTCAAATTTTCAACGTCACAATCAATAAATCAAACCTTCAGAAAAATAACAGAAAGATACATCAGATTGGATCATCTACATAACCAACAGAAATGTACATGAACAACTGCCGGGCAATCACAATAGCACACTCTTATATAACAAACAAATTATTATCTTTGAATTGTTCTTGATAAGTGCTAGCAATGGCGAAGCTACATAGTAGGTTGTGGGGTCAATTGACCCCACTCAATTTTCTTTTTTTGTTTTATTATATATAATAAAATTTAAATTTTTTAAATATTATATACGAATTGATCCTACTGAAATTTTATAAAATTTGTAATATAGGGATCAAATTAAAAATATATAACTTTCTCACTTAAATCTCAAACTCATATCATTCTTACCTCTTCTATTCCTACCTCTTCTATATATAAGTATATTCATATAATTTTCTTAAACTAATTAATAATCAATTTTATATTATTTTTTACACAAATTAATTATTTATAAATAATTTGTCTTTAAAAAAGTCTATTAGGGCTCAATAGGGTGTATATATACATGTTTATAAATATATACAGAGTTAACAATTATTATATTATTATTGTAATCAAATGTATGTTTTATATATGTAACCTGAAAATATAAAATTATTAAAAAAAATTAGTTCGAGGACGCTGTCCTCGAACCCCTGTTAAATTATTTATAACCTTATAAAAAAATTTATCCCAATGAAATTTGATCCTGGCTTCGCCACTGAGTGCTAGTATTTACATATGCATATCTTATCATACAAAACAACAATAATTCGAGATGAATTATACCCCAGAGACAAAAGAGCATTGTATAACATAAACACATTCATTAACAAATTGATACAAAATCTAAACAAAATATCCCTCATAGAACAATATTGTATCATTTTAGAAAAATGGGAGCCCCTAAAATTTAATTATTTCTAGCAAAATGAAGACGAAAAACGCTACATTTCATATGCACAATAAGCAATAAAAAATACTATCAGATAATTAATTAATACATATTGAATCGTACACAGAGATCAATCACCAAATCAGACACCAATTCACATAAGAAAAGATAATTGAATTTACCTTGAAAAATATGCTGTAGTGGTGAATGAAGCAAGAAAGAACTATGCGAAATGTAAGAATGCAATGAGAGAGATTAGTTAAGGAACTATACCTTTTGAGTGAGTGGGAATGTAAGAGGGTATAAGGAGGAGGGACGGGTGTCCCTTCCGCCTTTGGCTGAGGCCCCAAAAGGGGCGAGAAGTGGAGAGAAAAATCAGAAAATTGAGGAGCTAAGTGGAGTCTATCAATGGCCGCGTGGGAGTGGCTGACCGCTGACTGAGGCTCTGTTTTTAGTCGCCGAATCTGCATCTCTCTTTTAAATTTTTAGTAAGGCTATGTTAATGTAATAACATAATCCTCTCTTTTTTATATATATAAGTAAAAAGACCGTTGATAATACCAAAATAATATTTAACGATGCTATATCTCTCGGGTGTATATATTTGGTTTTGGTGTAAGCACTGATTTCTTTTGAGCTATACGAACGTCTTCACGGTGAATAACGGTGTTGAACTATTGTGAGACACTTTCAGTGTAGCTGTTAGTTACTTACTTAGTGGGAAGAGAGATATAATATTAATTTTAAGAATTTTAAGTGTAAAATATGTGTCTAAACTCTTCACAGTTGCCTTTGTGTTCCTTTTATGTAAAGCCTTGAGGGGCTCATTCGGGCCTATCCCATTGAGAGGCAGTTGGGGGTTAATCCACGTGGGGTGTGCAACTTATCTCGTTATAAGACAATTGTACTATCTCATACTTTGTACGAGTGACTGATATAACTCCTCAAGAAATTCCAATTGTTTACCTCGACACCCTCTAATCAAGTGAGACCCTCATTGTAGATCTTGACCTTGGATCGAGTTGATGGGCATTCAATCCTTTGATTAGGTGGGCTTGATATGTGGACTTGAAGATCCGTATACTAGCAATATTTATATAACTGGAGAATATATGTATTTAACAATAGTTTTATACTTGTTTTAATTATACTTTTAACTTTTAGTTGTATTTATTACTCTAACAGTATAATTATTATTCTAAGATTATTAATGAAAAAATATAATTTAAAAAAAGGTTATGTTTTGTCTGTCACCCAAAATATAGAATTAAAATCCCTTTTATTAAACTTATTTTTCAATTTGTCCTAAAAAATTGGACTTAAAAATAAATAAATAAATAAATTCAACTCAACTCAACTCAACTCAACTCTTTAAATTTTTCAGTTTCATTTAGAGTACCATGTAAGAACCCATTTTTAACATCAAACTAATTAAAAACTCAACTCAATTCTTTTAATTTTTCAAATTCGAGGTCAAGCTTCAAGTTAAAACACCAAACATTTACCCCCTAATAATACAAAAATTCTACCGGATGCAGCATTTGGTGTCCACAGTGTTGGCCTTTTGGAGGTAATACTCTTCAATCTTTTCCAGAAACTTCCTGATCCATTTCGCTTTCTGGTTTTTTTAGAGGTAATGAACAATGTTTACATCTATATATCTAGCTGGATTTTGCAACCTTTTGAAGTAACTCATTGACTTTGATAGTTTGCAAGGCCTATTGAATACAAGAGGCTATAACTATTGAAGGGTCAACTTAGAGTTTCTGGTAGCAGTGTTTAGTATGCACATACCATAAAGCAAATGAGCTTGAACCTTGAGCAAGTAATGGCCCAAGTTAATGTGGTTAGGACCATTTGTTTAGTCCTTTTTGGTGCAGGAACTCAACTGACTGTACTGTTGGTACATTGTGGTCTCCTCCAGGATTTGGATGAGAATTAAATTCTGTGAAATAAAGGAGATTCATAATAACACTTTCTTCTTAGGAAGCCTGTTACCTACTTTGGATTAGTAAAAATTAACTTAAGTTTTACTCTCTTCATTTTAAAATTAAAAACATATTTCTAAAATGACAATTTTAAGAGAAGCTTTGTTTTTTAAAACATATCCCAAAACTAGGTTAAAATATAATAGCAACGACATGATAGTGTTCAATCTATCTATCTAGAATATAAGTAATGGGTGCATGTTAGTAACTTCACGTCATTTGACAGTCTGGGGCAGAAACAAATAGTGTTCAATTTATCTGGTTAAAATATAAGTAATGGGTGCATATATGTTAGTAACTTCACGTCACTTGACAATGAAACAAAACATATCTCTTATTTAATTCGAAACACTCTAAACAAGAAAATGTATATATTTCTAATTTTACCATTATACATTAATTTTGTTTTGACTATATGCAGAGTGTATGATAACAATTTTTTTGTTCTTGTTGTTCAAATCTGTCTTTTTAATGAAAAATTTTAGAAAAAAAAAAAAAGACCAACTTTTCCATTACTTTTTTTTCCTTTTCTTTTCACTAAAAAAACTAATTAAAATGCAAGGAAATTGGATTTAAAAAAAAACTTAAATTCAGTGCCTATTATATGTATATGAAGTGTCAACTGAATCACTGAAAGATTATACCAGTCACAAGGAAGAGAGTAATTTGTTACGCATGGGAAGTTTTTGATATGGATGAGCTCTTGTCACCTGAGTCTGAGCGATGGATAAAGAGGTGTCACCATTACTTTCATGCAGGCGAGAGAGCAGCTAATGCACATAAAGCTGCTTGCCATCAGACTTGGTATGTCAGCAGTTGAGACTTTTAATCATGGTAAAAATTATATAGGGAATTCTTATTGGTCTTCTCAGAGTTAGAAGTGCCAGTCCTTTAATTAGCATCGCTGTTATATTGAAGTGCCTTGTTTACACCATATGTAACGCATGATAGATATTATTCTAACTTGCAAAGAGTGTGTTTGTTTGCATTTAACGCAGCTTCAGCTCTATTTCGAACAGAGGCAAAGTTTGTTTGTTAAAAAAATTTCCGTCTCTAACCACCTCTTTAGTGGTAAGGGTTTTGATTGCCAAGCTAACATAGACTAATATTGGACAAAATTACCCTTCATATTTTGCGGTATTAAAACCTGTAAATTACATATAAATACTTTTTGACACATCAATACCAAGCATAAGGATGAAATTTTAACAGAAAAATAGAGATAAGAAATAAATTCGTAATGCATGAGCTATAAAACTTACAAATAAACCCCAAGATGTCACCTGCTAGCTAGGACTTCTACCTCTCTATGGCTAACTGACTCTTTCAACGGAGCATAACTATGAGACAAATCTCTTGATCCTCCATTAACATCAGTAGGTAAGCCAGATGAAATTTGTGCTAAATTATTTTGACTCGATCGTCCTGTCATCAGATTTCAGAAATAGAATAGCGTTCGTCTTTTTTGGTATAAAAGAACTTTGAGTCCTTCAAAAAAGTGAGTCATGTCTCTCTAAACTTGAGGAAGATGGTTCTAATGACGAGGCATCAATTAAAGGGTCCGCTTAATGTGTGCCTTAAGGGCACACACTAGGCGCGGAAAACAAGAGACGGGACCCGCTAAAAATTATTTCTTTATATAGTTGCACTGAATTCAATACATGGGGTCCACTAGTATATTATTTTTTTATACATTGAATTCAGTGCGCCTACATAAACAAATAATATTATACATCGTTTTTCGCGCTTAGTGTGTGCCCTAAGGGCACACATTAAGAAAATCCTCAATTAAATTATCGGGATATGAGTTCATTCGCGTTTTCAACAAAATCATATTTAGTTTTACGGCAAAATCTTATTTAGTTGATTGCACTATTTTGTAATTTGAATAATTGAACTATTATTTTATTTAAACTTGATTAATTTTATTTTTGTTTATTAGAATCACATTATCATAGTTGATACTTTTATTATAATGATTTATTGATTAAATAGGTAATTAATAATAATATATTTGAATATTTTTTATAAAAATATATTGAGAAAGGTTATTTAAACATGTGTCAAATAAGACTGCTGATTTAAGATTAACAAACAGGTTTGTTTAAGGGTTAAAATGAAAAAATGCTGTCATTCAAATATTTCAGACAGAGCAGTTATCGAACATCATTTTTCATTCAGACTCTATTTCATACAAAAATACTATTGTATTCAGAGTTATGAGTCATTCAGACTATTTTATTCAATTTGATCAAACACCACATAAATGATAAATCTCAAATGCACGATGGTTCCTAGAGAAATTATTATTAATAAATTTTCAATTATGCAAAGTCTCCTAAAAATAAAAGCAAAAGAGACTATTTATGCTTCTAAAACTTAAAATATATATTGAAATAAAATAAGTTTAAAGTCTCTAACAATTTAAAAACAAATACATGTTTTAAATCCCAAAAAAATCCAAAATATAAAAGTTTCAAGTTTCTTCCGCATCCTCCCCTCCCTCTTTCAGGCAAAACTAGTCCATGAATTTTGAAACAACGATATAGTGAATCAAGAGTTCTTCAAGAGTCTTCTTGGGATACAACTGCATGGTGTTGCTTTTCAAATAATATTTTTTAAAACAATCAAAAAAAAAAAAAAACAGTTTCATATCAATTACTATATATAAAAGTACATCAAGCGATCCTTTAAATTAAAAAACCAGGTGAGTTAACTCCTTCTTAATTTGAAAATCAGGAGAGTGAACTCGGTTAGTTTGAAAATCAATTAAATCGATTCTTCAACTTCATGGTTTAAATCGATTCAATCGATTCTTCGGCTTCATCGTTCCATCTTTCGATCGTCTCTTTTACTTCATCCTTCAATCGTTTGCTTTTGTTTCACTTTCTCATTTCAACTTTTTCGTTTCTCTGGCTTTGCATATTCTCTCTTCTCCTATTTCAATCACAGTTAGGGGACCAAAAATCTAGACCTGAGGAATCTGCGGACGGCAAGTCTTGGCGATGATGGCATGGACATGAATCAAGGTGAAGATGATGAAAAAAGGTGAAAACCTAGGACTTCATTCTATACAGGTGTCGATGCAAACATTTTATCAATTTTTGGAGCTATAATTGCTACTTACTTTGGCTTACATGATGCATTTTAAGTGTTTGAAATAATGCCACATAGAGTTTGTTTTGATTGTCTGAATGTCACATAAATCCTAACTTTGCATCATCGACAATTTTGTCATTGCCATTTTGAAGAATGTTTAATTTTGGCTTGATGGTTAATTTAACACAAAATACTTTTCAATCTTAACAGGTCGGCTCATTCCATTTTCGATTAAGTTTAAGGTTGTAGATTTCACTCAATTACATTTGGATTCAAGGTTTGCCTAACTTCCTTTTTCCACTGTGTAAAAAATTACATGCTCTTGCCATAGTTCATGGACTTTAATCCCTGCAGGTATTACCAGTCTCTTTTTTTAAACATTAAAATGACTGATGAGATTTTTGTATTTTGAACCTAACATAAACCATTCATAGAAAATTGTAGACTGATATTTAATATACATTATAGAGATATGTGTGTGTAACTATATTTTTCTCAATATCTATGAAATCGAACTTGGTTAAGTTATATGGTTTTATGTCTCGTTTGGTGGGTTTGAAATATGCTTAATCCAATTCTGCAATCTATTTATATTATGAGAGAGTCTATTTCATTCCATACATCATATGTTGTCATATTTGTTGTTGACAATTTTTGTGGGAATCAATTTATTTCATATCGTAGTATCAGGCTTCTGTGAAGTGTCTGTATATACTAACTATAGATTTTTGGTCATCATTGAGCTGAACAAGACTCTCAGTCTAAACTTCCACATCAAACATGTGGGGAATCCCACAAATATTAACATTCTTGACTTTATTTCTTTCAAGTTCATACCACATAATCTTTTTGTTGTCCACCTCCGGAAGAAAATCCTTACCACTCTTTGAATAAGCCAAAGGCCTAACATGTATTCTGCTAATTGCTACATCATCTTTGTTCGAAACTTCTAATGGTGTAAGAAAGTGATTGGATGCCCGGTCATCAATAACCACCACTCCAGGAGCATTTTTCATAATGGAGCTGTGTCCTGGAAAGTTTAACATAATTTTGAATCAAGAGCTGGCCCTTAAAAGACAAACAGTAGAACTTTCTTCTTATCTTCACCCTAGCTCCCCCTTTTTTTCCTTTTCCCTTTCTATCCTACAATCCTACACTAGAGGAAAAAGGTAAAAAGAGAAACTTAATCTCATCTATTTCTTTGTTTGTTCATCTTAATCTTATTGTTTTAGGTGGGATAAAAAATCACCAACAAGAATTGACTCATTATTTACAGCTGTACATTTATATACATGTGTGTGTGTGTATATACGAATTTATGTGTGTGTGTGTGTGTGTATAACTATATTTTTCTCAATATCTATGAAATCGAACTTGTTCAAGTTTTATGGTTTTATGTCTCGCTTGGTTGTTTGAAATATAATGGTTTATACTGAGATCATTATGTCATTTTATAATATCATTAATAAAAAGAGGACTGTGTGGAGTAATTTTTTTATGAGACTCTTATTGTGGAATGGAGGGAGTACTATTTGAAATATCAAGCTAAACGATTAAACTGCCATGGCTGATTTTGAGGTATTTTTTCTCAGCTGGAGGAGTAGTGACATTGGCGCTGATGGTTATTTGCCTGTTATGGGTCGGGGCAGTAAATGGAGTTGGCTTTCATCATGGCAGAACAACTCTAGACCTTAAGAACCTACCAGTCACAGTTGGTCTATTTGGCTTTTGCTATGACAACCATTTTGTTTTTCCAAATGTATATTCTTCCATAAAGGAACCATCACGATTTCCATCTGTTCTTATAATCAGGTGATCATGAAATATTGACAACTTAAATATTACTTAAAGAACCTTCATGGAATATTTATGTTAGTAATATTTATGAAGTTGCTTAATTATTCCATGACATTTTTAGATTTCTCTAATAATTGTTAATTCTCCTGCAGCTTTGTCACATCCTGAAACTGTTAAATCTCAGTTTACTTTAAACATGCAGCCTGGACTGTGGTATGAGAAGGGAGTTACTCTATATTTGTTCTTTTGTCATGATTTCACACTATTTATCCTCTGAGCATAGCAAGCTCAAAGTATTACTGTAATTGCATGCAAATTGGAGACATACATCAGGCATAATTCAAATTGTACTGTTTTCTGAATATTGTTGATGAAATTTGCCAATCTCTTAATTTTATGCTGCGGTAATTCAACTAATTTACATGAATTGTGTACTTTGAGTTTTTTTTTCCTGACATGAATGTCAAACAAATTATTAAACTCATTATTGAAACTAACCCGTGCATTCTAGTTAATCTAAATTCAAAAATATTCTCTAAAATTATAAAGTCACACTTTTCTTTACTCTCAAATTAACATAGGAATATAAACAATCTCACTACCAATTTTGTCAATTGCGATTTATCCACATCCTTGGGTTGTGATCAGGTGAATATTCTGTACTCGCCTTTGAGCTTTTGACCCTGTATCCATTTCTTCACCCGATCTGGTGTATCAATGGGTTTCTCAAACTCACAAACTAATGCAACGAATTATAATAAATAGTTAAACTACTAGCACAAAGGTAGATAAATCCTTCAATACGAGGAAAGATAATGAATATTGTGAGAAAAAAATGCAATAATATTGATAATAATTGTCAAAATAATACTTCATAAATTCTAAGATAACATATACAGTCTGAAACACTGTCCCATCCTAGTTTAAACAAAAATAATAAATAATAAAACTTAAAAATAATCCAACATTTGACCAAACTTTAATTAAATATATTATGGACTATGTAACTCTTCTTATATCAAAAGTTGCATCTATTTAAAGTTTATCAGACGAAAACTCTTTTTTATTATGAATTAGTCCACTTCGGCCTCTATGCGCATACTTATTCATGTTCTTCAACCATGTACGCTTTTTGTTCAAGTTTTAATTTCAATGATATCTTCATAGTTACTTTTTCAAATTGGCGAGTAGCTTTTTTCATGAGTAAAAATGTTAATATTGTCATATACTAAATATTTATATTCAAAATACTTCATCTATGACTACATTTGCTACATCCATCAGCACAATATCACAACTCACAAATATATTATATTATCGAATGTGATCAAAATAACACATGAATATCCAACAGGTTCAAGTTGGAGATTTAATTCTTTCACAAGTTTTGCAAAAAAAAAGAAGATCAATCTCACTATGCCGAACAATAGAAAGTTCACATAATTATAACTTCTGATGAACATGTGTATAGAACATAGACCCGAGTCTCGAATCATTCTCTCGAAGGAATTTGCAAAGAAAAATGTCTAAAACCATAATAATTGTTTTATTCTAGCAAACCAAATTTTTTAGGGAATAATTTGTTAAAACTGAAAGATCAAAGGGCTATTAATTAATTAAACTTCAGAGGCCGGGTGCTAACACTTAAACTTCGATGGCTAAATCTGGAAATGTACGAGAACATGGGGCCAATTTGAATAGCTAAACAAACTCGAGGGGAGTCACTTAACCAAAAAGAACTTTCAACTTTCAACCGGTTTCGACGTAATAATGTTTCTGGGGAAATTTTGGTAATTGAACAGATGTAGTACGTCAGCCGTACATCCGCCAAATACCCGCACCACCCAAAAGTAAAGCATTGCAAAATTTCTCTTAACTTCCATTGTTCTGTTCTCCACTGAAATTTTAGGGCTCCGATGTTCGGACCGAATATAATCAAAATTCATGTCGAAGAGGTAAATTTGTCTTTTGATTTCATTTTGTCAGCTCATCAACTCTCTCTGTTTGATCATCCAGTTCTTTCTATTAAGTTGTCCTATTATTTTTTCGTGATATGGGATTATTTTGAAATTTTCAATTACTTTGTGTATCTCACCTTTTTGTTGTTGTTAAATTGATGTGTTTTTCTTTATTGCAAGTAATGGGTGGACTTTTGGGGAAATTGTTAGGCATAATGATTTTTAATTGATTTTTTTTTTTTGAAAAGAAAATATGCTTTCGAGTTTCTGCATAATTTTTGTTTGATCATTTCCATTATGTGTATTCGGTAATAAAAATGTAGTAAAGGGGAAGAATGTTGCATAGTATTTGTGAATGGATGTTATGATACCGATTGTGCTAAGCAGATAATGATTTCATTCTTAATTGGTAAATGAAAGCGCAACTTCAAATGTGAATGTCACAATGTACTATTTCTTTGATTTTTCTAAGTGGTAAGCAAGTAAACCAAAGTACATTGTAGAGCAATTAGCGCATTAAAAGAAAAAGTGATCCATTACTACTATGCTCAAAGTTTCTTCATAAGAAAACACATTTTTTTTTGGTGGGAGAGGGGGGGGGGGGGGGGGGATTTTGAAAAGTCAAGTACTTACGTAGCTTCCAGTTATATTGATTTGGTTTTGTTATGTGGATGAAACTGATTATTGTTCTTATTGTCTCATTTCTGGTTCTGACAGGGTTCTTTGCAAGTTTTTTGCACATGGAGCATGTCTAAAAGGGGAACATTGTGAGTTCTCACATGATTGGAAGGACCCTTCGAATAATGTATAGTTTCTACAACTTACTTTAATGGATAGATTCATTATTTTTTTGACATCCTTTGCGTCTCATTGACGTTTCTGGTTCATTAGCTGGTGCGCGCATTCTATCAAAAAGGAGTGTGCTCTTATGGCAGTTGTTGTAGATATGAGGATGTTAAGGTTTCTCGGTCACAGTCTTCTGCTCCATCTTCATCAGCGGTTCCTCTCCATTATCTACTTTCAGATTCTGTTCCTACAGCTTGCTCTTTTAGAAATGCTCCAATTGGTGCTACTCAAGTAGCAGGTGTTAATGGGGAGCTTTCATCTTCAAGTAGACCTTTCTCTCCTCCCACTAAACCGGCATGGAGTGAAATGTCTGGGCATCATGAATTATTAGACGATGGTTATGCCCTGGAGTCTTGGTCTGCTAATCCAGCTGATCGTGCTATATGTTCATTTGCTGCTGCCGGTAAATGTCCACGTGGAGAGAAATGCTCTCATATTCATGGGGATTTATGTCCTTCCTGTGAGAAGCGTTGCTTGCATCCTTTCAGACCTGAGGAGAGAGAGGAGCATATGAGAACTTGCGAGAAAAAGGAAAATCTTCTCGAGGCATTGAAACGTAGTCAAGAAATAGAATGCAGTGTGTGCCTTGAACTTGTTCTCTTGAAACCTACAGCCGGTGAACGAAAATTTGGGTTGCTGTCTGAATGTGATCATCCATTCTGTGTATCATGTATCAGGAATTGGCGGAGCAGTT
Source organism: Hedera helix (assembly GCA_947179155.2). Taxonomy (NCBI): domain Eukaryota; kingdom Viridiplantae; phylum Streptophyta; class Magnoliopsida; order Apiales; family Araliaceae; genus Hedera; species Hedera helix. The sequence continues at coordinate 35,235,022 of OX359287.1, forward strand.
CCCCAACCTCTGGAATGGATGTCAATTCTGCGTTGAGGGCCTGCCCAATATGTCGAAAGCGCTCATACTTTGTGATTCCTAGTGTCATATGGTATTCCACAAAAGAGGAAAAGCAGGAAATTGTCGACAGCTATAAAGCAAAACTCAGGTATAACTACATGAGCTTGTGCTTTATTTTAGCCAGTTAAAACTGCACTAGTATATCAGTTCGGAGTTTCCTTATCAAAAGTAGTAAGATGGTGTTGCGTTAACATGTGTTCTGAATATTTTACTTCAGATAATAAAGTTGGAAGTGTTACTAAGCTGAATATTGAAAATAATTAACCTCTCACTTTTACTTTCTTTTTTTGTTGATAACTTGATAATGACTAACATTTAGATGTGAAGAGTGTTCACGACTTCATGTACTGTTTTTTTTTTATACGTATTAGATGTGAGATTTGGACACCCTTGGACATCAGGTCTCCGGTAAGAAGTCCAATAGTATACACAAGTGAAAAGAAAACAGTAGTCTCCTAACTGAATCAAAATATTTTTAAGACATAAGATTAGATTTTTCTAGTGGGGTTTGGTAGCCTTTTTTTGCCCTCTGGGTCTGACCTCTGCCGAATATATACACCCTCTCTATTTTATTTGTTTTCTGCTTTTTTCTTAAATTTCTGTTACACAGGTGCACATGCTATAAAACTAAATTTCTCGTAAGTGCTGCCAAGCAGGGTTTTTGATTGTTTTACACTAAGCGTCTGTGTGGTTTTGCTGAAATTTATCATGTTTTACTTGTGCAGGTCTATTGACTGTAAGCATTTTGATTTTGGAGATGGTACTTGCCCATTTGGAACAAGTTGTTTTTACAAGGTGGTTTTTGTAGTTCTAGTTATGTTTCTATTACATGTTCATATTTTGCTCAGTGCAAGGAGTTGTGCTAGTGCAGTTGCTTCTATTTTAAATTGGTTACTTCTATAAATTTTGTGATCTGTTACTATAGAATTCATTTTGCTGACAATGTTTGTCTCTAAATTTTTGAGAGACTAGTTTTATGGTAGTTTCTGCTTGTGCCCACTCATTCTGCTATGTAGATATGGAATTAATAAGCAATATTTCATGATGATTTAGTAATATTATATGGTAATTTAATGGAATTCAAGCTGTTATATTTTTCTTCTTTTCAAAGAAACCCTGTGACGTAGCTATAATAGGTGTAATACCACTCTGACATGCACTTGTAGCGGTTGCCCGACCAACTCAACTTCTTTCCTACAGATAATAGTTTTTAAGTTTTGAGAGATAAATTAATGCATTGAATTCATTAAGATCGAATGGCGTCAATCCCAAGATGGAATTAGGGTAAGTTATATTGGGATGGAGATAGTATTAAATATTACTTAATTTTTTAATATGTATTTTTGATTTTGTTCTGTTTTTGTTTTCATTTATCATAACTAATTTTCAAATAATGGGTGATGCTATATGAAGTTGAATGTTCGACCAAGAAGCAACATGAGCATAAGATAGAAATTGCTAAAATGAGAATATTAAGGTGGACGTCTGTCATACAAGGTTGGATAGGATCAGAAACAACGGTATATAAGAGAAGGGTAGTTTAGCAGCAATTGAAGATAGGGGAACATTATATTCGATGTCAGCCTATAGGTGCATCTGTGAGAAGGGAAGGTGATAATAAAAGCCTTGTATCAGTAGGAAAGTATAAGAAGTGAAAGTCCAATAATTACTTGACTTTTACAAAGAGACTTATAGGAACAAAATATTACTGTGGACATGACCTGTGATAGCAACTAGTGGAGGAATGTAATACACTTATTGGAAAGCCTATTATATGTGGGTGGGTACTTTTATTTTTATTTATTTTCTTAAATTTTTATTCATTTATTTTTATTTCATTTTCATCTGTTTTATCTTTTATTTTTCTCCTTGTCTTTTTACTTTCCTGCTTCCCTATGGAATCTTTTCAACCCGCTAGTTTGGGATAAGTGTTTTTGAGTTGAGTGTAGTTGAGTTGTATGACATAATTAGATTGTGATGTTGATAGAGAGTTATAGCATATGGTATTTGTATTGCTTGTACTGTGTGGTTGATGCAATCCTCTGTTGTTGGAGATGCTTTTATGTGCAAACAAGGTACTGGAAGAGGTGGGTGCCACACCACTAATATTTGTGTGGCCCTTTTGAAGTGGGTGAGTTGGATTCCTTTTTGAGGGATTTTGAAGGTTGGGCACGCATGATTAAATTTTTGTTGATTAGCGTTTTTTTATGTTTAAATCCGACGTATCCAAGGTCAGCAACTACAGTTCTTTTGTGAAATTTTATGATGAGCATTTGGCTTCAGCCTTAGTGCCTTCTAATATAATTCGCGTAACTTATGTGGTATGCTGTTTAGCTCATTGTGTTTTAATTTTTCTTCAGTAATTTTCGAGTGAAATTTCTAGTTACAGTTATTTAAAAAGAAAAATTGTAGAGCTTAAATATTTCCAAGTGTCCCAAAGAAAGAAAAATACAAGAGAACGAGTAGTTCTAATCCTATGGTATATAACCCTGCCAACTCTTAAAGTGAGGAAAAGAAGAAGACTACCGCCTATATACAAATTTTATACCCTAGAGGAGCTAAGTTGTTTGGATTCCCTAAAATAGAACTTAAGGCAGTCGTCCTTTGTCAGCATATCTGTTAAATCTTGCTTTCTTCTTTATTAAAGCAAGAAGGCACAACACGGATAACCTTTCTAGTATGTTAAATCTTTCTGTTTTTGTCCTTTTCCTTTTCCTTTTCTTCTTCTTCCGTGGCTGTAAAAAGAAAAATAAATGTACTCGGTTACATTTTCTGCCAACAACATTTAGACACATGCTTTTTCACGCGTTAACATTCCATCACACCTGTGTTCTGAGTTTTTAGTTTCATCTCTCTCTGAAGCCCTTCTGTGATAGTATTTTTAGGAAAATTTGTTTCTTAATGTAGATAGAGCACAATTTGTTGCTTCTCTTGAGGTGGGATGAGTTTATCGAATGTTGAGGAGATACTTTTATGTAGTTCCATCTTAATACTGTTTAAAATTTGCACCATTAGAATGACTTCCGTTTAGTTTCAGCCGGAGTTATTCTTTGACTCTTTAATGGGTGCTGTGTTTGTTGTGTTCAACACATGGTCAAGTCAGGCTCACTCTTATGGAACTCCAGTCTTGAATTTGATACTTGTCTCCCCAGCTTCCTGAATATGGATGGGATAGACACAGTATATGGCTCTTATTTTGGAGATATGGATGGTTTGCTTGTTTTGTTTGAGCACTTATACTGTCCACAAACATCAGTAGGACTGTAGGAGAAGAATTGGGGAATCATAATGCAGAAGTTTTATAAAACGAGATTTCAATGGCCTAGGCAATGGCTTTTGTACTGATGCAGACGGCTTTTGATATGAGTGATTCTTCAAGTGACGAGGATATTTATATCCCTTGATATATCCCTTGAGCTGCTATAATAGTCCAGTTGTTTCTGCTGTGATATTATTTTGTAAATCTTTCAATTAAGTGGGGCCTCTGGCTCTTTGACAGCCTTGCAATCTTTGGAATATGTAAACTGAAGAAATTATGCATGTAGATAATTATGGAATCTTGTATCAAGAAGGAAAATAGGGAAGAAGAGAATATGTTAAGTGGATTGTTGACAGTTTCTTCTTTTAAACATTTATGATATTTATTGACAATCTTTATCAGGATGATCTTGCGAATATCCACATGAATGGTTTGTTCTTTTTATCTGTAAACGGTTTCCTAGTGAAACCTTCTTTGAGTTTGTGTCTAGAGTCCTAAATATTCTGTACATCTAACAAAGCTAACTTAGGAAGTATTTCTACAATAACATTTGTTTTCCTTTTCCATTTATAGTGTCAATATTTTGGTGTGTTGTGACATGCTTTTTCAGAAATTGAGAAAGGGAAGGGATTGGGAGGTTGTTTAACATGTTTTCTGCACATCAAATCATAGAGGGATATCAGAAGTTTGTTAGACTTGCACAATTTCATGGTTAGAGTATTATTGAAGTTGCATTGTTGGAATGATTTGGTATTTTGGTCATGTAATGCACATCCTCCTATGCCTGGAATGATAACTTTAGTGATTCTTTTTAAGCCTGTATTCAAGAATCAAGATTGCTCTTTCGCCTACTAGCACGTCCTGCAAATCAGTTCTTTTGTATGAGATTAAAGTCTGATATGTTTATTTACAATAATGTTTGTTATTACAGCATGCATACCGTGATGGTCGTCTCGAGGAAGTGGTTCAGCGTCATCTTGGTGCTGAAGGACGTACAGTCATTGCTACAAATATTAGGTTTTTCACCATATGCGGTTCCATTATTATCATTTCTTTGTTTTATTTCTTAATTATCAATCCTTTATTTTCTTTAATTCTTGTGCTTTTAATTGTTGAACGCTCAATATATTCAGTGTTCTAAAAATCCCCAGGTCTAATTAATTCCCCCCCTAAGCCCTAGGCAGTCTTCTATCCCTTGATTTGGCTAGGCGTCTAGGTCTCCGCCTAGGCAGAATCAGACGAAGGTCTACAATACTTAAATGAATTTGTTAAGTCTTAAAATATGGCTCTTTTTTTTGTAGTGTTTCATGTAAAATTTTAAAAAGTTACATAGACTATATGTTTTTTATAGTATAACATACAATAGAAAAAATAAATAAATGAGGTCGCTTAATAAAACGCCTAATCTGTGCCTAAGCGGCCTAGGCGCTAGGCGCCCCCTCCTAACAATTTTTAGAACACTGAATATGTTATGGTGTTTTCAGGCTCTCAGACTTCCTCAACAGGTTGCGTGACTTGCGTCTAAGGTGAACGATGCTGTTTTGCTTCTGGGATTTGTTTCAGGTTATGATTTGACTTTTGCTTCTTGATATGCCTGATCATCTTCCTTATATACCATGCATTATGTCAGACAGCAATTCATTTGTCCAATTTGATACAAATCAAACTTTTAGCAGCTATTAGTCCATGCCATGTGGGCTTACAACTTGGGCTGTTGTCTCTGCATGCCATCTGATTGGTGGAGCTTATAAGTTCAGCTTCTGTTCTAGTCTGCTTACCTAGCAAACTAAAATCATTGTGTAGAATTTCCTAGTTAGCAGCAATTGAGAAAATTTGTAGTGCATACAATGTCCATTGTGGGTAATAAAGATTAGAATGAAGGGTCTACGCATTCATGGTTGTGCAAGCTTCTGAATTATATTGGTGGTTGCAAGCAATTGTACCATAGGCCAAGTTGCTATCAAATTGTTTTTTCATTGATAATTTTTTTTTAAAAAATTATTATTTTAATTTGCTCTTTTCATAGTGATGAAATACGTACAAAATTAATAACATATACATGTTTCACTCAAACTACTTTATTTGTGCAGGATATTTGGCAGCACAAACTATGTCCCATCTTAGGAAGCCAATTTCATTTAAGATGCAGCGTCAGAGTACAGTTTTCATAAGGTGAGGTTCTCAAGGGCCTATTATTTTGAGTCGTATCTCTGATAACTGTTTCTACTTTCTACCTGCAGTATAACTTTCTATTCTATTCAGTTTGTGGCCATACTTGAGTTGCTCATTGTTCTTATTTTGGCATTCTAAACATTTGCTACCAACCTCCCTTTTCAGTCTGTCAATCCCAATGCTTATCAAGTGTTCATATGTGAATGTGGGAATGTCCTACTCTTTACCCATGAACCCATCCTTTATTCAGCTTCCTTGGATATATTTGTGGAACATCGTCCCTTGTAGGATTCCTGGTTTCTGTGAAGATGGTTAAACTATACTGAAGTCTTCTTTTCTCTGTGTTTTTTTCCTCCTACTTTTATTGTCATTATCAACACTACTCACAGGAGGTCTGAAAGATATTTCCCCCCCCCCCGGATCCTCCTTACTAAGGGTATTTTTGGAACTTGACAACGCAGGGGAAAAGTAAGGAAAACAAAATTAAATGTAGAAAAATAAAAACTATCTTAATGAACATAAGTCCAATTATCTTTACATCTAACAAATCTAATATAAATAACAATGTTGAAATGTAGTGAATGGATGGTTAACAAAGCTCCAATAAACTGTTTGATTGTCTGTGTTGCCCATATTCAGATGGGTTTTACTTTCATGCTTGATGCGGGGCCAATGGGGGAGATCCTTTGGTACCAATCTTGAAGATAGTTTAATGATATGCGACTGCAGGATTTAAAAACTGTGTGCATGCCACTCTCATTGAAACCTCCAGATTCCTCGTGTAATATATAACTAGATTGACAATTGTGCCATCCTTTATTGCTTTGCTGCTAGTGAACATAATTCCGCTATCTCAAGTCAAACATCCTTCATAATCAAATGAAATGAACCAGTCCTCCCACTTCTGCTTGTTTTGTCCAATTTTGGAATAGGGCTCTACGTTGTAAAAGTTCAACTCCTTAAAAGTTGTAAAATTTCCATGTTGATGCTTCGTAAGCATAGAGTTGATGAAAGTATCTAGGAACAATTACCCTTTATACACAAATCTATGTTCCTTGTGGTTCCTGATCAGTAGCCATATTGTTATCTTTATACGCTGCATTTTTCGTACTTGGATGTTCTTAGCATACACATTTTAACTTTGTTGATCCCGAGTTGGACTTACATGTTGCTCTTTCTCTTGACAGTGTGAGATGCTCAACTGCTTGCTGTTGTAGAACCATGCATAAGGTGCGAGGCATGGCGTGCTGGAGTGTATACCAAAAATTACATCTAATATATAAAAGATCAGGTGTATATATATTGGATAAATATAAAGTCCTTAATTAAAATAAAGAATTTTGGAGAGTTGTACACTTGTTTCTGGCCTGCCTGCCGATATCATTGTAATGTGGTTCCATATACATTTGGGAATAATGTTGTGTTTAAGTTTTTATTATTTCTCGATGGATTTGTTTATATAGATACTGATCAGATTTATCATGAGATATGATATTCAGCATTCGGGCCATCATGTTCTTAAACTCCACTTTTGCTTGTTTTTCTTCTATTTTTTATTTTTTTGCCCATAAAATTATGCAAAATACTCCCTCCGTTGTAAATTATAAGATTATTATTAATTTTTAAAAATTAATTTGATATAATTTTAAATTTTAAATTGAGATGTTTCATTAAATATTATGAAAAATAAATTTTATAATAAATAATATTTTAAGATATTTATAACTATATTAACTAAAAGATAATGAAATTTAGGGGAATTTTAAGTTTGAAAAAATTGTTAGTTAGGATCAAGAGTTGGTCCAGCAATGCACTTACCAACCTCCTAAACGTTTGGACATGGGTAAAAATCTCAACACCAAAAAATATATCTTTAATTAATTTTAAAAAATTAATAATAATCTTATATTCGTGCAAGCACAGTAAAATACAAGCGTCTGCAGACACATGAACGCGGATCTACTGTCATGTACAGAGGGACATAAATTTTGGGGGTGCTACGTATTCATCATGTATATTTGTTTGCAAATTATAATTATGTTGCACGAGATTGATTTATTTATACTTGGTTCAACAAGGTCTACTTAGTTCAATATAACAAAGACGGAAATAAAAAATAATAATATAGTTTACAAAAAAATAATCATAAGATCATTTTACTTAAAATTAATTTGTTATTATTATTAAATAATATTTTATAACAACTTAGATAATATAATTAAAGAAGAAATAAACTTCAAATAAATCGTCTTACCTAACTTGAATTTGTTAATTTTAATTAAATATGAGTGTAATTATATTCAAGTATAAATAAAATTTTATTTTAAATTAAATAATATAATTTTAAAAAGAAAATATTTTCTTATTCAAACCTAATAAATCCAGTAATATATTTATAAATTTTTTTTAATACAATATTATAACTTCATAATAAGACTGTGCTTTCCACGAGATGTAGATGATAGAAGTATTATATATCTATATTTTAACCAAATAGACAATTTTGTTTGTCTGTTATTTTTTTGCCCTTCCTTTTTTTATTCACAAAAATTTCTTTTTTTATAATATTACTTTTGCATACTTTAAGTCAAATTATTTTTCCTACGTTAAGTTAAAAACTAACCCATCTACCTATCCGAGAATCAATGTTATTAGTGATAAAACATCCCGACAATTATCCATTTCCCTATCAACTTAGTATGTTATGTGTCTGATCATTAATCTATTGGACCACCATTTCAATAACTTGATATATTATAATATTTAATGAGTTAATACCACCGTTACTCAATTTATTATTAAAAAATAAAATATAATAAATTTATATGTAAGTATATAATTGAGTTTTTTTGCTAAATAAAATATTTCGAAAAGAATCTAAAAATATTTTTAATTGAAAGTAAAAAAGAGTTCATGTTTAATGCATAATTTTTAGTACAAAATCTTCTTTATTTCAAAACAAGAAATCTAAACACATATCTAGCTTAAAACACATTAAAAAAAATAATCTAAATCATACAAAAAATTAACTTTAAAAATAAAAATTTAAATAAAACAAAAAGTTCATCATTAAAAATAAATAATTAATAAAAAAAATTGAAAAAAATCTAAAATATTAAAATGTAAAAAATAAAATAGTTTATTAAGTCAAAAGTAATATGACTTAGGTGGTGTTTGATTGCGTCTTAATGGATCTTAATAACTTACCTCTTAATATATCTTAACAGTTCACAATTTTGTATTAAGAGGTCATCTGAATAGTTTAGACCCATATTCACATCTTAATTATTTAGATGACCTCTTAATACAAAGATATGGACTGTTAAAATATATTAAGATATAATCAAACACAATCTTATTCTCTTCAAAATATTATATAAAAAAATATTAATCAAAAATAAATTTAAATTTTGATAATCAAGAATAATTAAGTCCCCGTGCTTTGCACGGGGTATATTGCTAGAATATATTTATGTAATATTTCAATTTCGCACATTGAAATATGCGGATAAGATTGGTTTGTATATTTATGTAATAATGTAATATATCAGTTTCGTACCTTTTATTGCATTAGTCACAGTAAATATTGCTTTTATGCTAGCTCAGTACAAACATAACAATAAAATTAAAACAAGATATTTATTATAACAAATACATTAAAAAATTATAAAGTTCATAATGATCGAGGTGTGACAAATTCATAAAATTTAAATATAAAAATCATACACGCGCATAAATAAATATACTCGTGTCCTCGAAAAAAAAATATATCCTCCTTAAGTTACAAAATATAAAAATATGCTACGTGCACAAAATACAAAAAAGAATATACTTTTATTTTGAAAGCTAAAACGGAGGGAGAATATAAATATATATATATATATATATATATATATAGACATACCAATAACCCTACCTTTAGACTCGTTCCAATGTTTAAAATCTCCTCTTACATCTCAAAGCTTAGCTCAACCGTTCTTTTGCATGCAAAAACCAATAACCACAAAAACAAATATACATATATAGCTAGCACAAGAAAAGAATTAATTTAGCATACATAACCATCCTTATAAATACCTTCACCTAGACCCTCTCATTTCATCAGCAAAAGCCATATTAATTAAACATCCATCCGGTAAATATTCTCATTTTTTTCTGAGAGTTTTTGCCAATATTACGCCTTTAGTTTTCATAATGGAAATGAAGAAGATTGCTTTTGCTGCCCTTGTCGCCGCAGCCTCCATGAGCGCAGTATTGGCTCAAGCACCAACTGAATCCCCCATGGCAGCACCATCTAGTAATGCCACCGCCACCGCTTTGCCGGCTGTCGGATTGGTAGGGGCTTCCCTCATGTCATTTTTTGCCCTCAACAGGCACTAAAAACCCTAGAGAAAATGAGGGAAAATATATGTGAAGAAAGAGTGGCCTAATTGACAAAATGGAGAGAGGTCTTTTCTTTTAATTATTTTTGTTTTACGTGCAATTGATTTGTTGTAATGGATTGAGTTGGTAAACTGCAATAAAAAAGAATTATTCTTGCATAAGTTCCAATTTGTTTAATTATTATGAATATTCCATTACTTTCAAACAATGGAAATCTAACTGATGTTATCTGAATAAAATCATATATATATATATATATATATATATATATATATATATATATATATATATATGAGAGGTAATTGTTGTCTAGCAAATGAGTTAGAGGACGACTTCACGAAAACCAAATTCCCATAAATTCAAATACAGTTTAAACCTTTAAGTTTTTACATTTTAAAACTTAACCTCAGTGTCACATTTTAAGACTTTGTCTTTAAATTTTTATAAACAAAATCTTTTGTAGTCAACATTTAATAATTGATCGAAGTGATAATATTTTGGATAATTTATCTCCTAAATATCTTTAAAAACACATAAAATTTTAGACACACGATTAGTGTGCGATGAAAAGAAAGCAAAAAAAAACTGGAATCAATATCAACAATATGTACCCTTTAAGTATTTAGTGAGAGATGAACTTATTAATCTTTAATTTAATTCGGCTGAAAGAATTAATTTTATTTTATTAGCGACATAAGCTTTTAGAATTAAAATGTATCCGTATAATTCAATAGTAATAATATAAGTTCTCAAAAATAAATAAATAAAATAGTATAGACGTGATGGTGTGGGCTTTGTGATATGCCTAGAAACCAATGAGCCCAATTATCAGCCTAGCCTCATTACGGCCATAAATATGGACCCGGAAAAGCTACCGAATCAGTGAATCCTCCTTCTCTCTCTTTTCATATATATATATATATATATATATATATATATTTATTTATTTATTTTTTTTAAATTCCAAAAAAAAAAAAAATCATATTCACATCTCCAATCCGAGAACAGGAAGAACCATATCGCAAAGCCCCCCCCGCACGGGTTTTTCCATTCGTCCCAATTTCTCCCCTTCAAAAATTTTCCCAAATCCAGCTCCCTCCCTCTCCCTCTTCACCATTTCTGGATTTACAGGAAGAAATCCGAATCCAATCGCCATGTCAATCCCACAAGAGCTCTACCCAAGTCAAGACGATCTCTTATATGAAGAAGAGCTTCTACGAAATCCCTTCAGCTTAAAGCTATGGTGGCGCTACTTAATTGCTCGAACGGAATCTCCATTCAAAAAGCGCTTTGTGATCTACGAACGAGCCCTAAAAGCACTTCCTGGCAGCTACAAACTCTGGTACGCTTATCTTCGTGAACGCCTTGAATTAGTTCGAAATTTACCCATTAATCACTCACAGTACCAAACCCTAAACAACACATTTGAAAGGGCTTTAGTTACAATGCACAAAATGCCTCGAATTTGGATAATGTATTTGCAAACCCTAACTGAGCAAAAACTTGTGACACGCACGCGCCGCACTTTTGATAGGGCGCTGTGCGCGTTGCCGGTGACTCAGCATGATCGTATTTGGGAACCCTATTTAGTGTTTGTTAGCCAAAGGGGTGTCCCGATTGAGACGTCACTTAGGGTTTATAGGAGGTATTTAAAGTATGACCCTAGCCACATTGAGGAATTTATTGAGTTTTTGGTGAATTCGGGCTTGTGGCAAGAGGCGGCAGAGCGATTAGCTGGGGTGTTGAATGATGATCAGTTTTATTCGATAAAGGGGAAGACGAAACATAGGTTGTGGTTGGAGTTGTGTGATCTGCTTACGCAACACGCGAATGAGATTTCCGGGTTGAATGTGGATGCTATAATTCGAGGTGGGATTAGGAAGTTTACGGATGAGGTTGGCAGATTGTGGACTTCTTTAGCAGATTATTATATACGGAGGAAGTTGTTGGAGAAGGCAAGGGATGTCTTTGAGGAGGGGATGACTACTGTTGTGACTGTGAGAGATTTTAGTGTGATTTTTGATGCATATTCACAGTTTGAAGAAAGTATGCTTGCTTTGAAGATGGAAGATATGAGTGAGGATGAGGATGAGGATGAGGAAGAAAACCTGGTTGAGGATGAGGATGAAGAGGACCGATTGAATGTGGCAAAGATTGAGGAAAAGCTTAAAGGGTTTTGGTTGTCTGATGATAAAGATGTGAATTTGAGGTTAGCACGATTGGAATATCTTATGGATAGGAGGCCTGAATTGGCTAATAGTGTCCTTCTTCGGCAAAATCCACATAATGTGGAGCAATGGCATCGGAGAGTTAAACTTTTTGAGGGTAATCCAACAAGGCAAATTTTGACTTACACGGAAGCAGTGAGGACAATTGACCCAATGAAAGCTGTGGGGAAGCCTCATACTTTATGGGTTGCATTTGCTAAATTGTATGAGAGCCACAAAGATATCAGCAATGCTAGAGTGATTTTTGATAAGGCTGTACAAGTTGGCTACAAAGCTGTGGATAATCTGGCTAGTGTTTGGTGTGAATGGGCAGAGATGGAACTAAGGCACAAGAATTTTAAGGGAGCGCTGGAGCTGATGAGGCGTGCTACAGCCGAGCCGTCAGTTGAGGTCAAACGGAGAGGTAACCTTTTACATCGCTGCAGATTTTATATGAGCTAGAACAGTGATTTAGTTTTTTCCCCATATTTTATATCTTAAGATTTTCCAAAAAAACTGCTTGGAAACTTATCAGAGGTATTTATTAATTTTTAAAATAACCTTTGGTCATGTATGGACACCTTAAAATTAACAGTAGCATTGTCGGGGTGCTATAGTATTCCTTGGCCCTACTTTATCCACCTTTCTTTTCCCTACATTGTTGAATAAGCTTTAAATTTTCCAGTCAGGAACAAAGGAAATTGTCTTCTTCCCTTTGACATCAGTTCATCCAAGTGTTTGATGAAATTGACCTTTTTCTTTCATTTTTCTGAGCTGATTCAAGAATAGAATTTTCCTCTTATCTCTTCCAACTTTTTATCTACTCTCACCGTTCCAAATTATATGATCATTATTGACTTTGGGAAGTCAATTAGAGACATTTTTAAACTCAAAATTGAGATAACTCATTAAAAATTATGAAACAATAAAACTTACAATGAGTAATACTTTTTAGATAGTTTACAATGTTCATTATTATTTTATTGATTAAAATTAAAATAATCTATGTCCATTTTGAGTTTAAAAATCTCTTAAGTTGACTTTAAAAAGTCAACAATGATCAAATAATATGGAACGGAGGGAGTATAATATTTTACTATTAAGACTGAGTTCTCATTGTTTGCGTAAAATGTCTCCATAAAATAAATTTGAGTATGAAATCTTGCATGTGCTTTTTTTTTTCAAAGACAGAATCGGCAATTTTAATTTCTCAATGGATCTTTTGGTTTCTCAATTCTCCTCATACAAGAATCTCTTCTATGTTTCCTAGACTAGTTCAGAAATTTAATATGATGTATTGAAATCTGCACTAATGCACATCAAATGTTTCTGGTCTCAAACAAGTACAACTCTTAGGGCTTAATTGTGCAAACTGAGGGTGTATAGTTTGACTATATGTGGCCCTTGTGTACAGATCATTGTCGAGTAGACGAGTAATCTTTTATTCTATTTTAGTTTGACTATATGTGGTCCAATACGATATTTTTTGGCCAGGTGTCAAGCATCTTCCATACGTTAATACTAAATTATTGTATTTTAAGAAAATATTACTAACTTGGACCAGTTATGTAGTTTGGAAAGTGATCAATATAGAGATTGAGTCTGGAAGCAGCAATGTTCTTTTCATCTTCTGTAGCTGTTTTGTGGTTTCTCCCCTAAACTATGTCCTGTGATGAAGCCCTAATGCATCATATATGTGCCTTAGCTCTAGGCAAACAATATGGAATGGTTTTGAACTTTTGGTGGTACATATATATGCCCCTTTAATATGAATGTAGATTTGTCTAATTCTAATTTGGCAGCTTGGGCACTGTTTGATCACCGTCTTTCTTGCCTTGTTTTGTAATTATTGTGAGGCCAGAAAAGTAAGTCAGAATAGTTCTATAATTTTTTTTGTCTATTGTGAATTGTCAATGTTTTTCTATCAATAGTCCTGCATTTTAAATAAAATTGAAACTGTATGTCGTATATTCTCCTATTTAAGCAAATGAGAATCTGTAATTGCTAAATTTAAGTACTTAACTGTGGCATATACCTAACCCTTGAATCTTTGGTATGTGCAGTGGCTGCTGACGGCAATGAACCAGTTCAGATAAAGCTGCACAAGTCCCTTAGACTTTGGACATTCTATGTGGACTTGGAGGAGAGCTTGGGTACCTTGGAGTCAACGCGTGCAGTTTATGAGCGGATATTGGATCTAAGAATAGCAACACCCCAAATTATAATCAATTACGCTATGCTTTTGGAAGTATGCACATATCTTCAACTACCTTATCCATACTATTATTTCCTTTCTCCTTTCATTATGTTTCCTACTCCTTGCTACGTTTCTTATTTGAACACCGATGTTTGTGTTTGATTTGTCCAGGATCATAAGTACTTTGAGGATGCTTTTAAGGTGTACGAGCGAGGCGTTAAGATCTTTAAATATCCACATGTTAAGGATATATGGGTCACTTATCTTTCTAAGTTTGTTAAAAGATATGGAAAGTCAAAACTGGAACGAGCTAGAGAACTATTTGAACATGCTGTCGAAATGGTATGCACAGTCTAATCCTTTTGTATTATTTCATATTGATGTCTAACTCATCTCTTATATATTATCAATTTATCATATGGATTTTGTAATATCCATGAGAATATCAGCTCCACATCAGATAGATTAACCCATGAGTTGGTTCCAAGATTAGATATCTTTACTTTTAAGAGGCCAAATTTATCTACGTGCATAAGCTTACAATAGGAAACATGATGTTCATTTCATGCTCTACACAGAGGACTTACATTGGCAGTTAACATGATACAATCTACTAAGCTCAAGCCTAATGAGCTGAACCAATTCGAATAAATGGAATCTGATTTCAACTAAAGCTGGAAATCGAAACAATGAACAGAAAAACAGTAGCAGAAATAAAAGAAAACAATGAGCAAAAATGGAAATTAGTCAAGTATATCATGAAGTTTGGGAAGAAAGCTTTAGAGCAAAGATAGACTAAGCCATATCTATTTCATTTATTCATATGAAATCATACAATCTGCAACTTCTTTTTTTATAGAACTCTCTAACATGTGCAAGAATGCTAAAATGCCAATGTGGTACTAACTACCCATGTGCTCTGCCATTTCTAGACGTGGCTAAGTAACAAATGCCCTTAAGTTCTATTTATGTGCTAGAATGATCCATAGCCTTACATTTCCTTCCCCTCAAATGATCCATGTCCATATGAATATTAAGCTTTTGTTTAGCATTCCCCCTGGATCAAGTTGTGAGTGTTGAAATTTGTATAACTTCACTTTTGCATAGCCAATTCATTTGATGAAGAAATTTGGCCCAAAGCTTCCCTTGACAATGACTATCTTGTATACTTGTATTCCTTGCTTTAAAAAGTAGCAACAATTGACTTTGATCCCCATCTAGGTGTAGTTTTTTAGCATAGTTTACTTCTATTAATTTATGGCATAGATATATTGGTACTTCTGGAATTGTTATTTACTTTCTAGTTTATAGGTTGTTTGATTGTTTAGTTAGAGATTCTGATGGTTCTTTAAGTGTTTGCATCTTAATAGTGTTTTATTTGCTTTAGGTAATCATTTTCCTTGTAGAATTTAGAGGTTTCTTCATGTTATAGGATTTATATTCCTTTTCTTAGTAGAAAATGGTGTCTTTTCTTATATCCAATTTATAATTGTATTGACACTTGATCCATATATTTTTCAGTGTTTTATGCTCTCTTTTTTAATGGTGAAACTTCTTATGCGTCATTGCTGTTCATTTAGCTCTGCACGGATTTATAAATACACCATTCAACTCTTAAATCCCTAAACTTTGATCTCAGACCATAACGCTTGTCCATCTCATCCATAGATGTGTAAACCCCAGCATTTCATTTCTTTAATCATAGGACAGTCTTGCATCAGTGCATCAAGTAGAACCAGCTGCACTACATGCCCCAGGCAGGCCTTACCCTGGATCAAGATCAAAACATTGTATATCTATAATTTTGCAAGGTTAAGTTTTATAATTTGGTACTTGCTTCTGTTCTTTCCTTGTGATACAGTTTGATGCTAATGTTTGTACTTTCATTTGTCCATCAGGCCCCTGCTGAAGCAGTGAAGCCCTTGTATTTACAGTATGCTAAATTGGAAGAGGACCACGGTCTAGCCAAGCGAGCAATGAGGGTTTATGATCAAGGGACAAAGGCTGTCCCAGCCAATGAAAAGTTGAGCATGTATCAAATCTACATAGCTCGTGCAGCTGAGATATTTGGGATCCCAAAAACTAGGGAAATATATGAGCAGGCGATTGAATCTGGCCTTCCAGACAAGGATGCAAAAACAATGTGTATAAAATATGCAGAGCTTGAGAAGAGTTTGGGAGAGATAGATCGCTCCCGTGGAATTTACAAGCATGCATCTGAGTTTGCAGATCCAAGATCTGACACAGACTTTTGGACCAAGTGGCATGAATTTGAGGTGCAACATGGCAATGAAGACACCTTCAGGGAGATGCTGCGTATTAAAAGGAGTGTTACTGCAAAGTATAGCCAGGTACATTTTTTGTACTTGTTCTTGTGTTTATTTCTAGAGCTTTGTAATCAATTGGACTGCCCATGCTCTTATCTTTTCTTATATTTGCTCTCTTGATTAATTGGGATGGAAAAGGGAACTTGTTAAAAAATGTGGAACTCTGATGTAGTTTAAGTGTTAAACCTTATTACATACTATGCTATAGTCATTGTACTAGACTCGGCGAAAATGCCTTCGTCTGGAAATGCTCTTTGATTTCAGCTTTTAGAGTTTTCACGAGGCGATAGTTTTGGGGGTTATGGTTGATAAAATTGTGGTATCTGGATGAAATTGATTTCATTGCATAGAATTTTATTGGCTGCATCTGTTCGAGTGTTGTACTCTAGTTTTACAATTTTTGCTTTCTTGTTTCTTATATAATCCTAATAACTTCTTCTTCGCTTAGACACACATCATTCTTCCTGAGTATATGATGCAAAAGGATACAAAGCCCAACATTGAGGAAGCAATGGATGGGCAGCAGAAAGCTGGAATCCCTGGTGATGAAATGGCTGCTCTTGAGAGGAAATTAGTTCCTTCCGCCAATGATGCTGGCACCAAGGATAGCACCAGGAGGCTGGGCTTTGTAAGTGCAGGAGTGGAGTCACAGACTGATGAGGGCCCGAAGATCAATGCAAATAACGAGGACATAGAGCTGCCAGATGAAAGTGATAGTGACGACGATGGTAGAGTTGAGATCACACAAAAAGACATTCCAGAGGCAGTTTATGGAGGTATCCGGAAAAGGAAAGGAGATGAAGATGATGATGATGCTGTTAAAAATAAAGAGGGTGACAATTATCTTGGGGCCCTTGAGAGGATGAAAAGAATGAGACGAGGCGGGTAGTATTTTAATTGTTTTTTGCATATTTATAACTGATGTATACAATGTAGCATCAATCCATCTGTGTGCTCCAAAACACTATCCTAAAATTTTGAATTCATTACGTCTTTTTAAACTTGAACCGATCTTACTTTTGGGAAAACACAGAATCTGTTTTTATGCTTTCTAGTTTTCTTGCCGAGCATGAGACTGCCCAGGAGTATAAATGGCCCCCATTCTCATTTTTGTGCCATGAAGAGGATGCTTCCAGTCATGCTCTACCAAATTTTTGTGAAGATACTTTATTGTAAAATTGTTCATGTCGAGGTATTTGTAGGACTTTTCTTGTTTTCTTTGCTTTTCTTTTCTTTTCATCTTTTTTGCCTCGGGTTTTTTTAAGTTTTCAAGCCTTTTCAGACTGCTTAATTTAGACGTTTCGTTGTGCTTTATTCGGCTCATTTTGGAGTTGTGCATTGGATGAACTCCAGAATGGAGGGAGGGAGCAACTTTTCTATTGAATTAAATTCGTGATTTGTAGAATTATAGTATGACGTTTACTACAACTCTTGTACCATTAGTGAAAAGATTTCAGTATGTTAATACCAGTTCCTCGTGCTTGGTAATAATAGTATAGTTCTTTATTAAATTTAGAGTTTAAATTTGGAAAATATAAATAAATATAAATAAATTATATAATAGATAAGGTCCTTTCCTTCAAAAAATAAATAAATAATCTTCCTTTATTAGACTAGCTTTGGCAGCAGGAATCTGACTGCATCATTATGTATATCAGTATATAGCTTTGTTCATGATTCCTTATCTGCCACATGAAAATAACACATCAAAGCCACTAAAATCCAAAATCTTGAAAGTAACACATCAATGCCCACTAAAATGCAAAATCTTTATAAAAATATGATATAACAAGAAAGTAGGTACATTAGTGATGATGGTCATGTTTGTTGTTGCACTTTATTTGAAAAAATTTGTAGTTTATGTAAATTAAGGTAGTATAAATTATGACAAATACTAATTTATCCCAAAATACACATGCCCAGACAAACACCCCACGCATGTCAATTAGGGTAGTATTTGTGTAAGGTTCAACCAATGTCCAAACAAGTGGTATAATTAGAACAAATTTTACTCGATTCTCTAATTAGTCAATTTTAAAGATGACAATAATATTAACCTAAGTGAATTCATGTCGTGTATAGGAATCACACTACATAAGTTATCAATAACACAACTCGTTTAATCGATCAAGTCAATAAACTCAATATTAATTAAAAAATAAAACAAATTATCAAAGAAATAATTAAATACATCATGCTTGAATTAAACTTATACAGATAAGAATAATAATAGCACATCAAAAGAGGGTAAATCAAGTTCGACCCAAAATAATCTTCACTGCCAGAAAACCAAGTTTAATCTGGCTTTGTTTAGCCGACTCAACCCATATATTTGTATTCAACCTGTCTAGATCAACTCTATTGCTCTCCGTAGTAGAATCATTTAAACAATCCAGCTAAAGAAATAATTTCGCAGGCTAGATCTAGTTGCTTACAATCTACCTTGCTAAGAAAGCGAAAAGAGTTGGTTTAACTAGTACACTAGTTAAGAAATGTGCACATAGAAACAGTTGCATTACATTGCAGTACAGTTGCAGCCAAGTTTAAAGGGATCACAACCAAAAGAAGAAAAAAAAGTCTTCGCAGGTATTTTATATTATCATATCATAGAGGAAAGAAACCCTTGCATTGCCACATTCTGCAAAATAACTCCCTCTTTATTGAAAATAACAAGGGAAGTTATACACTTCATGTACAACAGATGAAGAAAGTTACTTTATACACTTTGGTAAACTATTTCGCATGAAAAAGTCTATAGCAAGCATTTACAAAGTAATTGGCCACTAATTGACCGACAGTGATTTGGTATGACAAAATCTCCATAGGCCCCGGAAGGAGCATATATGATACCAGCCACATGCACCGTCACACACAGTACTGATCTGATACCAGCCAACTCTAGCCATCTTTATAACCAATAAAAACCAATTGGAAAATAATTGGACGAACGTAACAATCTCAAAAACTCAGGCCAATATATTTTGATTATATTTAACTTGAATACTCCGGTCACCACATAAAAAGAAAACTGAATTCACAATTTACCTCATCGCATTGCACCTTTACCCCTCCACATTTGGGAAGAAAGGAGGAGAGGGGATGAACAAAAACATAAGTAGCAACAGTGAGAACCCTGTTATCATGAATCCACATGTTATGCATTGTCCTGTGACAGAGATCCCACCCATGCAAAGAATAAATGATTTCTCTCTTATCTATTACTTTTCGGGGGGTGTTTCATTGCTCTCTTCAAATGGTTGAAATTTGACATCCGTATTGGGCCGAGACTGGTATGAGGATAATTGATGAACTAGACATTGCCAGAATTTCCATTTGCCTTTGGCTCTGCTCGAACATAAGTTAGACTCCGAGGAGTAGTGGGAGATGGAACACTGTTGTTGGAAATGCCAGTTGTCTCAGTTGGAGACGTCTGAGCATCCCGCTTCCACTGGAAGCTCCTTGCACCAACTTTTATCGGAACGCGAGCCCAATACAAACTAGGCATTCCTCTTGGGAAAGGAACTCTACTAAATCTAGATGCAGCAAATATGGATCCTCGAGATATTCGGGGCCAAGTCGTAACAGGTGCAGCTTCATGAGGAGCAGCACTTTTCCTTACGACCTGCAATTTAAACAAACACTTCAGTGATCACATGAGACATGGAATAACAAACTGCTAAATGACTAGAACCGTTAGCAAGGTCCTTATAGTGCCATAAGTCAAGACAATTATTCGAGACGGGCTTCTCCCATGGAGTGGATTCTTTATTTTTTAATGAATCGTAACTACTGAATGACATCATGTTCTCATCTGGACATACAAGTCAGTTCACAAAAATTATAAAAGGTGGGCCAAAAAGATATTTCTCACCCACTTGCTCTCAAAATAAAGCCCAAGTAGATTGGAGTAATGGCATAGCCTCAGAATAACCAGTAAAACCTAACGAATCAAGGCAGACCCGTAATAACACCTAATGCAGTACCATAATGCCATGAGAGGAAGCAATTCATTACCAAGGGTTTCCGCATTCATCACTGGTGAACACCAAACTCACTACTTAATGCACAAGATTAGCAAGATAACGGTCACACTGAACCATCCAGACCACTCAACTCTGAAATCTTGCAGACATATATAACCTTATTCGTCACACCATGTCAGCATAATAGGGTGTTCAAAATTGGATGAAAAGGCCATCATTAAGTGTAGTAAAGATAATACCAGTATCAAATACAACACAACCCAAACTAACAAGATGCCTGCAGTCTCATGCATACAATTAGAATTTCCTGTGCTTCAAAAATTGCAACACCAACATCCCAATGTTACATACCTTGAGAATACGCGACATGAAGGATGTACCATCCAGGGATAATGCATGTTCCACTGCTTCTTTTCTCATGAATTCTACATAGGCTGACCTGGTTAAGCACAACAATTTAGTTTAGCATGACTACAAACTCTAGGACACGAAAAAATTCAGAATATGAATCCGAATGTGCATATGAAAAATCTAACCCTTTAGGTTGACCTGTTGCTGCATCCATTACGATAACAACTTTTAGAACATCTCCAAATTTGTTAAAGTGCCGAGAAAGACTATCCTTGGTGGCAGCAAAATGAACCTGTAGAAAAGGCAACTGAGTCAGAATGGAGAATGATATATTAGTAGCCAAGTTTCACATCTTGGGTATAGGTCTTACATTGCTAACGAATATAGTCCGTGAATCAGTATCTTCGGCAGGACGACCACTGGAATATAAACCTGCACAATCACCCAAGTAGACTTGACGATAAGAAAAAATTAGTAATAACCAACTAAAGTTAACTGTCAAATCACTACTAGCATCATCTCTCTGTTAAAAGGAAAAGATAACTGTAATAATTATGACTTCCTAATTCATTTGAAATAGCTAAAAGAAAATCTAGAAAAAGTTCAACATGATCAGATAAAGCTAGCCCAAAATGATATTTGGGGAAAAGAACTTCTCTAAGGTGAAACCCACTCTCTCCCACGGGCAGAGCGGAATCTTTGGCCAAGGTAAGCAATTGCCCACCGTGATAGGGGAGACTAAAATATTTTTAGTGTTAAAACAATTATTTTCATAATAAAATAAGGTTAAAAACCATATAGCAACTATACCAATTTGTTTTGTTTATATGGATTATAATTGTGCCCATCTTACTTTCAAAATATAACTCTCGCCAACCAAAGAATGGAATAAGTACCAAAAAAATGTCCTCCAAAGAATGGCTAGAGTATATAAGTCAAAGGAATAATGTATTATAAGGACAATATTACCCTCACAATGGTACCCTACTTTTTTAAGAAATAGAGGTCTCGCTAGTGAACTTACCAGGGGCCCACTAGTATTATACTTCCTCTAATCCAAAATATAGGATCAATTGAAGTAAACTTGATATGCTTGAATTTAAATTGATAATTTGATATGACTTCATTTAACTTAAGACGGTACAATTATGAAAATTGTAAACTATCTAACATTCTTTTGAAAGATTGTGAATCACATCACTTTGACTTTTGAAAAATATAACTTATTTATTTTTTAGATTAAAGAAGAAGATTTTATTGATTAGATGAGGAGATTACAAAGCACGTGGAGAACAAAGTCCTCCCAAAAGAAATCAAAGAAAATAAGAAGAGAAAAACAGAACAAAAATGTACCACCGCTGCCAATCTCTTTGAAGATCAAACAAAGAAATTCCTCCCAAAACTCACATTGCATGAGCCTAAAGAGCAGTAAAGAAAGACATTCTACCCTATAGTAAATCAATATTCGTTCTCCGAACACAAAAAATTATAGTATTTCTCTCGATCCAAATTCCCCACAAAATGGCAAAAAAAGAAACACATCTCCAAAAGAATACTCTTATTCATTCATATGGTAAAAACACTGGATTTGCATAGTAAACGGTCTTGATGGACATATCTAACTTTCACCCATCACGCTAAACAAAACCACCACAACCATCAAGCCATTGAACAATGGAGAGAATATTAAGCCCAATATAAGGATTAAACTGGAACCTATTTTACACTCTCCTCTAACTTGAAAATCTTCATTTGCACAAAATTGTACTAGCGTCATTCTTTGGTGGACAAAGGTAGTAAGACCAAAAAAAATTATATTTCTTCTTTATAAAATACTAGAGTTACTAAAGTCACTTAAGGGTTGAGATAATGAAAGTCACTAAAATTGATGAAGTTATTATATCATTAAATTTTTTGAACTTGTAATTTTCAAGATTATTTGGAAAACAGTTGACAAGCTTTCAATCAAATTCTTCAAATCCCCCTCTATTTTCAAATGAGTTTATTGTTTTTAAAAATTCATGCATGACACAAAATCCCTGTCAATTTTAAATTAACTTCTGAAGTTAGTTTAAAAGCAATAATAATGGTTAATTAAAATTTTAGGTTCTACTACTTTTATCCAGTGTTACCTGAAACGTTGTTCGTATCAGTATGCGGTACGAATTCAGGTACGCGGTTCGTGAAATAGATAAAACGTGGTACGTTAGGGTATCTTTATATAAGTTCTTATAGTTAAGAATTCTCTTAAAATCTAAATATAATAAATCTAAATTTTATAAATGATTTTTAGTTCAATCAACAACTTAATTGTTTTTATAAATAATTTAGTATGAATTTAATCTTTGGTCATCCAATACTAAGTTATAATATTGATATTTGGGCAATTACAGGTAAAACTACAAAGAAAATTTTTCAGTTTGCTAAATTTAAAGTACGCAAGAACTAATACGCGGTTCGCTAGGTCAATGATAGTATCTAGTAACTCTGCTTTTATTAAATTGAATTTGGAAAGTTATGTCAAGTTTAAGCCTATCTTGAGAAATATACTTTCCATTTCGGATGTGACGCAATGGAATACAATAGTAAGTTTAACTTACTAACACAAAGGTAATAGCTAGTTGACATACTAATACAAACATATATAAAACCCTCATATAAATAAGGAACATAGAGAACTCTCAAAGATAAGCTAATAATAGTTGCCAAAAGATTAGCTCTGTCAAAAACCCTAAAATAATATATTTATAGACCTAAGCAACTTTCTTATCAATTCGGAAAATGAAAAATAAAATAAAGGAAAATAATAAAAGCCTACAAAAAAAAAAAAAAATGAGCTCAAAATACAAATGGGCCAAAAATAAATTAAACTAATAAGATTTCTTTAAATAATAAATACAAATACATAAAATATATTAAATCTCCATAAATACTAAAGTGCAAAATATACGAAAATCCGAAGCTTCATGGATATTTTTGTGCTGCATCAGGACGTTAAAAAAGAAATGGACTTTCAATTTGGACAACGATAGCATAAAAGTAATTTCCTCAATTAATCCCAAACTAAGGTATTTCAAAACATAGAGAACTCTCAAAGACAAGCTAATAATAGTTGCCAAAAGATTAGATCTGTCAAAAACCCTAAAATAATATATTTATAGTCCTAAGCAACTTTCTTATCAATTCGGAAAATGAAAAATATAATAAAGGAAAATAATAAAAGCCTACAAAAAAAAAATGAGCTCAAAATACAAATGGGCCAAAAATAAATTAAACTACCAAGATTTCTTTAAATAATAAATACAAATACATAAAATATATTAAATCTCCATAAATACTAAAGTGCAAAATATATGAAAATCCGAAGCTTCATGGATATTTTTGTGCTGCATCAGGACGTTAAAAAAGAAATGGACTTTCAATTTGGACAAAGATAGCATAAAAGTAATTTCCTCAATTAATCCCAAACTAAGGTATTTCAAATCAAATAATACATCATAGTCTAGATATCATCTTATATATTAATGCAATACTTTCGAGTGAAAATGGTAAGTTATTTATTTTCATCTAATATACCTGACAGACCTAACAGGGAAGCGCTACAATAATTTCAGATACTGGAGGGGATGCACTCCAAGTTTGAGAAAGCCTCAGTGGAGGTCAGCGTAATTTATGTGTACATTTTCTTCTATTGTAAACTAAGTATGAGTAATTAAAAGACTTCTTTGACCAAAAGCAATCTGGGTAAAATTAAGTAGAGAGTTGACTGAGAAAGGGAAAATTGTGCATGGAAAGTAAACTAAACAACATTCAAACTTATGCTCAAAAAGTTTTAGAATAATGAAATTACAAAGGTTCAACTGGAAGTGAATAACTCACCGGCAGTGGATGACAATGCTTTTTGAGACTCCCTCTGACCATCAGCAGCAGGTACTGCCTACGGATAACAGAGAATAATAGGAAAAAGAAATTAATGGAAGGCATGTAAGCACAGACACATGCTCAGATGATAAATGAACAAAATTCAGACAGGTATCTCACATTTCCATTACCAACTGAAACAGGGTGGTTGTTCTCCTTCATCAGTCGAACACCAGATTTGTCAGCACCTGCCTCGCTATCTTGTACAAATTTCCGACCATCCACCTCTGATACCTTTCTGGTCTCCTGATAATGAGGCGGTTTCCAGGTATTTACATTCACAGGTATATTTACTATTTTACTGGAAGTATTTGCAGCAGCAAGCTGATCCTGATCTTTCTGTGGTTTACGCATGCTTTCTTCAGCCTCATTGGATATGCTATACTGCACCATAAGCGAATCATCATTCTTATTTCCACCAGATGTGCCAGTATGAGAAACATCCATAGCCCTACGACCAAAAATATTGCCACCCTCATATACTTCATTATCAGAGACATAATCAGAAACAATTCCAGTATCACTTTCTAACAGAGCACTATTCCTAGCATAGCATTCACTATAGTCACTTTGCTGAAGATAAGTTGACTGAGCTTCCTCTGCAATATAGTCAGAATCTCTATATTCTTCAACAGCTTCAACAGGAGCTTCTCTAAACTCTGCCATATGGTCGGTAGTATCTGATACATCCATACCATGACCAAGCCGATCAAACACGTTTCCCAAGGATCTGACTTTGACTACATCTTTGGCAGCTTCAGCTACTGCTTTAATAGCAACTGCCATGGTGGCATTCGGAACTCTTGCAACTGACGGGATTCTCTGAGGACGATCTACAAGAGAAGAGTCCCCAGTAGAAGTCGAAACTACAGAACGTAGACGCTTCAATGATGACTCTGTACCCAAACTGGATGTCCTCGGAGAGCCAACAGCATCTCGCACTGCAAATTGCAGCAGCCTTCGAGTGGCATTAATCGTCGTTTTAGAAACCTCCTCCCTCTATCAGAAGAACAAAATGGGTGAGGAAAGTTGTAACAAGTCAAGAGAACATTTTCTCCAATGAAAGCGATATAAAGACCACTCTGTTCAATTCCTTAATAATCCTCATCTGCAAACCATTATGTTTAATTCCTTGATAATCTATGCAAGAAGGAATGAAAGATTCAAGTTGTTCACACATTCAAATGTACTGTATTGACGAGCAAATAAACAAGGAACTCATAGTACTATAACAAGTATCAACCACATGTAAAATATGCAACATGTATAACACTGAGTAGCCTATGGTTCTGTAAGTGTTAACTCAAGAAAAAAATAATAAACGGTGAACCACAATGAAGCTGCTAAAAAATTTTAGGTGCTCGGCAAAATGCAAAAATTGACACCAGTAAATAGGCCATCACATGAGATAGAATAAGCGAAAATACTTCTTACATGAATGCTCTAATGTTATACATTAGGGATGTGCAACGGTAAAATACTGTACTGAACCGGTTACCGATTTTATTCAAAAATGAATACCGTTATCGGTACTGAATTACCGGTATCCCACACCAATTAGTGCTGGTTCAGTACAATACGATAACGGTATATACCAGTTTGTTATTTTTTCAAAAAAAAAATCCATTTTGAATTTATACATGGCCCACTTATATTGCAAGTCCAGCCCACCAACTGTATGGAAATTATTAACTATGAGCTTCTAAAGAAAAAAACCATCAATAGCCCAACTTACTAAAGTCAGTAGCCCAAATACTAGTGTATCATATTATCAAAATATAAAATAGTAATAATGTACCAAAGTAACAAGATAAGCAATACTTATCTAAAAATATCATATACTCCTTCACAGCCAGTCGACCATTCTCCATTCTCATGTTTCCCATTTATCATTTCCTTCACGGTGAGTTTAACATCTCAACAAACCAAATGATCACAGGAGAGACAATATATATTACATAAAGGTTTTTCACTTAAGTGTATCAACTTAAGGTGAGTGGTTGAAATTGAGGCAGATTTGTTCATGGTTGAAATTGGGGTGGATTTGTTCATGATAAAGTTGAAATTGAAAGAGATAGCAGTTAAAGATGTGAAATTGGTATGATTGAGAGTTGAGATTTGGTTTATACTTTTAATCTATCTCTCCACACATATATGCTTGTATATCGTTATATTGAAAAAATTAAACATGATAATATATACACTAATATATACACATATAACACACGTTTACGTATGAAAAATATGATAAATCGGTAGCCAGTTCCGGTTCGGGAAATACCGAACACAAGAAAATGGTTACTGTTCCCGCTAAACCGGTACATACCGAAAATATCGAACCGGTTGAGAAAGTTACCGAATCAGGGCCGGTTCGGTATAGTCAGTATCAAGAAAAAACTGGTTTCACCGATTCTTTTGCACACCCCTATTATACATTCAATAACTCGGGTAAAAATACTATATTAAGCATGCTTAGAATTTCTAAGTTTCTGCTTATTTTAAAACGGAAACAGAAACATTTTTTTAAGTGAAACATGTCAATTTTACACTTTTTGCAAAAGTAATATGTAACTTCAGGCTGCTTATTTCTTGCTAAGAGTATGAAGATTCAAAATGATGCCTGCATCATTTGGTATGCCATAATTTTTTTCCTTTCTCTTCTCTTTTCTTTTTATGTATATTGACAAGAAGTGCGCAAATTATATCCTTTTCTCATATCTAAGATGAGAGCTAAAAACATGTCCCTTAACAAGATGGACCAGATGGTACAACATCCAAGCACGTCTTATTTTCCCTTCTCAATATAAATTATAAAAGAAAAAAGAATCAGGCAAACACACGACATGCTCTTGTTAGCAGAGTTCAAAAGGTATTGACAAATACTTGGATTTCAGAACAAAAAGAAATGAATCTTCTTGGGGTCCTTGTATAGGGGCTAGCAAGTCTTACTTTAATGTGTATATATATAGGTCACTAAGTCACAAGATAAGTTACATACACTTGGTCCAAATGAAAACTCCAGAATCAGAAATGATCATCTTATTTTTGGGCATGAGCAGTGCCATTAGATAATTTTGGGTTTATTTGTTTCAATGGTTCTACTTCTAGTGTAACTTATTATTGTACAGCTGTGAGAAAGTCTCAACTTCTCTGCCCCTTGAATCAGCCCAGTCTAACAGCTCAAGACCCTAAAAGAAAAACTCCAGAATCAGAAATGATCACCTTATTTTTGGGTTCTCCATGAGATCATCTTATTTTTACATTAAATGATCCAAGTCTACCACATTCCATGAAGATCAAAAGGAAATTGATAAAGAAATGATCATCTTAATTTTAGGATCTGCATGAACTCATCTTATTTTTTACCTTAAATGATACAAGTCTACGGCATTCCATGAAGACTAAAAGGAAATTGATAAGTAAATTCATTAAGCTAAAATAAAGGACATAGCCCATTACAGGCTGTGGATATAAAATATGCACAGGGCAGATCAAAAAATGAGCTTCTCACCCCTATTCGATTATAGAAAAACATACCTGGCATTCCAACAGCAAAAGCTCAGAAAGGAATGATTTTTCAGAAAAAATAATAGCTACACCACAATCCCAACTAAACTTGAGTAAGAATCCACAAAAGGCACAAATTGCCCAGAATAAAATAAATTTATTACAAAAATCAGTGAAATGCAACAACACCATGATTCTAAAATTAGGTTTCAACAACATATGAACATTATATTGGGGGGGGGGGGGGGGGACGAATAAATATACGAATTTCTAACAAACCAAAAACGGATACAGGGGAACCACTTTCTTTAAAAAGA
Organism: Hedera helix; assembly: GCA_947179155.2. Taxonomy (NCBI): domain Eukaryota; kingdom Viridiplantae; phylum Streptophyta; class Magnoliopsida; order Apiales; family Araliaceae; genus Hedera; species Hedera helix. The sequence continues at coordinate 35,263,706 of OX359287.1, forward strand.
GTATGTGGTCGAAGATAATATTAGAATGTGTTGCATATTGTGCACTCCCACAAAACACCAACTAAGACTATTTATGATCTCAAGGAGATAATCCCTTCCATGTAAGCTTCTAATAGCAAAGATGCCAACAGAGACCAGAGAATGAGAGAAACCATAAATGAAATGGGTGGGGCCCATGGGGGTGTTATTAATTTAAGTTAAATGGAATTGAGAGAGAGAGAGAGAGAGACAGGATCAAAAGAAACCTTCATCTGTGGCCTTTCATCAGGTCGCCACCTCTTCCTCTGAAATTTTGGCCGCGGAGAAGGTGATCTTTTTGCCTGATCAACTTTCTGATGAGTATCTTCCTCCACATGAAAATTGGCTATCACAGCGCTTCGAAGGGGAGGAGGTTCATCTGCATTCTTTACTAAGCCTTTCCACTCCCGACCATGTCTGCTTCTTGATAATTTGTTTGGTTTTTCTCTTTCAGTTTCACAGTCCAAATGGTGAGAATCTATTCTTCCAGTCAGCTCTCTAGACACGGATTTTGTTTTGACCACCTCATTAGGACAAGAGTCCATGGGTTGTACATAAAGATCCAAATTTGATCCTAGATGCTCCCAAAGCCTGTAGAATGATAAGTCAGTGGTGAAATCTAAAAATCTAAGTAACTAGCATTTTACACAAAAATATAGTTAAATTACCAAGACACAAAAGAGTCGCTGTCATCGCCCAAAAAGACATTCAACTCATTCCTTGCTTCTATTTTCCGTCTGCCATTTTTGAGCAAGACAATAACATATTCCTGCAAAATGGATACTGGTAAGTGATTGGTAGAGCCAAATGGTAAGTAGAATTACGACATAACCAGCTGTACAAAAAAAAATCACATCTACAAAATAGTGGACACATTTTCCAGAACACAAAAAGAATCAAAAAATCCAGGGGAGGCTGCCCAACAAAAGAAACAGCAAATTAAGCTAAGAAGCTGTAGACTACTCCTCATTCTCTCCATTCATGCCACGACAAAAAAGACATAAAGCCACAATCTTCCCTTCTTCTGTCTCCAACACAAAGGCCAACTCAAAGAAACATTGATAGAGATCCTGGCATGACCAAAGTATACCAGACATTCTGAACAGTAATTCAAAAAACAAAAAGTTCTGTACTGCTGTGAAAGACCAACATTCTCTGCATCTCCTGTACATGAAATACAAATTCACACAACGTTTCCAGCTACCCAAATTTTTCACGTTACGCTAAAAAATTTAGCTGCCTTTCCCACGCGAACAATGCCACTTCCCTAGGACTTAGGAGCAACAGTTCACCAAATGGCTTCAAAGAAAATGAAAAGGACCCCCAACTGTCAATAAGGCATGATATGATATTACTCATGAATCTCTTCCTTTAGTCTCACTCACCGAACCTATGACCCAGATCCAACGATTACAGCTCCTAATCACGCGAATCACCACTAGATGTTGATTACAAGTCCATTGGCCCCTAAAAAAGAAACCAGGTAATCCAAGATGATACCATGTCCGTAGCAACGCTGAATAGGCAAGGATATGCCCTCAACAACTCCTCATCCCCTCTCTGGAATTTTACCCTTGAAGAGTTGAAGCATTACCAATGTCGAAGTTGATTTGCTTTCTGAAGGCTCCCAAACTTCTCAGGCTTATCCCATAACCTCTCACCTCCTTACAGGTTCAACTCCCATATCCTCATTTACTGTCTGTCACTCTCATCCATAAGGGCTTCCTCCCCTCAAAAAAAAACCCAAACCAACAAATACCATCACCACCACTTCCCAAACAAAGATAGACAGAACTTCAACAATCATTTAACACCTGGTTCTTAAGGGAAGAACACCCCACATCCCAACTGACAAGATGATTTTAAATCCATTCAACATTTCCAATAATAGTCCATGGAGCATAACAATATTCAACTTTTTTAACTCATCACCTCTAATAGAAGTAGCAAGACTGTTCGGGACCAGCGAGATAAGAGAGTTGAAAAGGAATATTGGTATTGAGAATGAAAAATTATGATGTAAATATGTCATTATTAGATATTATTAAAGTAGTTATTAATAGTATTTATCTAGTTATGTATGTCGTATTTATCTAGCTAGTTTATTATTTATCTAGTTAATTAGGAAGTTTGTATGTATTTAGTCTATCTATAAGGTTAGAACTACTAGTTATATTCAATAAATTACTAATATTGAAATAAAATCTATGTTGAGTTTGAGACATCTTTTCTATGCTAACACGAGAATATTCATGTACGATCAAAACATCATGCAATGTGGCTTATTCTCTGCGGAGATAGGCAACAATCCAGTTTTCTATCTTTTCAGTTGCTTGTCCAACATTAGTTGGTAGTCAAATGATGGGATCAAAAAGATAAGGAAAACGAAATTTCTGTCTGTATTGAGGATAATTATTATTAGAATTATTAGGGAATTTATTATTAATGCTATCTAGTTACTTATTTAGAATTTATCTAGTTAGTTTATCGTTCATCTAATTGGTTAGGAAGTTGTTATTTTAAACAACTTAACTACTGAAAAAAAAATCAATTTTAAGCTTGAGATATATTCAATTTCAATTTCCTATTGCTTTGCATCTTTTCAGTTTCGTGTCCTACATCAACCACAGTATCCACCATAAATCCTTACTAGCTTATACCAAGATAAAAGTTCCTTAAAAGAAATTTGAGGTCACAACGTCACAGCACCAGTTTCTTCTGAAAGAAATTTTCTTTGCTCAAACACTTCAAACTGTCCAATTGATGGTGGAATTGGTCTCAACTATGGTAAAGTATGTATTCGTCCTCATGCCAACTCTAACAAATATTTTAAATAAATTGGAATTACTTTAATTTATTTCCAAGAGCAAAAACAATAACTTTATTTATCCTAGGCAAACCTTCCACAGTTCTAGGTATCTCAATTAGTCAAAATATATAGTAGCTCCTCTAAATGCATGCCACTAAATAAAATTATCATAACAAATCTTCAGACTGTTTTGAAGATGATTCCCTATAAACATGTAGTTCATATAGCAGCACTACCCAATTATGATTGTTTATCACCGCATATCCCACCAATTGCTCTTACAAACCAAGATAGATATTAAAATCCATAGCTCACCCCAATCCCACACAAGTCTGTAATAACAATTGAAGTTCATAAAGAAATAACTGAATATACTTAGGTAACAACTCCGAACTAACATATTATCGAAACACATCAATATATACAAAAGCAATAGATGTTAAAATACAATGAAAGGCCAGTACAAAGTGAACTCCAATTCCTAAGCGATATCTTGCTTATCCTCAATTTATTTACTTCACGAAATAACATAAAATGTACATAAGTATTCAAAAAAAAAAAATTGAATCAATCAGGTAATGAACAAAAACAAATGATTAATTAAACACTAAAACTCATACCACAAGAGTGTCATCAGTGTAATCCCCCATGAAATCCTTCAGTTTATCCTTCACTCGATCTCGCAACTTTTCCACTCCGTCGCCCCCAAAATTAACCCTAAACGTCAAATCATCGCTCTGATCCACACCGTCCATCACTCTTCACCTAATTGAATGCCCAAAATTCTTCAAATCGCAATCAAAATCCAATAACCAGTAGTTCGATTTTCAGGTATTGGATGTAAAAAGAAACCCTAGATAAACCCGATAAATATATATATATGATGATTGAAGTTGTTACGTTTCCATGGAGAAAAGAAACCCCAGAGAAATGATAGAAGGGGTAATGCAAAAAACGACAGCGTGGAGCCCTACGGCTGGTTTTATGGGGCCGTTCGAAAATGATTTTTTTTTATTTATAGTTAAAATTTTAATAAATTTATAAATTAAAATTTTAGTAGATTTATAAATTAAAATATTCGATATTATTTTTATTTATAAGTTTAAAATTATAAATAATAGGTGTGAATGTGTTCAGCTAATAATAAATTATAAGTTAAATAAAATATAAAGATTACTAAAATGTCCTTTAGTAAGAAGAATATTAAAAAAATAAAAGAAGATATTTTTGTTATTTTATTTGAGTTGACTAACTTAAAAAAATGAGTTATAAGTCAATTTTTTTTAAGTCATAAAAATTTATTTTCTTTTTTTTGATTTTTTTTTTAACTTATTCTGAGTAGTATATTTAACTTATTTATTTATAAATTGAGTTAAAGAACTTATAATTAGAAGCCGAATAGACTCTATATGTACCGGCGGCGGAGCATGTTGTGCCTATCAGTTGAACAAATTAATTGTTTAGAGTAAATAAAAAAATAAAAAAAATCATTCATGGATTACAATATATATATGTATATCATTTATCAAAAAAATTATAAATTTTATAAAAAAAAATACTTATTTGTTTAATATTGTGTAAACAACTAAACATAGATAAGCGATATCAAATTTTAATTTAATATTTATTTTGATGTGTTATTCACTTTTATGATGAGGTTGAGGTTTAGTTAATAAGTTTAATTTTTTTCTATTTTATTTATTTTTATGTGAAAGTGATAAAAGTTTAAATATATTTTCTTCGTTTCAAAATATAAGGTTATTATTGATTTTTTAAAGTTAACGTAACATATTTTTAAATTTAAAATTTATATGAATTTTGTTAATTTTAGTCAAATATCATGACAAATATTATAAATTTTTTAAAACATACTAGTTATTGTAAAATTTATTATTTTAAATTTTTTAATAAATTATTTTAATTTTAAATTTAAAAATATTTTAAATTAATTTTTAAAAATAATAATAATTTTATAATTTAAGACAGATAGAATATTATTCAAAATAAATACGAAATGAGGCCCCACCGCCCCAACAAGAAGTTCGATTTACTTGATTGAAACTCTAAGATAATCAAAGAAACGGCATAAACTTGAGCATTTCCTAATGAAAAATCATTTTGTCTAGTAATCAGTGACAAGCTTTGCGACCGTGCTTTAAAGAAACTGTTGAACGTAAAGTTGGTTCATGGGAGGGACATACACGACGACTTATTTAAGTTGTAAAGAAATAAGTCAAAGTCAAATAATATGGATGTAAAGAAGGAAGTCAAACTCAAATAATATGATATTCTATTCAGGTAAATTAAACTCATTTAATAATTAATTATATATTTTTTTATTCAACTAATAAAAATGTTTAACGAGACGAACTTAAACACAATTAGATCTGACTCGTTTAAATTTAACTTGAATTCGACTTATTTATTAAACGAATCGAGGTCATATACTAAATTTCAAACTTGTTTATAATCTCAACTCGACTCGATTCATTTATTTTTTAAACAAGTTCGGTGATCAATAAATCAAAACCCTGCTCGACTCGACTTAACTTGACTCGATTCATTCACAACTTTAATATTAATTTAAGACCTCCAATTACTAATATTAATTTGCTTAGTTTTATATCCGTCAGAACTTACTGATAATATTTTCGGTATTTTACTCTTAATAATTGACTTGAGAATTTTATTTAAGATATGAAATTGGATGCTTCTTAGTTTAATTTGAACGGAATGGATAAGCTTGCTCAAAAGATAGTAGAGGAAGGGAAAGATATCAACCATCTATCTATTGATTCTTTGTTCTAGGCAAACATTATTAAGCTTCTCAGTTGCAACTATTAAGATTGAAAAAGAACATTTGCAGCAATAAATATCATAAAGACTTCAATGCGTAACCTAATGGGAGCTGATGGGTTGAAGTTGAACAACAGTTTGGTGACTTTCATTGAGAAATGTGTATGTATTTGACACCATCGCTGATAAAAGGTATATACATCAATTTCAAAAAGGGAAAATTAAAGAATGATATTATTTTATACTATATGATATTTTAAATTTTTATAATTTGTATTGTTATACTTCTTGCCTTCTTCTATATTTTTGAGTATTTTTACATATTATGATGTGTATCTACAAAGCAGAACTTGAATTGTCGCATACCCATACATAAAACACCAAGACAAATTTTTTTATCATTAGATCATTAATTATTTTTTGTAATTCTTTATACTTGACAAAGTTATATATTAAATATATGTGCTTAAAAATTATTTATTTATACTTGTGATATTATATAAAAATTATTTAGATTGTTATGTTAAAAGTTGAAGTGATTATTATATCTACTTAATTTAGAGCAAACATCATACTCATAAAATATATTTAAACTTTTATACACAGATTGAACTCTATGTATATATAGAGAGAAATAATCCATAACAAATGATTGTTATGGACATTATTCTAGTAAATTGATCTTAATCGGTCCATATAAAGATCTAACGATGCAAAATGGGAGTAATTTTATATCTGCTGTTAGTCTATCTAGCGGCAGGAACATTCCTTTTAGTTGCATGAGAAATTACACAATTAGCCATTAACTGTCGTTAATCATTCACAAGAAATTACACAATTAGCTCTTAACTGCCGTTAATCACTCTAGCGGTCGAAGAAGAAAAAAAATCAGTTTGACTGCTAATCCTTCTAGTGTCAAAAGTAGAAAAAAAATTGACATACCCTGTTTACAATTCATGCTACTATTCATTCAAGGAAAATAATATATCTTCAATTAAAATTAAGATAACATTGCTATAATTTTAACATTATTATAGTTCTAATATACATCAACTGTATATAAAAATATTCATAAATTAACTTTTGATATGCAAAAGTAAAAAATAATAAAAATATTTGTTTGAGTAATTCTATGAGTATATATAATACTATATAAAATAATAATACTATTAAATATAGAGATATAATTTAAATAAACAAGTATATATAGAGTAATTCAATGATAGATGCACTAGCATTTCAAGAAGCGGTGCGGTGCCCTGACGGTTTAGAGGTAAATAAAAAAATTGCATCACTTTAAATTTATTTCATTAAAATCGTACCGACAAGGCCAATAAAAACCAACCAATTCGACTCGGTTCAAGCAATTTTGGATCAATTTCGGTTCAAATTGTCATCCCTAATTCTCTCTCTTATATTATTAATTTTAACTTCCCATAAAGGGCTAGTAACGAAATTTTACAAAAATTTCAATTATTGAATGATAGTATTAAGAGAATAAATTATTTACTGGCCTGTAAAATTAGAGTTTTACATTCTCAATCTGCAACATTACCACAATATTACCCGTTTGTCGACGGATCAAGCCTTCCTTCATTGTAATGGTGAGGTGGCTGAATTTTCGGAAGTCCGATTCAAATGCGGACTGTCTGAAATCCTCAAAAACACTTACCACAATATTACCCGTTTGTCGACGGATCAAGCCTTCCTTCATTGTAATGGTGAGGTGGCTGAATTTTCGGAAGTCCGATTCAAATGCGGACTGTCTGAAATCCTCAAAAACACTTACCACAATATTACCCGTTTGTCAACGGATCAAGTCTTCCTTCATTGTAATGGTGAGGGGGCTGAATTTTTGGAGGTCCGATTCAAATGGGAACTGTCCAAAATCCTCAAAAACACTTATTACGACGTTTTAACTCCACTTTGTCCTGTTAGTTTAGTTGGGGATAAAAAATATAGTAGTTCCAGTCCATTGATTGTGCAGCTAAACTCTTTTGATTGCGAAGGATTAACATTATCCGTGTGTATGTCACACAAGGTAGTTGACGGATCTAGCACGTTCAATTTTCTTAATAATTGGCCGATGTCGTACATGATTCTGTAGGTTTATTGGCACAGCGACATCGGTCTGCCAACGGACGATTCAGTATCCGTGTCGTGCCAGATATTAATTTTGAAGGTAAAAATTGCATAAGTAGGATGTTTGTTTTCAACAAATCAAAACTTGTTAAACTCAAGGCTATAGCAGTCGAGTCTGAACTTGAGAATCCTACCCAAGTTCAAGGCTTGACTATATTATTTTATGAACATGCAGTGAGTGCAACTGTAGCGAGTTCTAGTGCCTTTACGCCGTCCGCTCTGATTCAGTCGGTGAACCTGCGCCATAAAATAATCCCACTGTGACGCCCCCAAATCTGAGCCCACACAGCCCAAACTTGAGTCGTCAAAAGACTACAACAAAATTATTACAATGAAATACAACGTACAACAATACAGTGGATAATACAACACAACTAAGTCTTCATTATTATTGCCACACTATTTTATAACACGTGAAGACTATGATAGCTATCCCCGCACTCTCACTCCATTCTCCGGCTAGACCCCGTTACGTTCTCATCTCCTGTTGAAAAACAATGGAACGAAAAGAAAGGGTGAGCTCAAATAGCCCAGTAAGAAATATCATGACTAAGATAATGACGAATAATTTATCATTAGCCTTCAATAGTTGAGTTCTTGATAGAATACAATAGACTACAAGGTTTATATCAAAAACTGCAGTTAAATTCTTAAACAACGTTCAGATCAATAATAGCAGCGGAATGAGCAATCTATTAGAAGAATAATGCAGACTATAATGTCCACTCGCTTCTCTTTTTAGTAAAAATATCATCAACTTTTATCATCTGAAATACCATTAGTCAAAATAATACAACTTCACAGTTCCTGGTCATAATCATGCAGATCAACAGTTCATCTTTGCACTACGGGTCAAAGACATTCAATATAACACCAACGGTCATGATTATACCAGATTCAGCCTTTGGTCATAATCATACCAATCAACAGTTCATCTTTGCACTACGGGCCAAAGAGAACATTAACCACGTGCCATAAAAGACACCGAACAGATGTATCGCCTTTAACCTAGTATATCGCCTTTAACCTATCATCTGTTCAACAATTATATCACATCTGTGTCCCCGGCCATAGATATTCACAACAGCTTGATTCTTGATGATTAATACAAATAATAGTGATACAAATGATGAATAGAAGAACAGGATAAACAATAAGTATCAGAAGTTTACTTTGTGCAGATTCAAATAATGTCCAAATTGTCAACATGATGTGGAGTGAAATTTAAAAATAATATTCCAGATCCACAGTTCAGAATAACGGTTACAGTTCAATAGAAAGGTTCACGTAAATAGGAAGGTTCAGTTGAAATAATGAAGTTCAACTATTATGGAACATATAATATTTTCAGGAATTATAGAAGCAATAGTTCCATAATAAGTTTCGATTTAGGAGTATGAAAGAAAATAATATCCCTTACCGTAGCAGGTTTGATTAACAAAAGGTGAAGGGAATTAATATTCCTTACCATAGTAAGTTTGAATAATGGAAGATGAAAAAGATGGTATCCCTTATGAGTATAAAGGAAAATGATATCACTTACGAATATGGAATAAAAGTGTCATGTGATAATTCGTGTAGACAAATTATTTCCACACGAGACAAATAAAAAGGGTTATTCACCAACAGGCGATAATCCGCACCGTAAGGTTATTCCCATCAATTTGAATACGAATAGTTATTCACCAAACATGCGATAATCCGCGCCGTAAGGTTATTCCCATCAATTTGAATACGAAGAGTTATTCACCAAACAGGCGATAATCCGCACCGTAAGGTTATTCTCAAAGATTAATAAGGAATGAATACAAAAGGTTATTCACCAACAGGCGGTAAACCGCGCCGTAAGGTTATTCCCACAATTTAATACATGGAAGTAAATGACACAAGAAAGAAACGATATTATTTTCGAGAATCAAAGAATGATAATCCCTTCAAGTAAGAAAGAAAATAATATCCATTTATGATGATGAAAAGAATGATACCCCTTACCGTAGTAAGTTTAAATAATAGAAAATGAAAGAATATGATATTCCTTACCTTAACACGTGACTGGATATTGATTTAAATGAGGTTGATCAACCTATATATATTTTTAATAAAATTAGTAATTACCACATATAAATTTCAAAGTGTATGATAACTCGTATAATATGAACTATCAAAATTATATATATTTAACATAATTTTTGTAGTGTAATATAACTACTTTAAAATAGTTTTTAAAATAATATTCCAAAATAAATCTTCCAAAGAAAGCTTTTACAAATGAATCTTCTCAAATAAGAGTCTTCTAAGGGAAGATTTGTGAATACCGTGAAAAATAGAAATTTATGAAATTAATACTCTTTAATAAAAGACTTACTTGAAAAATTCCTGCACTCCTTTTGACTTTCAAACACTCAAAATAACCTTACTATTATCAGAGAAAACTCATAAAATTCTTATAGAAAAATTTTATGTTTTAGGTGTGATTTTTCTATTCAGTTGAGCAAGCTATTTATAGGAGAAAAGAAGTTACTATGCACGGTAGGTGAAATAAAAAAAATTCAGCAGAGGCTGCGCAGCAGCCTCCACCAACTCTTCAGCAATTCTCACATTTCTCACATTTCATGTGGGCCCCACAATGGGTCCCACATGTTTCTTACTATTCACTTACTATTCACGTTACTATTCACGTCACTATTCACGTTACTATTTCAAATAGTAAAATTAATTATTTTATTTTTTATTTATTTATTTATTCTTCCTATGAGTCCAACATATAAAATAATGTTACCACAATAATGTAAGAAACACGTTACATATTTTTATTAATTTAATAATATAAATTATAGTGTATTTGCTACTGTGACAATTATTAGATTCAATAATTTTAAACTACAGTGCACCAACAATTATTGACTCGATGATATGAAATACAGTGTAATGACAATTATTGAATCAATAATGCAAAATACTGTGTAGCAACAATAATTGAATTGATAATATAAAATATTATGCAGTGACAATTATTGATGAAATGATGCGTAATAGTTACGGTGTCAATTATCAGGCCAATAATATGAGACACTGTGCAATACCGCGTGCTACAGAAAAATACCATAAATTACCGTATGCTACTATTCTTTTATCACTGGTATTTTAACAGTTAACACCGTTGACTATTTTTATTTAAAAAGGTTACTTCTGTCGTTTTCTATATCCGACAAATATTCCGTTGTGGGGTCCACCAATAATTAGTTATTTCGGCGCCGTCGTACGACCCGAATATTCCCCGACAAAACGAATATTGTCCGACAAAATAAAATTTGCACATAACATCCTTAACTTTCAATTTCGTCAGTTTAACCACTTACTGTTTCATGAAAAAAAATATGTAGAAAAATTAAATTTTATATTTCATAAAATTCGGGGTCTTACAACCTCCCCTCCTTATGAAATTTTGCCCCCGAAATTGACGTACCTGACATTTCGAAGAGGTAAGGATACTTAGATTTCATCTCAGATTCTAGCTCTCAGGTCATTTCTTCAATATCTTGGTTTCTCCATAAAACCTTAACTTGAGGTATAACCTTTGAGCGTAGGATCTGCTCCTTCTTATCTAAGATCTTGACAGGTACCTCATCGTACGTTAAATCATCGGCTATAACGTCCGGTTCTAACTCAATGACGTGGTTTGGGTCCTTCACATATTTACGTAACATAGATATGTGAAAAACGTTATGGATGCGAGACATACTTGGTGGTAGGGCTAGTCTGTAGGCTACGGTTCCTACTTGATCGAGAATTTCAAATGGGCCAACAAATCGAGGGTTGAGTTTTCCTCTCTTTCCGAATCTCGTAATCCCTTTCCATGGAGAAACACGTAAGAATACATGATCTCCGACGTTGAAACTTTCGTCTCTCCGATGAAGATCGGCATAACTCTTTTGTCGTTCTTGTGCGGTCTGTATTCGTTGTCGGATCATTTGGATCTTTTCTGTTGTCAAGCGTACCAACTCAGGTCCCAACAGTTTTGCTTCTCCTACTTCATTTCAACATACTGGAGAGCGACACTTGCGTCGATATAAAGCCTCGAATGGAGCCATACCTATACTTGCTTGGTAACTGTTGTTATAGGAAAATTCCACCAATGGCAAGTACTTATCCCAACTTCCTTTGAAATCTAGTACGCAAAGTCTTAAAAGATCTTCGAGGGTCTGAATCGTCCTTTCCGATTGTCCGTCCGTTTGAGGATGGTATGCAGAACTGAATCGTAGCTCAGTGCCCATAGCTTTTTGTAGACTGATCCAAAAGCGTGAAGTGAATCTAGGATCTCGATCAGAAACTATGGAAACTGGCATGCCATGCAATCTCACGATCTCATTTATGTACATACCGGCAAGACGTTCAAGTGAAAAGTTTTCTCGTATGGGCAAGAAATGAGCAGATTTGGTCAATCTATCTACGATGACCCAAATTGCATCTAAGCCTTAAGAAACTTTGGGAAGACCCGTCACGAAATCCATATTGATGTGTTCCCACTTCCATTCGGGAACCTCAAGTGGTTGTAATGGACCCTTAGGTACTTGATGCTCTGCCTTGACACGTTGACAAGTTAGGCACTTTGAGATAAACTCTGCAATCTCCCTTTTCATATTGTTCCACCAAAACGTATGTCGAAGATCTCGATACATCTTGGTACCTCCTGGGTGGATTGCAAATGGCGTCTTGTGTGCCTCCATCATGATTTTATGCTTCAATTCAGGATCGTTAGGAACACAGAGTCGAGAGTTAACTCAAAGTATTCCTGTCTCGTCGATTCTTGCTTCGGGGATGGCACCTTCTTGTACTTTCTTCATCATGTTCATTAGTTCCGGATCGGTAGCTTGAGCAGCTTTAATTTTATCCATTAAAGCGGGTTCTACTCGCACGTGAGCAATCTTCGAGTGGGTCCCTGGTGTCTTTAGCTCTATCTCCATCTTTTGCAAGTCGTACAAAATACACTTTTGTGTTGTCAGCAGTGCACTTGTACTCGCATAAGATCTTCTGCTCAAAGCGTCAGCTACAACGTTCGCCTTTCCCGGGTGATACTGGATTGTGTGGTCGTAATCCTTCAACAGCTCAAACCAACGTCGTTGTCGCATGTTGAGTTCCTTGTGGGTGAATAAATACTTGAGACTTTTATGATCCGTATAGATATCCACTTTTTCTCCGTACAAGTAGTGTCTCCAGATCTTCAACGCGAAAACGACTGCTGCCAACTCTAGATCATGAGTAGGATAATTTTTCTCATAATCTTTGAGTTGTCGAGAGGCATAAGCTATAACATTTCCATGTTGCATAAGGACACAACCTAGACCTTTGCCTGAAGCATCGCTATATATGACGAATTTTCCTGATCCTGATGGAATGGTCAGAACAGGAGCTGAAACAAGTCTCCTCTTGAGTTCTTGAAAACTCTTCTCGCATTCCTCGCTCGAATGATACCGATATCTAATAATCAAACTTTCATCTCTTGGCGTTCTATGGGAGCCATTTGGTGTTGGGCTTTGGAAAAGGGCTTAGTATCGGGTTCAAGATCGATACAGAATTCAATTTCTCGGTTTGGGGATAAGCTAGGAAGTTCCTCAGGAAAAACGTCAGGAACTCATTAACAATAGGAATATCATTCAAGTTTGACGTGTTTTTGTTCAAATCAATGACATGGGCTAAAAAGGCTTGACATCCGTTTTTCAATAAACGAATGACTTTATGGCTAGAAATAATAGTTATAGATTTCAATGGTTTAGTTGCTTGTATTTGCATGACAGGTTGATTAGGAATATGAAAACTAATAATCTTATGAAAACAATCAATTTTAGCATGATGGGTAGTCAACCAATCAATTCCTAAAATCACATCAAATTCATGCATCTCCAAAGAAATAAGGTCAACAGGTAATGTGAGGTTGTTTATTTGAACTAGGCAAGATTTATAGACAGTAGATGTAATGGTCATTTCTCCTAATGGGGTTTCAACTGATAAGTCAAAGTCCAAATTTTCAGGAGTTAAGTTTAAACGCTGAGCACATGCAGGTGAGATAAAAGAATGGGTAGAGCCAGTATCTAACAAAGCGTAGACTTCACGAGAATTTATGAATAGCTTACCGGTCATCACCTCATTCGATTTCTTGATCATCAAGGCTGTCATCATCAAATCGAGTCCCATATACTTCATCCGGATCTTCACGTATTTCAACCATGGGGATACCACGAAATAGTTCTCTAACGAACTGTTTCTCAGATTCTTCAACTTCATCAGTAGTAGCGTACCAATGATTTCCATTAAAATAGTATTTTCGATAGACTACAGTTTCCACGATAGTGACTAACTTAACCTGAATTCCTCTAAATTGTAACGCCCAAAAGTATAGATACATCATTTTTAAATAATCTTGAAAATCATAGCTCGAACACCATAAATCCCAAAGACTTATATGAAACGTCCATATATTCCGATCCTTTGTTATCGAGCATAACCAGGTGATGATATGTTTCCAACTGTCGAGCAAATTAAAGGCAACAATTTCCGCAAGTTCCGGATATCCTTTAAAGAACGAATTTGGAAGAACGACGGTAGAACTTTCACCTTCTTCTTCTTTCGATTGGATACAAATAATTTTTGCTTTAGGCAAATTATTCAACTCTAAGTTTGTAGAAGAATTGTTTGTGGCCTCTACATTCACTTCGGGTACTCCGTGGTTAACCTCCTGATTTCCAGATGACATACTTAACTGTGGTCACAAAATAGATGTTAGTTCAAATAAACTGACTCATCACTTCATGTCCCTATATTCAAATCAACTCATTAGATAATAAAATCTAATTTAGGTGGGACACACTAGTGACTGATTATATTCGTCTCTCCCCTCCTAGTTCTACCCCAGATCTCCATTAAAGACCATATCCCTAAGCTCTGATGCCAACTGTGACGCCCCCAAATCTGAGCCCACACAGCCCAAACTTGAGTCGTCAAAAGACTACAACAAAATTATTACAATGAAATACAACGTACAACAATACAGTGGATAATACAACACAACTAAGTCTTCATTATTATTGCCACACTATTTTATAACACGTGAAGACTATGATAGCTATCCCCGCACTCTCACTCCATTCCCCGGCTAGACCCCGTTACGTTCTCATCTCCTATTGAAAAACAATGGAACGAAAAGAAAGGGTGAGCTCAAATAGCCCAGTAAGAAATATCATGACTAAGATAATGACGAATAATTTATCATTAGCCTTCAATAGTTGAGTTCTTGATAGAATACAATAAACTACAAGGTTTATATCAAAAACTGCAGTTAAATTCTTAAACAACGTTCAGATCAATAATAGCAGCGGAATGAACAATCTATTAGAAGAATAATGCAGACTATAATGTCCACTCGCTTCTCTTTTTAGTAAAAATATCATCAACTTTTATCATCTGAAATACCATTAGTCAAAATAATACAACTTCACAGTTCCTGGTCATAATCATGCAGATCAACAGTTCATCTTTGCACTACGGGTCAAAGACATTCAATATAACACCAACGGTCATGATTATACCAGATTCAGCCTTTGGTCATAATCATACCAATCAACAGTTCATCTTTGCACTACGGGCCAAAGAGAACATTAACCACGTGCCATAAAAGACACCGAACAGATGTATCGTCTTTAACCTAGTATATCGCCTTTAACCTATCATCTGTTCAACAATTATATCACATCTGTGCCCCCGGCCATAGATATTCACAACAACTTGATTCTTGATGATTAATACAAATAATAGTGATACAAATGATGAATAGAAGAACAGGATAAACAATAAGTATCAGAAGTTTACTTTGTGCAGATTCAAATAATGTCCAAATTGTCAACATGATGTGGAGTGAAATTTAAAAATGATATTCCAGATCCACAGTTCAGAATAACGGTTACAGTTCAATAGAAAGATTCACGTAAATAGGAAGGTTCAGTTGAAATAATGAAGTTCAACTATTATGGAACATATAATATTTTCAGGAATTATAGAAGCAATAGTTCCATAATAAGTTTCGATTTAGGAGTATGAAAGAAAATAATATCCCTTACCGTAGCAGGTTTGATTAACAAAAGGTGAAGGGAATTAATATCCCTTACCATAGTAAGTTTGAATAATGGAAGATGAAAAAGATGGTATCCCTTATGAGTATAAAGGAAAATGATATCACTTACGAATATGGAATAAAAGTGTCATGTGATAATTCGTGTAGACAAATTATTTCCACACGAGACAAATAAAAAGGGTTATTCACCAACAGGCGATAATCCGCACCGTAAGGTTATTCCCATCAATTTGAATACGAATAGTTATTCACCAAACATGCGATAATCCGCGCCGTAAGGTTATTCCCATCAATTTGAATACGAAGAGTTATTCACCAAACAGGCGATAATCCGCACCGTAAGGTTATTCTCAAAGATTAATAAGGAATGAATACAAAAGGTTATTCACCAACAGGCGGTAAACCGCGCCGTAAGGTTATTCCCACAATTTAATACATGGAAGTAAATGACACAAGAAAGAAACGATATTATTTTCGAGAATCAAAGAATGATAATCCCTTCAAGTAAGAAAGAAAATAATATCCATTTATGATGATGAAAAGAATGATACCCCTTACCGTAGTAAGTTTAAATAATAGAAAATGAAAGAATATGATATTCCTTACCTTAACACGTGACTGGATATTGATTTAAATGAGGTTGATCAACCTATATATATTTTTAATAAAATTAGTAATTACCACATATAAATTTCAAAGTGTATGATAACTCGTATAATATGAACTATCAAAATTATATATATTTAACATAATTTTTGTAGTGTAATATAACTACTTTAAAATAGTTTTTAAAATAATATTCCAAAATAAATCTTCCAAAGAAAGCTTTTACAAATGAATCTTCTCAAATAAGAGTCTTCTAAGGGAAGATTTGTGAATACCGTGAAAAATAGAAATTTATGAAATTAATACTCTTTAATAAAAGACTTACTTGAAAAATTCTTGCACTCCTTTTGACTTTCAAACACTCAAAATAACCTTACTATTATCAGAGAAAACTCATAAAATTCTTATAGAAAAATTTTATGTTTTAGGTGTGATTTTTCTATTCAGTTGAGCAAGCTATTTATAGGAGAAAAGAAGTTACTATGCACGGTAGGTGAAATAAAAAAAATTCAGCAGAGGCTGCGCAGCAGCCTCCACCAACTCTTCAGCAATTCTCACATTTCTCACATTTCATGTGGGCCCCACAATGGGTCCCACATGTTTCTTACTATTCACGTCACTATTCACGTCACTATTCACGTTACTATTTCAAATAGTAAAATTAATTATTTTATTTTTTATTTATTTATTTATTCTTCCTATGAGTCCAACATATAAAATAATGTTACCACAATAATGTAAGAAACACGTTACATATTTTTATTAATTTAATAATATAAATTATAGTGTATTTGCTACTGTGACAATTATTAGATTCAATAATTTTAAACTACAGTGCACCAACAATTATTGACTCGATGATATGAAATACAGTGTAATGACAATTATTGAATCAATAATGCAAAATACTGTGTAGCAACAATAATTGAATTGATAATATAAAATATTATGCAGTGACAATTATTGATGAAATGATGCGTAATAGTTACGGTGTCAATTATCAGGCCAATAATATGAGACACTGTGCAATACCGTGTGCTACAGAAAAATACCATAAATTACCGTATGCTACTATTCTTTTATCACTGGTATTTTAACAGTTAACACCGTTGACTATTTTTATTTAAAAAAGTTACTTCTGTCGTTTTCTATATCCGACAAATATTCCGTTGTGGGGTCCACCAATAATTAGTTATTTCGGCGCCGTCGTACGACCCGAATATTCCCCAACAAAACGAATATTCCCCGACAAAACGAATATTGTCCGACAAAATAAAATTTGCACATAACATCCTTAACTTTCAATTTCGTCAGTTTAACCACTTACTGTTTCATGAAAAAAAATATGAAGAAAAATTAAATTTTATATTTAATAAAATTCGGGGTCTTACACCCACATTTGGAGAAAAAATCATTTGGGAATTCTTTGTTCGTGAAGATGATTTAAATCTCAATAATTTAACTAGTCAACTATGGAAAGGTCTTTTGTGGTATAAGGGACTTGAAGTTCCTAATGTGAATGAATGGTTGCCATCGACTTAAGCAGCTATACGGAAATAACAGCAATTTAACACTTTATTATTGCACCAGCTTTACGTGGTACCCTACATATGGGGTGGATTTTGGATGGGGAAAGTGTTGGGGGAAAATACCTCCCACTAGAACTGTTTTTGAAAAAGTGAATGATAAACCACGCCAAATAAATAATACAGTTCCAGCAAAAATAATAACTGCAGAAAATAAACCAAACACACAAGACACCAAACTTGAGAAGAAAAACCATGGGGAGAGATCTCAGAAATTCACTATGAGAAAAATATACAAACTTGAGAAAATAATATCACTAATTATTTTCTCCCTCTCTGTATCTAAGAAAATAAAATCACTATTTATTTTCTCTCTTCCTCACTTTCTTTCTAGAACTCAAATGAGCTATTTTTCTCTCCACACTTAAAACTCTCGGATGAATTCTTTTTATTTCTGCTCTACGCACCTCTCTGATATCCCTTTTATTTTCTCTGGTATGTTTTATTACATTCTTCCAACTGATGTCATATATAACCATCACTCAAATTAATTGCAAGACGCCAACTCCAGCAGGTTAATTGTCATCAAAACAAAATCAATGCAACACACAAAGGAGCGGGAAACAAGGAGCCGAAAACAACAAAGGAGAAAAAGTAAAACAGCAGCAGGAAAGAAAATGCAAGTTAGGTGAGGGGATTGGACCCAACAATCTCCCCCTATAATCCCATTAGAGAGGGTTTCCACTGTGACCTCGTCACTTGGAATCCATTCCTGCTAACTCCTTGCAAACCTTGAGCTTGTCGCGAGTCACAACTTTTGTCAACATGTCTGAAGTGTTTTCATCTGTATGAACTTTCTTTACTTTTATCATCTCATTTTCCATCACTTCTCGAAGCCAGTGATAACGAACATCAATGTGCTTGGTACGATTATGATACGTGGCATTCTTGGTCAAGTCAATTGCACTTTGACTATCACAATAAACCACATACTTATCTTGTGTAACTCCTGACTCTTGTAGAAACCGTTTTAACCATAACATCTCTTTGCCTACTTCTGTAGCAGCAATGTATTTTGACTCAGTTGTAGACAAAACAACACACTTTTACAACTTAGACTGCTATGACACAGTTCCCCCTATAAAAGTGAACACATACCCTGAAGTAGACTTTTTCTCTTCAGAACCTACCATGCCTGCATCTGTAAAACCCTCCAAGACTGGATTTAAATCACCAAAACCTAAACACAAACTAGAAATAGCCTTTAAATATCTGAGAATCCACTTAATTGTTTTTCAATGTTCTCTACTAGGATTTGATAAATACCTACTCACAACACCAATTGCACAAGCTATATCTGGTCGTGTACAAACCATTGCGTACATAAGACTCCCTACTGTTAGGGTTTCGACACAGAGAAAGCAGCGGAATTTCAAAAATTTTCTGAAACCCTAAGTCAGGATCCATGCAAAACCATATTAATTCAGAAGTTTAGATTATTTACCGATTATTCGAGATGGACAGGAGACGATGGAATTCTGAAACGGCTTCGAATCTTCAACGCAATTCAGCGACTGCGTCTCTACAGTATCCGCACGAACGCTCCGCGAACCGTCATACGATCTGCAGCAAAAGAGATCTGCGGTACTAGCCACCAAGATCATGATTGCTAACATATTTTTCTCTCTAGCCTCTTTCTGAAAGCGGCTAGGGTTTTAATTTTTCCTTATGTGATTTTTAGACTACTGATATATCATATATATAGTAGTTAATAGGAATTAACTAAAACCTAAAATAAATAGAAAAATAAAATCCGAATTTATATATATTATATTTTAATTAAGTCTTACTTAATTAATATACATATATACAAATTATCCTATTAATTTAAATTCGTAATTTTTTAAATACTATCAATCATATTGACATATTTAAAATACTTACAATTTAAATTAATTCCCTTTTAATTACGTTCTAAGTGTATGACCCTATAGGTTATTATTATGTTGACAATAATTTTAAAATCATATTATAAAATTATAAACAGTGAGCGGTATCTAGTAATGCATCACTGCTACCCAAATAATAATAAGATCGGTGATTCGATACAACCTTTTCGTGACCAATATTTCAATGTAATTTAATCCTTTTAACCTTATATCCTAGATTAAACTCGAGGCATGGAATGTGTCATACTCTTCATAATTTAATCTGAGTTTTCTTGATCAATGGGTAGACTATATAAAATAAATCAATATTTGAGCATGACCATGCATTTCATAGTCCTACTCAATCAAGAGGCCTATGGATATCACCCCTAATATATAGGAGGGTTAAATTTCATCTAGATCACTCATATTCCTCACACGATTCATGATGTACCCAATAATCACCTTTATTGTCCACCCTATTAAAGGTGACATTTGATGATATCAAAGTACACAAATTCTCGTGTAATAATATAGTGACTTCAGGTCGGAGGATCATTACATCATTGTTACTATAAGAATTTCTTATGACACTTTGCATAATGCTCCATGTAGAATTCTCATGGTGGGTCAGTCCAGTACATTGTTCTCTAACATGTACCTATGCATTGACTTAAATATCTCATATATTTATGACCAATGAGATTTGGTTATCAGTCAATCCACATACTAGTCTTAATGCATCATTGTTGTCTCATTAACAATGATACTCAACTAGGGACATTTAAGAGCAATGATACTAATTATAATTATATAATCTCATGTTCAAGTCACATACTTAAAGCTATATAATTCGTATCATTATTCTAAGGGCTTTTATTATGTTAACATTTATATAACGCAGTAAATAAAATCATAATAAAATAATCAATTTATTCAATCAAATATAATATCAAAAATGTTAAGCAATTACATCAAATAATTAGCCTCTAGGGCATAAACTCTAACACTTACAACAGAGGAGTAGGAAACTGCTGCCATATCATCTCTTCCTTCTTTAGTAAAAGGACACATACGCTTCGTCAACTTAAAATGACTGGCCTGTGGTGTGCTAACTGGTTTAGCATCACCTATGTTGAACCTTGCAAGCACCCGTTCAACATACTTCTCTTGTGACAACCACAACTTCTTGGCTTTCTTGTCACGAATAATCTTCATGCCCAAAATTTGCTTGGTTGGGCCTAAATCCCTCATATCCAAGGATTTGAACAACTCACCATTGAGCCTGTAAATCATGTTAGCATCTTGTCCAACTATCAACATATCATCTACATATAGTAACAGAATAATGAACTTATCATATGGGAATTTTTTCACATACACACAATGATCTGCAACTGTTATGTAATAACATTGATCCACCATGAATGAATTAAACTTCTTTTACCATTGCCTTGGGGCTTGTTTCAGGCCGTACAAGCTTTTCTTTAACTTGCAAACCAAGTGTTCTTTCCCTTTAACTTCAAATCCCTCTGGCTGTTTCATGTAGATTTCTTCCTTCAAATCACCATGAAAGAAAGAAGTCTTCACATCTAACTGTTAAAGCTTAAGATCCATACTAGTTATTAACCCCAAAACTACTCGAATCGAAGTCATCTTTACAACTGGAGAAAAAATCTAATCAAAATCAATACCTTGCTTTTGAGCAAAACCCTTAACGACCAATCGAGTCTTGTACTTCACTAGTTTTTCACCGTCTATTTTCAGCTTGAACACCCATTTATTCTTCAATGTTTTCTTGCCTTTTGGAAGTGTAGTCAACTTATAAGTGTGATTCTTGTGTAAAGAATCCATCTCATCTTGTATTGCTCCCAGTCAATTGCTCTTCTCCTTATAAGTCTCGATTTCTTGAAAATTCTCTGGCTCCCCTTACTCAGCAATTAAAAGATATTCGGATGAAGGATACTTGACTGATGACACATGCACTCATGTGGATCTCCTGAGTTGAGGTTCTTCAATATCAAGACGAGGGGGTTGCTCCCCCTACTCAATACCCTCTACATCTTACCCATCATCATAATACAAATATGTATCAGCCTCTTCTTCATTCTGAACTCCTTCTCCATTTATGACATTTTGTAATGGAGAAGAAACCCCACTGAGGCTTGGAACTCTATCATCTTTGGGCTGTATGATGCTATAAAAATTCTCATAATTCTGGTGCTCATGAAACACTACATCTCTACTTCTGAATAATTTTTTTTGAACTAGATCCCATAACCTGTAATCAAACTTTTCATCTCCATATCCAACAAATACACATGGCGTATATTTGTCATCAAGCTTTGATCTATGCTCATTGAGGATATGTGCAAAAGTTTTGCATCCAAATATCGTTAAGTAAGAATATGACACATCCTTACCATTCCATATTTTCTTTAAAATTTGAAAATCCAACGGTGCTGATAGAGATCTATTAATCACGTAGCAAGCAGTACGGACAGCTTCACTCCATAATGGTTTAGGCAGTTTAACCATTCTCAACATGCATCAAACACGCTCCATAATAATGCGGTTCATTCTTTCTACCACACAATTATGTTGAGGGGTGCCAGGAATTGTCTGCTCATGTCGAATGCCATGTGTATCGCAATATGTCGCAAACTCCTTTAAAATGTATTCCCCTCCGTTGTCACTGCGAAGACACTTCAATAATTTTTTAGTCTCCCTTCAACCATAACATGGAAACTCTGAAAGTACTGGAACACCTGGTCTTTTATTTTCAACAAATACATTCATACCTTCCATGAAGCATCATCAATAAAAGTAGCAAAGTATCTATTGTCACCTAAGGACTCAACCTTCATGGGACCACAAACATTTGAATGTACTATCTCAAGTATCTTAGATTTTCTTTTAGAGGAACTACTAAAAGAAACTCTATTTTGCTTACCAAATAAACAATAATCACACGGCTTAAATTAGTACCTTTAGCAAACGGAATGAAGGACATTTTTGCTAACATCCACAACTCTTTCTCACTCATGTGCCTGAGCCTTTTATGCCACAGATTTAGTGAAGATTCACCTTCAACTGCATTCAACTCACTAGAACACATCTTCACACGAGCCTTGTACAATGAACAGCAAGCAACACGTCTTGCAACAACCATTGCACCCTTGGTAAGCTTCCATTTTTCGTCGCCAAAGTGATTATCATAGTCTTCCCTATCCAAGGCCATACCAGAGATTAAGTTGAGACGCAAATCTGGAACATGTCTGACGTCCCTCAGAGTAATAGTGCAACCAACGTCTGTCTTACTGCAAACATCACTAATTTTAATAATCTTAGAACGATCAGTGTTACCCATTCTCACATGCTCAAAGTCTCCAACTTTGTACGTCATGAAGAATTCCTTCTTGGGCGTAGCATGATACGAAGCACCTGTATCAATAACCCGATCAACTTTCTAATCATTAACATTTAAGCATTCTTCTTCCCCGAGTGAAAAAATCACAACATCCTCGGTAACCATAGTTGCAGTATTCTTGTCCTCAACTTTTCCTTGTTCACTAGTTTTCTGTTTGTCTAACCAGATCTTGCAATTTCTTTTGTAGTGGTCTTCCTTGTTACAATGGAAGCACCTGAATGTACCGTCATCTTTGGTCTTTGACTTGCTCCTATGATTTCTGCTTTTGTTGTGATGCGAGCTTCCCTTATGAGATCCCCTAAAATTGTTTTTACCTCTGTTTTTTGCTACAAGTGCTTATGTCTCAAAATTCATACCCTACTCATTTTGCCTTATTTCTTCATTATGTATGCTGTCCTTAACCATCTACATAGTTATTTTTCCTTTCGGAGCTGAATTGCTTAGGGACACAACCAACGTTTCCCAACTGTTGGGTAACGAACTGAGAAACAATAACGCTTGAATCTCATCATCAAGATTCAACTTCATGGTAGACAACTGGTTCACCAATCCCTGGAACTCACTCATGTACTCGAATACACTGCTACCATATTTGTACTCCAGGTTCACGATCTTCCGAATCACAAATATTTTATTATATGCATTCTTCTTCACGTACATAGACTCTAATGTAGTCCAAAGAGAAGTGGCATCCGTTTCCTACGAAACATAGTGGAACACACTCTGATCGATCCACTGTCGAATGTGACCGATCGTCTTCCTGTTCATCTTTTTCCAATCAGCTTCAGATTTATCCGCTGGCTTAACTCCTTTAAGCTCCAACGGTTCATACAAATTCTTATAATAAAGGATGTCTTCCATTCTAAACTTCCAGATCGAAAAATTAGATGATGTCAATTTACTCATGGCGCCACTTGATTCCTCCATTTAATTTATCATAAACAACTAAGCAACGAACCTAGCTCTTATACCAATTGTTGGGAAAAAATACCTCCCACTAGAATCATTTCTGATAAATTAAATGATAAACCACACTAAATAAATAATACAGTTACAACAAAATTAATAACTGTAGAAAATTAGTCAAACACACAAGACACCAAATTTACGTGGAAAATTCAATTGGAAAAAAGCACGGGAAGAGATCTCAGAAATCCATTATGAGAAAAATATACAAACTTGAGAAAATAATATCACTAATTATTTTCTCCTTCTCTGTATCTAAGAATATAAAATCACTATTTATCTTCTCTCTTCCTCACTTTCTTTTTATAACTCAAATGAGCTATTTTTCTCTCCACACTTAAAACTCTCGGATGAATTCTTTTTGTTTCTGCTCTCCGCACCTCTCTGTTATCCCTTTTCTTATCCCTTTTCTTTTCTCTGGTGTATGTTATTGCATTCTTTCAACTGATGGCATATATAGCCATCACTCAAATTAATTGTAGGACGCCAACTCTAGCAGGTTAGTTGCCATAAAAACAAAATCAATACAGCATACAAATGAACGGGAAACAAGGAGCCAAAAGCAATAAAGAGGAAAAGTAAAACAGCAGCAGGAAAGAAAATGCAAGTTAGGTGAGGGGATTGGACCCAACAGAAAGCGTATGAAGGTGACTACTTTTATGCGTGGTTTGCCAAAGAATACATTTATATTTATAGACACGCCAAATGGGGATGGCATTGATGCTCTAATTACTTTGAAAGAAGAAGATATGGCTGTGTTTCAACTTGATCAAGAGCTCCTAGCTTTTGGCTCTCCCAATTGAAGTGCTGGATTGGGCTCTGTTTTTATGCATGCTCGATAGTTGAATGTAATATTGTTATAGGCATGTGACAGTTAATTAGAAGCACATGATGGTTAAATACTTTTTTCTAATTAGTCCGCGTGTTCTGTTAGTTAGCACCAGGCTTTGTTAATCAGTTTATAAACATGTTCAATAGTTTGTGATGTTTGGTTAACTATAATGAGAATCTTGCTTCCATTTTCTTCATACTGACGACGAGTAGCACGGTACCCACAATGAAGAGGAAGTAGAAATTTTATGAGAGTAGTGTTTTTCGACAAGTAACTAGCGATACAGCAGCACAATTGAATAAGTTTACATACACAATATCCAAACACTATATCCATTTTAACTATTAAAAAATAGGATATAGTGCGAATGTCAACGTCATATTCTATATTTTAATGATTAAGATGAATGTAATATTTGAATATTATGTTTAAATATTATGCACTTATAATTATTAGCACGATTATTTCTGATATGAATTGATGTGGTGTTGTTGTATTAAGGATAGGAGAAAGGTATTGGCCATTAGTTTTGACCGCTGCTATGCCGCCCGTTGATCGGCTGAAATGTTGCTATTGTGCACCATTACTTTTTCTTTGTATTCTTATATAATATTATGAAAAAAGAATTGTTGTGACTTGTTCTTTTTATTTAATTCTTTTTCTTAGTAATTTTTTTTACCTTGATTTTGAAGTGACTTACACATGTCATCTCTTAAAAAATATCTCACGGCTATTTATCAAACGTTAACCATGTAAGATTTCTCATTAACATTTTGGACGGATAATTACAAAATCATTTATTTAAAATATTTTTTTTAACTCGCTAATGCGAATATAATAAAAAAGTTTTAGAAAATAAAATAAAAATTAACTCCTAATACAATAATTAAATAATCAATTAACCCGTTAATTTTATTAGAATTAGAATGACTCAATGTGTTACCAAAATAAAATAAACAAATTTTTAGTGTTTTAGTTTTTTACTATCAAAAAAGGTTTTGTTTCTGTTTTTTCAAAAGTAAAAACAATTGACAAACAATATTTTTTGCTACTAATTTCAAAAAATAGAAGTATAAATTTAAAAAAAAATATACCAAACGAGATAAACAAAATAAATCATGTTATATACTCTTTCTGCGCTCAAGTAGGACTCTTATATGCTTATTCACAATTTCATATCAATTTTTATTTAATTTTTTATCTCTCTCTCTCTCACACACACACACACACAAACATATATATATATATATATATATATATATATATATATATATATATATATATTTATGTTTGTGTGTGTGTGTGTGTGTGATGGTGATGATGATTAGGTTAATGTCGACATACAACTAGTGAGGTTAGCCTCTTCCTCAACTTTCAAAGGTAGGCGTAGACATGACAAAAGAGGGCTAAGCTCAATGTATCGGTCTAACCCACTTGCCAAAATATGGGGTTTGCACTTATATTTTTAATAATTTTTGACCCAACTCAATCTTGATGCAGCTCAAATTAGGGTACCTCACGGGTGGCTTAAGCCATCCTTAGTAACATTAAAAACTAATTTAGTTCCCTAATCCAATTCATTATAACACTTAGCAAAAGATTAAAATCAAATTAGTTGTTTCTACTCTTTAAATTGAAACTTTACTGTAAGGTTGTTTCTATTTCTTTCAATATGATGAAATTAAATTTTACACGGTATAACTGTCTTTACTATTCACTGCGTGTGATATTTTAATAGAAAGAAATGCTTCTATTTATTATTAATTTCTGGAGTAGTTTTTTAACATCTTTTGTTCGGCTATTTGCATGATGGAGTAGTTAAGTCATCCGATATTATTTTGTGAAAAAAAACAAAATAAGTAATGTAAATTTATTTGATTTTAATCAGTATCACGTGATTTTTTTTTACTTTTAAAAATTAAATACTTAATTTTGACCTTTAAAAATTAAATTGATCATTTTTAAAATTAATTTTTGACAAAATATAAGTAAAGAGAATATATATAATTTACTACTAAATTTAATTTTTATAATTTTATAAATACATTTATATATGTTTAATTATAATTTTAAAAATAATAAATTTAATTTAAAAAATTAAAATTAAATATTTAATTTAAGACGGATGGAGTAAAACTTTTAAAAGAAAAAAAAGAAGAAAGAACGAGAAGCAGAAAGGAACACATTCCATTGTCAGAAGTGTTATCCATTTTTCTTCTGCCTACATTGTGCATATGCTTCACGTATCATTGGGCCGTTCCATTGCCAGCACCCTTATTTGGGCGGCTCTCTCTCCCTCTCTCTTCCCTTTGCAGGATGTTTATCTTGTTGTTTAATATAAATATGTATACTCCACTTGGGACAACTTTCAAAAGAGGTGACCAAATATTTATGGAAATGGGGGATGATGATGCCAGGAGAGATTTGGCCTTCGGCTGTTTGAAAAGACGAACGGAATGGATGAAGGTAGGTAAAGTAAATGAACCTTATTTTTTACTCCCTCTGTTTTTTTAAAAAGAAATATTGTTACTTATGGAGTATCTTTGAATATTTTAAAAGTAAGTTACTTAATTCATATTAGTTCTAAATTTTCTCTTTCATTTTCCAACTAATTTATGCAATGAAGATAATTTTCTTTTCTTTTTTCTTTCTTTAAATAAATTTTGAAAACGTAAATTTATTCAATCAAATAAAATATTAATTAGATGAGAAGGGCACAAAAAATTAAAATACAAAAAGTCTCACAAAAATATTATTATAAATATATAACGACGATTAAACTGTCATTATAAATTTTATATGTGAATCTTACCTATAAAAATATTAATTTCTTATTTTAATGGGCATACCTCCGTTATTAATCAATTTGTACTTTTGTAGGATGATATGACAATCCCTCCTCCGTTTCATAACTAGAACTTCATTTTTATTTTTAAAAATTAGCTTCTATTTTTAGTAACGTTTAGAAATCATTTCACAAATTTTAAAATTTAAAGTGATATATTGCATTTTATTTTTAGCTAATTAAATTACTATAATTTTTAAGTATGCAAAATATGCTACCATATACAAAAATTATTATTTAATAAAATCAAAACATGAGACATTATGCAACATTTTCAAAAAAGGAAGAGCCCAGAAATGTTATTGTGGGTGATATATTATATTTTTAATATTATGTACTCAATATTCTTATATATATATATATATAATTTAATATTTTTTAAAAATATATATTTTCATAGTTGAAAATAAATTTTAGATCCATCCCTGCTTTCATTAGAAATGATCTATTAATGATTTTTTTTAATCTACATATTTATGCTTAAAACGTCACTTAAAGAAAAGAACGAAGGGAGTTACAGGTAGAGTCCCTACTGAGAGTGACGGGACCTGGGACCCATAACGCATTCACTTCCGCTCCACCATCTGAAACCACCCACTGAGTAATTTTTACTGCTGTAAAGTCCAGGTCAAAAGGAAAGTAGTAGTACGTAGTAACTTTTAGAGGAGTGGGTCCACTCCACACGGAGAGCACGATCCCCTGTTCATCACAGAGTTTAATCTATCCATGTTACCCAATCAAAACATCCCCACGTAAATTGATGTACTTTATTTCAAGTGTTTCGTCGATCGGTACATTTGAGAGATCTAAACGCGTAGAAAATTTGGAGTCCAAACACAACAAATTATATTTTTTTTATTCTAAATTATAAGACTTCATTTTTTTTAAATTGACATATATTTATTCATTAAATTTATATTAATATAATTATAAAAAATACTATCAATATTAAAATTTAAATAAACTATATTAATTTTAAATTATCTTATAAAAAATTAATATTAATATTGCATTTTAAAACCCTCCGTATGTAGGGGTGTGCAACCGGTAAATCCCGGACCGAACCGGACCGGTACCGAACCGAACCGGTACCGAAAGTGGCAAATTTTTGATACCGAAACCGGTACCGAAAGTACCGGTATACCGAACCGGAAAACCGGTTCGATACCGGTTTTTACCGGATAAAACCGAAATTAATATAATTAATATTTTATTATTATTTTTATTAATAATTTATTACTATAATTATTATTATAATTATTAATTTTATTATTATTATTATTAATTTTATTATTATTATTATTATTTCTATTATTATTATTACTATTTCTATTATTATTAATAATTATTTAGTAATAATAATAATAATAATAATAATTTAAAAAAAAAAATAGAAAATCGGTATACCGGTTCGGTTCGGTAAATACCGAACCATAAATATGCGGTACCGGAACCGGTACCGAAAAACCGATATATACCGGTTTTTTTGTACCGGTATCGAACCGATTTATTTTATACCGAAAAACCGGTTCGGTCCGGACCGATTTCCCGGAAAAATCGAAAATACCGAAATGGATGCACAGCCCTATCCGTATGCTGATCATACAATCAAGAAAACAAATTGTTAATAGAAAAAGGTGGCTGAGTGATGGTGGGTCCCAATTTGAAAAGGTTGTTGTTAATGAAAATTTTTATACTTATTTTTTTTTATTCACATATAAGATAAATAAAATAAATAAGTATGATTTATTTATTTGAGTTAAAAATAAAATAAAATTATACTTATTTATTTTATATATAAATAAAAAAATTACGTTAATAAATAAATAAATGTAAAATCACTCGTTGTCCAATTGGGGGACGCGGTGACTAAGGCCAGGAGACGATGAGAGCACCGAATGCAGCGTGGGAAGGTTCCCGTGTCGGCTAATAGAAGGAATCCACGTGGTAAAACACATATATGACAGACACGTGTATTCCACGATATTACGGAGCGGAGGTGGGGCGTGAAAAGAAAGGAGGAGAATAGAGGTCAGATTGGGCGGCCGAAAGCCGGAGATGAGACACCAACCGTTTCTCCCATTAGGAGTAATAGATAATTAGATACTACTAAAATTGTTTAATTTATCAAATACACATTATTAATTAGTTGTACTGCAAACTACTACTATTATGTACCGGCTGTTATATTTGCTTTGGATTATTAATCAACTGCTACTTCATCCATTTTTGAAATAAAAGTCGTACATTGATTTGTTTTTTTAATCAGATTTAAGTCATTTTTAAAATAAAAAATAAAATGAATTGGCTTTAATTAATACAAATTTTAAAATAACTACTAATTATAAAATTTATATTATTTTAAAGTTTATCCTAATATTAATATTGCTTTATAAATTTATCCTTTATATTTTGAGAGAAAACGAGCATCAGCACATAAAATCTTATTTTAATTAATATTATTAAAATAAAAATAATATTATTAAAAGTATTGTTTAAAATATTAAAGGTAAATTATAATAACTATAAGAGTATATTTATGTTGATAATATTATTGTTGTTCTAACAATATTAATAATTATTTACAAATTCAGTGAATTTAAAAATAAAATGAAAAAAATCAATAAAAATTTGTAAACAGTATAAATGGGATTTTTAAAAAAAATTAAATTTAGCTTTAAAAAATCGAAATAATAGTCTTTGTATTTTTTAGGGAACATTATTGATCATTCCCTCGTTTGTCCCGGTTTGTAGCACAGAAATAGTAATTAGCACGTCAGACACCTAATCCGCAAATTCTAGAAAAAAAACCCAACCCCACATTCTCATTTTCATCATCATCCCCGTCACCTCCAAGGTGAGTACGAGGGTAATTTCGTCATATCAAAAGAAATCCAACAACAAAGAGGAAAAATTGCCTGATACGCGTCTCGTTTCCAGTCTCGTTTTCCATCGCCGTTACCGACCTCTTTCTCTCTCCTCTCACTCTTCTCCTTAAAAAAAACTCCATTTCAACTCTTCCGTCCCCAAATTCTCAACCCTCAAACCATTAATTTTCTCTCTCTCTAAAAAATTAATGTTCTCTCTCTAAAAATTTCAATTTTCTCTCCCTAAATTTAGACATAGACAGACATATATATATATACACAAGGATTTGTTGTTAATTATTTGATAAAATGGCGCAGAGGACAGAGAAAGAAGAGACGGAATTCAAGGTCGTACCTGAAACCATAACGCTTTGTATCAACAACTGCGGAGTCACCGGAAATACGGCCACCAACAATATGTGCCAGAAATGCTTCAACACCACCACCGCCTCTTCTTCCTCTTCCGCCGCCCCGATCGGAGTCAAATTCTCCGAGAAAGCTCGTAGATCCGTCTCAATCAGGTCGCCGGCTGAGGTTAATTTGGATCTGAGGGGACTGGATGGGGCGGTGAAGGTTGATGTTAAGGATGATACGATCGCGGTTGCTAAGAGGGAGGTGAATCGGTGCACTGGTTGCCGGAGGAAGGTCGGGTTGACCGGATTCCGGTGCCGGTGCGGGGAGCTGTTTTGTTCCGAGCATAGGTACTCGGATCGGCACGATTGTAGCTACGATTATAAAGCGGCTGGTCGCGAGGCGATTTCTAGGGAGAATCCGGTGGTGAAGGCTGCTAAGATCGTTAGAATTTGATTTATATGTAAAATTATAATATACACCCTTGAAGAGAGATCCAAGCTCGATCTCTTGTTGTCTTTTAGAAATGATTGCTTTTCAGACATATGGAAAAGAGGGATTTGATTGAATCAGTTGAAGATTTCTTTTCTATTTTCTTCTTAATATTATGAAAATTGTGATCTGGTTTGTAGTAATTATTGATTTTCCCTTGGTTTAATTATATTTGATTATATTATTCGCATGGATTTGATGCTGAATTGTTATAAAAATTTTGAATTGTGATAAAATTTATTCTTTGGTTTTGGTTCTGGTTTTGGTTTTGGTTTGCGAGTGTAGGAAGAAATTGGATTTTGCTCCAGTTCTGGTATTCTCTTGGGGAACAAAAAATGAGGCTTTATCGGCTATCCAGCATGAACATGAGCTGGGCACATGTACGAAATTTTCTAGGGATTTTTTGGTGTTCGAGTTGTCTGATTGACTACTTATGACAGGGAGTGGCATGACAGGTAATGGACTCGGATCGATTGAGGTGAGCGGTGATATGCAGAGCTGTTTAAATAGAATTGTATCGCTAGCCTGATTCGGTTCAACTCTACTAAACTTAATTCGAATTCAACTCAGAGTTAGATTTGAATTTGTTAGATGAGTCTAGTTCAAACAAGTTATTTTGTTCTTTTAGTTAAAAAGGCCGAGTTTGTATTTGAATGCCACTCGTTCAGGTGCAGCTCATTTAAGATTAAATTAATTATATTTTATTTTTATAATAAAAAAAGTTAGACGTGCTTGACTTGGTTCAATTAAGCTCAACTTGCTTAAGTTTAACTCGTTTGTTAAATTGGTCAAGACAGAATTTTAGATTTGTTTAAAACTCTATTAAATTAACTCATTTAACTTTAAAACAATTTTGAACTATCAAGATTAAACTCAAACATAGGAGAACCGTCAGGTATGCCGTCACCACAACTTCCACACTTGGAATAGGGGAGCTTGTGCTGTTGCATAGCAGCAAGTGTGAGGCTTCACATTCAAGCAAGTATAATAAAAGGATGCCTGTGAGCCGCGTTTTTGATTGTGCTAGGAAGCGAAGCACAATTGATATAAAGTTAGAATTTGCAGGGCTCGCAATAATAGAACATCCCGTTGCAAATGTACCGACATGTCGCATCCACATAAATAATTGGCTCGGCATATTTATGTATAATAAGCTCGTGCTCTTCGTGTAATGGGTGTTTTGCCACCAACGGTAACTCGGCACAGAATATGTGCAGAAAGAAATTACACCGACGACAACCGTAGAATGGATCACTTAAAATAGGCCGCGCACAACCATCATATAACATTTGAATCTTAGTAGTATTAATATTGTTCCTTTGGAGTTGGTCCAAAAGGACTAGTGGATGATCTTTATGAGCCAGATGGTTAATATAATCTGCTATCAATGGTGGCTTATTTTCACCATTAAACTCAGAGTCGGTTTTGTTGCGTGTCATTTGGATCAACTTAAACGGTTAAGCTATTTAATGAGAATGTTGCTCTGATACTAATTGTTATTCTCAAACGACACAAACAGGTCTAGAAAGGGGTTGGATAGATCTTTTCAAAAACTCAGATTAAAATTATTTACTCAATAATTATCAATTAATCTAATTCAGTTAAATACAGTGAAATATTGTGTTTAAACACCCAGTTCTGACTTTTGTGAAAGAGAGTGTGGAATCAAGTCTTAGATAATATTATAGTTGATATAACAGTTAAGAAAAGTAATAAATGAGATAATAATTTTTATGAAGTTCGAAACCTAAACCATTCTTAGTACTCTTTTTTCACTCTACTGATCAGAGATCATCTACTATTGGATAAAAGTCACTTAGACCAAATTCATCTAAACTAATTATAATATCACTTAGAAAACTGATTCTCTCATAATCAGGCGAACACTCTGTCTAGATTTTCAACTTCTCTTTGGATAACTGATTCACTTAAAACCATGCGAACACTTTGTCTCAACTTTACAAACCTTCATCTGAAGTACTAATTCACTTAAAATCAAATGAACACTTTGTCTCAACTTTCAAATGACTTAGATCTCTCTGTAGTTGAGTTTGGGGTGCTACACGAGGTCTTATTATAAAGTTATGATATTATAAATATTTTATTGATATTTTAAAATATATTATTGGATTTATTACGTAAAATAGTTCTAATATGAAAACACTTCCTTCTAAAATTATATCATTTTACTTATAATAGGATTTTACTTATACTTAAATATAAGTACATTCATATTTAATAAAGAGTAACAAATTCAAGTTAAGTAAGAAAATTTATTTGAATTTTTTTCATCTCAAACTATATCATTTAAGTTTTAATAAAATTTTATTTAATATTGATATTTAGGAATTTATTTTAATAAATTCTTATTGAATAGAGTAATTAATTTTATTTTTTATTTAATGATCAAATCATATGGTCAATTAGTATATTTAATTTTTACTTCAATAATAATAACAATTATACCATTAAATCTTTCTTATACTCGAAACTATATATATATATATATATATATATATAATAATAATAATAATAAGTTAGGTAGATGACTTTTTATGATATTTTTCTTTGTTTTCTTAAATTATAGTATTTAAGTGGTATTATAATTTTATTTAAACTTGTATTATTGTACATATATTTGAATAAAATAAATCAATTAATATTATGTAAGATGATCTTATTTTGATTATTTTCTTATAAAATTATATTAGGAATTCATGTTTACTTATATAACTATGATATTAATCTCATTTTTTGAATAAAAGTAACGAATTAATATTATGTAAGATGATCTTATTTTGATTATTTTCATATAAAACTATATTACTTTTTTTTGTATAAAACTATGATATTAATTCTATTTTCTTATTTGAATGTATAAATAATAAAAGTTTATTTAATTTAGAAAAAATCAAAAGTCGAAAAAAAAAGAAGAGAAAAAATCAAATTGTCTATTTAATTATAGTATAGATTTGCTCCGGGGCGGCCAATAATTCATCGTCGAAACTTAAGGAAAGAAGCGGCTAGCTAATTATACAGTGACTCTATTATCCCTTATTATAAAATTTTTGACTTTTTTAATGATTATTTTAGTGTAATTGGATCACACCATATAATAAAAAGAATCATATTCAAATCGGTAAAATAGTGATCAGAGAAAGGGGGGGGAAAAACTCATTAAATTGTTAAATAATCACTCACTGGATCACTTCACACCCACTTGGGGCACCTCATACAGTTTATCTTTTCAGTTTTCACCCAAATCAATTTTCATTTATCCTTCTCCCTTTTTTTATTAGAAAGAAAAATCTCTTTCTGTTTTTGTACTCTTTTCACGGTGGTTTTACCACAGCACCACCACCATGTCTTGATTTTAAACATATTTTAATTGTTGGAGTCACCTTCATAGATAGTTACACCCGGTACATTTAAAAAGGAATTATTTATATTGGGCTAAAGTCCCACATCTACTATTTATAGTATGTGTGATGTATTCGATTTATTATTTAAAATGTTTTATTCATAACATTTTGTCTTTCTCATAACATGATTTTTCAAGGAATAAACACATTGCTACAATTAAAATATTTATCATTTATATCTTTTGAATATTTTCTCATATTCAAAGCTTTTTTTCACATAATCAAAACTACATTTCCCCTAAAAAAATATAAAATTAAATATCTATCTTTCTCGTAACATAACTTTTAAGAGTCAATAATGATCTTATAATATGAAAACAAAATAAATATTTTGTAAACCATAACTAGACCGAGTATTCATGAATACAACTCGTCTATATTTTGTCTAGATAAATTCAATAGTTTTCGTCAGGAATCACTTCCAATATAGACAGTTAGGCACAACATCCATACCCATTCCTTGCAGCAGGAATATGCGAAACAAGCTTATTTAAGAAAACATTGATTGGGATTTCACAACTTGAAAAGTAGAGAACTACTAGCTTTACCCTGATGAAGAAATGTGTTCTTTATGAAGTTTGTAAAAAGTTTACTGAAAATTTGTTTAAAGTTGACCATGAAATACAAATACTTCCGGTTAATTGGGGAGCATTTGTCGAATCATGTCATCCAACAAGACCGAATGATGACCTTTCTTCCAGATCGTGAAACCCGGGGGGAAGTAGTTAGACTCTTTCCATCGTTTTAACGATGACATTGAGAAGGGGCCTTGTGTGCTTCCTAGAGGATCCACATAGTACCATATTATACTATCCGGGTGGTCAACTATCTGTAATTGACCACGTGGATATTCATCTTCTTGATCGTCATCACTCAATTCAATCACCTGAGGCTCGGCGATCTTCTGTGATATTCCCCGAGAGCCCTTCTCTACAGTGTTCATAGGCTGATGCATCTTTCCAGCGTCTTCATTGCTCAAATCAATTACCCGAGGGTCTATGAGATTTTTTGCTGTTTTAGGGGAGCCCTTCTCTTCAGTGTTTACTAGCTGATGTATAAAATCAATCACCTGAGGCTCTGTAAACTTTTCGGCTATTCCCTGAGAGCTCATTGTTTGCAAAGGTGGTTTCTGCTGTTGAGCAAAAGTGTCTGATTGATCTTCTGCATCAAGAATATATGATGTACATCAAGAAATAATGGTAGTGCATTGAAATCGAATGTCCACTTAGAAAAAAATAGCTTCGTTTACTTGTATATATTAGTCTATACAGAGAAATTACAGAAGAAACGTCAAAATAGTGATAGAACGTAGGCTATGTTTGTTTGCAATAGTGATGCATGGGAATGGACTCTCTACACTTTTTACAGGATATCCATCGTCACATTTAACAGATAAATGTCTGAATAATTTCATGTCAATGGCATGTCCTTGTTCTTGTGACGAGCGATTAGTTTAAAGATGCATATCACAAGGTAATGTTTAACGATCTACCATAATTTTACATATAGAGATATGTATGTCTATGTAAATACATATCGATACACATGCAGTACGAGACAAACGGAAGCCATCAAAGGTGTAGAGATAAGTTGGTCGTGATAAGTATAAAGATATACACATAGGCTAACTTAATAACGTGCAGGTAAATATAGACAACTGGAAAAACAGCATTGGCATATTCATGCTGCCTTGATGTTTTGTTATATATGCCAGATAAGAGTTGCATTGATTAGGATAATGATTAAGTGGCAACTTTGCATTAACTCATAATTAAACTACCATCATTAGGCAGTTCGAACACAATCACATTAAATATATTTTCACCCTTCCATCACAATGTCTCGTTCTATCTAGGTTTAAATATCATTTTCATCTCTTATGTCCTCCAGTTGTGATATAACATCCCATGATTTTTGTTCAGTTAATCACAAGGAAAAAAAACAGATTAGTCTTCAGTTGATCCATTAGTTACCAATAAGGTTTTTGAATTTTGATAAATAAATAATTCTGAGATATTAATAATAAGTCACAAACAATGATAAAGGCTCACCCATTTTTATATCCAACTTGTACGCGTCCGAGACACCAACCCCACCTGTAAAACAAGAAGAAAACATTTTTTTGTTGATTAATTAAAGTAAAAATGTTTCAACTTAGCAAATGAACTCAAAGTATTTGCACATGAATGCTTTGATTAGTTTTCTCAATCAAGTATCAAATATATAAAGTAAAACACCAAAAATCAAAAACAAAGCAAATAAACATAGGTTATTATTTATTTCATAAAATATTTCTTAATAAATAGCATGCTCATCCACCACAGTCCCACACTTTCAGGAAAGCAATCCACCCCTAGTGCTTAAAGGGAACGTGATGGGAAGACAGTGACACTGTCATATATTACTGAGGCAATGTGGAATTCCAGGGTTTCTTATTGCCCTACATTACAGCATAAGGTGATAATCAACAAAGCAACACACCACGAGAGGCAGCATGCTACCACAATGTCAAATCACACCCCATCCAAAAGGGACCCTCCATAATTTTATAAATTCAAATATTCCCTATAAGTGGTCATGTTTAACGAGTCAACGATTCTGACTGTCACAAATGGTCAACAAAAGATAGAAACTAAGTAGTTTAAAACATTAATTGCCATAGCATTTGAGCATGATACTTCATATGATAGCTAATCATCACCAAAATCATATGATTGATACTTGCAAAAGTTGGTGGCAGTCAAACAAAAAAACAAAAAATAAAAGAGCAAATGGAGGGAAAGAGATTGGGGGAAAAAGTTACAAAAAGATGAATACAACCTATCCTACATTATTAATTCTTGGAAGGAAACAACTCCAGTTACTGGACTACTTTTGGTGGTGGAAATAAGGATGCAAGTATCATGTAACCATTTTCAAAAGCTATGACCAAATTCCACCATTCAATTTTAACATATATACACAAATGAAGTACTACTTATCACAGAAGGGCAAGAAAAAAAAGTACATTTGAAAACAAATCACCAGTGTTTACATACGGACACATAGGCAAAAGATACACATGCATGGGGGCATAATCGAGTGATCGTAGGGGAGGGAGAGAGAGAGAGAGAGAATTGATAACAATGATATAATTGACGAAAGAAATTGAGAGAGAGAGAGAGAGAGAGAATTGATGATAATGATATAACTGATGAAAGAAAATAAACAATCACACACTCTTCTAAAGGAATACTGTATGGCACTCTGCAAAGAGTTGAGCTCGTGTTATATACGCACCTGCAGTGTCTGCAATACAAAAGTTATGATTTGACAAACTTTGATCTCCTTCATCATCAAAAGTCCCCCTAATAATTGATTTTGGCGAACAACTAAGTTCATCTTTTAAATCTTCTACAGGGTCCTGCAGGGTAGCTTCTGTCTCTAGCTTTTCTACAATTACCTTTGGAATGTCGAGAAACAGGCTTCTCTGTTCCGGTGAATTAATAATTGATTTCGGTGAACAACTATTTTCTTGTTTTACATCTTCCTCGGGGTCCTGCAGAGTAGCTTCTGGCTCTAGTTCTTCAGCAATTACCTTTGGAACCTCGAGCAACAGTCTAGTCTGTTCAGATGGTTTTTGTAACAGCTGTTTTCTCTCCAGGTACTCAAATAATGTAAACTCTGGAAAAAGTTAGGGATCCAATGACTCTTAGATATGCATGTTTACAGTTTATTTGGTCTTCTTCAAGTATTGGTGACACTCTCTATCACACAAACTAAATAAGAGAGAGCGAGAGAGAGAGAGGGCAATATCTATGAAGCAAAGCCAATCACAGCAAGAACAAGTCTAAGCTGTAAATTTGACTATTTTCTGAGTTTCCGTATATAACAATGAAATGCTTTACAAATAACTTTTGGTAAAACATGTCAAATAATTTTTTAATTGTGTACATGACACAAGAATGTGTCCTACACGGTCAATATTGTGAGAACATGCTTGGATAGCCAGTAATATTAATGGTCAAACTTGAAAAAACAAAATCACCCCAAGACGAGTAGTTATTATATCACCCCTGTATCAGGTAACTAAAATTATCAGATCATGATAGTGATATGCATAAAGAACTAGGTTATTTCGCACAGATAACGAATATTAATACATTGGCAAAGGATATTCTCTGCGCCATCCCTTCTCATTTGCACGATCAATGAGGTTTTGTAACAAAGAAATTTCTTTCGCAAGCCACTGTAACAAATTCAAAATGATTCAAAATGAGTAGAAGGAAAACGTCACCTAAAAAGAATACATTAACAGTAATGCAGTAAAAAGAACCATAATAAAATTATAGGGGTTTCAAAACAGATAACAGAAACAATAGAACCTTTACAGAAGCAATACCTTTATTTATTTATTTATTTTTAGATTGGAAGCAACAACTTCAGGCA
The DNA here is from genome assembly GCA_947179155.2 of Hedera helix. NCBI lineage: Eukaryota > Viridiplantae > Streptophyta > Magnoliopsida > Apiales > Araliaceae > Hedera > Hedera helix. Next base: position 35,303,289 of record OX359287.1, read on the forward strand.
AGGGATCAGTAATGTTCTAGAAAAGAAATACAACAGTGGATAAAATTATGAGAGAGAAAAATACTCATGACTACATAAGGTCATTTAATACTTCAGTAAAACTTCTGCCACAACTATTATTATTTCAACCAAAACAATTAAAGAAGGCCTGGCATTGGCATCAGTCGCTGACTAGTGTGTACAAGATCTTGGATGTGGCCTTATGAACGAAGGTCGTAAAAGGGTGCAAGAAAGACCCAACAACTATGAATTTTAAGTTGGGTATTGAGAGGTGTAAAACAGGATAAAATTTGGAGTGTTTAGATTAACTTTATACAAGGAAAGGTTATAACTTATGAGGAGAGATGTAGAGTTGGTTTTGGGGATCGTAGTTCCTTTAAAGTCACCTTCTTTTGAATGTAGTGGGTGAAGTGCTCAGTGGGACATTAGGCAGTAAGTGAGAATGAGGAGGTCTGTAAAATTTAGCCGTGTGCGGTAGGGTGATCAAAAGCTGGAGTATTCACCTTCGGTTTGCTAGCAGTACCATTCTTTTCTTACCAAAGCAGGTCTAGGAAATGTGAAAATGTGATGTCCATTATGTAGATCTTGAAAGAATTTATGGTATTCGGTGAAACCATTTTCTACAAACGTAATAAGGAATGAAATACGCTGAACAGGTTTAAGAACCAACTGCCTAATGAAAACATTAATCCTTTTCTATTAACCTGTCAACCTCGAGGACCCTATTGATCTGTACACAACTCAAACTTATAGTATAACAAAGGCTACTGAAAGCCAACATAATGATGAACTGGAAAGATTTTTTGGGACGCATAAAATCTTTCAGCTTTTTTTTCATGAATCCAGAACTACAATAGGTAGGGGAGCAGGAAGCCGAACCTCTGATTGACCTGGACACGTAATCTGATTTGAGATTCTGCAAGTAACATAACCTCTACAAGGAATCCACTCGGTGCTTTTAGGATCCTGTAGTTGAGCGTGTCACTAAGAGGCTAAATTGCGGAAAGGGTGCATAGGATTAAATTGAACCAATGTTGCTTAATGAGTTTTCCTCTATAATATCTTTATATATCTAAGCTCCCCAACGGTAATAGAGACTCTAGAGCCAGTCAGAACGCATTACCGTCTAATGACCTTTAACTCTCTTTTTTCCATGTTTAGAGGATGTCTAGTCCTCCTGTATCCAATCTTCTTTCTGATAAATTCTTCTGTCAACTTAAAGAAAAAAATGTAAAAAAACCAGCTCACATCAGCATAGTATGTATCCACTGTAGCCTTGATTGATATTTATATGCTCACCGCTGCACTTCTCTAATACCATCTTAGATCCTCTTCCGAGCTATAACAGTGTCTTCACCAGCCTATACTCTGTCTGTTCTTCCTCAAACTTACGATTGAATAAGAAATCTGGGTAACATTATGTTCACGCAAATATAGTGTGACATAAAACCGTGAATATCATAATAATTATAAAGATGTACATATATATATGGGGAAAGGTATTTTAAGGTATGCCTTAGCCAAGCTTGGCTAAGGCTAATTAGTAAAATTTTAGTAAAACGACGGAGTTTTGTTTAAAAATTATAATTAAAGATTTTTTTTATATAAAACCCAAAAATGGAAAACTTAACCTAGGGGTAAAACTACATCGTTTTGCTAAGATTTTACTAAGTAGCCTTAGCCAAGCTCGGCTAAGGCATGCCTTAGATTACTATTTCCCTATATATAATTATATATTATATTTTGTTCAAATACAAACTGTGGATAGAACTTTTTTTGGATAGGTTAGAAAATGTGAATAACATATAGAATAGCAAGATGGTGGGTTACTTCGCAACATAGACTTAGGTGGTTACTTCTTCTCAAGGCTGTCAGATGCTAATCCAATGGATTTAAGTGCAAATGATTTAAATTTAGATATTAGATGCATATTAGGTGTCATATGTTAAATAAGGAAATAAAGTTATAACAGTTTAGCTAATGAAGCTTAAATCTAGGAAATTCTGATTAGAAAAAGTCACCGTTTATGTTATATTGACTGGGAAAACCTAAATAGAACAGCGTGAAGAAGAAAAAGATTCATAACAAGATATGAAAGGAGAAGGGGTAGAATGTTGTTCCAGGCTAAGCCAATGCAAAAAGAATATCATGCCTCTTAGATTAATTTGTCTATCCCATTTTTTAAAACTCTATCTTGTACCTTTAAATCCACTAACTACATAATACATATGTAGTTTAAATTTGTTCACATGAATCTCAGTATCTATGGATTTCTGCAACTAAACGTCTCCCAACCCGTGGGCCTCTTAATTCATTTTTCTCCCAATTTTCCTCAAGTAAATGGGAATTATTATATAGTGCCTTCAAGCCACCTAAATCACTGTTCGTATGAATAATGCCTTCAAGCAACATTGTCCTCATACTGGTCCATGTCCTCTGATGTCAGAGGACTATTATTCTCATCAAAGGTGTAACGGACTATGAAAGGGCTAAAGCACTCATCAAACAAAGCACAAGGAAGGATACTACTGAGTTTCTTTCCAAACAACTTATTGACAATATTAAATGTGCACTGGGGAAGGATTTCCATGTAGGATCCCATCTAATCCCTTGACCCCCTTTTACCAGCTTTGAACCTTTATAAACGCTGCCCAACAATAGCATATCCTTGCAACTTCTCCATTTCAACTTCCAAGACCTTCATCTTCTCGTCCTTTTTCTTAAAATCAGTATCTTCATCTTTCCTTTCAGTTGTTTTTTGTGTTCTATTCAAAGTTTGAGTTATACCAATACTGAAAGACCTTTCCAATTTAGGGTAATTTAAATATGAATTCATTACTCAGTCCCATTATTTCACAAAAGTTTCAATGTCAGAATATGACATGAACTATGCATTTATTGTCTAATATAATCTTTCACACTCAATAGTCATTGGACTAGTATTTAACTGTCTACATAAGAAGTAAACACCTAAGGGCTACAGGTATGCTGGCCCTGCTAAGTAACCATCGTCCCACTACGCGCGCACACACACACACACACACACACACACATATATATATATATATATATATATATATAAGGGACGGTTCAAAAGCATACCTCCTAAATAGCATACTTCCTTTATCAAAACGATGTCGTTTTGAATCTTTGATGGCATTTTCATAAATAAAAGGAAAACAAGTGGGGCCGTGGAATGTCACATATTCTTTTAATATTTTTTTTTTTAAATAAGAATCTTCAAAACGACATCGTTTTGATAAAGGTATGCTATTTAAGAGATATGCTTTAGATCCGTCTTATATATATATATATATATATATATATATATATATATGTGCATGTAACATATGAATCTATCTTTCAAATATATCATTTGCTTGAATTGTTGTGTTTTAAAACATCTACCAACATATCAACCTATTCCCTTCCTCTATGCTACCACATGCAAAACAAATGTTACAGCTAGTTTCCAAAAATTGCCTCTTATTATTAAAACATGCAAAAAAATGTGATGCATATTACTTAACAACCAAAAAGAAAAGAAATACAATCCTATATATAAAGAAAACATAAACAACACTATACAAGAAAAAAAACACTGTAACCATGAATTCATGAAACATAAAGCACTAACTTGGAGTACTACGATATTGACTTTGTTATATTAAACACAGAAATTTCTTATTTTAGACTCTAGAATCCACTGACAGTGGAAATAGTGGTGGCAATCTCAAGGTTCATCTTCTTATTTATAAACAGGATACATACTTGCTTTGTGATATCTTCATGAAGGATTTGGACCTTTTGTTGAAGCTCCACCTATCAAGCAAAAAATTTAGTACAAGTTAATACTAAAGGATAGTCTAGATGATATAGTTAGAGAAAAAAGTATGAAATGCCAAAGCAATAACAAAAAACAAGGAACGCAGTCAAACTATTTGCATTAACTAAGTCAATGCAATCACAGATTGCCCAAACTGTTCATATTAACTAAGTCAATAAAAAATTAATCAATCATGCAATTCATCAGATTTATATATCTCCATGAAATTGTATTGAAACATTCCTCACGGAATACGCAGTCCACTTTCTACGATTTTTTATATTTTGTATTTATATACTATCAGAGAAAGCAATTGACAAATGACCAGTAGAGGGGTTCAATATAGCTATTGCTTCACCCAAAAAGTCAATTAAAAACTCCATCAGATCTAAACAACTCATCAATTAGAGTACAATCAAGAAACTCGGTAATATGTAGATATGTAACTCAGAGTCTTTAAAATAGCAAGTGATGTAACTTTTTCTTTACCCCTTTCAAGTGATGTAACTTTTTCTTTACCCCTTTCAAGAAGATCATATCTCCTCTCCTCTTTTTATAAATAGCATAGGAGTTTGAAGGAGACACTTTTTTGATCTTCCCTGGCTTCCATTCCTTCATTGACTCCCCCGCCCCCCTTCTCATGTATTGTGCTTTTGTTCTCAACTCTTCTCACCTCCTGGGCTTCCTTACGCTTTTGGGCTAACAGGAAGGGTACTCAAAGTCAGCTCCTCAGTCCCATTATAAAGAAAACTAATGAAGACCTACGCTCCTTCATCCAATTAGGACTCACTTCGCTCATTGATGGGCTTTTTTACCTCTAACTAGAAATCGTTTAATGGACTACTTCCTTGTGTCTGAGGATGTCCCTAATTTTTAGACTTGTCTTTATAAAACCGCCACCTATTTAGCTACTATGATTTCTTTCTACTTTACTTGCCCTTGAAATTTTTTAAAGAATGTGGAAAAAAATCTTTCTCTAAGAAGAAAGTAACATGAGAGATATCAGAACTAAAAGGATTGTACAAGTATATATTATGTAATTAATACATAAGAAAACTTACGACAGTAGGTCTCTTGACAGAACCAGCTTTTACTCTGCGAAGCAAATCTTCACATTCTTCCTGCAACAAAAAAAAAACAACAAAGCTAAGAGGCACAACAAACGAATGCACAATAATAAAGAGGTAATTAAGGACAAGGGACATATTTCTATTTACACAGCATTCAGTCACATATGGAATGAAAAGATTGTTCATGCCAGAATGAGATCCTCAAAGAATTCTCAAATGATATTATTGTAGTAAGGAAACATCCCCTAATCAACATTTGTATGCTCAAATCAGGCAAAAACTCTTACATATCAGCATTAATGCCTCCGAGAAGGACAGCCTCGCAGAGGCAGCAAGCTGCAAGTCTAAAAGATCAATCTCCTTCTATGTTATCATGTGACACCAGGTGCAAACTACAAAGAATGCACATCTAAATTTTCTTGGGTGCCAATCTTAAGACAGATTTCTACTTATCTTGCTTCCTCTTCTATCCACTTACTTTTGTTGTAGACATGCCACAGTGCCACACTAACTTCTCTGCTTATCAATATCTATTAACTCCATCCATATACCAGTCAATATATACATATATATATATATATATATATATATATGCTTCCATGTTTTTCATCTTACCCTACTTTTTTAACTAGTTGTAACTTCAACATTAAACCAAGAAAGGTGAAATTTCTTTCCAATTCTTCATAATGTCAAGGTTTGATGCAACACTCCTCACCATGTTGTATGATAAAAGAATGCGGCCACAATACATGGCTCCAATTTAAATGCCCTAGAATTAACTGTAATATTCTTAGGACTTGATTTTACAAGAATTCTGAACTAAGTTATAAATGTAGTAGGAAAAAGATTCACGTGCTTCATCATTTAAGTTATGCCATCCCACAATACGTTTTCACTTTTCAATATCTGAGTTTGTAATTATGAGAATTAGCGCAAAGTGAACCTCATATCCAAATATTGTCGTTTTTTTTTATAATTAACTAATCCAAATATCTTGCCCACAATTGAATGACTCGAGTTTAAGGCATACTGACCTTCTGACTGATCGAATTTTGGATAGTATAAAAGTTTAAATTATTTTAAAAGAAGAACAAAATTGCACCCTGCTGCAAGCCTGCAAATGCAGATTTACCTCAGAGAAATTTTCATCTGATAGCATGTTAATATTGATCTCTTTTATCAAATTTGGAACTTGAAGAAAAATTTCTGCACCAGCATCACCACATTCAGAGGCCTTCCTTACACCTGAAGAACCATCAGCAATAATATCATAACTTACCCATCTATGAAGATAGAAAACATGACATGAAGATAGAAAAACACCCAAAGGGTACAGTACTACAGTTTTAAGCATTTGTAAATGGCACTCAGTTTGTTCAAAGGAATATGCATTCCACAAAAATGGTAAGCCATAAGGACTTGAGCAATTCTGGTTAATCTGATTCCACTATTCATACTAATATTATTTAAGTTCTATTAAATATAGATCATTTCTCGTTCCTTATGATGCTTCAACCGTTTTTCTTGCTATTATTTCTCAGCTGTTTCCAATTCTACATCAAATTCCAAAAAATGTGGTAACCCAGTAAATATATATGAATGTTGAATACCAAATAATACTCAAGTGGAGAAAAAGTGCAGTGCACACAGAATCAGAACTAAATAACTACATACATATAAGAAGCATTACCTGTAACTTGTAGAAGCTGGTGGGAGTTTTTCTGAGAGTAGTCATTTGGGTCAGATTTGATCCTCACATAGCTTCCCACTACTTTACCTTCAAAGCTCTCAAAATTCTTCATAAGCTCCTGAACTAAGCTTCTTTTCAAATACAAAAGCTTGATATTTTCAGGAATTATAGAAGCAAAACAGCTTTTTCGAGTCTCGGGCACTTTTTGTATATGATGAGTAACTTTTTTGTCCAAACTTGAGGCTTTCCGTTTCCTAGACGTTTTCATGTCATTTTCCTCCTCTTCAGAACTGTTTAAATGTTCATCCTCGGATTCATCATGGTTTTCAGCTAAGTGTGGTTCCAGAAAGTCAGAAATTTTTATTCGAGGCACCCACTTTTTTCCGAACAGATAGCGAAGCCAGTCATTACACAGAACTCTCTTCTTTTTTACTGGGTGAAGAAGGTTATTTTTATTCACATACTCATTGACAATCGCTGTCAACTCATTTTGAGTGAGCTGTTTTCCGGTTTCTTTACCAATCGCTTTCAAAAATTCAATGAGAGGTTTTGATCCCCATCCGTCAAACTCCATTTTCTTTGGTTTGACTTTTCTCTTCGATGTCAAAGGAATGGGCTGTTGCTCTCTGGACTCTTCCACCCAAAATTCTTCTTTTGCTCCTTTCTCCATAATGTCAAGTAACAGATACTTCACCTTCTGCACCTTTACTTGTGTATGAAATAGAGTTGTCTTATGCCCACTTGTCTTCACTCGATCATCTAAAATAGATATGAATAAAGTATTTATCAAAAAAATAATTATAATTAAGCAAATGTCAAGTAAGTGACTCCAAATTTGAGTATACACCTTGTTTCGAAGCCAACATTAAGTCACAATGCCAAAGGGAATCTCAGAATCAGAATATAGTGTTTTTCTACAATTACAATTGGAATAATGAAGATTTGATAGTCAGGATTTGTACTGGGTTTTCTCTGATATGGCTGGGTTTTTTGTATTGTAGTTTAAATGTGGCCTTCTCCAAATCTTTTGGACTTGCCACTTTATGTACCTTTTTTCAGGCTTTAATGAAAAATTTGTTTTGTTGATCAAAAAAAATTGAGAATGCACGCCGTATAGCATTGTATTTATCAATTGGCTACCCTTAGGCTATGTTTGTTTGCAAAAATGATGAATGAGATAGGAGTATTTGTACTAATTTATTATCATTTTGGACTATTTTATCCCATGATTATCCGTTATTTAATCCCTGGACTATTTTTTATTATTTCTAAAGTCATTTGATACCTCAAAAAGGCAGATTATATAACATTATCTTTTCACTTGGGATTATAATCCCTCATCAAATGACCTTTAGAAATGACAAATATAGTCCATGAGATTAAATAAAAGACTAATCATGGAATAAATAGTATGGAGTAGTAATAAATTAGTACAAATAGCCCTATTAAACCTATCATTTTTTCAAACAAACATAACCTTAGGCTTATACCAAGTTCCATGAACTTTTGAGGGGACCAAAATGTTATATTCCCTCCACCCCGTTTTAGTTTTATTTCTTTTATTATTGGGGTGTGGCACAAATTTTAAGACATAAAAAAAATATAAATCATATTTCAAATAAATAGTAGAACATTTATAAATCCAATCATACTTTATATTTATCAACTATATTAAAAATATATTTCTGGAGTAGCTTAAAATCCATGGCAGACCAATAAAGGAGGCGACTAAAATGAAGCAGAGAGAGTACAATGGGAGCATCATAATTTTCATTACCCAGTGCAGATATGCAATTCAGGATTTTGAAGTTTAGCGGACGGAATGCCCACGCAACTACCTATGTACATCCTATTGAGGTTCCTTCTTTAATTTTGGAATACAGGAATAGATGCTAATATAAGTTACTCTCTCCGTCCCAGATTAAACGTACTATTTTCCTTTTTGGGTGTCGCAAAATAAATGTCCTCTTTCCTTAGTTGTAAGTACTTTTTCCACTATTACCCTCAATATAATTGGTCTACTGTCAATGAAAACTAAAAAACTACTCCCTCCATCCTCAAAAGGATGACTTAAGTGAAAAAAAGTTTGTCCTCAAAAGCATGACTAAAGTACATAAATCAACTAAATAAAATTTTACAATTGGCTAATTTACCCTTGGTCATACTACATCTTAGTCAAAAAGCAAATCAATCACATCACAAATGAATAGCTCAAATTAATTCACTCTCTCTCCCCAACCCAAGAGCCATTTAAAACAACTAATACACACATCAAAACAAAGGAAAAATGGAAAGTAAATTTATACTCTCTCCTCTTATTTGACTACCTTAATTTGTGTGAAATTTGTCCTTACGTTATCCTCTTAGGCATGGAGGGAGTAATAAGTAATCGTACATGGGAACTAATACTATGAATTTATTCGGTATCCTTCTTTCTACTACTCTTCATAGGAAAGAAAGAGGCTTGTTTAACAGAGGGAGAAAATTTTCTTGAAAAATGAGTTTGTTAGGATTGAGAAAGTGAAGGAAATAGAAACTGATTAAAAAAAAAGATAATCATTATACTCCTAGAGAGATGTATTAGATTAAATTGAAACTACTGAGACTACTCACATTAACTATAATTTAAAATATGTAAAGGGCAATTTAGGGAAGAATTTTATTTCTTATTTATTTTGGGACAGAGGGAGTTGTAAACATTTTAGAACAGATAACTGAGACATCTACAATATAATGTTAAATTTCTGTGTGTTAATTCATTGTCCTTTATACAGAGCATTATACTTTTTTCCTGATTTGCAAATTTCCTCCAGCTCAAATTTCATTCATATTAATGTCTTTTACACATTCAGAACTGAGCCCACGGCCTTTACACAACAAACAACTGAAAGATAAAATCATTACAGTTTGTCAACAAAATTAAACCAAACAACATATTATCCATTAAACTTAGAAAAGTCATAGAAACACTCATCCATATAAATGTTCACATTTCTTTATTGCAAGCAACAAGGAGTAAAGTATATGAAAGATAAAAGATCGAGAATTTATGGCTACTAGAAACTGAAAATCAAATTTGTTGAGTGCTTAAGTAATGGCCTTTGTAAAGTTGAGGGTTTTTACAATTGGACCCAAGACTTAGAAGGAAAAAAAAACCACTTATATTTACCACCTCTAATCTCTATTAATAACTGATGACTGATCTGAATCAATTTTTCGGTTACATAAAAATAACATTTGTTTTCATGAACAAAATATTTTACTGTAAATAATTTAAGGCCAAAGGTAATGAGCAAAGCAAAAGGGAAAATCATTTATATGAGGCTTCCCTCTCCAGCAGCTCATTTCTTATAGTAAGAAAAGCATAGTGGAGGAAACAACTTGTGAAAGTACACTTAGTACAGCTAACAATTACTTAGATCCAATTATAAGGAGCAACTCGTGAACTTACCTCGTAAGAGAGGGAAAATATTAATATTTTTCCTCTCCCATTGTGTCATTAAACCACAAATGAGTGCTATGAATGAATCAAAAGAATGGTAATAGAATAGCAGAAGAAGAAACAATTTAAATATAATTTTAATGAACAGAATCCAAATTCTTGTAAATGCCTCCACAAATGGGGTGTAAGAACCCCTCTCAAGCTGACAATCAGTTGGTAGACCTTTGGCAGTGACCCATCCCCTACTCAGTGGAGTGGTGGGTTAAATTCTCACCCCCTCCCCCTTAAACCAATAGATTCTTAATAGTACACACAAACACACAGAAAAACAAAAACAAAAAAATTTACCCAACTATTCAGCGCAAGAAAGATTTATTGCTCCTTATAAGAACCTTACTATGGGAAATTATTAAATCATGTAATAAATAGAAACTAAATTATACTTCATACTTGAGCAAGGAATTAGAATTTTCGGATGAGAAGGCTTTCTGGATTGCTGCAGTACTCTATTTCCCTCTGCGCCGATCTGTGATCATGCCTCAACCCTATACAAAGGGGAACATAAGGGTGCAATACAGGAGGAGTGTGGGTTCGGGTGAATACGATCTATGACCCAAACTGACCCAATGTTAGTCAAGGGCCCAAAAATGGCTTTGATATATTCCCATGTAACGTAAAACAAATGAAGTCCCATGGAGGATATTGAAATTTAAGAGAAACCTCCAAAAGGAAAGTTTGTCGTTTTTCCAATTTTTTCTATTTAGCAATTGTATAAACATATAGGTATTTATTAATGATGAGTAGATTTCCACCCGCGTAGATATTAAGACTCATACTAGCAACTTGACTGTTTTAACATTAACCTTGTAACTATGTGCTGATAAAAGCTTCCAAAGACATGTCAAGACAAAGATTCATTTCTGATGCTTGAATGATGTACTTAAGATTGTCATAACTAGGTTGTTCCATTAGACCCAGTTCAATCAGATCAGTTCCAAAGTGTCAAAAGCATGCAGTTCAACTTTTACACACAAATTGCTTTTCAAGTACTCATGTCTGCCAACCTATCAAAACAAAAATTGCAATGTTTCCCTTCCTCTTGTGCTGCAATAGCATTTGAAACATCTGTGCTCCTGTAGTACTATGTTTGCTTCAAAGTGGGTCATCAAGCACATTCTTAAATAACTGATCTATAGTTTCCTTTAGACAAATCATAAATGAAAAGATTCATGGATTTCCAATTCCTGAACTCTATTTTCAGTAAAAAAAAAAAAACAGAAATTTTAATTAATGGAAAAGCGAGGGAACAGGGCAAGATTGTCGAACCAAACAAGTCAAAAAGAGCACACTTAAGAAAGTGTTTCCCTTCAATCTTTACACAAATCAGTCGCAACTGTACACTTAAATACTCCCAAAGTAGAAGCCCAAACAAATGCAAGAAAAGTAACTCCAATCTTTCAATAAACTAAAGGATAAGATTCTCACTCTAAACAGTCTAGCATTAAGCTCAATCCTAATTTACCGTAAAACTGAGAAGAAAACAAACTTCCATAATAATTTTCGAACACATCTTGCTTCCAAACCCTCAAAAGCAATGTTTTCAGAACCGGACAGGTCATCAAACTGGAAAGGGTACCAGATAGATGGATCACTAGTTCAACTAGTAGTCGAACCATTATTGAACCGGTGATGTCATAAATATATTAAAAAAATATATTATTAATAATTAATAAAATTTTAAAACATTTAATTTTTTGTAAGCTAAAATATAGTGAAATTACGTTATAATATTATTAAAAATATTTTTGTAAAAAAAAAACACTTTAAAACCGGGCTAACTAACTAGTTGAACCATCGATCGAACAGATGGTCAACTGATTCTACCGATTTTTGACCAAATTGATTAAACCGGACCGGACATTGAACCGGTCGAACCGACCGGTCCGGATTTGATAACATTGCTCAAAAGGATGTGAGGAACAAATTTCAACTGAAGCAGTGCACCTGACCCCTCTTCTAACACTCCACAAGCCCCAAGTAACTGTACAATGCAAAAATAAATAAGCATGCGTCTCATTAGTCATTACTCCGCCAACATAAATAAGGGCTTATAGGGTCTATGATCTTGATAGAGATTATTCGTATATATTCTTTGTAAAACTAAAGACCACGAAACAGCCTTAACTTTTGAAAGAACCTTTGTTCTCCAAATGTACAAAGCAAATGGAACTAAGTAACAAGTAAAAAAGGAGGAAGAATTCTTAACAAGAGAGTAACGTATAAGATCTAGAGTCCAAATACACTTCTCAAAGGAGCATAACTAGATAAAATCAAGTAAGATAAGCAGAGATATCATCACATTGGACAATCTATCTATTAAGACTCGCTATATAATCCTGAAAGGCTTTTCCACTCATTGTCAATTGTTTTCGAATTCTATGCTTGAACATTGTACCAAAGGAAATTGTGTAAGGTTCAAGGTAACACATGTCCACCATAAAAAAATATAACTTGTCCATGTGTTTAGCTCAAATTTACGCCACTAGTAAGGGGCATGTTGAGATACAAAGTCTTATATTGGCCAATCTAACCCTAGACGCTCACTATATACTCCTGGAATGCAAATCCAATCGTTTATTATTGGTTTTGAGTTGAATTCTTCAACACGTAGATGTGATATTTATTTAGATAGAAAAGAATAATTTATTAGGAAAGAAAGCATACAGAGTAAGAAAGAATGATAACACAATGCCTCAAAGTAAGGTCTCCCACCAATCTCTCTTCAATGAAGCTTGGCAAGATTTTCTCTCTTACAATATACTCCATCCCATAAATATTGCAACATAACTTTTTGCACAAAGTTTAAGAAACTTTTAAATTCTTATTTGATTTCACAATTAACCCTTATGAAATGTGTGGTTAAGAGTTCTTCAAGAAAACGAACCAGAAAATTTTTAGCTAATGGAGGGACAATGCTATGGGTAAAAATGGAATAGGTTGGGGGAGCAATACTACACAATACTGACAATAGCAATGATGTTCTTAGGAACTCACATATAGTTTACTAATGGATTGCCCGGTGACTGTGATTGGTGAAGTATTGTGTGTTCCCTGTGGTTATGTCCAGTGAATATCCCAAGGGCAGTGGTTGCGAGTCCACTACGATCAAAAACAAAACAAACAGCAAATAGAAAAAACAGAACAAAAGAAAAAGAAAACTTTCAACTGTAATGAATTGTAACAATTTCGTCAAGTTTAAAGCAATAATTCATCTAGTATACTATTATCAATTTACACGGTCTCTCCCTAAACACCACTAACGGCGTTATTCGACACTTTTTCCTCACCTATAAGGATCAAGCCGAACACGTCAATCCATGCTATGTTTGAGATGCTGGTAAGTTTAGTGTTGCAAATACTTAGCAAAAAAAAAAAGTGTACTGCACTATTGCTGCAAATTATTATCCATGGCTGAGGCGAATGTCACATCCTAATGGCTAGGGGAGGGTACCACCTACGCTTAGATAACTAAGTTAGACAATCAATAAAAAGACCAAGCTAAGTTGGTCAAACTTTGAGAAATATTGCTTGCAATTCTAAATTTTGAAGGTACCAGGGAAAGAAGGTTCTAAACCCCATAGTTACTGAAACAACCAAACATACTACTACAACAGTGTCGTTATCCTCGGAATGCAATAGAGCCTAAACATTGACCTTCAAATACCATGAGATTGACGATTAAACAAGAACTGGACTTTGTGGCCTTTACATACATGATATGCTTAAATAAGCCTCACAACCACTTAAGATGTTCCTCATCAAACCATTCACGTATGTCAAACCATTTCATTAAATTCCTAATCGCTAAGACCCCAAACACCTGATAAAACCATTTTCTAAGCAGATTTTGTCTTTTCCAATCTTTTTTAAATCACTTGATTACACCATCCCAATTAGAGATCTCCATACAACAAGTTTGAAAAGTTATCTCAAAGATAATTCACTAAACACAGCTTTCCAATGGCCCAAATTTGCAAGTAAATCGACAATCAAACACTTCCGATGTTCTTTGCTCCTGTTCTCTAAAAATCTAGTCTACTGTTCACAAGCCTGAGTCTTTCATAACTATCAATCTATAAAATTACTAAAAATAAAAAGGGTATCAATCTATAGGCTAAGCACCACCTTATACAACTCATAAAACAAAATGACCTTGTTAATACTAGCAATAAATGATCCTTACCCTCCCAAAAAATTCAAAACAATAAGTTTTCTCAAAGACTATCGCAATAATTTTTGAAACAGAATACATTTACATAGTAACTTCAGAGAATTTCCACCAACTACTCATTAAAAGCACAAAATCAAAGACTCACCAAGCAATTACCGAAATCAAAGATGCATATGCCTATACAAAGTTGGGTTTAATTGGTTAACTAAATAATAGAGCTTGATATACTCACTTTTATTTTCAGAGTAATAATCAAATTTTCAGTCACATGAGGAAAGGTTACCCACTTACCTGACAAATGACAGCAAAAAAATGCAACAACCTCAGCAACTGAAAACAAAGAACCAAAGCATTATATAAAAATTCATAAAATAAATAACATGCACAAACAAAACAGCCCAAAAATAAAATAAACAACTTTTCTTAACAATGAGAAATTATATATTTGATGACCATCAAATTTAAATCTTTAACTCTATCCCTTAAACTTTATTTTTTACTAAAAGGATGAACAAGTAGGGCAAAAGGGAGCCCAAGTCAAAAAAAAAAGAGGGAAAGAAAAAACAAGGGAGCATAGAATTAAAAAAAAATACAGAAAACTGGAAAGAAAGGACAGAGAGCAGAAATGAAAAACTAGAAGAACTGAAAATGAAAAAATAAATAAGAGAGATAGCAGCAAATAAAAAAAGAGAGAAGAAAATGAAAACAGAGATTGAGAGAACAAAAACTGGAAGAAAAATAATTAAGAGAAAGAGCTGAAAATGAAAACAAGCAGAAAATTGGGGGGGAAATATGAAAATGAAAAGGAAAGCTAAAATTGAATGGGAAAAATAGGACCATAAAATTAAAAAGGAAAAAGCAGACTTCTCCATTCAAAACTTGTTTGAAACCCTAACTTCTCCATCCCCACTCAATCACTGTCAACCTTCATAGCCCTGACCCCTTTAATTCCTTCTTCACAACCAATTCTCATGGTTCCATTCAAACCTTCCAGCTTCTCTTTTTGTGAATACCCACAATAATCAACCCAATTCAGATTTTTTTTGGATACAAAAAACTTAATTGCATACATACTTATATAAATATGCACACACCAAAAAAACATATATACCCACCTCCTAATTTCCACTCCCATTTTCAGTCACCATGATTTTGTTTAGGAATGAGGAAAACAGAAAACTACATATATAGCGAAAGAGGGATTTAGCTTCAATGTTGGAGTAGAGGTTTAATGGGTTTTAATAATTACAGCTAAAGAATATAAATATGTTGAAAAATAATCACCTCTGCACTTTAGAGAGAGAAGACCAGTGAGTGTGAACACAAGAAATGGTTGAGGGTTTCATATACAGGTCGCCGGAGCCGGGAGAAGTTCAGCCGACGGTCGGCCGGCGAGGATTAAGCAGTCACCGCGGCTTTCTTATTCTTTTTCATTTCAATTACCGTTACCAATTTTTCCAAATTGCGCCTGTGTATTCACGTCGTTTGGCGACTATAATTTGAATATAATTTTCTCTTTCTTTTCTGTTTTAGATTTGTTTTCTTTGAGCCCCGAAACAGATTGGGTTAAATCACTTTTTGCCACCGTACCCGATACCAATTTACATATATATATATATATATATATATATATATATTTATATCTGAACTTATTTCTTTTATAATTATATTAGTATATTAAAATTAAATTATAAAAATTAAATTTTTCGTCTAAATCACGGACTACAGACGTCCACATCATCAATTTAATATATAAAATGAGTTCTTCTATATTCACCCACAAAATTTATCCACGTAAAAGATAAAGGAGTATACTCTCACTGTATTTATCTTAATAATTAAAAATGGAGTCATACTCTTTTATCTTTTCTAGTGATATGTCACGTTAACAGTCTGTTAATTTTTAACAAACTTTGGCAAAAAATTTATTTTTTATAAAAAAAATTATAATATAGTGATATGATTATAAAAAAAATTAATTCAATAATATAT
This sequence comes from Hedera helix, assembly GCA_947179155.2. NCBI lineage: Eukaryota > Viridiplantae > Streptophyta > Magnoliopsida > Apiales > Araliaceae > Hedera > Hedera helix. The sequence goes on from OX359287.1 coordinate 35,319,540, forward strand.
ATATAAATTAATGTTTAGTACAATAAAAAAAAGAATTTAACCCGAAACAGGTTGAGGTAGAACAGTTATTGCGCAAAGTATGGCGTAGTCATTTTGTATTGGTACATTTTGTGGAAGAATATTTTTCATAAATTATATTATTATTAATTTATTAATTGCAAAAGATTTGGTTGGTTTTCTTTCTTATTTATTTATTAGATTGATAACTTATGGCAGACGCGTACTCTTTATAAAATTTGTATATTATATGAAAATTAATATAAATAAATAAATTATATCAAAATTTTGAATTCTTATTTTAATGTATAGTATATATTTCTTATTGATTAATAAATTTTATAATGTTAATTTAAATTTGTTATTAATTATTTCAATATATAGTTTTGTTCACTTTTGATGATAAATAATTAATTTCTTAATTTGAATTGTTTTTATCCTAAAAATTATGTGTAATATATATAATGCGTTAGATTGGAGAGTCGTATGATTAATTATGTTTGTATATCTATTGCATTTCAAGAATTGATAGTTCATGATTCAAATGGTTAACAAAAAAAATTAATCCAAAATAATTTTGAGGATATTTAAGAAGAACATGATACTACATTTATATTTTTTTATGACTTTTCTTTTGTTTTATGGTGAGGTTCATGAATGCATCTATATATAGATATATAATGTATAATTATATTCATTATATTTGAAAATGTATTATTATTATGTAATGTGTGTTTAAAATTTTAAAATTAATAACCAAATTACTCTTGAAATGAAGGATCAAAATAATTGGAATAATATATTCAATTGGTTTGTTACATATAGTTATATATTATAGACTAGCTCGATATTGCTAAGCATGAGGTTTATAATTATAAAATTGTATTCATAATTTTAAAACAAAAATAAGTATTAGTTAAAAAATTTATATAAATTAACTTTAAAATATTATTTTAATCTTAATTTATTAAAATAGTCAAATATATAATCTTACCCAATAATATTCATATTCGTTTTTAGTGTTTGGTAAAACACCTCGACTCATCAAGACAAAAAAATAAATAAAGGAAAAAAATTAAAAGAAAAGAAAAAAGAATAATAAAAAGAAAATTATAAATAAATGAATAAAAGAGATGATTAGAAATAAATAAATAAATAAATACCTATAAAGAGAGGAAACTATCAATTTACATATAAATTGCTTACAAACTTTATTATATAGGAGTATCTTATAAATGAGTTGCTTATAAATAAATGAAATATACCAACTAGTTGAGTTAACTCAATTGAGGATCAACAAAAATATATTAATTAACTTATACAATAAAACATTATTTGTGATATTATAATAAGTAACAGGCGTGAGAAAAAAAATATGAAACTCACTTATTTTTAATGTTTATTTGAAAATAATAATTTATGAGTTTGACAATTATTATTAAGTGATATACATATATACAGCATTTGCACTCCTCATGATTTTTTCTTTTCTTTTACATACTATTATTTAAATATATTCCATATTTAGTTATATTATTGTACGTATCTCTAAACTTTCCTTGTAAGACTTTATCTATATCTGTACAAATATTCTGTATCTCTCTCTCTCCCTCTTTATATATATATAATACATGAAAATAAATTTTAAGCCATATTAACTTGATAATTTTTATTTTTTAACATTTGTTTAAAATAAATCTATACGTACGATATTTTAATGGAGTTAATGAGTCAAATCGAGTTTTGATCATACAATTATGTGCAATAGGTAGTATTTTTTCTATTCCATATTATTTGATCATTGTTAATTTTTAAAAATTAATTTAAGATATTTTTAAACTCATCGTAAACTTTATTATTTTATAATTTTTAATGAATAATCTCAATTTTAAATTTAAAAATATTTTAAATTAATTTTTAAAAACTAATAATATCCATATATTTTGGAATAGAGAGATTAGAGTTTTAGAATATACAATATCTTTATATAGACCATCTTATCTAGTTTAATATTTGTTTATTATTAAAATATAATTATAATTATTTGATTCTAAGTAAACTTCCATTATCACTTAAATAATATAATTTTAAAAGGAAAATAAATCCTTATGATGAACATATTTCCTAATATTATTATGTAATCCAATTGTTTTACAAAATAAGTTTTATTTACAAATTTCACTAATATTAAAGATTTTTTTTCCATGTACACCTCTAAGAATGATACGTTGTAAGATAATATTATGGTATGATAATTAAATTATGATGTCGAACTCAAGTATATTATGTCATATTATATTATTGTCTAAAAAGTGAATTTCTTATTTTGGAACAAACAAAATTAGCAAACAAAACTCTTTTTTATGGTATTGGGGAGTACTATTCTTTCCCTTTCTCTCCAATTTCGTAGATATTTTCATTATTCTAAATCTTCCCTTTCAATTTTATGAAAATCAACTATATAACTACAAATATAAACTTGGTTTCATCAATTATTGATTTCACAAACTTTTGGTTTAATTTTTTGATTTCCTATTGAAATTAGTATTAAGTACTATCCAAATTTATAACAGTTAAATATGATCAAAATTTATAAAGTATTTAAAAGAAAACCAATCTGTTAGAAAAAATAAGATATATTTTTTGTATATCTTTAATAGGAAAATGAACTATTTTTTTTTATTTTTTTTTATCAATTTTATTACAAGCATTTTTATTGCAATTTTATATAAGATTAATGAACTTTATGTAGGATAATTTTATTATTACAATTTTATTAAGACACCAAGATATCGAAAAAATCTTTTAACATATCGCGTAATTTAATTATATTGATATTAGTAGTGAATTTTATTATTAAATTCATTAAAACTTAAAATTTTACCAAATCACATAACTAATTGTAATTGCATTAACAATATATATGAATTTTTTTAAAATATAATAATTGAAAAATTAGTTAAAAAATTATATTCATTTAATTATTAACTAATTGTCATAAATAAATTAAGATTTATTAAAGCTTGAGTTTCATTATTTCATAGTTCTATTCGGATTATAATTTAAAGTAAAATTTAATATAAACACTAATATAGAATTCCATCATAAACTTAAAATTAAAATAATTATTCATTTATAATCATAATTAAATAAATTTGTGTTACATTACAAATTTTAACTTAATAATAGATCGAAGGAATGTATATAATATATGATTCAATAATTTATTATTTCGGACATTTGATTGAGGATTCTCTTTTATTTTGTCTAAAATTCTCCCCATTTTAGTTCAATAATGTGTTTTCGCAATGGTAATAAATTAGCTCACTCTCTTTCAAATTAATTTAAGAAAAATTCTAAACTTGTCGATTTTTTTTACTCGCATGTAATACAAATGAGTGTGACCCATTTATTTAAGTTAAAGATGAAATGAAGTAGGATCACCCTCAATTGTCTTATATACTAGTAAAAAAAATTAGATAAAAAAAGTAGGCAACTTAATTATATAATGGATTTAATTCATTATTTATATATAGAGAAAGTTTCACCTCGACCATATAATACGCGCGCGCACACACACATATATATATATATATATATATATATGTATGTATGTATGTATGTAATTTGAATTATTTTGATTAATAAATTCCTCCTACTCCTTTTCAGGTTATCAACAAACGAAATGTTAAATGTGCTATATAAGCAAATGACCCTCAATTGTCTTATATACTAGTAAAAAAAATTAGATAAAAAAAGTAGGCAACTTAATTATATAATGGATTTAATTCATTATTTATATATAGAGAAAGTTTCATCTCGACCATATAATACGCGCGCGCGCGCGCGCGCACATATATATATATATATATATATATGTATGTATGTATGTATGTAATTTGAATTATTTTGATTAATAAATTCCTCCTACTCCTTTTCAGGTTATCAACAAACGAAATGTTAAATGTGCTATATAAGCAAATGACCCTTTTCAAGGAAGCAGGAGATACTCAGGTTTCCAAACTCCGCCGTATTATATCGTAGTCTTTGGGGCATCTACATTTTCATAGTAATGCAGATCTCCTTCCATATCTGAGATTTATAACAAGAAATTAGGTATGATGATCTTGTTGACTTAGGAGGTAATCTGTCTTTTTTTAATTTTCCAACTATAACCCTTGTATCATATTGTGAGAATATAATATACTCACCCCTCTCTTTTTATATGATCATTATTAGTTTTAAAAGTCAATTTCAAATTCAAAATTGATAAAATTTATTAAAAATTAAGAATTAATAAATCTTTTGATTAGTAATATTTTTTAGGTAGTAATTAATTTTAATTTTGAGTTTGAAAATATCTTTAATTAATTTTAAAAAATCAATAATAAAATTATATTTTAGAATGAAAAGAATATATTGAAAGTCTATATACTAGGGTGAGGATTAGTGATGGATTCCTTATAATATTAAAAGGGGAATATGGAGGTACACGGCTGTATAATATACAATCGGCTATGGCGACGGTTTTTTTAAACTATGTCGACGGTTCAACCGTTGGCTTAGCCCAAAAATAGCTAAGCCGACGGTTGAACCGTCGGCATAGCTCAAAAAAACCGTCGTCATAGCTGACTGTGCACTACACAGTTGTGTATATACATTTTTCCCATATTAAAATAGTATATAGGATCCATAAAGATTTTTCAAAATGGAAAATGCTCAAATTTGCTAGGCATTGGAACTTATGGGTGTGATATAATATTATACTGAGCTACCTCTGTGACAATTAGTTAGGTTGGCTATGATGGTGCCATGAGAATTCTAAAATAGCTAATTTCTTGTTATAAATCTCAGATATAGAGCGAACGTCTCCAGAACTAGCGTAATGCTGAAATAGATGCCTCTAAAGTTAGTGCTCTACTGGTTGCCACGATATATTCAGGAAGCAAATGACCGGATGTCTGAAGTAGAGCACATGTTTTGCTGCCAACTTTTCCCAGATTACCAGTCAAAATCTGTAAACTTGCATAATGTTTACTCTGAGGCCAAAAAAGCCGCAGAGGATGATGCATTGAAGGAGAGGGAAAATGATCTTTCACTCCAAATAGAAAAGCTTAAATTCGAAAAGCAACACGGGGCTCTTGATGAAAACCAGGTTCTGAAAGGCAGAGTTTGAGAAATTTGTACGGCCATCGTCTAAGTTTATTAATGATCTCCAGGAGGAGCTGAAACAAAAAACTGTGCAGAAGTGGCTGATGGAAGAAAACTACACCAGAGTTTACTTACTTCTTGAATCAAAAGATATGTTGTGATACTATGAAAACCTGTTGAAAATGGAGAAAATACTGCTTAATTACAGCCAAACTAGAAAGTTTGGAAGATAATGTCAAGGAGTTGCAAGAAGAGCTAAGAAAGAAAACTGAAGGAGGCAGGAGGCCGGCAGACAAATGCAAGAACAGTTTCGTCAACCGATTTGAATGGTTTAGAAATGTTGAAGACTGGACAGGAGTTGGAGGAGCTTCTGAAAGAGAAAAGCCTGCATCTGGCCAAACTAAAAGTCTTAAGGAGAAAGTTGATAAGCTTCAATTAAATCTCAGAGAGAGAAGCATCGAGTCTGCTGAACGCATAGAGTTACATGGAAAATCTGGTCCATTAGCTGGCACAAAGCGCACTGTTTCTCATTGGAGAGAAACCAGGTCCCATCAGAACTGTGGTGGTCCTGACCCTCATGATGATTTCTTTGATACTCCTTTGGAAAACGTAAGGGCAAACTTGAAGAAAGCCATGAAAGGAGTTCATGATTTTCCGGACCCGGTTCCAAAGGATATGACTTTTCAAAGTCCGGATGATGAAACACAGGACGTCAATGTTGATCCATTCTTTCTATTTAAATCATAAGTCTCTGTTTACAACTTTCGAATGTCAAATTTACAAAATAATGAATACTGACTTTATGAGAATGCTCTGTTGGCAACTGGTTGCTGCAAATATGATAACACATTTGCACCATGCATGAGGATATATGCTTTTCAAGGGATTACTTGTTCAGTTCCTGTCCAAGAAACACAGTTTATTCTTCTGAGATGTAATTATCTATTCAAATAGGTTTATGCTATTAGTTTTTTCTGCCTCGATGAGAATAATGTTAAAAAGATTATATGTGTGCTTAAAAGGGTTCAAATGAATTTCAGTTTTCTTTATTGGAGTGTGTAATCTAGAATAAAATAACCGGAAAAAATATTGGAACGAGTAAATATTGATATTTTCATAAAGTATGTATCTTACGCAAATGTAAAACTCGTTTACTATTTATGTGAGAAAAATATTGTATAAATATTATTTTTATCTGTACAAATATCAATTTCCTTGTTTTATATATTTGTTATTATTTCTTTATTTTCATAAAGTACTTTGATCAAAAAGAAAAAAAAGAAGGAAATGAAAGAAAACTTTCGAGAATTTATCTTTAAACCTTTGACTTTGATGTAATAAAACCTAATTTATTGTTTAAAAATATATCTTAGCTTATTGTTGGCTTAAAAATATATCTTAGTTAATTGCGGGCTCACCCAAAATTAATGGTATTTTAAGAATTAGAGTTTGTTCACGTACCAAACTAGATGTAACACATGAGTTAATTTAATAAATAATTGATAAAATTTAATTATTTTTAAAGCTACTAATAGGTTGGGCCATAAATAAATAATTCTTAACGAGTCGATACGTGTCAAATATCACATCAACTCGTATACAAGTCATGACTTAAAAACTATTTGTCTTTATAGACAACGTTTTTTGGGTTGGGTCAGCTGTGTAAAGACAAGTGTGGCGAGGCTGGTCAGCCAGTTATTTTCCTGTTTTGTATTTTACTACTCTGCCAAGCCCAAAGAGAAAAAAAAATAACAAATATAAAAAACTGACAAATATCTACTAATATAATAGACTAGATATTACTAGGAGTATGATATTATTACATTGTTTAAATATATTTCTTTTGATTAGCGATATCATAATCCATTATTAAAATATATAATTTCATATTAATTAGTTGAAATTCTTTTAATTCGTGATCAAAATTTTGAAAGTATGATGTTATTACATTGGTTAAATATATTGCTTTTGATTAATAATAGCGTAATATATTATTAAAATATCTAATGTCATATTAATTATCTGAAGATTTTTGTGTGAACAAAATTTTGAACCTCCTAGATCGAACAGTAAATATTATATTGGTTGTTACTAGGTTGAACCTCCTAGTAAAATTTTGAATAATATATAATATCGTAATATATATTATTACATTGGTTGTTTATTTTCAGCTTAAAAGACAAGTTATATTTTATTTGTATAAAAAAATAATCATCGAGTCATTTTAACTCACCAGAACAAACTTAAAAGACATGGCAAGTTGGTGATTGTCAAAGTAGTAAAGTTAAACCCTTATGTATATATTTATACTAAATTTAATCCATGCTTGAAGGCACGACGTAACGAAAAATTAGACATAACAATTATCATAATTCAGCATATCACCACAACATCAACACATATCTAACCACCAAAATTGTAAGACCCCGAATTTTATGAAATATAAAATTTAATTTTTCGTTATATATTTAATTTTTCTTCTGAAACAGTAAATAGTTAAATTGATAAAGTTAAAAGTTAAGGATGTTATGTGCAAATTATATTTTGTCGGACAATATTCACTTTGTCGGGGAATATTCGTTTGGTCGGGGAATATTCGTGTCGTACGACGGCGCCGAAATAATAAATTATTGGTGGACCCCATAACGGAATATTTGTCGGATATAGAAAACGATAGAAATAACCTTTTTAAATAAAAATAGTCAACGGAATTGTTAAAATACCAGTGATAAAAGAATAGTAGCATACCGTAGTTTATGGTATTTTTTGTAGCACACGGTACTCTACAGTAACACACGGTATTGCATAGTGTCTCATATTATTGGTCTGATAATTGACACCGTAACTGTTACGCATCATTTCATCGATAATTGTCACTGCATAATATTTTATATTATCAATTCAATAATTGTTGCTGCACTGTTTTTTTAAATTATTGAACCTAATAATTGTCACAGTAACATATGCACAGTAATTCACATTATTGAATCAATAATTGTCATGCCACAGTAACGTATTTTTCTTTTACATACTTTCTGCATTATTGTTATCTCTATTACGGTGTTATTTAAACAGTTGTATTTCATTAATTAATTGACTTGATATCTAACACAGAAAGCTAACTATACTGTATTTATAACAATTAGTCATAATAATGAATAAGTGAGAATTATTGTTGAATAATTGAATTGATAAAGTTATTTGTTTATAATATAAAGTTAGGTGATATGAAATGAATGGTGTAGATTAAAGTGTAAATTATTGTTGAATAATTTGTTTATAATATAAAGTTAGGTGATATGAAATGAATGGTGTAGATTAAAGTGTAAATTATTGTTGAATAATTTGTTTATAATATAAAGTTAGGTGATATGAAATGTATGGTGTAGATTAAAGTGAGAATTATTGTTGAATAATTTGTTTATAATATAAAGTTAGGTGATATGAAATGAATGGTATAGATTAAAGTGTGAATTATTGTTGAATAATTGAATTAATAAAGTTATTTGTTTATAATATAAAGTTAGGTGATATGAAATGAACGGTTTGGATTAAATTGGAAAATCTTGGATATGATAAGATTTTTGGCTATAAATAGAAGCCTTAACTTAAGGATTTTTCATAAACTTTCTTACTTGTTCTTTCTTTCTCTCTCTAAATACTTCTTGTGAAAGTTCTCTCTAAGTGTACTTAAGTCATCTTGAGTATTTGTGAAGATCTATAAGTGTACGTGTACTGTTCAAGTTAATCAACCTCATTCAGTCACGTATTAATGTAAGGAATATCATCTTCTTTCATATTCTATTATTTAAACTTACTACGGTAAGGGATTATCATTATTGTATTCTCGAAAATAATATCGTTTCTTTCTTACTCATAAGATGTGCTATTTATTTCCATGTATTAATTTATGGGAATAACCTTACGGCGCGGATTATCGCCTGTTGGTGAATAACCTTTCGTATTCATTCCTTATTAATCTCTGAGAATAACCTTACGGTGCGGATTATCGCCTGTTTGGTGAATGACTCTTCGTATTCAATTTTTATTAAATTGTGGGAATAACCTTACGGTGCGGATTATCGCATGTTGGTGAATAACCCTTTGTATTAATTTCCTTCACCTTTTGTTAATCAAACCTGCTACGGTAAGGGATATTATTTTCTTTCATACTCCTAAATCGAAATTTATTATGGAACTATTGCTTCTATAATTCCTGAAAATATTGTTTGTTCCATAATAGATGAACTTCATTATTTCAACTGAACCTTCCTATTTTACGTGAACCTTTCTATTGAACTGTAACCGTTATTCTGAACTGTGGATCTTGAATATCATTTTTTTCCACTCCACATCATGTTGGCAATTTGGACATTATTTGAATCTGCACAAAGTAAACTTCTGATACTTATTGTTTATCCTGTTCTTCTGTTCATCATTTGTATCACTGTTATTTGTATTAATCATCAAGAATCAAGTTGTTGTGAATATCTGTGGCCGGGGGCACAGATGTGGTATAATTGTTGAACAGATGATAGGTTAAAGGCGATATACTAGGTTAAAGGCGATACATCTGTTCGGTGTCTTTTATGGCACGTGGTGAATGTTCTTTTTGGCCCGTAGTGCAAAGATGAACTATTGATCTGCGTGATTATGATCAGGAACTGTGAATTGTATTATCTTGACTAATGGTATTTCAGATGATAAAAGTTGATGATGTTTTTCCTAAAAAGAGAACCGAGTGGACATTATAGTCTGCATTATTCTTCTAAAAGATTGATCATTCCGCTGCTATTATTGATCTGAACGTTGTTTAAGAATTTAACTGCAGTTTTTGATATAAACCTTGTAGTCTATTGTATTATATCAAGAACTCAACTGTTGAAGGCTAATGATAATTTATTCGTCATTATCTTAGTCATGATATTTCTTACTGGGCTATTTGAGCTCACCCTTTCTTTTGTTCCATTGTTTTTCAACAGGAGATGAAAACGTAATGGGGTCTAGCCGGTGAATGGAGTGAGGGTCCGAGGATTTGCTATCATAGTCTTCACATGTTGTAAAATAGTGTGGCAATAATAGTGAAGACTTAGTTGTGTATTATTATACATTGTATTGTTGTACGTTGTGCTTTGTTATAATAATTTTGTTGTAGTCTTTTGACGACTCAAGTTTGGGCTGTGTGGGCCCAGATTTGGGGGCGTCACAAAAATATCAAGCTAGTCGTTACTAATTTCAAAAAAATTCGGCAGAATTTTCTTCAGAAATAGATATCAAGAAAAATCTAAACCTGTCTACAAAACATATCCAAAACAACTATCATTCCATACCCAAAATCATCATAACCATGTATACTTAGTTAACTTTACAAAAGATGGAACACAAAAAATCGTTACTAATTGCAAACGGTACTTAAAAATAGTCGCGACGGCGGCCGACTGCTGCTTTGGGGTTTTGAGCTCTGTTTCGGTTTTCTTCTTCCAAGCGCTTGAACGACGGTCGAAAGGGGTGGAGGTTCGGTTTTCTTCTTCCAAATTTTGTCAGTCCGAAAATGGAGAGAGAAATAAAATGTGAGCAGGATTTTTGGAACAGTGTGAAGAGTTATGGGCGGAATTTTATTTCGTGTTAGATAACGTGAGCCAATAGATTAACTTAGAAAAATTGAGATGAAATCTGAACTGTGTATAGATATAGGTTGTGTATAGATATTATTATTATTATTATTACAATTATTATATTAATTATTGTATAGATATTATTATTCTTATTATTACTATTATTATTATTAGTACTATTATTGTAATTATTATTATTATTATTCTTATTATTATTATAATTATTACTACTATTTATTATTATCGGTATTATTATTATTACTATTATTATTATTATTATTATTATTTTTATTATTATAGATATTATGGATATTATTATTATACTTGTTTGAGTGTTAGTTTAGGAAAAAATTATGTGTTTGAGATTAAATGTGAGTCGTTAAATTAAAATTAAAATATCTAAACTATTATTGTAGTTTATTAAATTTAAAATTCAAAATGAGTCGTGTTTATAGATATGATCCAAAAGTTGCTTTTGAATTTACCAAACCCGAAACAGTTGTTTTATATATATAGATTTATTATATAGATATCCGAAAATGGCTGGGCACTTTACCGGTGACATTCAATTTGGGACAAAACATGATTTCCTTATTTATGTTCACTTTACCAAAACAGTATGCCTTTTGTTTGGTAATCATGTGTGTACACGGCAGTAGTATATATAAAATATAAATATTATTATTATCGGTTTTATTATTATTATTATAATAATTATTATTATGATTACTATTACTATTATTATTATTATTATTATTATTATTATTATTATTATATTAATTATTAGTATTACTATTATTATTATTATTAGTATTATTATTATTAATATTACTATTATTATATAGTATGAGTTTTGGGAGGAAATATAGTATGACTTTTGAGGGAAAATGGTTTGGATGGTGTGGTGACTTTTGGGGGGAAATTTAGTGGAGAAGATTCAATCTGGACCATTAAATTTGGATAAAGTAATCTGAGACGTTGTTGTGCTTTCTCAATTTAGGAATTCAAAAATAGATAATTATTATAATAATTATTATTATTATAATAATTATATTAATAATAATAATAATAGCAATAATATCGATGATGATAATAATTATAATAATAATACCGATAATAATAATTTTTATATTTTATAATTTTCTTAATAATAATACAGATAATAATAATATTTTTATAATTCGAATTATATTTTTGTTAGTAATAGTAATAATAATAACAATAAATAATAATAATAATAATAAAAATAAAAATAATAGTAATAATAATAATAGTAATAATAATTATAATACATCTAATAATAATAATACTTAATAGTAATAATAATACCGATAATAATAATAATAATGATAATAATGATAAAAGACCCGATAATACATCTAATAATAATAATAATAATATTTTTAAGCGAATATCAGCAACTCCTACGGCGAGGACAATAGACCCAGTCACTCACCTTTCTATTTTGGGGCCAAGTAGGTATTAATTATTATAGTGAGATTACCAAGGTTTGATGGGATAATTGAAGAAAGTAAATAGATTAAAAAAAATTAAAGAAATTTTTGGGAGAATAGATTTTGAGCTGACCTACAAAGATAGGAACTGACCTACGGAAGATAGAAGAGAGAAATGGAGAGAGAAACAGACACTGTGGAGATTTATTATTTGGGCGGAATTTTTTTTAGATTGGATGAAATCTGAGCCAATATATTAAATTAGAAGAACTGAGATGAAATCTGAACCGTTGTTGTGTTTTCTTAAATTTAAGATACGGTATAACGAAAAATTAAATTAAAATTTTAAAAATAAAAATATTATTATCAGTATTATTATAGTTATTATTATTATTATCAATGTTATTTTTATTAATATTATAATAATCACTATTATCATAAGTTATAATAATAATAATAATAATAATTATTATTATTATTATTACTATTATTATTATTAGTATTATTATTATTATTATTATTATTATTATTATTATTATTATTATTATTATCAAAGAAAACCAAAAGTTGTTGCTTTATCACATGAGACAATTATTTCGGGACAAATTATACGCGAAACAGGGCGGCTCCTTTGCATAGTAACTTCACGAAAACCGAGAACAGGGCTGCATAATAAATTATGACAAAAACTGAAAAGGGGAGGAAGTTTTGGGGGGAAAATTAGTAGGGAAGAATCAATCTGGACCATTAATTCTGAGAGATGAAATCTGAACCATTCTTGTGCTTTCTCAAATTTGGAATTCAAAATGGGTTCTACTTTATAATATCGATTGCATCGATAAAAGTTGAAATATATATTAGTTTTAATTGTTAAAATTTCTCAAATTGACTAGCAACAAAATATGTAAACCACCATTTTTTAGATACACAAAATTTAAACATAAAATTAAACATTATATCTATCTCAATTATTAAAAAGTGGGACATGACATGAATTTTAATATTATGTCCTAATTTTTAATAGTTAAGATAGATGTAGTGTTTGTATGTCGTGCACTTATACTTGTTTTATAAATATCGGCTACAAAACGAGGTCCAAAAATACATAAATTTATCATAATGTGAGTTAAATAGAAGAAGAAATATTTTTATGTTATGCTAAATATGTGCTAAACCTCCGAGGCATATAGTACGGTGGTATTGCAACCCCTATCTATGCATATTTGAGGATGTAGTTCAAATCCCTCTTCTTCGATCAGTCGTGAAATGTAATTTTAATAGTATTTAAAAAAAGTGATAATCTTAATTTTATGACTTAGTGAGTCAATAAACCCTCGAGCTTGTCACATTTTTTTAATTTAACATACGGACTCTTAATTTTTCATAAAAAAAAATTCAATTATAATAATTTGCTTATTAGAGATAAATCATAGTTAAATAAAGTTGAGATGGCATCACATATGCCATATGATGTATAAAAAATATTAACGGGACATATATTAAGTGACGTCAACAAAATTATTTATTTATATATTTTTTTATACTTAATTTTAATAAAAAAATTAAATTAAAAAAAAAAAATCAAGGATCATTCCCCCACCCCTACCCTGACCCTGTTCATCACCATCTGTCTCCCACTAACAAATCTCTCATCCCTGACTTCAAACTCTTGTCAAAAATTCGCCATCAAAATGCATCCTCGATCAAATGGCTTTGGAATTAGTTGGGTGTCTCTCCTCGTCGTTGACAACTAGTTATGATTCGCAAGGTTTGGATTTTGGTTTTCATCATTTTATTTTGACGTTGTTTCTGATTGATTAGTGATATGCTTATTATTTCATGCTTTTGCCCTTTTACTTTATAACTTTTTTTTTTTTTTTTTTTTTTTTAAAAGTGCTAATATTAACTTTATCGTAGAAATCAAGGTTTATATGTGTGTGAATTTTGTCACGTGGGTCCCTCCATGCAGATATTGGATATTGATCAAAAGGCAGATCACATGGGAACATGCATTGGTCTGCCAGCATCAGCAGTCGGTAGGTAAATATTTCAACTGTAATATTTGTTTAATGCTTGGCAGGTCTTTCCTTTCTCCAAGGAATAAGATAACCCAAAAAATTCCCAGCCAAATCTGCAACACTTTTTGAGCCAGTTTATTTTAATCTCTTTGTTTTTCTAATACTCCCTCTTTCTTTCTTTCTTTTTTCTTTCTATTATATATCTCGTCTTAGAATTTTTTTTTTCTCTTTATAATATTATATTTTTTAAAATAATAATTATTTATTATTTGCTCTTAAAAAATCTCATTAAGACAGAATAATTGAGAAAAAAAATAAGTAATTGATTAATACATGAATAATAATAAAATTTTAAACTAATATTAATTATCTACTATTAATATCAATGAATTTTTTTAATATGTATGATTATTTTTTAAACGTCATATATAATAAAAAGGAAGAAGTAATTTGTAGCTAAAATTATTAGCATGGAATCCCCACTCTTTAATTTCTAATGCTAAAACTGAGTTTATTTTATGTTGCTTTTGTCGCATTTTATTCGCCTGCGTAGTTTTATGCAAAAATTCCATATGGGGAGTGTTAAGAATTATAATTATTTACACTGTTTATTTTTAATTGACGTTTTAGTTAAGAAATATAATTATAATTATATTTTTTTAATACTATTTTGAAATAATTCCGTTGGCCCAAAATTAAAGGAGGAGAGAGATTTGATCAGTGTTACAAATAGGGAGCTTAGCCCTACAAAAAGGTCTTTTTGTCTTGCAAATGATGGAAATGCGGCAATAATTGAAATTTAGAAACTATGTACTCCTTAATAAATAAGTATAAATATTTAAATATTAAATTTATCCCAATTATTAAAAAATAAAAAATAATATTAAAATTAAAATTTATATCATATCTCACTTTTAATAATCAAAATAAATATAATATTTAATTTTATATTTGAATTTTGTCTTAAGTTATCCCTCTTTTATTGAGACTCAAATTTTTTGTTACGTTTCTGTGGATATATATATATATATATATATATTATAGATACAAAGTTATATATATTTATTCTATATATCTTGCAATAAGGGCATAAAAAAAATAATTATAATAGAAGATCTCAGACCCCTTTATCGCCTCTTTATGTCATTCCCACTATTTTTTGTTTTGTTTGTTTGTTATCATATAAAGCAAGCTTACACAAACACTTTCACCCCACCTGTCATTTTCAAACACAAGTTACATAAACTTAAACTCTTAACACAACCACATCATTATAAAATAAAAATAAAATTAAACAACACTTTAATACACTTAAATTACAAATGACACCACAAGTATTGGATAAATGATCTAAAAACCCCGATTTTTCTAGCAAGTCCGCAATGGCGATCCACATAAACAATCATTATTCGCAAACGAGGACGCATCAAGGTGATCAAAGGGTAAACCGCTTGGAATTATGCCACAAAGATGGTTATGACTGAGGTCTAAGTGTCCGATATACATGGCCGACGATATCGATTTTGGTACCGAACCCCTTAAATTATTGTACGATAAATCGATGGCCGAAAAGTAAGTTTTTGAGTGAAAAACATCAGGTAAATAACCTTCTAAAGAGTTTCGGCTCAAGTTAATAATGTTTAAACCGGTATTACTTAATATACTAGCTGGTATTTCGCCCGATATTTGGTTACTATCCAAATTTAGAGTTGAAAGGACCGCCATTGAGCCGAGTTGGTGCGGGATTGAACCGGAGATCCGGTTCATGGATAGATCTATGTCTGCTAGACGGTAAATATTGGCGATTGAGCATGGGATTGAACCGGAGAGTTGGTTTCGGCTCAGTAAAGCTCGGCTCAGCATCTTGAGGTTCCCGAGATCGGCCGGGAGTTCGCCGGAGAGTTGGTTGTTGCTGAGATCGAGGTGCATTAGGCTGCGTAGGTTAACGATTGACGGAGGTACTGAACCGGAAATGGCATTGTCGGCTAGGTTGAGAACGGCGAGCCGGTCCAATTTCCCGATACCGGCTGGAATTTTGCCGGAGATTTTGTTTCCGATGAGATCGAGGATTCGTAGGCTAGGCAGGGAAGTGATGCAGGCCGGAATCTCGCCGGAGATTCCCTTCCAGTCGGCGATAACAAGTGTTGTGAGCCGGTCTAGGGAACAGACCGACGGAGAGATCGAACCAGTCATGTAACCGGACCGTCCGGCTTTCTCGAAGATCGGGTCTTCTGATTCTCCCCGGAGAGAAATGTCTGCAACCCGGCCTGTGGCCGGGTCGCAGCTCACTCCGTACCACCGGTTGCAACAGTCATTGCCCGTCCATGAGTTGAATATGCCTAAGTAAGGCTCGCTTAGGGCAGCCTTGAAAGAGAGTAATGCTGCCCGGTCCGCCGGCGGGCAGGCATTGACGGTAAGTATAACGGCTAGTAGAAAGACGGTGACCGGTCCGGTCAGTTCCATCTGAAAACGTACTACTCTCTCTGGGTATCTATATATATCTACGCGTATATATCAATTGCTTGTTCTAAAATGTGTGCTTGATGACGATGATAAGGGGAGAGTGGGAGTGTGGTTATATATATGAAATAGAACGAAAATGCCCCCGGAGAAGAGGATTAATTACTGGTGGCAGTTAATGGGCCATGCAGAGTACAGTGTAGTGAAGTGGAAGTCGGCAAGTGAGGAATTAATTGTGGAGGTAAGAAGGCATGTGATATGCTGATGGTCCTTTTGTTTTTTCTATTTCTTTATGAATACTGCATAGTATGTTTTTAAATTAGAAATATAATTTTAAAATAATTAGCTTTTAAGTTATATATATTTTATATTAATTTAAAATATAATAATAAGATGATAATATGAAATTTATTTAGAGATGTAAATAGTGGCATTTTAATTTTTTTTATATTACTCTATACTTTAAAAATAAAAATATATCTTTAATTTAAATACATAAGGTATAATATAGAGGATTGATATTTCTACAAGAAAAATTGATATTTTCGCAAGATTCTACTCACATAAATAATAAGTGAAGCCCATATTCATATAAATAAAATTTTACAAAAGAAAATTTTTAGACTTACTCACATTTTCTACCCGCTAGACTTAAAAACAAATGAGCGTGAACAACTTTTGGACTAAAGAGATAAAATGAGATAAAATCAAACTCATTTATCTTTACTACAAATAAATCTAACAGATAAAAAAATATAAATAAATATAAAAATATTCTTTATAAAAATATCAATTTCTTTTATAAAAATATCACTTGCTACACTATATTTGTTTGCTCTCAATCACTATCAGGGTCTCTCACTTACCCATGATGAGTTGAAAATGAGAATCTATTTTATAAGGACCATTGGTATAAAGGCGGTCTTGTACTATACAATAGAAATATGATAATTATTATATTTAAAAAATTAAGAAATTATAATTATGCTATTAAAATATTTAATATCATTTTTCATAATAATATTCATTTTATTAAGGAATTTAACTTGTTAAAATAATAAAAAAATAATAATTTTTTTTTTAAATTCACAGTTGACAGATTTTAATTAAATGGTATAAAATCACTAACGTATAGAAATTCCTTTTACAATTTATTTTTGTTGAATTTATTAATTCTCTTTCTTTTTATTTGTGATATTAGGAGAAAAAGTACAACATATTATGACATAAGAGCTTATAAGTATTTTTTTTGTTTCACAAAAAAGATTCTATTTAATAAATTTTAATTTTTATAAAAACGAGTTCAATTACTTTAGACGATATTCCCTTCATTTCATTATATATAAGTCGTTTAAGATATAATCACACATGTTAAAAAATTTCATTAATACTAATGATAGAAGGGAGTACTATAATATGATAAATACTTTAAAGTTATCGTCAATTCGTCATGATTTTATTAGTATACTAATTTCATTATTACCCTAAACACTTACTAAATTTAGGTAATTGGACATTACAATTGAATTTACCTTGGATCTTTATATGTGAGACACGAGTACTAAATTCATGTCAACCACTTCGCCACCACCCTGCCCTAATATTGAATGTCGAGTATAGCTAGGCTGGGCAACATTTAATTTGGCACAAACCATTTGGTGGATGCTTGTATCAATTATGTATAATTTGGTTAATTTTTTTTTTTTTTACAATATTTACAGTTATAATCAATTTTGTTTTATAGTATAGTGTAATAATGGAATATGTATTTTTTATTAAAAAATAATTTATATATCGACAATTTTGTATTGAAGTCAAATTTATGATTACCGTATAATTCTAAGCGATATGATAAAATAAATTAAAATGGAGTCGTTTTTTATTTTTACCCATTCCGCATATAAATCTGTAAACATATATAATAAGATCTCTTTATTATTTTATTTGAGTGTGTAAAATATGTCTTCATATTTAATTACTTTTGAACTGTGTTTGATGATATTCTTATTTTATGAAAAGTCCATTAATCGCTTTAATTTTTACAATTAAGACAAATCCCAATAAATTGGAGAATTCAGTCCATACGACAAGCATGATTTTATTTTTATCAAACAATTCAAAATGATTGAAATATATTAAAATTATAATATGTTACAAAAGATAAAAAGATCACAATAAAAATTAAAATAATAATCATTTTAAATAAAATAACAGATAATCAAAGACATATATCATAAATACTTTTAAGAAAATAATATTAAAAAATATATAGATCTAAATAGTTTTTCGAGATGAGCAACAGAAGAACAAATCCCCATGATAACGTCACACAAAAATTTGAACAATTTTTTTTCAACAATTCACACAGCCAAAAAAAATCTCAAGAACAAAAAAAATAATCTCCCAAAATTAAAAAAATAAAATCTCACAAGAGATGATAATAAAATGATCTAATTTAAAGTATTTCATACACACAATGAAGTTACATGCATGTCCACAACAAGTTATTTTTACAAATTAAATACCCTTAAATTACATACATCATAATTTTTTCATATGCACTGATTTTCCAATTTAATAAGAAGATGTAACATGTTTTTAAAAAAATTATACAGATGGTAGAGAATATTGTAAAAATTAAAATATTATAACATGTACATTATTAAAATGAGTAAACACAAGGAGATAACACTCTATATTATCCTCTTAAATTTTTCAATCGACTCTATAGTGAAATAGAATTTCATTTAATAAGTAATATAAATACTTAACTAAATAGAAAAAAAATTAAGGATTTTTCTTCTTCTTCTTCTTCTTATTATTATTATTATTTTAAATGGTCCAATGGACTGCATTTGTTATAAATAAAAAGATGAAAAATAAATATAACGGGTGAATTTTTTTAAATGATAATAATTTCAAACAAACAACATAATTCACATAATTTGGAAATTAATTCTCACATAAACTAAGAATAAAAGTATTCAGATAATAAAAAATGTCACATTATTTTATATTTAATTTTTTGTAATTTTTTTTTATTATCGTAACATTACTAATAAAAAAATGGAAGAGCCATCTCCATATTTGAAACGGAGGTTAAAGTTGTTGGCTGAAAGAGAATAGATGATATTATTTTTATTATCATTCATGAGTTTCTTGCATAAATTTATGGTTTACACCCACCCCGAGCTCATGGATCATGTATGCATTTATGTCTTATTATTATCCTTTATATTAAATATAATTATATTAATTATCAAAAAATTATTATATATTTTTATTTAATAAAAAATCTGAATTATATAATTCATAAATATTAAACATATGTTTTCCTTTCATATGTACTCCTAAAAATATGAATTATTAGTTCTAAAATAGTGACATGATATTAAAATTGTGATAATAAATTTGAGAGCATAACGTTATTCTACATGATTGTTAATTTTTTTTTTTGAAAATTATTATTTTCATAAGTAAAAATTTATATTTTTACAAGGTTTTTTTTATATAAATGTGGGATTTATTTGTTGCTCATATAAAGAAAATCTTATGAAATTATCATTTTTATTTATAAAAATATTAATTCTTTTTTTTTAATATATGAGACTTTTTTTTATGAAACTAAGAAAAAAATAAGTTGCGTTTGTGAGTTTGGAAGGATGGGATGGGAAGAGAAAGTATAGGAGAGGAAGGAATTATAGTTTTTCTTTATCATGTTTGTAAATTTTAGAAAGGAATGGATGGAATGTGATTTTAATTAATTTTTTCCTTGTTTGTGAGTTTAAAAGTAGAAAAGGGAAGGAAAATTATTATTATTTTTAAACTACACTATTACTATATTACCCTTACATATATAAATATAAGAAGTGATATGATTTAATAATGTCTATCTATTAGAATTATTTTGCTTAATCTTTTTGTTTTGTTACACACACATGTAAATAAATTATAATTTTATTATTATTATAAAATTTAATAATAGGAATCTAATAATAATAATAGTAACTATTATTAATAGTAATCTCTCCTTATTATTAAAGTTTTAAAATGAAGAGGAAAATTTTGTTGTAAAAGTATTTAGTGTAAAGTGAATAGATTTGATAAAAAAAAGGAAATAAAACAATTTTTTTTTTATAACTTCCACAATACTTTTTACATTATAAATGCAATAAAACTAATATCCAGTAAAATATTATTTTAAATTTAAAAAACTTACATTTTTTTCTTCCCGTTTGAGAACTCAAAAATAGTGTAAATATCACTCTTCATAATTTTACTTTCGGTGTAAAAATAAATATATTAAATTGAGCGGCACCAAAGTCTAAGAAAGAAGAAAATAATAGGATAAACAAAAGAATAATTGAGCCTTGTTTCTTTTGGTTTTTAAATATTATAATAAAATAGCAATAATTAAAAAAAAATGGGACACATAGAATGCGACAGAATACAATGTTTTATTTGCACGTCCCGCTGCATGCTGCTGGGCTATCTATTTTATGATATTTTTAAATGTTTTATGCCAGTGAGGCATCGTGTGTGGCAGTTGTTTGGACTTTGGATTCATCAAATGTAGCAATATTTCCAATATAATTAAGAGTTTATGCCGGTGAGGGATAAAATTGTCATATTATTTATTTTATATGGTTATTTTTGATAAAATAAAATATCTTATTTTTCCATCTTTTTCTATCCTTCCAAATCCTCGAGAGAAAAAAATAAATTAATTTTACCTTCAAATTCTTTTTCTTTTTCCCTAAAAAAATCACAAATATAAAATTTTAAAATTATTTTTTCTTTCCTTCCCTTCTTCTCCTCTTAAATAAAAACTTACAAACACAGACTTAACATTTATTCATTGCAAGAAAAATGGGCGGTCCACAATAATAAAGAGAATAACCTGAAATGACTCAAACATCCGAACCAGACTCTATAATAAATTTATTTACTAGCCAGCGACTAGCGTGGGGGTGGGGGCTCAATAGGGTTGGCTCATTTATTAGCTGCCATGCTCGGCTAGTACTTGGATATTTCATTAGCTAGTTTCAGAAGGATTCTAACTTTTTCTTTATATTAAAATATAATTTTTTGTTTTAAAATTAATATATATATATTTCAATTATTTTAAAATTATTTTTATTTCAAAACTATAAAATAATATAATAGTATAATATCCTTAATTTGTCATTTTCTTTTTATAATATAAAATTATCATTAAAAGTCATTTTAAAAATGTATATTTGATTTTAGAAGGGTCAACTGTCAAAGTGTTATTCAAAGTTTTACAAAATTTTATTTTTTATCCTAAAGTATCAATTTTCTCAATTTTGTTTTTTTAAGTTTAAATTTTTTACAAAATTATTCATTTTTTACAAAAGTATTCATTTTTTACATACGGGTAAAATTATAGGTTGGAATATTTCACATACATGTTTGAAATGATTGGTAATTATATTATTTATGTTTCATATAACGTATATATTGTTGTATTCATACGTTTAAAATGGATCAAAAGTATATTCTACTATATAAAATGTGAGTTTTGACCTATAATTTCACTAATATGTTGAGAAATTTTTTTTGTAAGAAAATAAATAAATTTGAAGGATTATTATTGAGAAAATTAATACCTTAGGGCTAAAAGTGAAATTTTATAAAACCTTAATGGACACTTCTATTTTTAGAACAAAAAGAATAGTCATTAAATAAAAAGAAGATTAAATTAAAACTTCTTTACATCAATTGTAATTTGCAATTTGTAAATCTTTTTTATCAAATTAAAATTACCAACCTAATGTTGCATTACCCAAAAAAAAAAATTCCTAATGCTAAGAGTAACCCTTTTGAATTCACAGCTCACTACTAATGAAATGATAGAATAGAACTTCTGAAATATTGTATCAAACCTGATAGATTTTTAAGTGAAAAGGCAAGTGGTTTGTCACATGTTTTGAAGACAATATGGATTTGCCTCATCTTTGAGTGAGACATGAAACAAGTGTTCATATCTATACTAACTAAAAATGCAATTTGATAAATTCAATTTTCGGTTCAACCAATTAAAAATAGGAATTTAATCGTCGCTTAGAAAGAATGTAACTACCCAAAACACAGAAGAAAAAAAAGGAGAAAATATTCATGAGCATCATGCCATAATTCAAATTCTACTTTGATTATCAGCTTCCTGTTTTTCACCAATGTTTCTTAAACCTTGGTACTAAAATTTTTAAGCAAATACATCTTCACTTATAAATGAGTTGTTACTATCAATACAAGGTTCTGACGGACTTTGAAGCTGATCATAGTTAAGTTGTCTAGACGCTTCATACAAAGAAATACCAACACTCACCGATAGATTCAGACATCTAACGTAAGTTTCTATCATTGGAATGCGAATGGTACCACCACCGTATGGCTCATTCTTACAGTCCAGCAACGCTTCAGGTGGGAGTCCAGAAGTTTCTGCACCAAATACAAGCCAATCACCTCTTCTATAGGAAAAGTCCTGCGGTAATGTGGTTTAAATTAGTAATCCAAAGAGGGGTGCAAATAGTTCTACCACAACTGAGACGGTTATGGCATGTGAAAAAAAAATTAAAATATACTTTGCTAATCATCGCACTTCTTCATCACCAATAGCAAGCGTACATGAACGGGAAGACAATAACCAGTCAAGGTAATGAGTCGGTAATTTTAAATTAGAAATGTTTTCATTACTTGTCTTAAATCATCAAAACAGCATTGCCACAATAGGTAAGCAAGAAATTATTTCACATCAATAAATTCCGAAAGACTAGTAGGTGAATCCGTGCGAGGCAAAGGCCTGTTCGAATATTAGTTTGGAAAACACTGTGAATGATTCTTGTTAAAATTCATAAACCCTCTTTAATTGCACAATAATTGTAATTTTTAAACGCATAATATATATATTGTTAATTAATTCATTCATGCAAACAAAATTTTTAAAAAATATGAAGGGTTTCACTATATGTTAAAGTATCTAGACATTATTGGAATTAAGTAAAGTTGGGAAACATTGTGAATATTTTTTTGTTAAAATTCATAAATCATCTTTAATCGCACGACTTTTATCCAAGGTTTGTAATCCCCAATCATAATTAAATGGCCACCACTAATAATTGAAGGACCACCCGAGTGAATCCATGTATCAACAACAGAGTCAACATAGTGAGAATGGAGTGCACTCATCAACTAACAAAACTAATTTATATTGGATTAGATGTTCCACAAAGCCTAATTAAAAATGGAATATAAGACACCTAACCAAGTCAACCCACCGAGTTTTAAAATTGAAATTGAAGTCATCCGGAATTACATGTCGTGCTTTAAGATATAGGGATTGATGACTTGACAATGCTGTGATAGAACTTTTAAAATTTATATTTATAAAAAAAAACCATAAAAGGTTCTTTAAATGTGCAATGTAAATAAATAAATAAAGTCACCACTTTGTCTCCCCAGTCCCTTATGTCTGTTTTCCTACTCTATTGAATTGCAAGTGAGATTGTTTGTTTTCTTAGTTTATTTTTATTATGGTTTAGCATTCAAGGGTAAATTGGAAATATTATCTTTTGGGTTGTAGAATAACTGCCAGGAAAGGCACCAAGATGTGGGCCTTTTGATAATATTTGAGTCACAATGTTTCAACTAAATGGCGCTTTGTAATTCCAAAGAGGCTTTCAGGTTTTTTAAATTTACTTCATCATTGAGTTTTAGGTTCTTTCTATATTGTGCAAATCTTATTATGAGGGGAGGAATGAAGAATTCTTCTACACTATCTACCTTTGATATGTGATGCACAACTTCTGGGTGTGATGCTCAAAAAACCCTAGGTGTAATATCCATAAAAATCTTGGTGCAATGCCCACTACTCAGGGTACCGCCATAACCCCAGAGCTGCACACAACAATTTCTTTCATTGTTCTTGTCAATCCTCAAACCTTATGCTTTTTGGATCTCATCTTGTATACCTTAATGCGAACTTTTTACAATTTCTTAATCACAAATAGCATATATGAATCTTCTAAATCATTCTCTCACTGACCATTTAAAACTCCTAAGAAAGTCCTACATCATCTGATGATAAATCAAAATAAACTATGAATAAGAGCAATCATCACCCCAGAGCCTAAAACACACATTACTTCATGCAGCTTAATACAGCCAAGTAGGATGATAGGCTTTGTAGTTTGTGCATGCTGTGATTCATAGAACAGCAATTGCAAATACTTTCACAAAATTTATCTTAGTTCATTCATTCATTTGACAAAAATGAAGAGAGATAAAACACTGAATGAGAAAGAAAAAGAAAACATATTTCTCTACCACAGGTAAAGAATCACATACAAGGCCCATCTCCAAATGTGCTGATTAAATAACCAAAAATTGTTATACTTTTATAGTATATGTTCGTAAAATAAGATGGATAGGCAACTTACTGAATGAATAGTTGTTCCTCTCTTAGTAAATGCCAGCAGCCGTTTTTCCCCTTTCTGTAAAAGATAAAAGTAAATACCTATTGAGGAAAAAAGAGAACAAATAAAAAGAGAAAACACATTCCTTGAGAAAGTAACTACCTACCTGGTGCCTAAAATATTCTCGAAACTCTGCCCATGAGCTATGCACTTTCACGACAACATATCTAATATAGAGAGTTAAGATTTGGCTGATGCCCATGCTTTCGTCTGGAGGCAATGTAAAAGATACGGTCAGTAATCCAGTCCAGCACGTTTTGGTTGTGCAGCTTTGACTCCATACAGGTTAAAATATGTGATAACATAACAAGAGACCATCCAATCAATAAAATTTGCAGAAAGAAATTAAGTCGAACAAAATGTATCCCCATGCTTTCATCTGGAAGCAGCGTAAAGGATACGGCCAGTAATCCAGTCCAGCACGTTTTAGTTTTGCATCATCCACTTGAAACCCTAATGGCTGAATAACGAACAAGTGTTAAAATAACCAAATTTGATAGCAGATCCTAAGCAGGTTAAGCTGACGAGGAAAACTAAATGAAGACCTTTATAAAGAAAAAGAACTATAAGAAAAGCATCTTATTCATCATTCTACTTGATTGCAAAGCATGGATGTTTTAGATCAAATGGCAACTGGCAGTAGCTACCTCAACTAGGTGTAGCCCAATAGCTGATGCTGCACAAGTTCTAGCAATGCATCCTGTGTTTCCAGGTATCTGCCAAGGACAAGAGAAATCTCAGAGGTAGCCTTGAGGATTGAGATAGTCTGCAACCCAAAATAAAGTGCTTTCAGAGTTCTGGTTATCAATATTAAATGCATAATATACTTTAGCATAATTCTTGTAACTAAATATAATAATATTAAATAAAGCGATTTCAGAGTTCTAAGGTAATAATTCTTGTAACTAAATATAACAATATAATGATTTTGAGCGTTCAATTTGACGAAACAAGTCGGTATTAACACAACCTATACTGGTAAAAACTAAACAGATAATAAGAGTATGCCTGTCAGGTGCATGCTTAAACATCACAAGATCCATTTACTAATCAAGATAACAACTCCAAATTAAGAGTCCAACTTTCGTTTTCACTTCCAACAAAAAAGTCTTTCCGCTCTGGGATTTTCCAAAATGGGAGTCCAATTTCAAAGTCTATGCACCAAATGTCATAGAGATACCTAAACTGATAGTGGTCACAGATTATGTTAAGGAACAGGGTCTATCATTTTTGGGCGGATGAATCATCTTGCAATCATATGAATGTGCCCCACATAAATTAGCATAAAAATTAGACGTAACTAATGATTTAGATGTATATTAAGGTATATAAAAAATCTAAATAGTTTTGAATTGTAGTGGATATTGGATATCCTGCTCCAAAATTATAACTACTGGGAACATTACTAATAAATTATGTATGCAGAAAGACTGAATGGAATTAGTACCTGAGGAGAAACTAACACCACTTGAAGAAGCTTGTTCTGAGGCACTTCT
Source organism: Hedera helix (assembly GCA_947179155.2). NCBI lineage: Eukaryota > Viridiplantae > Streptophyta > Magnoliopsida > Apiales > Araliaceae > Hedera > Hedera helix. The sequence continues at coordinate 35,346,226 of OX359287.1, forward strand.
CTTACTGCCTCACCCACGCCATTTGGAAAATAATTCTCATGCCCTCTTTCAGCTGCACAAAGCAAATATTTTACTACCTCCATTCCACAAAAAATATTCATTTTTTTCCAAAAAGAGTTCCATTTTGACTTTTTAAAGTTAATTCTCGAAATCCCAAAATTTAAAATTAATGTTAATTAAATTGATTTAGGACATAAAATAATAAACGTTGTAAACTATTTAAATTTTAGAATTTTGCCAATTGACATAGGACTAACAGAGGGAGTACATATAAACAGTAGAGGAGCTAATACCCTAGAATGAAGCACGGAAAAACATCAAATTAAACCAATAATACATCTATATGTATATATTCATCTATAGAGAGAGAAAGTACATAGAGAGCAGCGGGAAGAGAGAGAAAATTTGAATTTATTCTTCTTGTTCTTGAGTTGAGCTAAGCAAAATGGACGGAAAAAAAAAAAAGCCCTGCCGGAACGGAAAGGAAGGGGGGTCGATATCACATCTAGGGTTAGGGTTTTCAGACGTGTCGACTCCATTGCCATTCAATTTCTCAGTTCTCTCTGTATCTGTTCAATTAAATTACACTCTTTTTTCTGGATAATGGTTTGAACCGCCCCAAATGATAATCGGGTAAAGAAACCGGGTTATTGGTCGGGTCAACTGTCAAATCGGAGGAAAATTAATTGAAAAGGTAAGAATTTAAAAGTACCCCTTTCAATATTTTGTTTTTAGTTAAATTTTGAATTGTAATTAGATATTTTAATCATTACTTAAAATTTTGATTTATATGTATTTTTATTATATCAAATAACATTTGTAATATTTTATCAAAATTAATATCAAATTGGAATAACGTTTGGAATTATGAGGAAATGTCAAAAGTTAATACTCCGTTTCAAATTATAAAATTATTATTGACTTTTTAAAAATTAATTTTAAATATTTTTAAGTTTAAAATTAACATAATTCATTTAAAATTTTAAAATATAATTATATTAATATAAAAAAATAAATTAATCTAAATTTTGAGTTTAAAAATATTTAAAATTAATTTTTTAAAAATTAATATTGCTTTATAATTTGAAACGGAAAAAATATATTAATTAGTGTATACTTTAGCAGATATTTTTGCAATTGCTTAAATGCTAACATGTAATGAATTTATCTTAATAAATCTCCTATAATTTTTCAACAATTCATTCTCTTTTTCGATTTCATTTGTTTTCTTCAAGAATTCTATAGCTAGTTTACTTTGAACTTTGGCGACTAATCTAAACAAGCTTGGTAATCCGACGGATAAGTTTTAAAAATTACATATCAAAAAATTTGAGAGAATATTTATAATAATAGTAATGCATACTTATTGTTATATAGTAAAATCATTACTTCTAAAAAAATAGTTAGTTTAAAAGATTGTTAATTCATATTGAACTTCTAATTTTTTTGGGTGTAATTTGGTGTAAAATGAGAGTCTTATTTGTAATGCAAATGAGATAACTTTATATTAATTAAGTTCATAAATTTAGAAAATTACAGGTTAAAAATTATAAAATATCATTGATAAGTTCAAACGATTTTTTTTGAATATGATGTAAATAATAATACTAATATAAATGATACAGTGAATGTTTAATAATAAAATCCAAAAAACTCTTAAACTTTGCATGTTTAATGCTAAAACTCAAAAAAACCTTTAAACTACTAAGTTAACAAACAAAAAAAAAATTTAAATTATTGAATCGATCATCTCAAGACCAATTAAAATAATTTGTTTTTATCTTGTTATATTTTTGTATCGATAAACTTACCGATTATAAAATAGTATTTAATATTTTTTACCGTATACTTTACTAAAAACAAGTATACTAAAAACAAGAACAATACCCCCCTAAATTTTGCCAATTATTAGTTGTTACATAGATTTGAATCTGAACATATCATCTTCTTAATTAGTGAGAGAGTACAAAATATAAGGATCGATTACATGAGTGACATTTTATTTCTAGTGATCAATTATATTTTCCTTTTGTATGTAATTTTATATAGAGGAGTTCTTACGTAGCGTTTACCAAAAGCCACTTGTGGGCCAATTAACTGGATACTCAAATTGAATTTCCGAATCTTTTTTTTTATGTCCATAGAATATTTGGGCTTGATCCTTAGCCTTGGGCCTTGTCTATACACGTATAAGCTCCATATCCAATTCAAAATCTAGAAAATTAAAACCCAAACAAATCTGGTTGAAAGAGAGGCGAAAAGGCAAAGAAAAAAACATTAGCTTTGACACTTAGCTGTCAATAAGCCTATACCATTATCCTTTATGAAATATAAGGTTCATGTTGATTTTTTTTGAAGTGTTAAGATATCTTTAAAATAAAAATTGATGAGATTTATATTTGAAAATAATAATGCTCGACATGTGACATACTTGTTGGCTCCAAATATATATATATATAGTGATAGAAATAATATGAAGAGAATAAGCACGTAGAAAAAAACAAGCGTCTAATTAGATTAATCAAGAGATATAATTTCGATTGCCTAAGCAAAAACGAAATTGACGAATGACAATTTATGGTGAATTTTATAATTAGTACTATATTTTAGATAATTTATAATATTTATTATTTAAAATCAAATTAATCTACATTTTGTGTATAATTAATATTATTTTAACTTTCTTATAAAAACTTACTTTTGCCAAAAGCTTTAAATTTCAAAATATTTTAATTCAACGCCGCACCCATCTGCCAGACCAACATTTAGTAGCATAATAACCAAACTATAACGCATGTGAATTTTAGAAGTCTCTCCTTACTCTCAGCCCTTTTAATAATCGTCTATACGCCTATAAGGTTGTATTTTCCTTTCCTAAGACTGACAATTTGTCTCCAACAAAAACTACTAGTACTATTTTGTTATAACACCAGATTTATTTGACTTAATTTTTTTTAAACGTAATAAAAATTAAAAGATTAAATTTGTAATTAAAAAAGTCTGTGTCATTAGTATACTTTATACAGCGCAACCGTAAAAGTCCAATTATTATTCTTATTTCTACGTGGTCATAAAAAAATTATTCAGTAATATTAGAGTATCATCACATGATATTCTAAATTATTAACATATTATTATTTTAGTATATATAATGAATCATTTTTAAAATATCATGTGATTATATCACAGGATTAAAGAACTAAACGTAATACAGTACTTTTAGAGCATTGCATTTAAAGTTTAAATGTAATTTTTGTGAGTTAAATAAATTGTGTTTAAAATTAACTGCTTGTAAATGAATAAAAATTTTAACTGCGTTTAATATATTGTGGAACTCTAAATTTCAATAGAAGAACAAACACACAGTATGAATAAGAGAAATATTTATTGTTTTGTATTTAAAGTAATTATAATTTCATTGGCAAATGAGCTCATAAAGGTTTCTTCAAAACTCGAAAATCCATGTGACTCGAGAAAAATTAGCAAAAGATGATTTAAATACATTATATATAAAATTGTTAATGATTTTTTAATTATTTTTTTCGTTTGTCACCATGTGGTGCAAGAGATAGATATTTAATATTTAATGACTCAAGGTAGTAGAAGAAACGAACACAAAAAGATATTATAAAAAGAAATAAAATATTTCGAGTGCTAATGAATTTATCATTTCAACTCAAATATATTATTTTCAATGCACATTACACAGTTGTGAATTACGTTATTGAGAAAATATCATTTTATAATTGAAGCCCGCTTTAACACCGTACCATGTACAGTACTACTCGGCTACTCCATTCGTTCTAGAAATAGAAAGTCTTCGTTAATTTTTTTTGTATATATTAAAAAAAAATGATAAAATTACTTATATTTTAATTTATATTTAATTACATAATTTTTTATACATGACTAATGATACTCTATAAATATACATAAAGAATAAAAATATAATAATTCCTACTAAAGATATTATAGATAAATTATTATAAAAAATAGACTATTTAAAATAAATAAATATTTAACTTGGGACTATTTAAAATAGTACCACATCCATTCCTTTTTATATGTCTTTTTAGAGAATTTTTTTTGTTCTTTTTTTTTTGTTATTTGTAGATTTCAAAGAATAATTAAATACATAATTTTTCATATTATCCTTTATAATTAAAGGTTAATTTATTTATCTCTTATCTTTCTAATAAATTTTAGAAGGTTAATATTAAAATTTTATACTCAATTAGACAAAATTTTAGTTATATTTCTTAATCTATGTGCATAATTTTAAAAAGACAAATAAAAAGAAATGAAAAAAATAATAATAAAGAATTTTATCCTGAAACAAAGGAATTATAATATATTGATATAATTAATAATTTTTTATATTGTCCCAAAATGGCGCTAGCTAAAAATGTCTCGCAGAGACAATTATCTTTATATATATAATTTCATATATAATTTGTATGACCTACAGGGATGAACATGTATGTCGTGGCTTCTGTTATTACGTAAATGAAAGGGTAGACAATTGAAATTAATTATAGTACTTTTTTTAAAATTTAAAATAAAACCTGATTTTTTGAAATTAATTTAGATATTTAAAATTTAAAATTGATAGAATTTTATTCAACTTTAATGAATAAGATTATGAATAATATAAACTGTATATAAAATACTATTAATTATAAGATTTATTATTTTTTAAAATTTAAATAAATTAAATAAATTTTAAACTTAAAAATGTTTTAAATTAACCTTAAAAATTGAAGTTACATTGAAAGGAAGAAACATTATACTCTCTCCATTTCGAATTATAAGATTACTATTGACTTTTTAAAAATCAATTTGAAAAACTTTCAAATGTAAAATTGGTATGTTTAATTTAAGTTTTCAAAATAATAAATCTTATAAATGGTAGTACTTTTTAGGTAATTTATAATATTCATAATTATATTGATATAAACTAAATGAATTTATGTCAATTTTGAATTTAAAAATATTTGAAATTAATTTTTTAAAAATTAATATTTATTTTATAATTTAGAGCGGAGATAGTATTATATAAAATAATATATCTTTCGACTTTATATATTAATTTATTTATTATAAATTACAAAAATTATTAAAATTAATAATATTTTAACGAAATATTTAATATAAAGAATTAACATTATAATACTCTCCAATTCCATATATTAGTATACCACGCAATCGCAATCGAAAGAAAATTTTCACAATACCTGACTCTTATACTATCACTCCTTCCTATTTTCCTAATAATTACATTCTAGGTCAAAATAAGCTGTGGCATATATAACATTATAACCAAGTTGCCATGGCTTTGGAGTTTGAACTCGATTAAAACTTAATGAGATCCCTTTGGGTGATTACTACGTCAATGGAACATATATTAGTAGCTTATTAATATTATTTCAATATTATTTTTAGAGATATAATTATTAAATGATGATTTTTAATTTTAATTTTAATTTTTAACATATATATAGCGAGGTGATGACGTGAAGTGATACTACTTGATCTATTCGGTATTTTTTTTTTAAAATATCTACTTAATATTGTAGGATTAAAATAATAATACACTCTTTTAATTAAAAAAAAATCTTTTAAAACTCACAAATACAAATTATTATTTTTATTTCTTTCGCTCTATTTTCTCTCATAAATTTTAAGTTTTTTTTATTTCTCCAAACTCACGAACAATAACAACAAAATGGCTTCTTCAATGAGTGGTGAAGACAAGGGCATCCATAAATCTCAACAATCAAGCCGACATAAACCTCCCCCTAAGGAGGTCCCACGTGTGGATCGAGACGACCAAGGAACATGTAAATATTGCTGAATTCGGAGGGCAAATTATTACATAAATAGATAAAGATAGTGGAGTAGGCACTTAAAAGTAGTAGATAAGCTAACTTCCTGCCATTTTCATAATCACATAACTGGATGCCAACGAAACATTTCTCCACTCTCTCTCTCTCCTACTCTCTCTCTCTAAAATATTCCCAAAAAATCAACTCAGTGATTTGAAGAGAGAAAAATCTAAATCTTTTCATACTTGAGAAGTGAAATTGAAATTTAATTTCTTCTTCTTCTTCTTCAGTTTGTGTTTCAATTTGGGGATTGAATAATTAAGCTGAATTATGTATAGTGTTGGCGGCTCGGAAGCCATAGCAAGCGACATGGATAGTCTTTTGCTTTCTTCGAATTTCAGGGTCTCATCACCAGGGGAATTCTCCAAGAACAAAGAATTGATGCATTCAGATCTGAATAATTATCAGGAGCAACCACCGCCGAGCTCTAATTTGGCGAGATATCGATCGGCTCCTAGCTCTTTCTTCGCTAGTCTACTAAATGACGTTGTTGCCGGTGGTGGTGACGACGACGAGTTCACGAGTCGAGAATCGGAAATGATGTTTCCGAGATTTGATTCCGGCGAGAGTGATTCAAATGATCTGAAATTTCCGAAGGCTCTGAAGCAGGAAATGATTGAGGCAGTTAATGATTATTCCTCGGTTTCTGCTGCTGCTCCTTTGGAAATGGTTTATGCCACTCCAGCGCTGGCAAATTATAATTCAGCCACAAGTGCTGTTCCTTCTGCGGAGAATTCGTTTAGGGGTTTGAGTACTAGTGGAAATTGCTCGAATTTAATACGGCAGAGCAGTTCTCCAGCTGGATTTTTGTCAAATTTGGCTGATGAAATTGGTAATTTTCCTTCCTTTTTTTTTGTTTGCTTCAAACCCGAATTTTATATTGAATTTGTTGTTGAATATGATTGGTGGTGGGAAACTGGTTTAATTAAAGGTTTACTTTAGTAGTTGGAAATTGAACAGACCTATATGCTGAATTTGGGTTGGTGAAAGTTTGACTTTTAGTCTCCATTTTGGATCTCATAAAGGATAGTACTAAATGCTTGATTTTGGTTATTTATTTCTGTTCTGGTTTAATATTTGTGTTCTCCATTTTAGTTTTTGTTCAGGAATGAGTGATGGCCATCATTTTCAATTATACCCAGAAAACATGGAAATAGGATACGTGATCCAACTTTGTATTTTTGGGTAATGTTAAAAGTCTCGAGTTTTTTGTATCCAGTACATTAGTTGACTAAATATAACGTGATTGACTAGCATCTGCGACAAAAGATTTGATACCTCTAATATTATATTCTGATTTACTGTGTTTTCTAGAAAACAACAGGCGAAAAGATATAATAAAAATTTGGTTAATGAACTGTATGGGCTTAACTTTAGCTTGGGTAAAATAAAAGTCTCAGCTTGAAGAAGATAAAAATTTGGGTTAGGACAGAGTAACATCCTAGTTTATAGTTGGATGTGTTTTATGAGCACGGTAGTGTTTTTATCTCAAGCTTTGTTTGCTACATCCTAAATAATCTTGACCATTGTGGCTTTGTATAAAAATATCAAAAACTATCAATTTACGGACAGATAAGCGAAACTTTAAATTTTCATTAATAAGTATTTGAATTCAGCTATCCTCTCAGCGTTGATTGATTTGAGATCAGTTGTAACTTAACTTCCTTTAGTATTGATCGATATCTTGACTTCGAACTGGTTGGTAAGAAGTTCTTTGACATGATTAATCTCAGGATTTGGTGTGCTGATCAATGATGTGGGGAATTTCAGAGCTAGTAATAGGACTAATATAGAAACCAGTTCTAAAACCAGCAGATTGAGTAATTATATGAACTTCTCATCTGGGCCATCTTCTTGCTCAAGGTTCATGCCTCAGATAACTGAAAATGGAAACAAAAACGAAAACGTAGGAACTAGTAGCCCGCAGAATGGGCACTTGGGGAGTGGACAGAATGGTGACCACCCCAATGGGCACTATCACCCCAAACTTCATAATGATTCTACCTTCAATAGCTTAAAAAGAAACAGAGAGGGTGAAGTGAAGATGTTCTCCAACTTGAATGGATTGGACAGTCAGGTATTATTTCTAAATAATTTGTTTCTAAGTTGTCTATTTACTGCTTATGGTTTTGTCAGTCACTAAAGTTATCCTTTCCGTAACAGAATGGCGATTCCAAACATTACAGTTCTGGTTTAGTTCACCAGCTGAGCTTGCCAAGCACCTCTGCCGAAATGGCCACAATTGAGAATTTTTTGCAGTTTCAACAAGACTCAACACCTTGTAAGATCCGGGCCAAAAGAGGTTTTGCCACACACCCACGAAGCATTGCAGAGAGGGTAAATTAAAAGTTGGAAATAATATTATCCCAATCGCTTTTAATAATGAATTAAAGTTGTATACACTGACAGTGTGTATCCGACCGGTGTTAGAATTATGACACATTAGTATTGAAGTATTTTTGTTAGACAAAATTAATGACGTGTCATGATCTTAACACTGTTTGTATATACTGTCAGTATATCAACTTTAACTCTTTAATCATTCCAGTACTTGATTTTGGTATTTGAGGAACTTTTGAACCATCATGTAGCACTATTTTCTTCATAAACATAGTCTATTATGCAGTGATTTAGAGAACCTAACAAAATTAATTAAATTGCGCTTTTGATTTAGGTGAGACGAACACGTATTAGTGAAAGAATGAAAAAGCTACAAGATCTCTTCCCAAATATGGACAAGGTAATTTTCAGACTATCAAGATCATGCACTAATGTTCTTTAAGAAGTCACAAGAATTTACATAATTTTTGTCCATCGACAGCAAGCGAATACAGCTGATATGTTAGGTTTGGCCGTTGAGTGCATTAAAGACCTCCAGAAAGAAGTGCAGGTATACCTTAAAACCAATCTCATTCAAGCTCGTATGAATTACCAACAAGCATCTATTTTCCTCATCAAGTATATATCTTTTTTGGTGCAGACTCTCACTGAGACTCAAGCCAAGTGTACATGTTCGAGTAAAAGAAAACAAACAAGTCCTGTTGCATGACCTGCTTTCTTATTAGATGTTGAGAGGATGGATTGGAAATTTTAAAGGCGGTTTAGATTTTTAATTAATGTAACAAGTTGTGTTTATTTTTAAGGCGTTTTAGATTCAAGCAAAGTTCATAAGAATCTTGAATAAAGAGGGCGTCTGGCCAGAGGGTGAGATTAACTTACCAACTGATTGAGGCAAAGTTCGATCAAGCTTCAAAGGTCTGTGTTTCTATATATTTGAACATGTAATGGCCTATGTAAATTCTCAAGCCTTAATAAATCTGTTTTTTTTTTTAAGTTTCTCCAACACTTATGGAGTGTCCTGCATCATTTTTCATTAGATAATGAACTGTTCAATCACATGAATGCTGCACTGTGGATGAAATTAAAAGTATGATTCAGCCATTTGATTGGTATGGAACTCAGAAGCTCAACGTCCGGTCAGATTTTTATGAATTTTATTTGTACTCCTGTACAAGATATTCTTATTATTGGCATTGAGAACGAATATATATACATGGATTTCTTTTTTCCCATTCTGATGAATGATATTCTGTACATCACTGATGCACACGACGAGTGCCTGTGATTGTAAGAAACTCATTGACAAAATAGATAGATTATTAAAACCATTATCATTAATTACATCCCCGGGCCTTGAGCACGTGTAACTTGGGGATAAATGTGGTAAAATATTTTATTCATATCCCTCCTGATAGAAATATCAACTATATATATATGAATAATAATAAAATGTTAATGAACCATTATAATGATACAGCAAAAAGAGCCTACAGCTTTTAGATCATAGGTCAAATTTACTTGCCGTAACTATTATTTTTTAATAATCATAAAAAATTAGATTTCAGGCAAATATAAAAATCAATGGTCAGGATATCTTCCATTATACTTTTCATGCAATTTTCATTGTTACAAGTAGACACCCAAAATTTTTCAAAATTAACGAATGTAATTTTAATTGTTCTTCAAGGATCAAATGTAATTTTGTAACAAGGTTATGTGAAAAATTGTTTAAATTTATAAAGATTTTCTTTTCATTGAGCGACAATGGTGGTGGACTGGAGATCTCTTCACGGTGGTTTTATGGAGACGCCTCATTGCAGAAGGAGATGGAGGTAACCCAAGGGATTTGGCATCATAGTGGAGGCCTTATAAATATCGAATTAACATATAATTCGTTTATGATGTAGAGCATATGGAGAATGCCTACTCGTGGAGGCAATTTTCCTCTTCAGAGAAGTTTTATGGAGATTACCTACCTTGTGGAGGAAGATCTCTCTTCCGCGTGGAAGGACTTTTCAAAGGCAGGTGTCTAGAATATGGGGCAAGCAAAAGAATATGGATTCTTTGAAAGTTTCCGTTGCCAGGACACCCCAAGGTGGGTACCCAACAGCAGACATCAAGCAAAAGATTATGAATTCTTGGAAACTTTCGCCATTAGGACACCCCAAAGTGGGCGTCAAGAGATTATAAATTCTCGTAAACTTCCTTTATCAGGACACCCAAGGTAGGTACCCCAAAGCGGGCATTAAGCAAAAGACTGTGGACTCTAGGAAACTTCCGCTGTCAAGAAACCCCGAGGTGGGTGCCATAAAGTGGATGTCAAGTAAAAGATTATGAACTCTAGGAAAGGATTCCTTGTTGTATCATAATCTATTGCTTACCCTATCCCCATATATAAGGTTACTAGGTGCCTCTTTGGAAGGTCTTTTGTGAGACGTGATTGAAATGCGATGAAATGTTACTTCATCAGCTATTGATTTATAGTCTTCTCGACCCTGAGTGTCTCTTTGAGAGGTATGTGTAGTCTCCTCGGCCCCATAAAGTTATCGAGTGCCTCTTGGGGAGGTCTTTATTGAAACGTGATCGACATATGATGGAATGTTGCTTCATAAGCGATTGATGTATAGTCTTCTCGACCCCATAAGGTTACCGAGCGTCTCTTTGGGAGGTCTTTTACCTTCTTATGAAGGACTTTTGGAGATTAAATTTCAGAGTTGGATTTATAATGTCATTTACTTTTATATACACTACTTGCCCCCAAGTCAATAGATATATAAAAAGAAAACTTTTATTGATAACCCTATTGAAGAAAGAAACAACTTGATCTATAAATGAAGGAGAAACGAACTACAGTACTAGTAAGAAGTAACATCAACTACGAAGTGCTAGTGCTACTTGGGCCTAATTTATTCAGCTGTCAATGGATTATGTGATCGAATGTCACTAAATAGAATTTCTCAATATGAGAGAGCCATGTACTGACCTTCTCCTTTTTACCTTCACATACTTCATGAGGTGCCCCGCCTCTATCAACTTCTCAATTTCTTTTTTAAGTTTACAACAATTCTCTGTGACATATCCTCATGCATTTATGATACTTATAATATTTGTACTGGTCCTTATTAGACAGATATTTTTTCATTGGTTTTGGCCAATAAAAGTAGGGCTTGTCTTTTATCTTTGTTAAGATCTGGGTTATAGAGATGTTGAGTGGAAAGAGGCCTATAAACTTCGGAAGATTCCTTGGTCTGATGTCTGGGGATCTCATCATTTTGTGTTTTGGAGCGTTTATGGTTAATCCTTCCCAATAGATCCCTTTTTGAGTCTTCATCATTGAAGTTCTGCCTCTTTCTGTCTTTATTATCATAGCCTCGTCTATCACTATTATTACCTTGATTTACCCTTTAATTCTCCTCAGGCGCCCTAACAAAGTGTTGAGCCAGCCCTTTCAAGGAGTTCTTGGTAGGTTTTTGGAAGGAACGCTGCTAGGTCCCAACTACAGTCTCTACAAGTGATATCCTTGTTTAGGACTACCATGGCTATGGCTGCATCAAGGTCTTGAACCTGTAATTGTTCCTTGGTAAAACGAGCGAGGAAATCCTCAAGGGTCTCACCCTTCTCTTATTTCACAGTCATAAGGGAGGCAGATCTTTTGTCTATCTTTCGACTACTAGCAAAATTGCTACAAAAACGCCTACTAAATTCCTTAAAAGAATTGATGGAGTTAGGAGGTAGACGATTATACCATTTTCTAGCAAATCCATCTAGTGTGGTGGCGAAAGCTCTACATAGTATCTCATTATCGACAACTAGGAGGTCCATCATGGTGGTGAAGAAATGAATATGATCAAAGGGATCTGTAGTACCATTATAGGATCGTAGAGTTGGAAATCAAAACCTTCGAGGGAGTGGTGCCTCTACTCGTTGAGTAAGGGGAGTGGAGCCGGCATTATGGAGACTTCTACTTCCAGTACGTACACCCATCAGTTGTTTATACTTGCGCTACATGTCATCTATCTTTTTGTTTAGGCTAGAATCGCGACCAATCCTCCTATGATGATTGAAGATGGATGGAGATTTTCTTTCGTGTGATCATCCTTATCTTTGGATGGTGATCTTCTTCGACAGTTGTTGTTTCTGGGGTTACGTCACTCTTCACGTGGAGAAGAAAAGTTATCGCTGACGTCCACTGCTTTGGATTTTCGTGTAATATTGTCCCTTGAGTTCTCCTCTTTCTCCAAGAGAAGGCTGACGCATTCCTCGACGATTTGCTTATACAAAAGGGCCTTCTCTAAGATCCTAATTTTGGCCTTGAGATAAATTGGATCATTTTCATTGAATTCTGGTTCGTTGTTACTTTGATGAGGTTGAACGGTCTTCTTGACCTCTTGGTGTTGAGCGGTGGTATCTAGTGGAGGGTTGTTTGGTTTAACAGGCTATCAACTTCAACGCCCGGTTGTTTAGCGATACCAGTAGCAACTTTGCTAGCCGACTTGCTAGAAACTTTCTTTGGAGACATCGTGGATGGTGAATTTATATAGATCTAGTTGTATTTTCCCACAGACGGCTCAAATTGATGCGGTCAAAATTTATATGCCCGATCAGGAGTGTTGGTGAATTGGAACGATAGAGCAACCAGACCTGCACAGTTAGCAAAACACCTAAAAGTCAGTACTCGATCGGAAAAAAGAGAAAAAAGTCGTACGAGAGCTAAATTTAGCATACCTTGATCAATGAGTGTGGTAGAGTATTTATAGAGAATTACATTTGGTGGAGTTCAATACGGATCGTATCTCCTTGAGTGATAAAGATTTGGACGACCACCTACTTAAATCAATTTAGGATTAGATTCTTTTGTGGTGATCTTGATAAGGAGATAATTATCAGGAGGGTCGTCTAGGATTCATGTGTTTTCAAAATCCTTTTTGGATTAAACTTAGTGATGCAATTTTTGTGACTTTTCAAGAAAGAGAGTCGTGAAAATATGTGTTTCTCACGTGAAAATATTTGATAGACGTATATTTTTACCCACATTAATAATCTCTGTATTACTTATTATGGACGATTATGATTAAATAATATTTTATCTAAATAAATTAAATAATTGGTATCTAGTTACTTCTCATAATAAAAAGAAAAAAAAAAACTAAAAATAATGTTAGAAAACTTTTTCAAATGCACACTGAATTAAGAAATGTATTTACCGTTAGATCTCTTCATAAAACCAGTGCTATGATGACCAGGCAGTCAGCAGTGCCGGAGCTACGTTACACCCACCCACCCAATTATTATTATTATTTAAATGCTATTGATAGTTTTGTTACGGATAAATATAACTGCACAATACTAATGATAATACTAAATATAATATTTTAATTTTAACCATTGAAAGATGAGACTTAACACGAAAATTTGTGTAAGTCCCACTCTTTAATAGTTAAAATATATATATTATTTAGAATAATATTAAATTGTAGTGTGTATAAAATTATCCTTTTGTTATATTGAAGCACTTAATAGGGTAATATTTCATTATGGTAGGTCCCAAAACATCAACCATGACAACAAAAGACTATATCATGGTTAGACCTGATAAATGGCTGAATCAATGACGGGCTGGGTCAAAATAATCCAAGTTTTTTATACTAAAAATAGG